>OZ010605.1:65677078-65732078 GCA_963932145.1 Acanthosepion lycidas
GACAATTTTTAACCCTTTTACCTGAGCTCCTGAGTTAAAATTCGTAAATAATTGGTATGTAATGTTTCATGGTAGTTATAAAAATAGTTACAAGTTTTTACCCACAGTTCAACCGGTTTCTGGGTATTAAGTCATTTTTCTCTACCGCTGTTCAACCGGTGACTCGTCATTACGTCATTTTTTTCTGCCACGGGTAAAGTGGTCGTCGGGCTCAAAGAGTTAAAAAGGAAATAAATAAAAAAAAAGAAAGAAAGAAATAGTGTTAAAGAAAGAAAGATAAAAGAGAAGGAAGAGGTAAAGAAACGAATGCAAACGAGATGATAATACGATGAGAATTTAATATTTGACAAAAAAACAAGACCTGAAAATTTACTAACAGAAAAAGCAAGAATAAAAGAATGAAAGAAAGAATGAATAAAATCTGAAATTGTTGTGTCGGAAACCTAGCACCCTTCTTGAAGATGAACTTGTCTGCGTCTGTGAACAAAGACTTTAAAGAGTGGCATGTCAGTTGCCATGAGGAAGACAGAGAGACAGACTCTCGGCGACTGTCGAACTCTCTGCATTAGCAGAGAGGGACCCGGACTAAGCTTTGCCGAAGGGCAAGGTTTCGTCCAGGGTGGTAGACAGGCCTTGAACCAGTCTAGGCGGGTTCAGAAAGGTCATATTTTTGGCCGAGCCTACGGGCTCGGAGATACCCACTTTAAACCGACCTTGTGCCACATTTTATCCTCGTGGGTGGATAGATAAATACAGACAGAGAGACAGAGAAGTTCTTAGCTGAGCTAGTTATTGACTACTCAGGCGATTTCTGTACCTTTTTACCAACCTATTAAAACCCCTTTTATTGTTACGTGTTATTTGGCGTTTGTCTCTACTAACCCCAAATCAACATCATAACAGACATGAATTGCGTTTGAAAGAAGAGAGTAAATGAAGAATATGTGTCATGAATTGACAAACGAAAAAAATGTTTTAAAACTGAAAGAACATTTCAAGATCAAAGATGGAAGAAGAATCAAGCCACTTGGCCGAGTCCTTAGGCCGTGATGTTTAAAACCTCGAGCCATCTTTCATTTGAGCTCGTCTCAAAAACTGACACATTATACAATAAAGAAAGAAACATCATAAGTAACAAGAAAATTATACAAATAAAAACGAACGAGAAATCTGAGAGAAAGATGATGGCTTAGAAATGTAAATTCCGCGTAACGTAAAATGCACTTAATTGTATAGTATAGAGTGAGCAAATATATTTAAAGCATAAAGAAGAAAAAAAAACATTACAAAGATGTATTGACATTATGTGTGTTTGTGGATTCCTCTGTCTGTGTGCGTGTCGATGGCTGAAGAGAGTGAATAGAGGGGGAAGTGGATAAAGAAGACATACAGAGTGAGTGAGTCGTTCTGTAAATTTTGATGATAGTGAAATACATGGAAAGAAATAAGAAAAAAGAAACTCGTTCTTCAAAAAAAGGTAAAAGTGGGTGTACATGTGTGTGCGCGTGTTTGTTTCTGTGTGTGAGAGAGAGAGTGAGAGAGAGTGAGAGAGGTGGTAGAAAATGATAAGCAGTGAAGAAGTATTAATCAAATAAGAGAGACAATTATGTATGGAAAGAGAGAGAAATGATAAGTGGCTTGATTCTTCTTCCATCTTTGATCTTGAAATGTTCTTTCAGTTTTAAAACATTTCTTTCTTTTGTTAATTCATGGCACTTATTCTTCATTTACTCTCTTCTTTCAAACGCAATTCATTTCAGATTTTATTCATTCTTGCTTTTTCTATTAGTAAATTTTCAGGTCTTGTTTTTTTGTCAAATATTAAATTCTCATCGTATTATCATCTCGTTTCCATTCCTTTTCTTTACCTCTTCCTTCTCTTTCATCTTTCTTTCTTTTTTTTATTTATTTCCTTCTTAACTCTTTGAGCCCGACGACCACTTTACCCGTGGTAGAAAAAAATGAGTTAATGCCCAGTCACCGGTTGAACAGTGGTAGAGAAAAATGACTTAATACCCAGCAACCGATTGAGCTGTGGGTAAAAACTTGTAACTATTTTTATATCTACCGTGAAACATAACTAACCAATTATTTGCGAATTTTGACTCAGGAGCTCACGGTTAAAATTTTTCAGGAATGTGGGACTGAAAGGGTTAAACTTCTATTGCCTCTTTTTATTCTTTTATTTTTTTTTGTGTGTAAGAGAGAGAGAGAGAGTGAGAGAGAGAGAGAGAGGTGGTAGAAAATGATAAGCAGTGAAGAAGTATTTATCAAATGAGAGAGACAGTTATGTACGGAAAGACAGAGAGAAATGCATTTGGCAAGCGAGGCTGAAATCTGTATGGTAAGAATTTGGGTAAATATAACTTAAAAAAAAGGAGAAGTGTGTGTAGATGAACACAACACTTTTGACTTCCAAATAAAAAAAAACGATGAGGACATTGTGGTAATCAAGAAATATGCTGAATAAATGAATATATATATATATATATATATATATATATATATATATATATATATATATATATATATATATATATATATGTGTGTGTGTGTGTGTGTGTGTGTGTGTGTATCAACATGGTAATTTCATATCTTCCTTTAATAAGTATACTTGTCCGTGAATATGAGAGGACCCCAATGAAAATAAGTAGATAAAATTTATCTAAATTATTCATTGAGACGTCTTAATATAATAATATAACAAGCTCTCATAATATCCAAGATGTACTCACACACACACAAATATATATATATATATATATATATATATATGTGTGTGTGTGTGTGTGTGTGTTTGTGTGTGTGAAAAGTTTGCGTATATATATATATATATATATATATATATATATATATATATATATTTATAGATTATATTATATGTGCGGTACTTATTAGAAAGCGCTCAATATCAGAGATAGAGCTAATATATTTGGTTGGACTGATGTGAGTTTGTGACCCTGGGTTTCACGCTTTTGCGATCGTCACTGACGATCGCAAAAGCGTGAAACCCAGCGTCACAAACTCACATCAATCCAACCAAATATATATATATATATATATATATATATATATGTATGTATGTGTATGTGTGTGTGTGTGTGTGTGTGTGTGTGTGTGTGTGTGTGTGTGTGTGTATGTGTAACACTAATAAACTTATAAATATAAGCAGCTATACTCGTCCGGCAAAACTTTAGGTGTTTTAGCTTGTAAATGAACAGACCAATAGCCAAGGGAAAAAAGGGTAAAAAAGAAAGACTTTAGAACATGTACTTCCGGAGAAAATAATCCTCTAGAATCTGAGTTCAGAGCCCCCCCCCCCAAAAAAAAAAACTCCGGCACGAGTAAAGTAAAAATAATTAAGCAAAGTGCTCAATACGCTCAATAGAGCAAAATAAGTAAATAAACCTAAAGAGCCAGACTAACCTACCTAGGTTTCACCTACGCGGATCATCAGGGCGGACTATAAGAACAGAAAATATATAGCCTACAACACACACACAAAAAAAATATATATAGTAACACAACGGCGGGGCGGTAAATACTATTTATTCAAAACATAAAACGAAAAAAAAAAAACAAAGGAAGAAAAACAAACCTATTTTAGTAACCAGCGTTTTCTCTGTCTACACTTACTTAAGATTTCCGTTTTTAAATTAAGTAAATTATTAGGTTCTTTAAATAAAGCGATGGCTAACTTTTCCTCTCTACATAGAGGTCAAACTTTGTTGCCTGATTCGAATTAATGGCATTTTTTTAATAATTCCCGTTTCAAAATCCGCGTAGGTGAAACCGAGGTAGCATTATAATATATAATATTTTTTTTTGTTGGATATTATATATATATATATATATATATATATATATATATATATATATATATATATATATATATTTAAAATATACTGACATTTCAAGACCTAGTTACCTACCCTGACGTTTACATCGCGAAATATAAGTCTTATCCCTTTATAGCCCTATCCTTTTTCACTCCACAGTTAAAAAAAAAAAACTTTCAAATGAACACAACAATTTATCTAAGTAAAAAAATAAAAACACCCCGATGATGACATTGCGCTAATGTCGAAAGTACTCGGAATCAATGAATGTATCATCAAGTTAGTTTTCTTTCTTCCTTTTAGAAGCATACTAAGAAGCTTGTCCATGAATATGAGAGGAACCTATTCAAAAAAAGTAGATAAAATATATCTGAATTATTTAATGAGACATGTCTCAATATATATATATATATATATATATATATATATATATATATATATATATATATGTATTTGTGTGTGTAGAATACACAAGACAGAGATGCGTTTATGGAAATAGAAATAAATAATTTTTGAAAGATGAGAGGAGAGATGATGTCTGGAGAAAGAGGAAAACCGAGTGTAGTGTGTGTCTAGTAAAGGAAATTTGAAAGTGTGTGTGGGGGGGGGGAGAGAAAGAGAGAGAGAAGTGCGTATGCAAAGCGAGATAGATACAGAAGCGGATAAGTGTGTGTTCGGAAAAAAAAGAAACAATATGTCTGTGTGTGAGAAGAGAGTTTAGGAAGATAGAGAGGGTAGTTTCAATGTGTAGAAGTGATAAGTACACTGAAAAAGAGTTGGAGATAAATGTGTAGTGAAAGAGAGAGAGAGAGAGAGAAAGAAAGAATTGCATGCAGTCAGAGAAGGAATATATGTGTGTGGAAAGAAAGGGAGACACAGCTAGTTGGAAAGACATGAAAATAAGTCTAAGGAGAGAGAGAGAGAGATAGGGAGATGTATGTATGAAAATAGAGGGAAATGCATGCCGTAAGAAAAGGAAAAAGTGCGTATCGAAAGGGAGAGAAAGATGTATGTATGGAAAGAGAGAGATAGAGAAATGTATATATGGAATAAGAGAGATAAATTCATGTATAGAAAGAGAGAAATTGGTCCGATAAGAAAAAGAAAAAAAATGTGCGTATGAAGAGAGAGAGAGAGAGAGAGAGCAAGAAAGAGAGAGATGTATATATGCAAAGATACATATATATATATATATATATATATATATATATATAGAGAGATAGATAGATAGATAGATAGATAGATAGATAGATATGAATAAAGAAAGAAATAGATGCGATGAGAAAAGGAAAAAAAGTGCGTATGGAAAGAGAGAGAGGAAGAAAAAGACAGATATATGTATGGAAAGAGAGACAGAGATGTATGCGAAGCGATAGAAATGTGTAAGATAAGAAAAGGTAAAAGGCCGTGTATGGAAAGAAAGAGCGAGAGAGAGAGAGAGAAGAGTGTGCGCGCGCGTGTGTGTGTGTGTGTGTGTGTGTGTGCTTACGTGTGTGCTCTGTGGAGAAAGAGGCCAGAGGAACAAAATAAAAGACAAAGATATGCCAATGCCGAGAGAGAGAGAGAGAGAGAGAGAGAGAGCGAGAGAGAGAGGGAGAGAGGGAAGGAGGGAGGGAGAGTTTGAAAACAGGGCGAACTGCGTATCTTAAGATAGAGAGAAGTGTGTGTGTGTGTGTGTGTGTGTGTGTGTGTGTGTGTGTGTGCGTACGTGTGTCTGTGTGTTCCTGTGTGTTCCTGTGCGGAATGTGTGTGTGGAGACCGTTTAGAAAGAAAAAGAAAGCAAACTATGTGGAACGAGAAAGAGAGAGAGAGAGAGAGAGAGAGAGAGATACGTGTAGAAAGAATAGGAAAACGTGAAAAGTGTGGGGATTTCTAAGATGGCCGTGTAGTCGAATAGAATTGCACAAATGTTTAATGAGAGAGAAAAGAAAAATTAAAACCGTCTGCTACTTGCACCAAAATGACTATCGATGTACAAATGATATATGATATATTTCTTCAAAAACGATTCGAAAGAATTTTGAAATGGAAAGAATGCATATATATTACATCAATTACGAATCAAAATTTACATTTCATTGTAAAAACGATATACACATTGACCAGTAACACAGAGAAACTTCCAATACGCGTAAGCGCACACACACATACACACAGACACACACACACACACACACACATATATATATATATATATATATATATATATATATATATATATATATATATAGTAAAGGTAACATATCTGTTGGTATATAATCCAAGTGGATGCTAGTAATATAAGATATTAAAACTGATCCCCCAAAAGAGCTCAATGTATTTATTAATACAGAGCAAATAATTAATAAACAATAAAATCCAAAATCACCTCATATGGGGGACAGCCTATTTCTTATCAACCCTAGTGTGGACTGAGTTCGTGTCAGAAATAGAAATTTAACTGTGGAAGCTAAAGAAAGGGGAACAACAGTCGAAAAACTAATACAGAAACTATCAATTTCAATGTTTCAATCAAACAAAAAGCAAGAGGCAAGGGTCAGGAAGAAAGAAAACTAACTTGATGATACATTCATTGATTCCGAGTACTTTCGACATTAGCGCAATGTCATCATCGGGGTGTTGTTATTTTTTTACTTGGATAAATTGTTGTGTCCATTTGAATTATTTAATGAGACATGTCACAATATATATATATATATATATATATATATATATATATATATATATATATATGTGTGTGTGTGTGGGGGGGGGTGGGTGTGTGGAATACACAAGACAGAGATGCGTTTATGGAAATAGAAATAAATAATTTTGTGAAAGATGGGAGGAGAGATGATGTCTGGAGAAAGAGGAAAACCGAGTGTAGTGTGTGTCTAGTAAAGGAAATTTGAAAGTATGATGAAAGTGTGTGTGGGGGGGGGGAGAGAGAAAGAGAGAGAGAGAAGTGTGTATGCAAAGCGAGATAGATACAGAAGCGAAGAAAGAAACGGATAAGTGTGTGCTCGGAAAAAGAGAGATGGAGAAACAGGGGAGAATTGTGTGAAAGACAGGGAGCTCTCTCTCTCTGTCTGTGTCTGTGTCTGTGTGTGAGAGAGAGAGACAGTGTTTGTGTGTGTGTATGTGAAAAGAGGGAAAGAAAGATGTGGGAGAAGAGAGTTTAGGAAGATAGAGAGGGTAGTATTTGTCTTAAAAGGAAGAAGTTTTATAAAATTAATCCCGAATATTAAACTCATCACATTAATTTGGGGTTGTAGCTAATCTATTTTTACTCTTGTATTAAAAAACACGTATAAAATTAATAATTGACACAATAACCATTTTTAAGAAATTTCTATGGGACAGACACAAACCTAGTATTGAACCCTCCTGTAACTGTCGACCTAAAGAAAATTGTCCAGTAGAAGGCAAATACAGAGCTACCAGGGTTATATATCAAGTGATTATTTCCCCCAAAAATAATATAAAATTATAATGTTTATATGGAAATTTCGGCGGGGGTATGGAAACAGAGATTTTAAACCCATAGCCACTAATTTTCTAATCCTAAAGTAAAACAAGAAACAGCTCTTTCAAATAAATTATGGGAATTGAAGAAGAAAGGTTTGTGCCCACTAATAATTTTTGGATATTATATGTTCCGCAAGCACTCCTAAAAATCTTAGAGATAAGTGTCATTTATGTTTAGAAGAAAAAATAGAATAAAAATATACAATAATCGAAGCCAACTATTAAATCAGAAGTTGGGCTAAGACGAAATCACAAATCATCCTACACGAGGGTTTCGGCATACTTGATTTTTTTTTCAAACTGTTAATCACGCGAAATTATAAATTATGACGCCCCTTCAACAATCTCTATGTATTATCCACTCAGTATTCTGGCAGTATATACCACAGATTGACACACTCTAAAGCGAGAAAGCTGCTATATATATATATATATATATATATATATATATATATATATATATATATATATATATATATATATAGTTCGAATTCACTTACGTGCTAATAGAGTTCTTCTGCCTCCAGGTATGGGTAAATAGCAGGACAAACTGGATTCTATAGCGTTAGATAGCAACTGGTCAAGGAGAAGAACAACCCTGAATTCAAAACCTGCGGAGGGTCGTTTGGTGTGCCCTGGACACATAGAGCACAAGGTCTCTGTATTCGGTCCTTCAAAAAGTGTGGATGGTTCTGCACGAAAACTTCACCACTATAATAAAATCTCATGTGCTGTTGTGGGGCTGTCGATTTCCTAGGAACTGATTTGCTTGACCCTCATACGCCGTATTCGACGGGAGAGTCGACTATATATATATATATATATATATATATATATATATATATATATTATGGAATGGACAAATTCCGACAATTATTTTAAGACATTTTTATGTTTATCTATAAAAAGAATGTATAAATAGAAAAATGTCATAATATATATATATATATATATATATATATATATATATATTTATGTATTCAAACAGGTTGGTTGAATAATTTTGACATATGTCGATTAATTTTTGTTGTGATACTTTCAAGTTCACATATTACTTTTTGGTAGATTTAGAAAATTGAGTAAGCAAAACAGTTTTGAATAGTTTTTATTTTTCTAAATATATTCAACCTTATCTTCAGGGATTATCTATTCTATGAGTACGTATTTTAAAGAACATATTGGTAGTTTTCTTACTCAATTTTTAAAATCTACCAAAAAATTAATCCGCGAAATGAAAGGATATATATATATATATATATATATATATATATATATATATATATATATATATATATATATATATATATATATATATATATATATATATATATATATATATTATGAAATGGACAAAGTCCGACAATTATTTTAAGACATTTTTTAATGTTTATACGTTCTTTTTGTAGATAAAAATATTTAAGAAAAATCTCTTCATAATAAACAGTATTACTAACATTTACCGGCCTGAACGTCCGAGGATACAGGTTCGATTACTGTCGGAGGACTCATATTTTCTATGAAAATTTCTCGAACATTCAGTCCGGTAATTATTATTAATAATGTTTATTAAAGCAGAACATTTACATAAATATTTGTAGGTATAAAAGGAACGTATAACATAAAAAATGTCTTTATATATATATATATATATATATATATATATATATATATATATATATATATATATATATATATATATATATATATATATATGTGTGTGTGTGTGTGTGTGTGCGTTTTTCTATAAAATTATTGGATTTTATATTTATGTGACATTTTTATTGCTTCAAACATTATTAGAGCGGATACATGTATTTGAAATAGACACCATATTTTTATTTTGACTTTTTATTTTTTTTATTTTGACAACAGTTTTAATACGTCGATGTGTATTCGTGAAATCTTAAGTTCCAGAGTAATACCCATTTAAATAACGTTGGACGTAATTAAAATGGCGCACTAAAATTATATATATATATATATATATATATATATATATATATAGATAGATAGATAGATAGATAGATAGATAGATATAGGTAGAATATATATATATTTATAGATATATAGATATAGATAGATAGATATGGTTAATTTGCAGTGAAAACCCGCACTCAATTTGCATTAAAAATTTCCAGAATATTTACATTTATGTGTAATTGTACATGCTCCATTCAAATTTGACTTAGTAAATTTAATAAAAATCTACCGTTTTCGAGTTATTGACTGTGAAAATTTTGATTCCTTCGCGTCGCGGCCAGCCATTACTGGCATTGTTTGTATACATTCGCTGCAGAATATATATCAGTGTAGGTATCACTGCAGAAATTGAGCGAGTGTACAGAAATAGTTCTCGTGCGCAGTAAGTGAGACAAATTTAGACACGAAAGATCAGTTCCGAGCTTAGCTTTCCGTAGTCTTCCGCGTTTAGCTTTCCGCAGCAAATATATGCAAACAACGCGAGTAATGGCTCCCGCCAACAACGCGAGTAATGGCTGCCGCCAACAACGCGATTGAATCCCAAATTTCACTGTCGATAACTGCAAAACGGTAGATTTTATCAAATTTATGAAGTCGGATTCGAATGGAGCATGTACAATTACACATAAATGTAAATATTTAGGAAACTTTTAAAGGAAATTGAGTGCGTTTGTTATACTACAATTTAACTATATATATATATATATATATATATATATATATATATATATATATATACATATATATATATATACATATATATATATATATATATATATATATATGTATATATATATATATATATATATATATATATATATATATATATATATATATATATATATATATATACTAAAGTTTGTTTCATGCTAAATGCAGTCATCAGGACATATGCGTTGTATTTTTGTACAGTTATTTATAGAGGTGATTTTAATTCCAGAAATCCAGGCGACTGGCTTCCTCGGTAATTATTTCCTTAAATTTATATATATATATATATATATATATATATATATATATATATATATAGTGTCTCCAGTCAACTGTCCATCGTTATTTGGATATCTACATAAATTATCTCCTCGTTGTCTCTCTTTTCTGTTACCTATTTAAATAAGGCTACTATGGAGGTTAGCCGATAACCCGTCGTTCTCAAATCAGGTAGTGAGAGATTAATTTTCTGGTGCTCATAACGAGGGCTTGAAGATCTTGATACATTTGATATTGAAGTGAAGAACAAGGGCTCAGAGTGATATTAAAATACAAACATAACATCTAGATGCAAAGAAAGGATATTGCGGAGAATTCTTATTGCTCACATTCTTAAAGACCACTCAGTAGAAGCAAAAATGAAACTTAACTTTCAGAAAAATGTCCGCAAAATAAGACCTGATGTGTAATTTATTTATGTATATTTTTTTTTACTGCTAATCAACATTTAGCTGGTTATTTAAAGCCATGAAATACTTTAAATTTCATGAATCTTTTTAGATAATATAAAGCTGGCGGAAACAAATGCTTTCATACATTTTCCAAGCATGTTAGACATTGCACCACTTGTACGCCCAAGATATCGTATTCACTAACGGTCACCCTTCTAGCTACTGAACAGGATTGAAGATGCTTAACTTCCGGTACGATGACCGATGTTTCAACTTGATCTGGCCTTCAGCCGACTTGTAAATCGTCATCGTAAAAACAGAACTTTCTCCTGTTACTACACGTCCTCCTGCAGGAAGACACCTCCCTTGTATTTAAGTGCTGCAGTCAGTGAATTTGCATCAAACACAGAGCGCTCTGCTAAGTCAAACTTCGTGATGGAAAATCTCGATATGCATGGCCGAACCAGATCATTGTGACAAACATGTCTAATAAAGTGTGCCTTGTAAGCAGTTCTTAAGTTTCCAGACCAGAGATTTACAAACCTTCAGTATTTCTTTCTTGTGCTAGCTACCATCATATTAACATAATTTTCCCTAACGCTTTCATCTGTGAAAAGATCGTCCAACCTCCATTGCAATACACGATGGCGGATATTACGTAAGAGTCGAGTTCTCTTTTCTTTGTTTCTTTTCTGTTTCTTGATGAGTTGCTTAGCTTTTTAAAGACATATTTCCCTATCCCAATACGTCTTCACCGTCCACTGTTAAAACACTTTCCATTTGAATAGCTCTTAATTATGAGCCATGCGTGATACCCGCTTAGGCAATCATGTATCTGTCGACACGTGACTGACGAGGCAGATTTTTCCTGCGGTAGCTGGTCATTTCTTTCTGCGGTAGACCAGTTGCCATCCAAGACTATAGAACCCAGTCTGTCCTGCTATTTACCTATAGCTGGGTGGAGAAGAAGAGGATTCATACCTTTCACAAGGGTCGGTCAGTCAGTTATATGCCATGCATGATACACGTTTAGGCGATCATCTATCTTTCGATACGTGACTGACAAGGCAGATATTATCCCGAAGTAATTTGCCATTTCTTTCTGCGGTAGACCAGTTGCCATCCAAGGCAACCCAGTGTGTCCTACTATTTACATGTAATTTAGGGAAGAAGAAGAGGATTAATATCTTTCCCAAGGTTATTAGCACATAAGTGATTGTAATGGAGTCGACTGGAGAAAGATATGAAGAGTGAAATGCATATATATATATATATATATATATATATATATATATATATATATATAAAAATCAACATATAGATAGGTTGATAGTTACGAACAGAAATATATATATATATATATATATATATATATAGAGAGAGAGAGAGAGAGAGAGAGAGGGAGAGAGTCAGAAAGAGAGACAGAGAGTATCAGAGACAGAGAGTGATGAACAGATTGAGATAGTTATGTCAGTCAGTTATGTGTCATGCGTGATATATGCTTAGGCGATCATTTATCTTTCGACACGTGAAAGACGAGGCAGATTTTTTCCCGAAATAGGCTGACATTTTTTTCAGCGGTAGATCAGAACACCGGCCATTCTTGCTATTTGCCCATAGCTGTGGGGGAAAAGGATTCATAGCTTTGCCAGGGGTTTTAATGTTTTTATCTAGAGCATGATAAAGTCTTTCCACAAATATCATCTGTACATTAGCAGTAGACCTAGAGTATTGAAAGCCATATTGCTAGTCCCGCAATGAGATGATGACCCAATTCAGCATTAATTAGGACCTCTAGGAGTTTAGCAAAAATATGTAACAGGCTAATAGACCAATATCTGGAAGGTTGACGCGTAAATGAAGGTAATGGATTTCAGTGGAATTTGAACAGGGCTCTCTCATTTCTCAATACGAGCCGCTATCCATTACTCCACCGTGATACTTGATCTACTTACATGATTTTCGTATATCCAATATTTAATGTGCATGTTGGTTGTTCCTTTTGCTAACGACTATGCATTCTGTGTTTTTTTTCCAAATTTACATGGTCTTAGTTCTCTAAAGAAAACGGCTTTTGTTTTATTACAACACAACCTATAAGTGATCAATAGGCCTTAAATCATGTAAGGATTGTTAAGCAAAGGAGCAAAGTGAAGTCATTTTATGTTATTTTTCTGTTCATGTTATTTTTGCATTCAGACCAGTATTTTGCAAAACCCAGCCTTCTGGCAATAGCTACCAGCATATTAACAACAGTTTCCTTAATACTTACAAAAAGCTTTGTTTCTAGGAATATTCTATAAAATGCAAGCCATGTAGCAGTTTTTCAAAGCAACACGTGAAGACTATTTTCTTAAAATAATATCAGTAGAACATGACAGGATGCATAATATTGCTTAAATAATTCACTGATATATGAAATTTATTGGTTGGTTCATTCATTCATTTAACACGGCTTATGAACCTTTTGAAAGATATTTAAAGCCAGAAACAAATTAAGTTAGAAACCCCAAAAAATAAGTTTACTGAAATATTACGTGATATCAGTCCTACTATATAGCAGTGAAAAATCTCTTCACAGCTGAAGAGTAGTCTTATAGCAAAGAGGATGTGATTCTACAGAAGGATGCTGAGAATACTGTGAACTAAACACGTTTGTGTTGACCTCATTTTCCACTTTTTTATTCACATGCATTCTTTTCATGATATCTAGCATTTAATAAATATAAATTATCTTAAATATATTTTACCATATATATATATATATATATATATATATATATTATGCAGAGATATAATATTAGATGTAATATAATATTACATTCACTTATGTGCTAATAACCTTGGGAAAGATATTGATCCTCTATTCTCCTCCGATTTATAAGTAAATAGTAAGAGAGACTAGGGTGCCTTGAATGGCAACTGGTCTAACGCAGAAAGAAATGGCAAATTACTTCGGGATAATATCTGCCTTGTCAGTCACGTATCGAAAGATAAAGGATCGCCTAAGCGTGTATGATGCATAGCACATAACTGACTGACTGACACTTGCGAAAGGGTATGAATCCTCTTCTTCTCCACCCAGATCTCCAGATCAGAGAGAAAAAGAAAAAATCATTAGACGCTTAAACTTAATTCATATTAATATCAATCCAAATTATTGGGAAACCATATATATATATATATATATATATATATATATATATATATATATATATATATATATATATATATATATAATGGAAGTTTACACGTTTTCCAGAGTGTACGTCCTTGATTTATACTACCACAATACTGAGCGAATATTATGTACAGAGGGGGCAAAATAACATTGAATAACACATCGAAAATAGCATGTATGCCGAAGACAACCTGCAGGATGATTTATGATTTCCTGTTAGCCCAAACACTGAACAGTTTCGCCTCCGCAATTTGAGGGAAAATGTTTGGGTAAACTCGTCGTACGTTATTTCAGGCCTTTTCCAATGTTGCCATGCGTAAGGAAATTCCAGATTGTAACAGAAAAACGTCAACTTCCTTACAACTTACCATGGAGCGATCCTAACTAGAATACCATCATCGGGCAATTAACTGTCTAACGTATGTATGTATCGGGTTTATCAGCAAAATTGTCCAAAACGTGTAACAGCAAAATTGTCCAAAATCGTAACAGCAAAATTGTCCAAAACATGTAACAGAAACATTGTTTAATTGTTAGATTAAGCTCTGAGCCATTGCAACTTAGAAATGATTAAATATATCTTACTGGAATTCTGTGATGTTTTATAACACTACTGCTAAGCCGATGTTTTCAATAAAATGGCAATATCCGGGACACTTATAGTTAACATCAAAAAGTGACAACTGAAATTTCTAGGAAATATAATGAAGAAAGAAGGCTTAGAAAATTTGATATTCACAGATATAGTGAAGGCAAGTAAGTTGGTGGAAAGCTGCGGGTAACCTACATATCCATCTTGTGTAAATGATTAGCAGGAGAGGGATTAGAATAAGATAACAAAAAAAAAATGTGAAGAGCTAAAAAGTATAGGAAAAGATGGAGGGTCATGATCACCTACATACTGAAATGGAATGTCACATAGAAGAATAAAAATGTATCAGTTTTATTTTGTCATGCAACAATTTTTCTCCTGAACTTTATTAAATATCATGGTTCCTTGCCTATAACTACAGAATGAACTTTTCCTAACACTATGTATACTACGCCTCTCAAGAGAGAGGGTCGAATCGAGTCGAACCGATAGTAGTTCACTCCAAACCAGACTGACAGTCATACTAACACCTTCCACAACTTGTATTATTATTTCGTGTAATATACCTTTGTTATTTCTAATCTTGTGTTCGTGTTGTTCTTCCTTGGTCCTAACCTGGACCATAACATTAAATATGTCTATAAATTTTGTTAATGTCGTTTCGCCTTCTTGTGCTGATTTCCTTGAAGACGTGGGCGAACTCCATATCTTCTCGTTCACTGTAGATTTAAATGAAAATTTACGCATGCTATTCCCCAAAGACAACGCTGTAACTTCTCTTCACCCAAAATCGTTAAATGATGTGCTCAGTATTTCACTCTGCTAATTTTTATCAGTATACACTGAGTTTTCAATTGTGCATTGTTTGCAAGTCTCTCTCATACTGATTTTCCTTTTCGGCCTCATTTTCTTTGTTCATTGCGCGCTTGTTCTGCACATTGTATCGTCACCATTGTAGTACAACATATCAAGTCTCATATTCATCTGTGGGAAATTCTGTCATATAAGAGCTTATTGTTAGGTTATTACATATATTCTTTCATATATCTTATGTTCCGCGAATGAGCTCGAAACATAATGTTTCATAGCATTTTTTGCTTCTTATCAACTCTTGTCATCCTGTCAAACTCTTATCTAATGTTATTGAAATTTTATTTAAGATTAGACACTCCTTTGAGATGCAATGTCAAGTAGACAAGTATGATAATGTTCGACATCTCTTTGCTTTAAATCAATGTGCCAAAGATTGTGGTGCTGTGTACGGAGATGAAATGCTTTAAAACAAACAGTCAATGTATATCTTATATGTTATATGACATTACCTAACTGGCGATACAGTGTGTTTATTCAAGATGAAAACCCTCGTTCCAACGTTGCTAACATTACAAAACGCGATAAAAGAGCAACATTGCCAGGTTCTATACGACCAACATTTTGTCCTGATTTAGCTCCTCCAGAGGATCAACTTTTTTGGTTGCTTTCTTATAATTTGATGGGTGTTTCATTCATCAACGATGTGAAGCTTAAAATGTTACTTAATTACTTTTTGAGTTAAAATCTTTTGATTTCTATCGTCGGAGAATTGCAAAGTTAGTGCATATTTGGCGGGGCATCGTAAACAATGAATGGGAATATATTGTTCGAATTATTCATCAGATCTATAAATAAATAATAAGTAATAAAATAAATCATAAAAAATGAACGAATTTATGGAACAACCTAATAGATTTCTGTTTCCGAATATATTTTTATAACATTTAATCCTTTCGTTCTTTTCCGGGAGCCATTTTCCGGAAGCCATTTTTAGCCATTACCATGCTTCATCGAATTTATTTGTTCCATTTTCTAATGTATTTAATACACTACACAAAGAGATAAATCTTTGTACTTGCTTGATTCTGGCGCCTCCAATTCGTAGCTGACACATTCAAATGTCGCTGTTTCTGATTGGGTGTAAAAGCTTCTGTTTATTTTTGTATTGATAAGTGTCAGCTGTCCAAACCATTTCAGCTGATTGACGATTATTCTTTCTCGTACAACTAAAGAAACAAAAGTTAGTTCAGCCAATTCAGTTTATGAGTCATTTAAGTTTTTTTTTTTTAATTTACGAAATGGTCACAAAATACAAGGCCCGGGAGCCACTCAATGTAGAGAGTTACTAAATAGTTTTGTAGGAATCTAAGATTAGGTAAGACTTAAGAACTAATAACGAGGATATGTATGATAGATAACGGTAGGAAATGTTGAAAAATATGCTTTCAGATGAAGAAGAAACTTGATGCCATAGAAACCTGGTTATACAGAAGAATAATAAAAACAGCGCGAACTGAAGATCCGGGTAATGCTGAAATTATTATATGCGATCAAAAAGGAGGGTTTTGCATAATATCAGAAAGAGACAGTGGAAATCTATGCTGCAGAAAATATAGAAAGGAAGCTTGTAGAATTTGACACTCTCAGGAGACGGTGAAGGCAACCTGCACAGTGGTTATCATCGAGTAACTTTTGAAAAGAGCTTGTATAAGTTCAAGGTAGACCACGAACATAGCAGTGAGAGAAAATTTGGATAGAAAGTTGTAGAGAGAAGTGATCGCCCACATACTGAGTTGCCATGGTAATAGAAATAGAAAGTAAATTCCTGAGCTTAACAAAAAGGACGCCATCAAAGTTTAGTCAAATTTTCACTAGTTCAAATAACTCCGGAATTCAACCGTAAAAAAGTTAATTACTATTGATTGTTTTATGAACAAGTGAAGTGGTTACATGACAGTAGTTGTCATTGATGATTAATGGTTTTAACTAGTTGGCTCGTCTGCACAAGCACACAAAAATGTACACACACAGAGACACAGACGCACACAGGGTCCCAGGCACACACAGACACACAGACACATACACACATACACATACACACACATATATATGTGTGTCTGTGTATGTATGTATGTATAATATGTATGTATCCGGTTCAACTCGATAGAGAAAGGGGTTTTTAAGACATTGGCTCCTACAGATATTAATGCATTGCTTTTCAAGTACGAATTGAGTTCTCCGGCCGCTGGTATATCTCATATGGAAAACGTTAAAATGTCCCTTCCCCTCTTTCGTACAATGATAGCCTAGCGGTAGGATCTCTGACTGCTGTCAATCGGTCAGATTTCGATCACGTCCTGAAGTAATCGGATGTCTAGCCAAAAAGCCGTGTTTCAGCGTAGTAGTCTGTCTGTGGATGACAATAAATGAAAATCTTATCAATATATGCCCGGTACTTATTGGAAAGAGGTCAATATCATTGACAGAACCAACATATTTAGTTGAAGGAGTGTGTGACCTTAAGTGTGCGTGTGTGCGTGCCAAATACGCTGAAATATTTGTATTCTTCTGTATATAAATGTACTATTATTAAAATGCTCGTCGTTTTAACTGTTTTTATATGTTGTATATTAAAAATATCTCTTTGGAATAACCCTAACCACCTACGAAATTGGTATTATACACACACACACACACACACACACACACATATATATATATATATATATATATATATATATATATATATATATATATATTAAATAAAAAACAGACCACTTTAAGGTTCCATGTAATAAATTATTTCGCCACACCCCTTTTAAAAGGACTGCGGATCACCAAACAAAAAGTGAAAAGAAAATTTACACATTTTTGACGGTCCGTATTAAACATATGTAAATTAACGAACTGAGGAAGCGGAGGGGGAGAAGACATGAGTGAGTTACCAGATATTGGCACATTTAAACGGTTAACTTAACGGAAGTCATATATTGAAATCGAAGGGGTAGAGAAGAAAAAAAAACTCATAGAGAAAAAAAGAGAAGGAAGTTAAGAGAGAAGAGAAGATATCACTAATTTTCTAGAAACAGACGATGTTATTTTGCTTTACTTTGAAAGTGTTATTTTGGGGGTTCATAAAGATTATAATGGTTGCTATAATGTTGAATGTCTCTCTGGATTATATCCTCTTTAGGTTTACCCATACGGATTACCTAGTTTTTCATAAACCATATATATATATATATATATATATATATATATATATATATATATATATATATATATGATATTACATTGAAACATGTAGAAGAAATGATACATATATGATTTATATTCGATTCGTTCTCATTTTATATGCATATATATATATATATATATATATATATATATATATATATATATATATATATATAACTAATATACGCACTACTTAATGGAAAATGATCACTGATAGAGCTAACATATTCAGTTGTATGTTTTTGACCATGGTTTCCCCGCTTTTGCAATTATGTTAAAAACTCATTGTCTGATGAGTTTGTCTGATGATCGCAAAAGCGTGAAACTCAGGTTCACAAATTCATATCCATACAACTGAATATATATATGGCAACTTCTCCGATGAGCTGCTTTCCCTGGTCCCCAGTCTCCATGAATACAAGCGCCTTACGAGGCTGGCATCCCGCTCTCACCCTTACACTGTAGAAACTTTAAAATGTAGCTCCAATAGCTTCATACCTCGCACCTCTCACCTGTGGAACACCCTTCCCAATTACTATTTCCCTGATAGCTATAATCTCCAACTATTCAAATGTAATGTCAATGGACATCTCCAGTTACCTTGATCTACACACTGTCCTTCCCTTCATCCTTTCTTCTATCACTCCTATCTGCTCTTGCTACAAATCTTCTGCAACCCCCCAGCATCCTAGTGGCTTCATGCCTTGCTCGGGGCGCTAAGCTTTAATATATATATATATATATATATATATATATATATGACTATAGATATGGAAATTGCGAAAGATATTCCCAGTTGTAGAGAACTGTGTTTCTGCGTTTCGTGTTTCTTCAGAACTTGGCTCTCCACAACTTTCATCCATTCTAGCTCTTTGCTTTTAAGTACTTCCCTGTTCTGCTGACTATTTGCTCAATGTCATTACGTAGTTTACTCGCTGCTTTCATCTGTCCCTTTTTCCTTCAATATATACCCCGTGAGTGTCACATTTTCTAGGCTTTATTTTCTCCTTATGTTTCTCCGATATTTCCACTTTCTCTTTACAATTTTTACTGCAATTTTACTTTTATCGTTGCTTACACGATCCGTTCATAGTATTCTCGGAATTCTTCTGTAGATTCACATCCCAGGCGCAGCTAAAAATGAAAATCACCTGATCATTTGTCATGGAAATAGCGTTAGTGAAGCGATAGGCACGTAATTCTACGTCTGTACGGAAAGCGGCCGCACAGTGGAAAATAACTCATGTATTACAAGAAAGTGTAAAGGAATCTGTTCAATTTTTACGACCCCCTATCTGTAAATGATGAACTTGTTGATAAAAGCACTATTTCATTTATTTACACTTCTTGAGAGAGCGAAATTTTCCAAACTTTCACCTATATGATAAATGCGAACATCAGCGTTTCTGTGTGCCATTATTTTTCAATTTAACTGCTAGAGTCCGTAGACCCAACATATCATAGAATTTGGCAATTACGCCGACTCCATGAGCAAATTAAAAACATTCCGGACCAGATTCGAACCCGCTATCCTGACATTTTTGATTTCCAAGTTTACATTATTAGTTTTCGGCGATATTTTTACGTGATATTTTGCAACGAATAAGTTTGTACAATAATAAATTTTAGGACTTGGAAATTAATTTGGGAATAATTGAAATTAATTGCGAAATAAAGCGAAAGTCACCTATGAAATAAAAATAATTGCTTGTACAAAACGTAAGGACCTACGTACTTCAAAATATATTTAAATTAATTGGCGGCAGAAGAATTATCGTTGAACCTTTAAAAGCTAAGATTAAATATTAATCCAATACTTAAATGCAGGGATTAATTTTGAGTTCTTCTGTATTTTATTGTTGCCTATTGCATCTATTTGTCCCTAACTATTGGGATGAAGGCACAATCAAGAACACCCCACATGAGCTAGTTTAAATGCTGTCAATTAGGGTGAATTTAAACAACTAGTTCCTTATTTTTAACTGGTGTTTCGAGGTAAAATATTTGAAAAATAAATAACAGACTAAAAATTGACTATTCTGATTTGAAGCAATAGTAAAAAAATTAGAAATAAAATCATTAATAAAAATGCGACCATAGAACTGATGATTATTTTATAGTCTTATCATATTCTCATTTAATTTTTTGCTACTACTAATAATAATAATGATAATAATGTGGTACTTTTTACTCCAACATCCAGTGAAAAATGTAGTTTGCGATAAATTTTCGTCTAAATTACGCAAAAATTAAAATAACACTGACATCTTATTTTAACTGATATATTTACCAAAATTACACAAAAATATCTTGAAATATTAAAGAGTAAATTTATTCAATAAAATCGCCATTAGTTTTAATTACGGACTACACACAACTTCGTAATCTCCTGCAACTCTTCTTGACAGTCTACTTTTTTTTTAAGTTGGTGAATGCTGTTAATCTTTACCTAGTTCATCATTAGTGTTACAAGCAGTTTTGTTGGCTCAACTGCGCCACACATAATGATCAAGGGGGTTGCAGTCTAGGGTGATAAATGGGCAGATGTAAGGGGTGATGTGTTGGTAGAAATTGTCTGACAGTCATGATTGTGTTTTCCTGGTTTGTGGAATGGTACAGAGTGTTGTTGCCAGATATAGGGTCTCTCAGCAGACATTCTCTTGACCCATTACCATATTACTCTGTCAAGGCACTTGATGTAGGTCTCCGTGTTGAGTCTCTGTATGAAGACGAATAGAGGCATAACATCGCCATCACTAGTGATCACTCCAACAACTTTCGTAATCACTATTAAACTCATCCAAATCTTTCCGAATCCTCTGCATTGTCACACAAATACGCTGAAATCTTCGCATTGAAGCTTCCAGGGCGAATACCATGTTTGAAAATTTTTGGCGGAGGGAATTGCATCACGGTGCTTTCTTTTCCACAATCGGTGCCCAACTACTCAAAAACAACACGCATGTGGGAAATAAAAAATATAAAAACTGCGACGGATTTACTCATCGGACCCTGTATATATATGTGTTTATAAATGCATTTTTCTATGTGCATGCAACTGATGGCCGTTACTGGTGGAAGGGTTTATGTGGTCCAGTGACTCTGAGAGCGAGTTATAAACGCCTGTTTGGGACACCCTTGGCAGCAATGTCGAAGATTACCCAGATTATGCATGACCAATTCCAAAGGTCTCAGCGGTGGATGAAGCGGATGACGATTAAATACAGATCTCAGTGGAAGAAAACGGCTACGCATGTCGGACATGCTATAGAAGGCGCCACTCGAAATAACAGCGTCAGTCCGTTTCAGTTTCATAGCTGGATCCCGCTTGTCACATTCTCTATGTGTCACAGAGGAAGGTAATTAAATCACGTGTGTGGGCCACTTCCGTGCATGTTTGTGTCCCTCTAAATCACACTATCGATACATATTCTCATATTGCTTCACCTCCAACCAAATATTGAAAAGCCAAATGGCGATAAGGAATGTATGACAGGGACAAGTTTTAGTGAAGCTGGAAGGTCGTAGTCCTAAACCTGCACGTTGACGGCGAATTTAGTCATCAACGTGATCATCATAATGGAAGCGATCAGCAAAAAAGAAATTAAATTCTTGGATACCAGATAAAGCCGACGAATTAGGATGATACATTTGTCATTAAAAGATAACATTTATTTTTAAAATAACAAAAGGAAAGTATCATTCCATTTGTTGCTCAGAGGAAGCTCATGAAATCAAGTGTGTGGGTCACTTCCTGGCAAGTGGTGGTCCACCTTAAACAAATTCGTGCTATCGGCACATTCTTCTACTCTGATTTTCTTTCACCGCCAACAAATGTCAAATGGCGATAGATAATGTCTGACTGGAGCAGGTTTTGGTGAATCTGAAAGTTTCTAGCCCTGAACCTGTACGTTGGCAGCGAATTTAGTCACCATCGCCATCATTATAAAGGAGGTGATCAGCAAAGAAGAAATTAAATTCTTGCATACGAGATAAAGCCGAAGAGTTAGGATGATACATTCGTCATTACAAGATATGTTTCAGTTTGTTGTGTATATATATGAAACTAGAGAGTTAGTCCAAATGCCTTGACTCACTTTATTGTCCACCAATAGAAGGTTAACTAATTTGAAGACGTAGAACATTCAATCCGTCGTGTATAAAGGCAGCCATTTTTGTTTACCCTACCCGAATGACCAGTGCCAACTTGTCAGGCGAAGATGAACAGAAGGAAGTACTACGCTCTGCTACTTTGCTGCGATATCCACTGCTAACCTGAACTACGCTTTCCTACTGTCGTAGCAATATTCACTGCTAACCTCTGGATTCTATACTCGAAGACGACCGTCATCTGAACAACAAGATAACATTTATTTTTAAAATAACAAAAGGAAAGATTAATTCCATATATACCACAGAGGAAGGTTATGAAATCAAGTGCGTGGGTCACTTTCTGACAAGTTGACGTCCACTTTAAACATATTCACGACATTGGTACCTTCTACTTTGATTTTGTTTCACTTCCAACCAAATCTTGTAAAGCCAAATTGCGATATAGAATAGACGACAGGAGCAGGTTTGGGTGAAAGTAGAAGCTTCTAGTCCTGAACCTGCAAGTTTGCGGCGAATTTAGTCAACGACGCCATCATTATAAAGTAAAGAAGAAATTAAATTCTTGGATACGAGATAAAGCCGACGACGAATTCATGTGTATATTTATGTTTAATGGCAGCGGTTTCTCTCCTGTATTCATATATCTCTAAAAAGAGAGCTTATATCATTTCTTTCACAGCGGTCAGACACAAATTTCTCCAGTCAGGTTGAACGGCTTGCGTGTTTATGTAGCTCCATCCTTAGGACGCTTGTTAGGTCTCAGGTTTATTGCAGATAGCAAGATGAATTCATATGTTGCTTTAGAAACTGGAACAAAACGATCGGCGCATTATACCATTTCAAGAATCACATAGGCCTAGTATCGTAAGCGTGTTGCCATACTCACATGTTTTCCATGGCAAATGCTCAGATGACCTTTATTCTTTACTCGGCCAGTTCAGATCTTTATTGGAATAGCACGTCAATTTCCATGTGGTCGAATCATCATTATTTCATTCGTGGTCTAATGTCAGGAGGTTTGTTAAAACAATCTTTCATGGATGATTCCCTGAATACAACAATCATAATCTCTTCACAACGAGGATCAATTTTTTTTATTTATCAGCCTATCCCCACTGCCGACCACCTTCTACTGTACCCACATTACAACCCTCATTACCCATTAACATTCTAAGTCTAACCCTCAACCTTGAATGGCTCGCGAGTTTTATATTGGTTGAAGCGTATGGTCACATCACTTTGAAGTACCGGTTAAGCAACATTGGACCTGGATAGCTGACCGATTGGTAATGCCAGGTGCAGCAAGCTTGGGTGTGCTTTTGGTGTCATAGCTAACAACTCGTAATTGTTAATCGCAGAGACTAGTTCGAATTCGATCTCGGTTCTTTATATTTACATACGTGCAAATAACCTTGCAAATGATAAGATTCCACCTCTTCTACCCCCGGCTATGAGTTAATTAGTGAAACTTGTATTACTTAATAATTATTATTAAAAAAACATGTAAGAAATTATTACAATCTAAAATATATATTCTGTGTTCTAATAACTTGCAAACTGTTTTTAAGACGCAGAAAACAAATCAACCAATAAATTTCATATGGCTGTCATACATGACAAAAAAGTTCAGAAATATCTAAACTCTCTACTTTATACAAAGGCTTTAAAACATTAATAGTAAAAATGGCCTTGAGCGAATGCAGACTGTGAATTTTGGCGAAGAACATCCCTCTTCGAAGATTGTGGACTGACGTTATATGATCAGAAACTAGCAGATAAGAGAGACCACATCACCGAATAATTTTGACCTTTCATACTAGATTAAACAAAAGGTTAAGAAGGAAACGTTACCATCACTAATGTAAACAGCGATAACACTTGGTGCCCGTGAGGAAATAATTTTTCTACAGCAACATTGGATAATCACCCATTTTGCCTCACCGAACATTGGATCTTTCTCAGTGGGGTGGTATCGCTGTCTTTACGAAACCCAGTTTTACTTGGATATAATTTATTTTTCTCTTAAGAATTAAATTTAATTAAAATCTCGTCTTTTTTTAAAATATAACACCCAAGACGATAAATCATACGGAGATAATTGCGATTTTATGTTCATAGTTATGAGGTGTGTTGAATCTTATTCCTGTTTTGACAAAGTTGAACATTGTACTAATTAAAGAGAATAACTTGTGTAAAAAAAGGGTTTTTTTTTCTTGAGCTCACTCTAACCATATATTCCCTCCCTAATTTCTAGTTTTTACAAAGCTACTTTAATATTTTAATAACATTATGACATATTAAGATGAATAGCGAACTGATTATCTTTTGCTAAAGTTGAGTTTGTTTAACGGCTTATAAATGCCTTCGAAATAATAAAAACATGTTATTCTGCTTTCAAAGTTGAATTCATAGTAGATGATACTCAGCTTTTCTGCATGTATATGTTTGTGTGGACATAATTATTAGCGTCCTGGGTTGAGGATATACTACATCCGCTTCCTGGTTAAGAAGATAAACTACATCCGTCAGCAAGGCCTCTGTTCAGGAGGTTCTTAGGAGTGTGGAACCACATTTTAATAGCTGGTGTTCCCATGTCCACCCTGACCCGGGTGGTAGCGCCTGTTAGGGTTCCAAATATGAGCAAAGATTTAACCCACAAACTGGGGTCAAAACACATTCAGAATGTAAAAATATGTTTTAATACGAGCAATAATTTTTTGGCGAAAAATTATTACCAGAAATACATTTTTGAGAAAAACTAATATTACCAGTAATGCCTTGTTCAAGGGAAAACATTTTCCCAGCAATAAATTTTTGAGGAAAATTATTGACAGCAATACATTTTTGAAGAAATAAAATATTACCAGCAATACATTTTTGTAAATAATTATTACCGGCAATACATTATTACTAGAAATACATTTTTAAAGAAAAAATATTAGCCTTATTAATATTAATTGTCAGCAATGAAAATCTTTGCATTAAATAGCCCATTGAGGTTGACATTGCGTAAAATAAAACAAAACAACCCTAACCAAAAATAATAAAAATCTTGTCGGCATTAAATAACACATTGAGTTTGATATGCTGTAAAATAAATCAAGCCAAACCAAACCAAAAATATTCGCAGCAATGAAAAACTTGTCGGTATTAAATAACCCATTTAGGTTGATATGCCGGAAAACTTTTCAAATCAAACCAAATCAAACCAAAAATATTAGCAGCAATGAAAATCTTGTCGGTATTAAATAAGCCATTGAGTTTGATATGCCGTAAAACAAATCAAATCAAATCAAACCAGAAATATTAGCAGCAATGAAAATCTTGTCGGTATTAAATAACCCATTGAGGTTGATATGCCGTAAAACAAATCAAACCAAATGAAATGAAAAATATTAGCAGCAATGAAAATCTAGTCGCTGTGACACGATTTAGCGGTTGCGTGAAAATTAAAAGTGAGAAATACTTAAGTCGAGAAGAAGCTATCACCAAAAACATACTGAGCGATGTTATTTTTTAAACAAAGAAAAGTGGTAAAGATTTTATTTTCATTTGCGAATAAAGTAATTTTTTTTTCGCAGATGATAGGAAATTCGTAAGATCTCGGATCTGTTGGAAGTAATTTATGCTATGATGCGGCGAATAAAAGATAGCAATCTGTCCATGGCAATAATGAAAATTTCAAATTGGTCAAGTGGCTTACAAAGCAGAATGCTAACAGATAATCAGATTTAGGTCGAGCACCGACGGAGAAATAGATCAGCTGAGACCACCCAAGAGAAAAACGAAGGGAAAAGAAAAAAAGGAAAAAAAAAACCATTAACTATCTTTCGGAGATATCATTTGGTTTTGGGAAGAGACAAACTGTTTATGTCCAGACCTGGATATGATAAATGTTTGTTACCGGGACAGATTGTTGGCGACAGTGTGCGAAGACGTTCAGTTGACCACACAGTTAATCACTTGGCGAACTTGAAACTTTCGATTTGTTACTTATTTTCTTTTACATATAATTGTGCGGTGTTAACATTTGCTCGAATTCGGCTTGCATTATGGCCTGCAGACTGATTGATTTCTTCTACCTAAGATGAAATCACAACGTGGGTAGGTTAGACAAGAAATCAAAGAAGTTACTTCGGTAACAAGAAGTTGGAGGCGAGCTGGGAACGACAAAGATGATATCGAATCAAACCAGATTTCAATCGGAATCAGGCAAGGGTTAAAACGTCACATTTGACGCCGCGACCAATACCAAGTCACATTGGTCGTCAAAGGATAGAATGGAGGCAGGAGAGACAGCAATGAAAAAATTGTCGGTATTAAGAACCCATTGAGGTTGATATGCCGAAAAACAAATCAAACCAAACCAAGCCAAAAATATTAGCAGCAATGAAAATCTTGAGGGCATTAAATAACTTATTGAGGTAGATATGTCGTACAGCAACAAAAAAAAAACAAATAATAATTATTAGCAGCAATGAAAATCATGTCGCTATTAAATAACCCATTGTGTTTGATATGCCGAAAAACAAATCAAGCCAAACCAAACCTAAAATCATCGCAGCAATGAAAATCTATGTGGGTATTAAATAATCCATTTAAGTTGATATGCCGAAAAACAAATCAAGCCAAACGAAACCGAAAATATTCGCAGCAATGTAAAACTTGTCGGTATTATATAAGCCATTGTGTTTGATATGCCGTAAACAAATCAAACCAAACCAAACCAAAAATATTCGCAGCAATGAAAATCTTGTCGGAATTAACACATTTAGGTTGATATGCCGTAAAACAAATCAAACCAGACCAAAGCAAAAATATTCGCATTAATGAAAATATTGTCGGTATAAAATAGCCCATTTAGGTAGATATGCCGTAAAACAAATCAAATCAAATCAAACCAAAAATATTAGCATCAATGAAAATCTTGTCGGTATTAAATAACCCATTTAGGTTGATATGCCGTAAAACAAATCAAACAAAACCAAACCAAAAATATTAGTAGCAATGAAAATCTTGTCGGTATTAAATAAACCATTTAGGTTGATATGCCGTAAAATAAATCAAACCAAACCAAACCTAAAATATTAGTAGTAATGAAAATGTTGTCGGTATTAAATAACCCATTTACGTTGATATGCCGTAAAATAAATCAAACCAAACCTAACCAAAATATTAGCAGCAATGAAAATCTTATCGGTATTAAATAATGCATTTAGATTGATATGCCGTAAAACAAACGAAACCAAACCAAACCAAAAATATTAGCAGCAATGAAAATCTTGTCGGTATTATATAATCCATTGTGTTTGATATGCCATAAAACAAATCAAATCAAATCAAACCAAAAATGTTCGCAGCAATGAAAATCTTGTCGGTATAAAATAACCCATTTAGGTTGATATGCCGTACAACAAATGAAACCAAACCAAACCAAAAATATTTGTAGCAATGAAAATCTTGTCGGTATTAAATAACCCAGTTAGGTTGATATGCCGTGAAACAAATCAAACCAAAAATATTAGCAGCAATTAAAATCTTGTCGGTATTAAATAACCCATAGATTTTGATATGCCGTAAAACAAATCAAACCAAAAATATTAGCAGCAGTTATAATCTTGTCGGTATTAAATAACATGTTGAGGTTGATATGCCGAAAAACAAATCAAGCCAAACCTAACCGAAAATATTCGCAGCAATGAAAATCTTGTCGGTATTAAGTAAACCCATTGGGGTTGACATGACGAAAAACAAATCTAGCCAAACCAAACCGAAAATATTCGCAGCAATGAAAATCTTGTCGGTATTAAATAACCCATTTAGGTTGATATGCCGAAAAACAAATCAAGTCAAACTAAACCGAAAATATTCGCAGCAATTAAAATCTTGTCGGTATTAAATAACCCATTGATATTGATTTGCCGTAAATCAAATCAAACCAAAAATATTAGCAGCAATTAAAATCTTGTCGGTATTAAATAACCTGTTGAGATTGATATGCCGAAAACAAATCAAGCCAAACCAAACCGAAAATATTCGCAACAATGAAAATCTTGTCGGCATTAAATAACACATTGAGGTTGATATGCCAAAAAACAAATCAAGCCAAACCAAACCGAAAAGATTCGCAACAATGAAAATCTTGTCGGTATTAAATAACCCATTGAGGTTGATATGCCGTAAATGAAACCAAACCAAACCAAAAATATTAGTAGCAATGAAAATCTTCTCTGTATTAAATAACCCATTTAGGTTGATATGCCGTAAAACAAATCAAACCAAAAATATTATCCGCAATGAAAATCTTGTCGGTGTTAAAAAAAACCATTGTGTTTAATATGCCAAAAAACAAATCAAGCCAAACCAAACCGAAAATATTCGCAAAAATGAAAATCTTGTCGGTATGAAATAACCCATTGATTTTGATATGCCGTAAAACAAATCAAACCAAAAATATTAGCAGGAAATAAAATCTTGTCGGTATTAAATAACCCATTTAGGTTGATATGCCGTAAAATAAATCAAACCAAACCAAACCAAAAATATTAGCAGCAATGAAAATGTAGTCGGTATTAAATAACCCATTGAGGTTGATATGCTGTAACACAAATCAAACCAAACCAAACCAAAAATATTAGCAGCAATCAAAATGTTGTCGATATTATATAACCCATTGTGTTTGATATGCCTTAAAACAAATCAAATCAAATCAAACAAAAAATGTTCGCAGCAATGAAAATCTTGTTGGTATTAAATAACTCATTTAGGTTGATCTGCCGTAAAACAAATCCAACCAAACCAAACCAAAAATATTAGTAGCAATGAAAATCTTGTCGGTATTAAATAAACCATTTAGATTGATATGCCGTAAAACAAATCAAACCAAAAATAATAGCAGCAATTAAAATCTTGTCGGTATTAAATAACATGTTGAGATTGATATGCCGAAAAACAAATCAAGCCAAACCAAACCGAAAATATTCGCAGCAATGAAAATCTTGTCGGTATTAAATAACCAATTGGGGTTGATATGCCGAAAAACAAATCTAGCCAAACCAAACCGAAAATATTCGCAGCAATGAAAATCTTCTCGGCATTAAATAACCCATTTAAGTTGATATGCTGAAAAACAAATCAAGTCAAACTAAACCGATAATATTCGCAGCAATTAAAATCTTGTCGTTATTAAATAACCTGTTGAGATTGATATGCCGAAAACAAATCAAGCCAAACCAAACCGAAAAGATTCGCAACAATGAAAATCTTGTCGGTATTAAATAACCCATTGAGGTTGATATGCCGTAAAAGAAATCAAACCAAACCAAACCAAAAATATTAGCAGCAATGAAAATCTTGTCGGTATTATATAACCCATTGTGTTTGATATGGCATAAAACAAATCAAATCAAACCAAATATTCGCAGCAATGAAAATCTTGTCGGTATAAAATAACTCATTTAGGTTGATATGCCGAACAACAAATCGAACCGAACCAAACCAAAAATATTAGTAGCAATGAAAATCTTCTCTGTATTAAATAACCCATTTAGGTTGATATGCCGTAAAACAAATCAAACCAAAAATATTATCAGCAATGAAAATCTTGTCGGTCTTAAAAAAACCCATTGTGTTTGATATGCCATAAAACAAATCAAATAAAATCAAACCAAAAATATTAGCAGCAATGAAAATCTTGTCGGTATTAAATAACCCATTGATTTTGATACCGTAAAACAAATCAAACCAAAAATATTAGCAGGAAAAAAAATCTTGTCGGTATTAAATAACCCATTTAGGTTGATATGCCATAAAATAAATCAAACCAAACCAAACCAAAAATATTAGCAGCAATGAAAATGTAGTCGGTATTAAATAACCCCCTGAGGTTGATATGCTGTAACACAAATCAAACCAAACCAAACCAAAAGTATTAGCAGCAATCAAAATGTTGTCGATATTATATAACCCATTGTATTTGATATGCCTTAAAACAAATCAAATCAAATCAAACCAAAAATGTTCGCAGCAATGAAAATCTTGTTGGTATTAAATAACTCATTTAGGTTGATCTGCCGTAAAACAAATCCAACCAAACCAAACCAAAAATATTAGTAGCAATGAAAATCTTGTCGGTATTAAATAAACCATTTAGATTGATATGCCGTAAAACAAATCAAACCAAAAATATTAGCAGCAATTAAAATCTTGTCGGTATTAAATAACCTGTTGATGTTGATATGCCGAAAAACAAATCAAACCAAACCGGAGAAAAAATATTCGCAGTAATGAAAATCTTATATAACCTATTGTGTTTGATATGCCATAAAACAAATCCAATCAAATCAAACCAAAAATTTTCGCAGCTATGAAAATATTGTCGGGATTAAATAACCCATTAAGTTGATATGCCTTAAAACAAATCAAATAAAAAATATTAGCAGCAATTAAAATCGTGTCGGTATTAAATAACCCATTGACGTTGATATGCCGTAAAACAAAAAAATTAATCCAAACGAAACCAAAAATATTAGTATCAATGAAAATGTTGGCGGTATTAATTAACCCCTTTAGGTTGATATGCCGGAAAATAAATCAAACCAAACCAAACCAAAATATTAGCAGCAATCAAAATCTTGTCGGTATTATATAACTCATTGTTTGATATGCCATAAAACAAATCAAACCAAATCAAACCAAAAATGTTCGCAGCAATGAAAATCTAGTCGGTATTAAATAACCCATTGAGGTTGATATGCCGTAAAAGAAATCAAACCAAAAATATTAGCAGCAATGAAACTCTTGTCGGTATTAAATTACCCATTGAGGTTAATATGCCGTAAAACAAATCAAACCAAATCAAACTATAATTATTAGCAGCAATGGAAATCTTGTCCGTATTAAATAACCCATTGAGGTTGATATGCCGTAAAACAAATCAAACCAAAAATATTAGCATTAATGAAAATGTTCTTGGTACTAAATAACCCATTGAGGTTGATATGTCGTAAAACAAACCAAACCAGACCAAAAATATTACCAGCAATGGAAATCTTGTCGGTATTAAATAACGCATTGTGTTTGATATGCCATAAAACAAATCAAATAAATTCAAACCAAAAATATTAGCAGCAATGAAAATCTTATCGGTATTAAATAACCCCTTGATTTTGATATGCCGTAAAACATATCAAACCAAAAATAGCAGCAATTAAAATCTTGTCGGTATTAAATAACCCATTTAGGTTGATATGGCGTAAAATAAATCAAACCAAACCAAATCAAAAATATTAGCTGCAATGAAAATCTTATCGGTATTAAATAACCCATTTAGATTGATATGCCGTAAAACAAATCAAACCAAACCAAACCAAAAATATTAGTAGCAATGAAAATCTTGTCTGTATTAAATAACCGATTGTGTTTGATATGCCATAAAACAAATCAAACCAAATAAAACCAAATATATTAGCAGCAATGAAAATCTTGTCGTTATTATTTAACCGATTGATTTTGATATGCCGTAAAACAAATCAAACCAAATCAAACCAAAAATATTAGCAGCAATTAAAATCTTGTCGGTATTAAATAAACTATTTAGGTTGTTATGTCGTGAAACAATTCCCACCAAATCAAACCAAATATATATAACAGCAATGAAAATCTTGTCGTTATTAAATAACCCATTGATTTTGATATGCCATAATACAAATCTAATCAAATCAAACCAAAACTATTAGCAGCAATGAAAATCTTGTCGGTATTAAATAACCCATTGATTTTGTTATACCGTAAAACAAATCAAACCAAATCAAACCAAAAATATTAGCAGCAATTAAAATCTTGTCGGTATTAAATAACCTCTTGAGCTTGATATGACGAAAAACAAATCAAACCAAACCGAAGAAAAAATATTCGCAATAATTAAAATCTTGTCCGTATTAAATAACCTATTGTGTTTCATATGATATAAAACAAATCAAATCAAATCAAACCAAGAATGTTCGTAGCTATGAAAATCTTGTAGGGATTAAATTACCCATTTAGGTTGATATGCCGTAAAACAAATCAAACGAAAAATATTAGCAGCAATGAAAATCATGTCGGTATTAAATAACCCATTGACGTTGATATGCCGTAAAACAAAAAATTAAACCAAAACAAACCGAAATATTAGTATCAATGAAAATGTTGTCTGTATTAAATAACCCCATTATGTTGATTTGCCGTAAAATAAATCAAACCAAACCAAACCAATCCAAAAATATTCGCAGCAATGAAAATCTCGTCGGTATTAAATAACCCATGGAGGTTGATCTGCCGTAAAACATATCAAACCAAACCAAACCAAAAATATTAGCAGCAATCAAAATCTTGTCGGTATTATATAACTCATTGTGTTTGGTATGCCATAAAATAAATCAAATCAAATCAAACCAAAAATGTTCACAGCAATGAAAATCTTGTCGGTATTAAATAACCCATTTAGGTTGACATGCCGTAAAACAGATCAAACCAAACCAAACCAAAAATATTAGTAGTAATGAAAATCTTTTCGGTATTAACCCATTTAGGTTGATATGCCGTAAAAGATATCAAACCAAAAATATTAGCAGCAATGAAACTCTTGTCGGTATTAAATAACACATTTAGGTAGATACGTCGTAAAACAAATCAAACCAAATCAAACCAAAAATATTCGCAGCAATGAAAATCTTGTCGGTATTATATAACTCACTGAGGTTGATATGCCATAAAACATATCAAATCAAACCAAAAATATTAGCAGCAACGAAAATCTTGTCGGTATTAAATAACCCATTTAGGTTGATATGTCGTAAAACAAATCAAACCAAATCAAACCATACATATTAGCATTAATGAAAATATTCTTGGTATTAAATAACCCATTGAGGTTGATATGTCGCAAAACAAACCAAACCAAACCAAATATATTAGCAGCAATGAAAATCTTGTCGGCATTAAATAACACATTGATGTTGATATGCCGTAAAATAAAACAAAACAAACCATAATTATTAGACTGGTTTAATGTCCCTTATTTTTTTTTTAGTTTTATTTTGATTTCTTAAAGAAATTGATACGTGAATTGCTGTCATGCAAGCGTCTTTTATTGTTAGTTGTTTGCCTTGTTTTATTTAGCGACTCATCAAACTCTATGAGCTATTTAATGCTTAAATATTTTGTAAGTAATTATATGGCTTTATCTAATTTTATATTGAAGGAAATTGTATGTCTTCAATTACTGATAAAATATACTGTTAATAATTCTACTGTAAAATGTATTGATGGATATTTTGTTTTAAAACGCATTGCTGCTTATTTTAGGAGAAACATGTTGGTTGGTAATTTTGCGATATGAAAATGCATTGCTCTTAGTTTAATTTCATAGTGTTTTGTTTTTTTGAGAGGAATTCACTATTTTCCCATAGATGGAACCCTAGCATGCGCTACGTCCTCGCGTCAGGGCGAACCTGGGAAGAAGAGTAATTAAGAAATGGCACCACGATCCTCAGATCCTTCAATTTCCTGACCATAGCCTTTTTTTGCTGCCTGATGTAGGAGCCTCTTTTTAAACGAATTAAACCAAGAAGCATTCTGAGGAAGTTGTTAAAGCTTGAAAAAGAATGTATCAATTCGTATAGTATGACTAGCAGCATGGCCCGGCGTTGCCCATACTTGATTCAAAAATCGTTCGACTAATACAGCAATCGCTATCACTTGACTTAAAATATTTTTGCCCTTCCTTGCCTTTAAAGGAGTGCCCTTCGCCGTGCTGATGTTGCTACATGCCTTACTTCTTGCCTACCTCACACTGCGAATTTTTTGTAAGCGCTATACTAAACATTAAATCTGTTACGAAAAAAGAACTAAACAAAATGAATACAAAACGATCAGATTTTAAAAAGGACTCGTAACTGGAAAAACCGAATGAAAAAACAATGTTAACAACAAATACTTGTTCACACCCAACCCAGTTCTGCGGAATCAGAATCAACGTTGAGCCAATTGAGCGAATGAGCCAATTGGAGTAAAGCGAATGAGCCAATTGGAGTAAAGTGCCATGCAGATTTAAATTTTTCCTACATGTGACGAATGCAGATATCGATTTTTTTGCATGCTAGTTAACATTCGTGTTAGTCAGCTGTTGGCTCTCACGCTGGCCAATAGAAAATGACCGCAAACTACATGAAAACTGCCGTAGAAGCATGAAAAGTCGATTATTTCCACTATCGATGGAAGTTGGGAAATGTAAAGTCGGTCTTGCGTTTCCCGCTAACTTGGAGCATGTGCATGTAAAATTTGGTGCAAATCCGTCGAAAATTGCGGCTGTGCATTCGTCACACACACACACACACACACACACACACACACACACACACACACACACACACATACACACACATCCATCCTGGCTTTTATAGATAGAGATTTTCTATCAATAATAACTAAAAAACATACTAGTTACTGGTGGCTTGGGGCGGTAACTGTTCGAAACGAAACAAGAATGACAGCAAAATGTCAATTTCCATATAATTATGGTTAATTACACATTATAAATTTATAATCGCGGATATAAAAAACTGAATAAATAAATAGGTTTTCAGATTTCTCTTGTCAGTAATTTTTTGTGAATATCGTCGTTTGTCGGTCTTTCTATTTTATTCTTTCATAATGTTTTGTCTATGTTTAGGGCTTCGCTATTTACCCATAGATGGGGTCCTAACAGGTTCCACCACACCGGGTCAAGCTCGCTCTGTGAACAACAGCAATTAAAAGCTTGTACTACGCACCTGAAAACCTGCAATCTCCAGATTATGTCCCATATTGCAGAGTGCCGTTGCCAGATATATAGTCTTCCAGTAGCCACACTCTTGGCTCGGGAAGCACTACTTCCACAGTGCACGATGTAGGCCTCCTTGTCGGGTATGAGTCTCTGCGGCAACATGAATTGATAAAATGTACTGTTAGTAACTCTACTATACAATGTATTGCTGGTACTTTTGTTTTAAAAAAAAGTATTGCTGGTCATTTTACTATAAACAGGTTGGCTCGTAATTTTACTATACAAGAAACATTGCTGATATTCCTATATTTTCACAGAGTTTTGTTTTTGTTGGTGGGGGATCATGTTATTTTACTGTTGGATGTAGTATATTACCATACCCAGAACTACTTGTCAGTTCTGGGGAAAACAAATGTATACATCCAGTTCTTCATATGTGTTTTAAAATCTCTCAAAATAGCTTTTTAAGATAATTAGAAAAATTTTTGCAACACGCATCACCGTTTTGAAATCCTCACAGTATTAGTTTTGTTGAAGTTGTCGCTAAAATCTTTTGTCATGATTTACAATCTCTACGTTTCGTTCAATTTCGCAAACCAATGGAAGAAATTTGTGGAAGACGATTTTTTGGGAAAAATACTTTAAGGAAAACCCTAATTCGCCGTAAAGTGTAAACAAAGACGATCTCTAGTTCAAAGGTCTTTCAAACATTCCATAAATTCACAGGCGCATATTGAAATAAGTTGACCTACTGAAATAAGAACTTATTCTTAACAAAAGTCTATGACGAGTTTAATTATGTTTGAATTTTTTGAAACGAGAATTTTTTTACAAAACGTATTTCGTATTGGTGAAATTATGGCTAACATTTTTTTGTCGAGATTTAAAAGTTTCATTCAATTTTGCAAACCAACCAATGAAATTTGAAGAAGCTGATTTGTTTGGAAAAATACTTTGACAATATCTCTGCGGATTTTAACTATACTTTGTACCCCTTTACCTGTTTACACTTCTCTCCAAAATTTAGTTTCGATCGGTCAATGGGTTCCTATTTTAGAGGATGTGAAGAAGAGACGGACGGACTGACTGAAGTCACAGAATTTTATACATAGATAAATTTCTATATACCAGGACAATATTAGACAATTGAATGACAAAAATGGAGATTCTGTCTAACGCATTTTGTTAGTACCTTTTTTTCCCCTATACCTGCCTCTTCTTCTTTTATCTAAGTTGGTATCTTATAAGTTATAATCAGTATTTTATGTTTGATAATGTCAATTGGAAAATATTGTGTAGTAGAATGTTTTGCAACACGCTAGCGCGGATTGAAATCGTCACAAATTTAATATTGCTGAAGTTATCACTAAAGTATTTTGTCAAGATTTACAAAATCTACGTTTCCTTCAGTTTCTTAATCGAATCGACGAAATTTGAAGAAGCTGATTTGTCTGGAAAATATTTTGACAAAACCCCTACTTCGCTGTTGAATAACTTCTTTAATTAAGTATCTGTCTATATTTCTGAGATGAGGTATTATTTACAATATTTACATTATTCGGGCTAGTGTTCTCTTCTTTGTCGCCATATTTATTACAATGTTTCGGACGTTGTGCGCTCCGTCCTTCTTCAGGTGGTTGGAATGTCGAACTGAACCCTTTATTTCGCTCACTGGGGTAGACTGTTCTAGGTTCACGTTTAATGAATGTCAGTTATCAGTTATCTCCTGTTAATATTCCCTCTGAAAGTTCTCCACTGCCTTAACCGCGTGTTGAACTCACACTCTTTCGGTCCTGTCACTAGATCTAACTAACGCCTTTTTTCCACTGTGCCATGTGGTAATTTAATTTAATTTTATCGGAACTAATGGTAAACGAATATAATCTCTAGTTCAAAGATCTTTTACATATTACATAAAAGCAAAGGTATCATATTGAGAGAAGTTGACCTACTGAATAAGAACTTATCGTTGACAAAAGCGTAGAAAGAATTTAATTATATTCTGAGAGTACTATTTAAGATATACCTAAAAGAGCCAAAAATGAGCTGCTGCCATGGGAGTTTGTCTATTATGCTTCAGGTCTTGTATTAAGTTGGTGCAAAAATAATGTCGGTTTTTGACGTTAAAAATACGTCAAAAACCGACATTATCTTTGCACCAACTTAATAGAATAGCCTGGGCAGCATGTGGAGTGCTACTAGTCAAGAAAATCGACTTCGTGTTGCTTGCAGGAAAGTAGAATGGATTTAATAATTTTTTTTTTTTTTAGTATATATGATTGTTAAACCATCACACGTTCGCGAGGGAATATCGAAAATCTTTCAGGAAGCATTTTCTCTTTATAATATAGCATACACAGCAAGTTTGGATAAATATGTATATTCGCCAAGGACCTTCAAGATATTAGCGATCTTGCTAAATTTAACATTTAATTTAAAATCGTCAATTTAACATAATTTTTTTGCAGCTACTACTAGTAGCTCATTTACAACCCATATTTTTAAATGGTAAACTTGTTGAAAAACATAATTTATTTTAACATCTTCTGAGTGTTGAATTTTCTAAACCTTCTATTCTCATTGTCGCCAGGCCTCTTTCGACATGTGCCAAAGCAATTTCCTGTGGCCACGCTTCTTCAAGTATGCATCCACGCGAGTATGCATTTCCTTTCGCTCAGGACACCTTGTCCGTCCTGTTAGTTCAAGGCTGAGGACATTAGTACGTCCAGTTTATTTTAGCCACAGGAAGCATTTCCTGTTTATGCAATTTTCTATTCCGGTTTTTCGCTCACTCACTGATGCAGCGGAAGTAAGATCAAAGGTCTTTCCTCAACTGATATCCAACATTGTCTTCCTAAACCTAATCCCCTCTTCCACAGATGAAACTTGACTCGCTACTCTTTTTTTATTCCAGTAGAAAGCATTGAGCTGAAATATAGTCCTCGGTTTCAACATTGGCAACTTTAACGACGTAGACCCACCAAGCCAGTCCTATTTTAGAGAATCACCCATATTCTGTTCGTATTTGATTAGTAAGAATTATATTCAGCTATTTTCTAACGAACCGTTAGTTGTGGAACAGACTCTCTAATAGATGTTTCCTCGATCATTACAGTCTAAACGTGTTCAGGTCTAGTTTTAACCGTTATCTTACCCACCTATGCCCGTAAACTGTACCTCTTACTTCTTAACTCTCTACATCGAGTGGCTCTTGCGTTTTATATAGGAAAAGCATTGTGGATAAAAGCACAAAACAAACTAGCAAGCTCTTTCTTTCTAGTTTGTGTCTGTATTTAAATGATATACGTTGTATTTCGGAAAAATATTCCTAAAACAAAAACAGTGTTTTATCTCACTAATAATGACTTTAATTCCCGACATTTGAAAATTGATTCTTTCCTGTATTACAATGACGAGAATACCGACTGCAAGCAGCTATTTGTTAAAGGAAGCGCTTAAAAAACTTCAAAATTTCATGGAGAAATGTCTGAAGTTTAACTGGGCGTGGAATAACTGCTACAGGCAAATGTCTACGTCGAGCGATTATAAATGAAGCCTGCCACAATATATAAGACGAATGATTTTGGTTTTCCTGCCGACAGAAATCGCTATGACACTAAATATGTTATCATCAAAGTGGAAGGATGTTTTAGACTCTCAAATTTAAAAAAAAATGAAATCCTATCCTTTTAAATATATTTTGGCACAAACAATGAATTGTAGCATTATTTCAGAACATTTCACGCCTCCATCTCGTTGAATTTCACTGTTGACTGTAACGAGTTTCGTCTTCTGAAACGTTTTACTTTTTCCGCTTCGTGTGTCAGTATCGGCATATATATTAGGTTGGTGCAAAAATAATGTCGTTTTCTCACATGTGTTACTATGTGAGAAAACGACATTATTTTTGCACCAAACTAATAAAATAGAACACACACACACACACACACACACACATATATATATATATATATATATATATATAAGTTAAGTTATAAGGAACTTGGTAAACCGAATTGGTAAATCCAAAGAGGATGAAATCCTGAGAGCTCAATGTTAGGACAGAGCTAATATGTAATGAAAAACAAACCACTTTAATGTACCATTACGATAATTTATTTCACCTAAATCCTTTTTTAAGGATTCAGGATCATCAGGTAAATCTTCCAACAACGAATTGAGAAAAAAAATGGGATTAGAAATTGGTGGGTAGTGTAATTTTTGTAATTTAATAGAGGGGGTTGAGAGTGGTAGTTAAACAGACAATATAAAGTATAGGGAGGGGTTAATTTTATATCTCTCTTAAGTATGTTTTATATTGGAGTAGGAGGAGTGACAGAAACTTGACCTCTTTAGATGGTTTATAAAACAGAAATGAATTGTAGAAAATGTATACAAGTGAGTCTTACGGTAAAGAGATAGATAGGGGGAGGGGGAAAGAGAGATGGAGTTGTTATAATTTTGTTTTAACAAAATTATGTAAAAGATAGTTTACAATGTTTGATAGAAAATTCGATGTCTGAAAAAAATTTTGTTATTAACTTAAATGTTTAATTTTTTAAGTAAATAGTTTCAGGACTAAATATAACTATTATTGTAATAAACATATTTATCTAGGACATAAAGAAATATTTAAAATCTTAATAGTTTATATATATATATATATATTATCTATTTTAGGATATTAAAACAAAAACAGCCTAAAAATCGCTAAACAATAACTGATGTTTCGACATTACAAATGTGTCCCCTCGGACGACGATAAACTACTAATTTTACCGGGATATATATATATATATATATATATATATATATATATATATATATATATATATATATATAGGAACGAAACGATTATAAATTCAAACGTTCATAACATCAATTTAAAAGAGGGTTCAATATTAAATCTAGAGAAATAGTTATATATCATAAGTTGTTACATATGTAATGCCTACAAAGATGCATATTTGTTTCGATGCTTAAAGGTAAGCATCTCATCAGGTGGTGAACAAAAATGGTTATAAACGATTTTATTTAAAAATCCTTCTTATGAAACATCACTTCTTTTTACATTATTTAAAAATTTAAGACATTGAAGAATTGCCATAATTTAAGACATTGAAGAATTGCCATAAAACGAAAAGAAGAAATATATAAAACTTTCCATGAAAGGAAAAGAAAAATAATAATATAATAAGCAGGTTAATGCAGAAAAAAAAAAGAATAAGAAATCAATAAAAGGAATAAAAGTAAGAAGAAAGAGAAATATAAAAAAATTTAAGAAAAAAGACATAAAAATCATCCCTTCTCCGAAAAAGAAAAAAAAAAAGAAGAGAAAAACGAAGTTTAGTAGTACATCAAAATTAATTAGCACAAAGACAAGGAAAAAGAAAAGAAGAGAAAGAAAAGAAGAAAGGAAGAAAATAAAAGATGTTGATAACAATTCAGCCAATGAAAAAAACGATAGAAGTCATACAGAAAGATACAAATGTTACCGGATGTAACTGCAACGGAGTAGAAAATATTTTAGATAAAATGTAAGAATTAAAATTTATTTGGCGATGTTGAAAGAATCCAACATATTATTTAGAAAAATTAAACATAATTTCATTGAAAATTTTATACATTTCTTTCCATAAGTAGCATGTTTAAATAAAATCGCGAGATGCTTAGCGTCAAGCATTGAAAAAATATGCATCTTTGTCCTGATTACAAGTTTGTTCGTATGTAACAACTTCTGAATATGTATCAAGTCATCCCATAAGTTCTGGCCGAATTTTAACTTTTTGTTAAAATGAACGAAATTTAAAGAGTATTTTATAATGACTCATGGAGCTGAACATTATTTTTATGCTTAGATGCATTTAAACTGATCAAATTTTATTTCAAAGAACAATAAAATTAAATTTTGTCTGATTAAATTCCTGCTAACATGGAAGTACCCAAGAATCATTTGATGCACATAATGCTTTATGAGTTCAAGAAAGCAAACTCAGCAGCCGAAGCGACTAGAAACATTCACTCAGTTTATGGAGAGGAATATGAAAATGAAAGAACTTGCAGAAGATGGTTTGCAAAATTCAGAGGTGGAGATTTCACCCTTGAAGATGAAGATCGAACCGGACGTCCAGTAGAGTTTGATGAAAAGCTTCTTGAAGCAGCCCTTGAAGAAAATCCTGCTTTATCAGTTGAGGAATTGACAGTGGTTCTCAGTTCAAACCATACAACTGTTAATCGTCGACTTCAACAACTTTGAAAAGTTCCTAAACTTGGAAAATGTGTCCTTCATGAATTGTCTGAAAACAACCTCAAATCCAGAGTTGACATCTGCTCTTCTCTCAATTCTCGCCAAATTGTTTCATCTTTTTTTGATAGAATTGTGACTGGCGACGAAAAATGGATCTTTTATCGAAATGTTAAGCGTCGTAGACAGTGGCTTGGTAAAGGGGAAGGAACCCAGCCGCAGCCGAGAAGGGAACTTCATGCGCAAAAGGTTCATCTTTCAATCTGGCGGGATCACCAAGGAATAATCCACATTGAATTCTTACCACCTAATGCAATAATTAATGCTCAAATATACCGTCAGCAATTAGAGCGTTTGAACCAAGCTTTGAGGAAAAAAAGACCTGATCTAAGGAATGGAAACGAGGTGATGTTTAATCAAGACAATTCCTGACCCCACACAGCAAGAGTCACGTCACAAAAGATCGAAGAACTTGGTTGGGAGAAAAAGAATTCTACAGTAATGGAATTAGTAAGCTTGTTAATAGATGGAAGGAAGTCATAGATAATCAGGAAAAATACATTGTTGATTGAATCTGTAATTATATGTAACATTTGGTCACTTGTTTTCTTTATTCAAAATTCGGACAGAACTTATGGGATGACCTGATATGTCTGAGGAGTTGGGTCGTTATATTGTTATATATATATATATATATATATATATATATATATATATATATATATATATATATATATATATATATATATATATATAGTTAGGTAATGGAAAGGAGGATATAACCTAGAGATCTCAATATAAAACCAGAGTGAATATTAATTTAATTAAAATTAAAAAACAGACAACTTTAAGGGTCCATTGATTATATTTTTCCGCAGGAAGGTGTTTTTTCCTGGTTTTTCAGATCACATTGCCAAGCATCCCTAATTGGTTTTAAATTTACGTATTATTTATATACATATTTAAGGGGTAGTTTTAAGTTGATGCAAGGTGATAGAGAGACGGGGAGGAGGAGGACGACGATAGATAAGGTCGAAATTATAGAAGGAAGGGAGAGATAGGAATAATTTTACATCTGTTTTTATTAAAAAACCTAGGAGTAAGGGAAGGGGCTAAAGACCAGACATTGACCTGTTTAATAAGTCATCTCACAGGAAACGAGACAAAGGGATAAAACAGAAGAAAAGATATAAGGAAGCAAAGGTAGAAGCAGGAGCGTCAGGAAAAAAAATCGGGAAAGAGGAAAATGAAGGATAAATTAACATATATAGGCACATTGCGGTTAATTTAAAAAAGATATATTTTGCATTTAACGTTTGACATTAATTTAAAAAGTTTAAAACTATCATCAAAATAAATAACAAAAATATAGTGTGAATATAATATAAAGAAAAAATATTAATATTATTAACATTATTAATATTATTAACAACAACTAAAGAGTAAAATAATTCATAATTGAAATCTAAAATTTCAAATTTTAAATTTTAAAACTTAAATTCATAATCTAAAATTAAAATATAAAATAACCTAAAAAAAATTTAAATAGTATCGCAAAAATATATAAAGTATTACCGAAAAACTATACATTTTTCGGAGTGTTGTCCTCATCTTTATTGTAACATTTCGACCGTTGCACGCCTCGATCTTCTTCAGGATTTGTCTATATTTCCGAGATGAGGAACTGTTACTGTTTACATTCTTTACATTGTTCGGACTGTTGGACTCATTTTATTGTCATACTCACGAAGTTTCGACCGTTGCACACCCCGTATTTCTTCAGGATGTCTCTATATTTCTGTGATGAAGTATTGTAATTATTTACGCTGTTTACATCGTTGGGGCTGTTGTAATCATCTTCATTGCTATATTCACTACGTTTCGGACGTTTTATGCCCCGGCTTTCCTTCAGGATGCAAATCAACAGGAAGGTGATTAACATTACCTACATACAGAGGTTGGACAAAATAATTGGAACAGTTGTTAAAATCAAGACAATTTATTTAATATGGATTTCGTCCTCCTTTGGCCTGACAGACTGCTTTAATACGTCTAGGAATGGAATCATACAGCTTTCTGACTTCATCCATAGGAATTTTTCCGTCATTCTTCTATTAAAACCTTCTCCAGCTCTTTACGAAACGACAGTGTAGGATAGCGGCTCCTAAATTGTTGCTTCAAAACGCACAACAAATGTTCAATAATATTGATATCTTGAGAATGGAGAGGCCGCTCCACATTTTTCTACCTCACTTTCATGCTCTTTATACCAATTCTTAACCACTCGAGCGGTCGTTTTTGAAGATGTAGTCACCATCAGGGAATAAATAATAATTAAAACTAGAACTTGCAAAACTTGGGATGACCCATGCCCTTTGTGCCTCCATGAGAAACTACACATTATTAAGCTTCTAAACAATAAAAAACCTATTAAACAACAGGCAAGAATTAACGGTTTTCTGCCGACACAACCGAACTTACGCTCTGAATAACTAGCTAAAATCACGCATACAATAAAATAAATTTTAAAATCCATAGCCCATATACATAGTTTTAATACCCTACAAAAATTGATAACCCTTTATGAAGTCGTCAAATAACAATAGTTACGGCCTTTTCGTATACACAAATCCCTTTCATAAAGTGATATAATAAAAGAGGAAAATAAAAATAAATAAATAAATCTCCGTAGACGCTCAAGCCAGACTATGCGAAAACTTCCTCCGTCGTAAATTTAGCCACCCCCACCTTACCCTGACCCGGCATCTATGAAAGTAACTCTATACTGATACAAATTATTAACACCCCACCCCTGCCGATTCTAAACAATCCACCCTTGATGTTACCGGGGAAATTTTTGATTTCAATTCTGACCATACTATTAAAACTCGTAAATTTCAGAAATAAGTCATTCCCAAAAAAATTTCGCTTGAAGATGGAACAGAGCCTACTTTAACTCAAGTTAATGCAAATATTATTTTGAAGTTTTCGGCTCTTGTTTTTGAAACATGAGACCTCTTATGTAGCGAGTTGGAATCATATTTTTAAATAAATAATTATATTTATGCTCTACTTTCGTATAGAGCACTATTTTTTTTAAAATAATTACAAAAATACTAAGGAACTTTGGATTATTTACCAAACCAGTTTCTTTCCTATTTTCTACAATATTTTCACACACACACACACACACACACACACACACACACACATACACACATATGTATATATATATATATATATATATATATATATATATATAGGTAGGTAGGTAGTAATCCGTTGGTATAATCCAGGCGAGTTCTATTAGCACAAAATAGAATATGAAATGCGTTAAAACCTACTCACAAAAGAGTGCTCAATGTTTATTTTCATTAAATAGACCAAATTGTATTTACAATTTGGAATATATATATATATATATATATATATATATATATATATATATATATATATATATATTATTCCGTAAAATTAGATTTGCTTAGCCGTAAAGGAAGAGATTCCGAGTAGAATATCTGTAGATAGATAGATAGATAGATATTTAAGTAGCGACTTTGTAACTTCTGATAATGAAGTAATCCAGAATTATCCTATGGAGTTGATAAACTCTCTCACACCTTCAAGAATATCGCCCTATCTCTTTAAATAAAAAAGTTGGAGTAATTCGTATGCTTCTTAGAAACCTCTCTATAACGCAAGATCTATGAAACCGAACTCGCTTGGAAGTACCTCGGCCCCAAGAGCATAGCATCGAAGCGTCAATTATACGTAGACCTCCCTCTCAAAACGAGAGTACAGATTCCAAAAATCAAACTTAAATCAAGCTATGCAAACATTACATTCATTCAGCATCAGAGGCAACACACGATTCGTCAATCCTATGACAATCAATAAAACAAAGGGGCAAACATTCGATAGATTTGATATACACTTGCAACACAGAACTTCCCTATATACAATATTTCTGGTGAAGTTGATTCCCTTCTGCCAAATGAGTGGATTCGTTTTCAGGCATCACTGTTGTATATAGGGAAGTTCTTTAACGGAGGATTTCATATATATATATATATATATATATATATATATATATATATATATTCACACAATAATTTAGAATAAACTTATATTATTAAATGCAGCGAAGGAATCATATTTAAATATATATATATATATATATATATATATATATATATATCATCACGAGTCTTCTTTTAAACTTGGAGAGAAATTGTTCAAAGGAATGATCAATAGTGCTATAAAAACCTCAGAGAATTCCAGTATGATATCTTTAGTTGTTTCTAATATACAACGATTCAAACTAATCTAACAAATGGAGAGTTTTGGTCTTACACGATTTGGACAATTTTTCCGCTACACGATATATATATATATATATATATATATATATATATATATATATGTATATATATATATATATATATATATATATATATGTATGTGTGTGTGTGTGTGTGTGTGTGTGTGTGTGTTTATATTTACATACGGTCTATCTCTGATATTGACCACTTTATCCTATAAATATAGCACACCTTAAAACTATATTTCTTTATATATATATATATATATATATATATATATATATATATATATATATATATATATATAATGGTTCTTTCTGATGTATTAGAATGAAAATATACTGGGAAGGTCACTAGAAATGTTTATTTGACTGTAAATATTTAAGCATGTAATGACTGTGTTTTCGGCTAATGTTACATAAACTTTGATATTTCAGATCGGTATAAATTCTTCATAAAATCTTTAATGTAATTAGTTTTGCGCTTTTTAAAGCGTCTGATTTATTCTCAGCCTCTTTTATATTCGTCAGCTGTATTCACATCATCTGATCGAATTTTGAATCACTGTTTTTTTATTTTTTTCTTTTCTTCTTAATCCAAAATTTAACTCGGAGGGAATTTAAATCGCGCTCAAACTTAATTATAATAATATTGATTATTGCTCTACAGAAAACCATAATAATCATTAACTTGTGTTGTCATTAAAAAAGTATCCTATAATTACCAAATATTATAATTTCCTAATTGACTTTCTTCACGATTTCTTTTAATCTCATTTTCTCCCTTAAAAAATCAAACTCGCCTTGAAATAAAATCTCCTTCAGGGGAGACAACTCTCTAGTTCGTTTAGCGGAAGCAATTCATTCACCGTTTTTGTTTTGTATCTTTTTAACTGTTTAAACTTGTTTTATCGTGATTTGGATATTTTGTTTAATTGCATTTCATTTTTTTAAACGCACGATGGTATTTTCTATCCGAGTTTGTATATATATATATATATATATATATATATATATATATATATATATATATATATATATATATTATATATATATGTTAGTGTTTGTTAATTTATCTGATTGTTAGTGAATGCATTTCCCCTGTCTCTAAGGGTTCTGACGCATATCGTCACGCAGTGGTGCAATTGTCTCACTGACGGGTGGCTGAGTGTTATCACTTTTTTGTTGACAGATATTCATAAGCATTTACTTAAACATCGGTGTTAGCATTTTTACTACACACTGATTTTTCACGCGGACTCATTTAGCTTGAGATCATGCGACAGCAAGTTTCTTGCACACCGTAGATGTTTCCTCGTTGCTCAAGCTAAATTTATCGATGCTTTTTTCGGTTTGTTTTTAGCTAATTCCAAATGATTCAATTAATCCGATGATCTATTATTATGTTGGTTTGTTCATAACACTATGAAAATTTTCTTCTGTGGGATTATCGCACTTTTGTTTCAAACGGATTCAGGTAACGACCACTAGATTGTGTCGACAAAAAGATTATATAAGAAAAGAATGCAAAAGCCTTATTCTTTTAGGGATTTTACCTGATTCAAAAATTTCAATACATCCAAATTTCCTGTAACCAGTTTAATATTATATATCACCGGGAAGATAATCTAATGTTGGATTATCCCACATGTCTACCAAAGAAATTTTGCTAACTACCGCTGAATGGTGTTCCAACAAATAGTACATAAAAAAGTGCACAAGCCTCATTTTTTTCTCTCTCTTTTGTAACATCAGGAGATTAAACGTGTCTCTTTTAGGCTCGATGTGTTGGGAGGCTTTGATCTCCAGCGAAACACATACCTCTATGCAAACATAACCCGTATTTGTTCGTCATCCGCATGCGGAGATAACCTTGAATTCGAATTGAAAGGGCGTGGGCTTTGTGTGGAAATAAATATTGAACCAGATCTCCGACCTGAAAATCTGTTACAGATGTGAAATGGGATTCTGGGGGTTAAATCAAGTCGGGAGGCGGAACCCTCTTAATCTTTCCTTTTACGGCGTTTCTTTTCTTTGTCCATGATTCTTTTCTTTTCAGACTCTCTTGACCCTACCAGGGAGCGCCATATGGTACGGTCCTCAGCAGACTCTTACCAGATGGAATGGTGAATGTCACAGTGCTTGAGAGACTCCTTCGTCGTGTCTTTGTAACGTTTGTTTGGCGTGCCGAGTGAGCGCTTACATTTGGATAGCTCGCCATAGAAAACTCTATAGTAGGCGACAGTAAGATGGTACGGATGCTTTCCATCCTAGCACGCTAAATATCTTCAGTGTCTAGGACTCTGTACTGTCACTTGACGCGGAACAGGATCCCGAAGCATTTAATATGGAAGGCATTTAGCACTTTAGCATTCCGGCTGTAGAGTGTGCAGGTGTCGCACGCATAGAACAGGCATGGTAGGACTACCGCTCCGTACACATTGAGCTTGGTATTAAGGCTCAGTCCTCATTGCTCCCAGACTTTATTTTTCAGTCTACCGAAGGCCGCGCTGGCTTTGACGATACTGTAGGCCATTTTTTTTTTATCGATTTTGGCAGACCATGACCGATTGCTACCAAAGTAGATTAAATGACAGATCAGGTCACAATGTTCAGGTCACAAGATCTGCTACAAGTAACCTGTAGTCCAGTACTACCTGCTTTATGGCCGAGTTGCCGGCGAATAAATTGGCACACTAGGGCTGGTGAGGTTACGTGACCATCCCACCGGTGCTGATAGCGCAGTAGGATGATACAGATGGTTTCCATACTAGAAGGCTAGAGATGTTCAGAGGTTTGGGACTCTGTCCTTTCACTTGACATGGAGCAGGATTCCGAAGCATTTAATATGGAAGGCACGTAACTCTTTAGCATGCCGGCTGTAGAGCGTGCACTTCTAGCACGGATAGAGCAAGCATAGTAGGACTACTTCTCCGTACACATTTAGCTTGGTGTTAAGGCTCAATCCTCGTTGCTCCCAGACTTTATTATTCACTCTATCGAAGGACGCGCTGGTTCTGGCGAGTCGGTCGTGTATTTAGTTATCGATGTTGGCGGAGCGTAACAGAGTGCTACCATGTTAGATGAATTTGTCTGAAGCTCCTAGTTTCTGGCCATTGACAGTAATGTGTGGTTCCATGTAGTGCGCCGCATGTGCAAGATGGTGCAGCACTTCGGTCTTCTTAGTAGAAATTGTGAGGCCGATGTCTATTCACACATGCTATGCCGTAAACTTACGGAATAATGCACAGGTATAACAAATGATTCTACCAATTAAAAAAAAAAACCCAAAAAACAAATAAAAAACATTCTTATCAACATTTTTTTAATATATTGTTTGTTGGAATGGTCGGTAAAACATCGGCTAAGAGCCAATCATTTTGCAATTTATAAAACAGTAAATGTTTTCCTTAGAGTTGGGTCGCTTATACTTATAATTTTTTTCATGTAAGATTTAAAAGAATAATGTATTTATTTGAACAAAGTATCTATAAACAAAAAAACAATTTGTTTTTTGTTATCCTCTTCCAGCTGCAATGGTGATAAAATCATTACCTAACACCATCGACAGAGAGATGTGCTACAAGTGTCACTCCGTTTCACGAGGCTCGTCTATTAATATTGTCAACTCTCCAAAGGAACATCAATAAGTCTCTTGTCATCTTTTTTCATGTACTTATCGCAAACGCGCGTATTTCTACGCAGACACATTTTCATTCACAGCTGTCTTATTCATTCTATTTCGTTTTGCTAAGGCAATAAAATATGTTGTTATATAACATATGTTATTAGGTTGGTGCAAAAATAATGAAAAAATACGTCAAAAACCGTCATTATTTTTGCACCAACCTAATATAATTTCACTATTAATTCTCACTGTCCTGTTTGAGAAAACTCCCACCCGTGAACTGTCTTATCAAATGACATCACTATACTATAACTCTCACTAAATTAGTTTTAAAATAATTTCACCCCAAGAATAGCGACAAAGCCCCGATTATATAATGGGTTACTGTCAGTGAAAGAAACTTAAGAAACGTTATTGAGTGGAAAGGACAATAATAGAGCAAAATTCAAGAAGACAAAGACAGCTGACATAGAAATAAATTTTTGAAGATCATGTTTGCCAGGTAAGAAAGAAGATGGAAAAGATTTCCATTGGTGAGACGTGTGAGAGAAGAAGCTATTAGAATAAAACTTAGGTTTAAATCTAGAAAATGTGTACAGTAAACTGTTACAAACTATGTGTAAATCTAGTACTACGCTTAAAAGTCGACGTAGCAAAATGGAGAGCTTAACATAACAGTTACCATAAAAATATTTACAGAGGGTAGTTACATTACGGTGCTTGGAGATATCAGTTCAAGACTGAAAAAATTCAGAATCGTCTGTGAATTATGGTAACAATCTCTAGATTAATTATAGAGGATTACCATGACCAGTTGTGGCGATAATAATATTCAATGTAAGAGAAGAATGGTAAACCGTGCGAGACAAATTCGGGTGATAAATATTGTCTAGCACGATGCATATTGCCAACATTCTTAGCAGCAAGCTTGAAATAATCGTGTTAATTCGTCAGGTAAAAGAGTTAGACCAATGCAAGCGCTATTATGTTTCTGGGGGTTAGTATCAGCTATAATGATGGGAGGCAAAAAAGGTTCTCTAAGACGATTACAAGAGAGTATTTTTGGTGGCGTTAAAATTTACAAGTTATTCCTTGCTCCTATTAACAAGGGATTGGATTTCAGTTACGAGATCAGTTGCCAATTAGACTAAACGAATGAGAAACCTGATGATCCGGATGTTGTTTATGATAAACGATAGGGAAAGAAATCGACGATACTGAACCAATACTTAATGATAAATGCATTATGACTCAAAATGCATTTCGTACAAGTTGCGAAATTACGTCTTACATAAAAACAAATACTTCTATTCTTTTTTCTTATTTACTGATTGGTTTCTATTATTGTCATTGAATTGATAATAAATCAAACTGGCACATTTGATTAAGAACTGTTCACTCCGACATTGAGTTTAAAATATATATGGTCGTTCCTTGTCATACTAGAGAGTTTTTTGTTCAAGCAATCTCAAAAGTGAAAGGCTCTGGAGTTCTAACACTAGGATCACATACAACTTTATGGTCAAAGAGGAAGTAATAGACACCAACGGTGGAATAGACGAAGATCTATACGATTGCAACAGTCATCCCGGCGGAAGAGAGCAGGGCTAGTCGAGCTGGTATAACCAAGTCAGACCTTGACAGACCAAGCATCCGTCAGCCCGATGCAACCAGGTTTGCCAGATCTCGCCTGTCTCAATCCGCTTTAAACCGCGAAGGAGGCGCTTCTGGCCAACTATTGGGCTTCTCTGAGTTGTCAAAAATAGCATCATGATATTTTTCACTGAGCAGTTTTTTTTTTTTTTTTTTTTTTTTTTTAAATCGTACACATTTTACACAAAGATAAAGCCCTTCGCAAGGTGTGGGCTGTACTTGTGAGTACAATTTTTTGTGTTTCTTTCAGCCTACCAGGAACGCTTACAAAGATTCTATTGAGATCCTTTCCAATCAATCCCAGGGTCCCAAGTACAACTGGAATTATTAATGTCCTAATGCGCCACATTTTTGAGATTTCGATTTTAAGGTCCTTGTATTTTGATAGTTTTCTGAAGATCTTCAAAGTTATATTGCAATCTCCATGGACTGCCATGTGTTAACTCATTTAGGATCACGTATGGCGGTATGTTCGAGGAGAAGGTACCGGACTGAATATAACCAATACTCGAAGATTCGTAACGGTGGCATAGGCAAAGATGTACACGATCTCAAAGACCAAATTTGTGGAAGAAGGCAGCACCAGTCGGGACGACGTGACCAAGGTAGACCTTGACAGACCAAGCATTCGACAGCCCACTGCAACCAGGTTTGCCAGATCTCGCCAGGCTGAATCACCTTTGAACCGCAATGGACGAATTTCTGGTCATGTGGGCGGGTGTCTACCAAATTCACGTGAATAGCCTTATCAAACTTTCTTTGATTCGCAGCCATCTCCTCAACCGCTAGAAGGTGGGGAGGTTCTGAGAAAGCTAATAGGGAGAGAGGTTACAGTCTCGCTGCGAAAGTGGGGGGCGACAAGAAGATTCAAGGTAAATCTATATAAGTGGATGGGCATAAAAGAAACGGAGACATTCTAACTCGTTTGATATCTAAGAAAATGAGTTCAACATAGAAAGGTATGTGAAAATGAACATTGCGACACGATAAGATATCTAAGGATGGGACATTGCAAAACAAAAATGTCTTTCCTGTTTATTCTTTCGTTTCGTTTCGTTTCGTAGGCTGAAAAAACCGAAGTTAAGAAGTGACGAGACAAGTTAGTAATTAGATGAGGGACCGCCAGGAAACACGGGGTATTATAAGCGACCTCCGTCATTCGAAATGTGTTTCCGGTTTAAATAACCGATTAAACGGAAATGCGGCGTAAGATAACAACATCAAAAAAACAAAAAAACAACGCCAACACACAAAACAAACAAATCAGAACATTAATAGAACATAACAGGTTATATTGAACGAAGATATGGAGAGAGATGTAACGAATAAAATAACTTGTGTAAATGAATGACAAAGGTCGTACTTGGAGCATTTTAAATGAATGTCGAAAATACAGGGAATTTTCGACGAATACGAGTCTAGGTCTATCTTCAAAGAAGAGGAAATATGCGTAGAATGCCCCGGTAACAATAGTTGATTTGCGAAAAGATGCTCTTCGTGACAAAGCCAAACAGATGAATGGTTAGCAATAGTAGCTTAACAGGGCCCCTTTTGAGCTCAAAGACGAATCACATTGTAACCAGATGAGAATAAACAAGAAGATTCAGTCAAATCTCCCAAAAAACAACAGCTCTGCTTCCAGCCCTCTAGGTGAGATTATCGCTGGTAACTTTTATTTTCCACAGGAATAACCAATTTCTTGGAGGAGATAGGGAGTCGTTGACAGACATGATTGCCCATGTTCTGAAGGGACAGATCATTTTTTAAAAATCCTTTCAACCCAAACAAAGCGCGAATATCATTCATATGCAGCGGGTTACAGGAGTGAAATAGTGAGAGAAGACTGATTATAGGGAAGATAGATGAAAGGATAAAAGATGAACGAGATGCAAGATAGAAAATCGTGATTGACATTGCATTTAAATTTTAGGAGATTGTAGTTAACAGGAAAGCAAGGAAACGGAATGGCGTTCCACAGACGAGAAATGCGAGAAAAGAAACTGTATTAGCATTTTGCTATTTCAACAGTAATTGGGTGGAACATAGATGTCAATCTAGTCTTTCTTCTTTTTATGTGACATGTTCTTTTCGGGACGTAGGCGTTCATGGCTCTCCACCTCCCTCTATCTCTTGCAGCTGTCAACAAGTTCCTTCCCTCTGCTTCCTCCCCCAGACCACAGTCTGTAATCAACTTGCTTAAGTCCCAAAGGTATGTCATCGTTTGTTTTCTCTTGTCTCTTTTTCCCTCTATTCGACCCGGGAGTATCAGATTCTCCAGGCACTCCTTCATTATGTCCAAGTAAATTCAGCTATCACTACCTGATGTTAAGTATAAGCATTCTCCTTGTTTGCAACTTTTCTATGACCTCATCGTTGCTCACACTCTCGCTCCCTGATATTCTTAGCATCCTTCTGAAGAACAACATCACGGTCGCCTCGAGCCTCTTCTCCATCCTTGATGAAATCGTCCAACATTCGCTGCTGTAAAGAAGGTCAGATTTCACGTAACAGTTCAGTATTCATTTCTTTGTTACCAAAGAAACCCCCCTGTCTTTCAATACCCTGTCCAGTCTTTGGAATGTGTTCAATACGCCTACTTATCTCAGTATAGTCAGTCTATAGTACTTTGATTTGAACACTGTTAAGGCTTGGCAGTGTGTTCGTGCAGCGCTACAATTTTTGTAGGCTTATTGCAGACAATGACCCTTGGACAACTAATTGACACTCGAGATAATAGTGTCTCGGCTTCATAAAAATCTAATGCAATCACAGATGTCGCAATATATTTCAAGGGGAAACACATTTCATGAAACACTCCTAAAATAAATTCATATTACTGCACACTAAAACAAATGACCTAATCTGAGGAAAAAATACAATTCGATTAAACGCTGTCACTCCAGTGCATCTAAAACCGACCGGATGATGAAAGAAATCAAACTAAAGCGGTTGTTTTTAATTAATTTGCACAACAGTGTACACTTATTTTTGGTCTATTCTGCCAATACTTTATTTGGCTTTTGGAAAAACGCTTTCCTTATCCTAATCCGACTTCGGATTTCGGAGTCACATTTTTCTTCGTCTATTACAATATTTCCTGTATATTTAAATTGTTTTATTTGTTTCATTTCGACATCTCCAATCTGTAATTTGCACATAGGACTATTATTTTTTTTCTGATAGAATTAAACTCTGTCTTCTCATAATTGATATTTAGTCCTTTCTTCCCTCTTCTCTTTGCTACACTCGGTAGAAGACCTCCGTATATAAGAAAGATTACCGGGATGAATGCTATGCTTGGTCTCTGAAAAAGACACAGCAGATAGTCCTTCATTTCACTTTCGATTACGTGACGTTCTTAAACTTCTAAACATATAACTATTATCAGCATATTGATCAAATTAAGATTGTAAATACATATATTTTTTTAAACCTTTCATAGCCTGAGAAACAGCAATGTACTTCTGAATATTATTGCCAAAGTATTGCCCGGAAATTACTACAGTAAAACACTTTTTTCTCATTTTTTTTTTTTTTTCATATTTTAAATGATTTCTTGTGAACTCAACATGTATTTTTAAGGGCTTCCTTGACAACAGTCATTTTAAACTGGTAAAAGAAAGAAATTAATCATGTCTTCACCCTCCATCTACACCATCTCAGTTTCATTAAAATTATTTTGAAATCATTACTGAAGACGTTTAA
>OZ010605.1:65734578-65754578 GCA_963932145.1 Acanthosepion lycidas
ATTTGAAAACACGATTAAGAGGCATTAATGAAAGGGGGACAACTCATATCGAGTTATACTTATTAATATCGAGTTACTCAGTTATACTTATTATAAAACCCAGGTTGGTTTTGTGTGTGTGTGTGAGTGTGTGTGTGTTTGTGTGTTCGTTTATACATGGGATCGGATTTCCTGCATTTCAACCGATTTCAACAAAACTTCACTTTTTTTGGCAGGTAGTGTTTCTTATTGCACACTTTTTTCTTTATTTTTACATTCAGAATGCTTTAAAAATTCCATTTACAAGACAATTATTTATAATAAAATTCTATTCAATCGGTAGACTCATAACGATTGAAAACAATGTTTTTGTTTGGGTTTGGGTTTGACCAATTCGTAAAAAATAAAAAAAAATAAAAATAAAAAATAAAACTAATTAAGACATGCGTGTCCGTCAACCTTAAACAATAATCTTTGTCAATTTTATTTTTCACTATTTATGATGGTCGATACTTGATCTATATCTTACTGTTACATCCCTGGGCAACGCTGGGCTCTAGTGCTAGTAGACAATAAAAACAAAAGCTGTATATGCAGAGACCCGACAGTTTATTTAGTAACAGTTAGACTTACATACTACATTACTTTTCAATGTAACCACCGCCAGCGGCGACGACCATCTCAAGGCGGGCGCGAAATAAGTCATACGCATTGGCGACCATGCCCTTGTCCATAGCGGCGAACGCCTCCACGAACGAAGCCTTCAGAGAGTCGACCGTGTTGTGGGCATTCTTCTTGCTCTTGGCCTCGATCACGCCCCAGAAGAAATAGTCAAGGTGTTTGCAGTCGGGTGAGGAGGGCGACCACAAGTACGGTAACTACTGTTGAGGAATATTGTTGAGCAGTCTTTGTTGTGTGCAGGAGCGGAGTGACTCTCAGACCCTTTTGAAAGAAGAAAGGAAGCATAACGTCCCCCTCGCTGGAGATGACGCCAAGCACCATGACGGAGGAGAGAAACTTCGTATGCTTCACGACGGGAACCTCCTCGATGTCTTTGAAGATCCACCTGTGGTTCTGCCTGTTCCTCGTCTGGTCCTGGAAAAAAATTCTTTTCATCAGAGAAGAACCTCAGCATCCCGGCGGACCCGTGTTTGTGCTCGTTCAGCAAAGCCGCCGCCTTCACCTTCCTCGACTCCTTGGAGGCATTCGTGATGAGAATGCGGTGATACTTGCGGTAGGAGTGGTAACCAATGTCTTTCTTGATCATTCGGCAGATCGTCGACTTGTGACAGCCCAGGTCATCGGCATCTTGACGTAGCTCTGGCTTCCATCATTGTCGACTGTCTCTTTGACGGCGGTGACGAACTCATCGGTCCTAACGACCGAAGAACGAACGTTGTGGGCATTTCGTTTGGCAGTATATCATCCTTGTTCTCACATGCTTTGCACTTCCTCCAAATATCCATGACCATTATCCTCTTGAACCTAAATCAGGCCATCACTTCCGCAGTCTTCTTCCCGACGCCAAATATAGCTACTACCACTACTCTGCGGTAATATTCCATCCTGGAAAACGATAGGTCAAAAAACGTTAGATAGTTGTCAAACTCTTTTGTATCTGAATATACTGTTAGACATTTTGAGGTTCGTCTTCGAGTATAGAATCCAGAGGTTAGCAGTGAATATTTCGGAGACAGTAGGAAAGCGTAGTTCAGGTTAGCAGTGGATATCGCAGCAAAGTAGCAGAGCGTAGTATTTCCTTCTGTCATCTTCGCCTGAGAAGTTGGCACTGGTCATTCGGGTAGGGTAAACAAAAATGGCCGCCTTTATACATGGCGGATAGAATGTTCTGCGGCTTCTGATTGGTTAACATTCTATTGGTAGACTATAAAGTGAGTCAAGGCATTTGAACTAACTCACTAGTTACAGTATATACACAAAAAAAACTGCAACATATACAACATTTGTTTTTATTGCCTATTTCGCAGAAAATGGTCGTAGGACAAATAATCGACAGTCGAGATAATAGTGTCTCGGCTTTATAAAAATCTGATGCGATCACGGATGTCGTAATATATTTCAAGGGCAAATTTTTTTTCATTATACACTTCGAAAATAGATTCATATTACTACACACTAATGGTGTATAGAAATATGAATCCCGTCCACCCCCACCCCATTAGTGGTTGGGATGGACGGGATTTTTTTTAGGAAGAAGAAGTTGAGAAGGAAAAGGATGGGTAGTTTAATTTTAGCAGACTGACCGGCTTAGATTTTTCTTAACTTTTGCACCTATGTGAATTGGTTTGTACAGTGGGTTAACTAGTGGTTAGATTCATGAAATAGTCTCTAGTACAAATAATTAGAAATCACAATAATTTTGTCAGATACAATGGGAGGCATTTTACATAGGTGAATAAAATAACAATTTAGAGATTTAAGAGTGTGAATAAAGTTTCAAATAAAAATTCCCAAAACTAAAGGAATAGCAGTAAAAGTAATGTAGTATGGATAATGATACAAGATGTACACGATTTGCATTATTCGTACTATTGTCCTCATCTTTTTCGCCATATTTATTCCAACCATCTGAAGAAGGCCGGAGCGTACAACAGACGAAACGTTGTAATAAATATGGCCACACAGATGAGGACAATAGTCCGAATAATGTAAATAGTGTACATAAAGCATCATCTCAGAAATATAGACAGATACAAGGTGTGTTAGTTTAGAAACATCGGTAAGACAGGCATAGGTCCAACTACATGTGTAGAAACCCACAAAATCAGGACGGTCAGTCTCATAAAACATTTATTCTATAATATAATGTGAATTATTTTTTCAAGGAAGCGCATATATGATTAGAATTGGTTGATTACTTTCTACGGGTTATCAACATTTCACAGGTTATTTAAAGCATACATTATTTTTAGATTGTAAGAATATAATAATTTGGTCATACAAGTCTTACTATTTAACCTATAGCTGGAGGAGGAAGGGGTGGGTTCATAGCTTTCCCAATGCGTTATTGAATATCACGAATACTATATAACTCTTTGAAATTTCACTTAATAAATAACCACTTATGAGGTCTTTATAGTCCTCATGTTCTTCTTTTTTCTTTTTTCCTTCCTTCTTTCTTTCTTTCTTTTTTCTTTCTTTTTTTTTTCCTTTTCTGTCTTTCCTTTTCTTTCTTTCTCTTCCTCTCTCTCTTTCTCTCTCTCTTTCTCTCTCTCTCTCTCTATTCTCTCTACCATAGCTCGTTGGCGGGTAAATATTTAGCTCTTTTATTCCGCGGACTACAAAAAATAGCAAAAAGATACAAAAAGATAAATAATTAAAAACAAAATGAAAGATGAAGAAAAGATGGGGATAGGATAAAGTAATATTATCAACAACGGATATGGAACTGGTGGGCGGGTTTCGAATTCAAGCCTAATTAATCGGAATCAATTTCGCACTATTGCCTTTTGGAAAAGCATTAACCGCTCTATTCTTCCTGAGGTTAATAATTAAATAGGAATTGGAATGATCAAAATGGCCGCTTCAACACGGGACAAAATCGACATTTATTGACAAATCAGTTTTACTGACGGCTGAAATATGTAACACAAAAATCATTTTGTCACTAACTTACACATATCAAACCCATTAACTGTTATAGCTCTTTCCAGTATTGAGGAAATATTCTTTAGAAAACATATTTTACATTATTTTCTTTACTAGTAATATTCTGGTACACATTTGTTGATGTTGTTTACAATATTAAGTAATATTTTTGATATTTGGTAGGCTCTATGTTTATGGTTTGTAGCACCAGTCTATAGGTGCTGAGGATTAATAATCTTCTTTAAGATTTATTGAGACGAAAGGAAAAGGCCGGCTAAATTTTTGGATAATGTTATGAACTAGCAGATTTGCGCCGCTCGCTACCGCTTTGGAAAGTAAGATATATTCACTACTTGATATCTTTGAAACAAAAAATTTAAATGAACATTTCATCCATAAATTGGTTATAAATATGAAAGAAAACATTTATATTTATTCAGATAGCTAAACATTAGAATTTTAACCACTTTTCACCCCAGAACACTAACCATGGTTATATAGAATAAAGCGCAAATTTTCCTATATTTAATTACAATTTTCATTACCTGATTTTCTTACCGAAATAATATGTTTTTTCAGTTCCTATTAATGTTCACTCAAAGTACAAAGTTTGAAGTGCATGCATGTAAAATATTTCAAATAAAGATTTATATTTAATATTTTTTTGATATTTTCAAAATCAGGTATGATATACCCATGGTTAGTAGTGGTGTAACTTTAAATGATGGTAAGTTTTCGAGGGTTAAAAAGAGACTCGAAACAAAAAAATTAAATGAACATTTCATTCATAATTTGGTTATAAACATGACAGAAAACATTTATATTTATTCAGATCGCTAAACATTATAATTCTAACCACTTTTAACCCCAGAACACTAACCATGGGTATATAATATCTAGCATAAATTTTTCCTGTTTTTAATTACAATTTTCAGTACCTGATTTTCTTACCGAAATAATATGTTTTTCAGTTCTTATTAATGTTAACTCAAAGTACACATTTTGAAGTGTCAGCACGTAAAATAATTCAAATAAAGATTTATATTTAATATTTTTTTGATATTTTCAAAATCGTGTATGACATACCCATGGTTAGTAGTGGTGTAACTTTAATTGATGGTAAGTTTTCTAGGGTTAAGACAATGAAACCTGGTGAAACTGAATAACATTTAACAGGTCAATACCTGAAAATACAGAAATAAAATACATGTATTTGCATGAATTTAAAACAATAGTAAAAAATTGAAATCAAAATGAATAATAAAAAACATACGCCAAAAAAAAAATCTTTCGTTTGAAGTAAAGCCAGTGGAAATTAATATCAAGAAGAAATGAAATAGACATTTAAGTGTTAATTGTGAATGGATTTCCAATTTAAATAAAAAGAAAAGGAAAAATTAATTAAAAAGGAATCATTTTATATTTTTGTGTATGAAATATTGTTTGGTTTATTTCTTCTACTTACTCAGAAAAATACATTTTGGTATTATGTCGTTTGTCGAATTTCCACACCGTAACTTCTGTAAAAAAAAAAAACACCTAATTATGGACGCTAGATATATACACTGATGTTTACCTTAGAAAAATTACCTGGTCATTTTTCTAGAAAAAAAAGTTGTTTTTCTATAGGATTAATGTTCAATATTTATGAAATGTTGAAGGGTTTGTGGACGTTCAATATATTTGTTCAAAAAATATAACTGTGAAGACAGAAGAATTTAGTTAGTCTGGTATGGGGAGGCTTGTTATAGCTCAGGAAAGTTTTACAAATTATAGATGCCAACTTGTTGAACGCCAAGTAAAATGTTGATTGCGGACACTTTTCTGTACTCTATGAGGCAAAACAAAACTATCTTTGTTATGAAAATCAAAACAATGCTCGAATAATAAAAGAATGGTAATAAAGGACAATTAATTAATGAATATAGCTTTAAAATTTAATCTACACATTAGTTAAACCCTAAAAGTTATTGAGGTCTAAGTGTGTAAACCCCACTCGATGAGTTTGTAACACATCTATTTTTCACCTCTCAGTTTTGTCTCGTTCTTTGTGCAGTGTGCACTCAGAGACAACTCCGTCAAATGACTCGCAACTGAGGATAATTATATTGAATGGTGCCCAACCCTGGGGAACAGCTGCCCTAGGCCGGGCCTTCTCATTGCACCAGAGAGAGGGATTGGTGCACGTACCGTGGCCAGCGCAACCGACGGTTGCGGGCAATTGTTGTTCCTTGTCCGGGTGTACGCCCTCGGGTGCCCTCCTTAAAAAAGACCTTGTGTCACAACTCGTCTTAGTGGGGAGACAGAGTAAATAACTAATATACAAACAGCTCTTTGGAGGGGTCTGTAACACGTTTATCATAATCTCTCAGTTGCGTCTCTGTCTTTGCGCAGCGTGCACTCAGGGGCGACTCCGTCAAAGCAGTGAGTTGTAACTGAAGGAAATTATACTTAGAGTTGCCCGACCCTGGAGAACAGCTGCCCGAGTCCATAAACTCATTGCACCGGAGAGAGGGATCGGTGCACGTATCGAGGCCAGCGCAACTAGTGTCACAACTCGTCTTAGTGGTGTGACAGAGTAAAGTTTATAACAAGTTTATTATCATCTCTCAGCTGCGTCTCTGTTTTGAGCAGAGTCAGCTCAGGGGTGGCTCCATCAAAGGATAGAATCGCAACAAGAAAATTATACTGGGAGCTGCCCAACCCGAGGGAACAGCTGCACAATGACGCTCCCTCTAATTGTACCAGAGAGAGAGAGAGAGAGGGATCGGTTCACGGTAGGTCGGACCAGTACATTTAACTAGGCCAGCGTAAGTGAAGTTTGCGGAGGTTGCGGGCAATTTTTGTTCGTAGCCCGGGTGTACATGCTCGGGTTCCTACCATAAAACCTAACCGTATCTCGTCTTAATGGGAGACAGAGAAAATACCGTCTGCAAATTACACTCGAGTAGTTTGTAACACTTTTATCATCATCTATCAGTTGACAACCAGTCTTTCGGCTGAGTGCACTCAAAAGCGGCTCCATCGAAAGAAATGAGGAAAATTATACGTCGCAACTGAGGAAAATTATACTGAGAGATTCCAGCCGTAGGGAATAGTTGCCCGATGCTGTGTCTCTCATGACACTAAAGAGAGTGATCGGTGCTCTCACCTAGGCCAGTGCAACCGACGGTTTCGGGGCCTTCTGGATTTTTTGTTCCTAGCCCGGATTTACGTGCTCGGGCTCCCTACATTGAATCGAACTTGTGTCTCAACGAGACTTTCTGGGGGGTCAGTTAAATACCATATTACTATAAAGTAGAGTTTTACCTTTTAATCTCGGAATTCGTTGAGAATTGAGATCCAGTTTCGCATTTATTCATATAGAAAATTAAACTTTTGGTAATATTATTGATAAAATTCATCTTACACGAAAGAAAATGAAAGAATCCTCTCAGGATTAAGAGTTTTTTTTCAAAAAAACACTGGAATAAAAAGCAAGATAGCAAAATGAAATGAAAATCTGCGGAAAATGTGGCGTGAAACGATAAAAACAATTACAAAAACCGGAGAAATGTAAATTGGCGGGAAAGAAAATCAAGAGTAGAGGCTGAAAAAAAAAATGGCGGAACTAGAAGGAAAAATGAATGTAAGTGAAGAGGCATAACCGAAAGATCGGAAAGCGAAATGTATGAGAATAGGAACAACGAAAAATTCCATTGTATTTTTTTTTAATTATGAAATATGAATTACTTTTTATGATATAGACATTTTTGGATGGAGCAAAATGTCTTTTAAAAAAACATATTCAGAGTCTCGCAAACATTTTTGCAGATTGAAACACATATACCGAAGACCAAGATGAATAGGCTAAAATATCTCTGTTTGCATGATATTATGAAAAGACTGCTGTTTTCAATTGATAGATCCTCACCTTAAAGCACGAACAGGCAAATAGATACTGTTATATATATATATATATATATATATATATATATATATATTGGCGAGAGACTTAAGTTTCGCTGTTTTCCAGCTCATCGGCACAAAGTAATTTGTGCCCGATGAGCTGGGAAACCAGCGAAACTGAAGCCTCTCGCCAAAACGTAGGTATGTGTATATGTATTGATATATGTATATTCTCTCTATTAACATCGACCACTCTTATGTTTGCAACTCATGAAGAAATTTCATGATTATTGCTTGTCTTTGTATGGACGCCAACACACGCGTATAAGGTTGTTTATATTGGACGTTTTATCTCTTTCTAACTCTCTCTCTCTCTCTCTCTCTCTCTCTCATTTTTCAGGGGTTAAAGAGTATAGACATGGTCCATAGATATAATTATTTCCGAGCCCTCTCGGTTAGATCTATACCCCTTATCCAGAATGTAGTTTTGCAATGATGAATTTCCGTTTGTTAACTTCTACAAAGAAATTTAGAGATGTGAATTACGTGCGGGGGCGTATGTTTTCTTTGGTGGTCACGTGCCATACGCGACCGGTAAACCTGGTCACCACTTCTATTTTTGGAAAACCTTTAATACGCCGTCTCTACAGGCTAAACAGTTTAAGAACGATGCTTCCCTTATAATGAGTCGTCTACGACTATCAAATTTCCAAAACAAATTTCTGTTATCGCCTAGAATTTTCCTTAAAGGTTCGTGTAAATAAATAATTTATCAATCGCACTCTGCTTCGAAAAGTGGCATGTAAGACGTCAAATTAAGGAGGTAGTGGTGTGTCCGATATAAGTAACTTATTTTTGACAAGTAACTGGAAATGGGTATTGAAATTACTACACCTTATAAGCCTGCGCTAGTTTCGATTTGGTAGAGTTATTTCGGTTGGTGAAGACAAGGTCTGCTGTCTTCCATTTTCTATAATATATTATGAACTTTAAGCTTTTCTTGGTTAAAGCTTATAACTGTGGACAGCTTACAATTTAAAGCAGATATGAAAAGAGTAAACATGGCAGATAGATAGATAGATAGATAGATAGATAGATAGATAGAGAAAGAAAGAAAGAAATGAACGCATTCAAACAACTAGCTAGCTAGAAATGAAAAGACTGAGATAGATAGATAGATAGATAGATAGATAGATAGATTTTAATAGAGAAAGAATGAAAGAAAGAATGAAATGAACGGATTCAAACAACTAGCTAGCTAGAAATGAAAAAACTTCCTATGTCCCTCCTAGAATGTTTTATTTTTGTTTTTACTAATCGTATTAAAGCTATGTTAATCTTGATTGGGTACGTAGCATTTGATTTTGACTTTTCTTTTTCTGGCTCTGACTAGGGATATGCGTATACATTTTGAAAGAGCTGTTATTCAGACATACTTAATTATTTTAAATTATATTATATTTGATTTTTTTTCCCCCCGCGAATAGGTATGCATGCATATTTGTGCCGGGGCATTTGTAGGACGCACTTTGACTCTCCTGATGAGTTATCTGAAATAAACTCGTTCTTTGAAATAATTTAACTGGAACTCAAATCCGGAATTGCATTCTGTTTTTTATTTATTTATTTTAATAAGGGTAAATAGACTCTCCTATCGCCCGATGGATACTCCCCCCACTTCTCTTAAACAAGGCCTTCCACTTCATTTCATTTTCTTAGGCTTTAATAATAGGGCTGTCATAAATTTCTTGATATGCGTGGATGGTGGGAAAAGTCTCTTCATACTGAGTGTACCGGATTGGTAGATTGCCTTGTTGCTCTTCCCGACTCGAAGTTACAAACCTTCTTGAGAGGCTGCTCTGAATAATAGTTGCATAATATCGAGGTTCATGCAGTGCCATCTTGTGCATGGAAAGTTGTCCCTGCAAGCATCTCCGGTAAGGAACCCCTAGCACACATTATTTTGCAGTCTGCCCCAGTTGACTTCTGCACATGTTACATTGGATGACCGACTTCAACTACGACCCTAGGCCTTTCATTTACCAATGTAACACATTATGCCTAAAAAACAAAAAAAGATATAAATCTAAATCAGCTCGACAAAAAACGCCTAAACATCTGAACGTTTTCCTTCTCGTGATATCCGTACCAAATTCTGCAGTGTTGAATCGTTACTTTTCGAAAAATTTCCGAACTTACTAGCTCTCCGTGAATCTAATAATAACTCTTCAGTCCCTTTCTCTGATTTCTCGATTCCTTACTGCTTCCTCTTCTTAGAAAGAGCTCTAAATTCCACCTGGCCTGGAAGTTTATTTCCCCGAACATCTCCCGTTAGCTAGCGAACTCTCTCTTGAAACTCCAGACATTTCTTACATGTCTCTTCATCTCTTTCTGCTTAACTAAGTCAGCTATTTCTTCATTCTTTAACGTTTCTCTTCCTCTTAAAACTGTTTCGTGCTATATAGTATCTCCCTACACCCGTTTGTAACTATATTCGTGTTCGGGAAACTTTCATGCCCACCATAACAGGTGGCATCAATACTCTGTCACTGACCTTGCTGCCATCGAAACCCGTAACTTTTCAATCATTCGATCTCCCACGCAAGTGACTGATTGCCTTACGTGTTCCCCTGTTTACCCTGACGGAAACTCTTCACTTCTCGATCTCTTGTTTTACCTATATCACTGACTCTTATCTACGCAGCTCTGCCCTCTTGGCAACTCTGATGACGTGACGGTGTCTGTAAACCTCTCCTTCCGCTCCCTCACCAGCCAAGAACGTCCTAGCAACGGAATATCTTTAAAACGATATAAAAGAATAAACCAACTGATTATTTTTCTTGATAGAAGGTTTTCTCGTCCAATTCTATCTTGCAGATCTACTTTTCGCCCGGGTATTGAATACTGTTGCCATATCTGGTACTACTGCTGTTCATCTCGATATTCTTGACAAAATCCAAAGCAGGATCTGCAATGTAATCGATCCTGACAATTTTTTTATATGGCAACAGCTCTGACAAGATTTTTTCCAGGTAACCTGACTCCATGAATCTAAGCGTGCTATTAGATTCAAATCTTGTTCCGACCCTTTTACTGTTGAAAGATTTAAAAGAAAATGCCAATTCTACTTTCACACTTTCCTTTATCACACTCCACAACAGTGCAAATCCCTTCCTCTTACTTGATTACCTGTAACTACAATCTTAAGGAAATTAAATGCAATGTCAATTTCTTCTGTCGTTTTGAACTCCGTTCATCTTTTATCCTTTCTATAGTCTCTCCTATACCCAGCATTTTTTATCACATTCATTCTCTGTAACCACCTGCGTACTAGTTGCACTCCCGCCTTGTTTGGGGTGAATTTCTTTAAAAAGATTTTCCAATTTCTCATTGTTATACAAATCATTTATTCATTTAGAGTATTTTCGCGCCTCTGGGTTCATCATTCCCGGCCATCTCAAAATGGTGTTGCCTGCTGATATTCAGTTCAGAATTCAGAATTGTTCTGTGGCATGTCATTCTTTTTCACACCCACCCACCAACAGCACACACACACACACACACACACACACACACACACACACACACACGAGCGCGCGCACACACACAGACACTTCTTTGGGTTTTGTCAAGAATATAACAGAAGCAGCAGATCATATATTGCAGCAATATTCAATGCAGGGAAGAATGTTTGATTTAAACACGTGTAAAATGGATTTTGGTGAGAAAAAATATCTAGCATGTCAGTGAACCGATCTTCTAATCAGCAGTTGATTCAATATAATCAATACACTTCATGTCAGTGGAAGAGGTGATCCCAAGAAGCCGAAAAGAGTTGCGCCTCTTGAGGTTAATATCTAACATGCTGATGAAAAGCAGAAAAGGTTTCCCTTTGTTGTGAAAATTCTAGCAATATTTTGGAGGAGTTAACATTTACGTGCCATTCCTTGCCCCAGTTAACAACTGATTTTATTAATATTGAGTGACATGGTAATGAAATTAAGCTTACATCTCTTGGTGGCCAAAGTGGTATAGGCGTACAGGGCTAAATGGTGATTTTTTTCTAACCTAATCGTACTAGTTCGATTTCTGCCAAAGATATATATATATATATATATATATATATATATATATATATATATATATCTTACTTATTATAAAACGCAGGTTGTGCGTGTGTGTGTGTGTGTGTGTGTGTGTCTGTACGTTTATATATTGGATCGCATTTCCTACATTTTTCAACCGACTTCAACAAAACTTAAGAGGACTACGTAAAATTACCTTGTGGTGGTTCTGTCAGCGCCAAAAATGGGAAAAACACAATTGGTTTTACACGAAATCAATTTGAAAACACTATAAAACACGATTCTGTTGCCAGAATGAAAGGGAGGCAACTCATATCGAGTTATACTTATTACAAAACCCAGGTTGTTTGTGTGTGTGTTCGTTTATATATGGGATCGGATTTCCTACATTTTTCAACCGATTTCAACAAAAATTCACTTTTTTTTTGGCAGGTAGTGTTTCTTATTGTCTTGCACACTTTTTTCTTTATTTTTACATTTAGAATGCTTTAAAAATTTCAGTTGTTTATAATAAAATTCTATTCAATTGACAGACTCATAACGATTGAAAACAATGTTTTTGTTTGAGTTTGGGTTTGAACAATTCGTGAATCCCCCCCAAAAAAAAACAACTAATTAAGACATGTGTGTCCGTCAACCTTAAACAATAATCTTTGTCAATTTTATTTTTCATTTTATGATGGTCGTTACTTGATCTATCTCTTTTAATGTTACATCCCCGGGCAACGCCGGGCTCTACTGCTAGTATATATATATATATATATATATATATATATATATATATATATATATATATATATATATATATTATATATATAATGTAATCACGCCAAACAATGTGAGGTGTTTTTGAAGATGAGATAATTTTATAAGAGATGGGAAACCCAATCCTAAACAAAATATAAACCTCTACTCATTTTCAATAGGCAGCGAAAGAGTATGACTAAAAGAGATTTCCGTCAGAAATTTTCCAATGTTTATTTCGGAAGAAACTTACAAGAAATATAATCTAAGCTTTCAACTTTATTAAGTCATCATCAGAGTAAATAAAGACAATTGGTGTGTTTCCGAGAACTAGTGTGTGTTTTGATGTAAGTAAAGAATGTTGTGACGTAGGCAATGTTTACCGCCTATATGTATGTGTTTCTGTATACATTTGCGGAAGCGGGCTCTTTAGTTATATATTATTTTTATTGATGGTTGTTTGTGTTGGATGAGTCTTGTTTCACGGATTATGTTTGTTTTTACTATTTGATGTTACTAGTATTTTGGTATTGTTTACGAGTAACTTTCTAACATTATCATCATCTTTACAGTGCTTATTAATATGTTGTCTGATGATAGGTCGCAGATGAGCCTCCCTGAAAGTGTGGCTGCGGTAAAACCTATGTAAGAGGATTTGTCGATTTTTATTTACAGAGAAAGTCCTTTAAGTGTGTAATATTCATACACAATATTGGTCATATATAGTGTTTTACCCTAGGGAAAGTTACTGAATAAGGAATAACCAAAATCGAAGTTAGAAATGAAATGGTAATCTTGATGACATCAACAAAATACAATACTCACCAGCGGCGTAAATTAGGTAAGCAACTGCTATAGGTGGGCTGCTTAGCGAATCACCTCCACTTAGAAAAATGCCCAACGTATTTATGAGGATTGGGACATACCCATGGTATTCACAGGTACGGTATATTATTGAAATTATTACGGAGTCGCTAACTGGGAGCCCTGTGATTGGATGAAAAACAACCAATCACAGGCTACCTTTTTAGATTTTCACCAAACCCCCACGAGATCGGTTTTTACAAACTCTCTTCCTCTTTTGCGTGTGGGGACACTCAGAGATAACACGTTCTCCGTCTGCTCTCTCCGACATCTAAACACCAGGACACGTGTGTGGACTTAGACAGCAACTGAAGCACAGAAGTCAAGACTCTATTTTCTTCAACCCAACCAAAACGACACAAGAAATATAAAACTGTTAAAAGGACGCATCTTTCAGATAAGTTCTACAAACCCCACTGTTTGCAATGAAACTTTCCTCTCTTTTCCTACAATACAAGTTTTTTCAAACATTTTCGTTTGGGTTCCTTTCTTCTTGCCGGCGTCACAATATTTTTGTTACCAAATATAATTGGGAAAATCCCAATAATATAGCATATAGGGAAATAGAAATTTGGAATATATTATTTTTAATAACTATGTTGATAGATTATATATTTATTTTTATCGACTGGTTTTATATGTCTATGTATCACGTGTTTATTGTTGATTTGTTCTTTTTGTAATTATGGTTCATTTGCCTTTTGTAATATATGTTAATAGTGTTATTGTCAATATTATGTCTGTTACTCTAGTTTTTATTGTTAAAGTCTTTGTTGCTTAAATAAAATTTGATTTGCTTGTGGACTACATATATATTAGGTTAATGCAAAAATAATGACGTAATAATGTCGTTTTTTGACGTATTTTTAACATCAAAAAACGACATAATTACGTCATTATTTTTGCACCAACCTAATATATTGATAACTTTTGTTTTATATTTAATTTTCAAGGAAAATTATTATAGACGATGAAATTTATTTAGCATTTAGTTTATGAACGACAGCAGTTTTATATTTTGCAGGCATACACTTAAAGGGCAGGAGTTAGAACTTGTACACTTTTAATGCGGTAAAATAGTCAATAAGAATATGTAGAAATGGAATTTTTTGATTTATATTTAGTTCATAAGTTAATTTCAAAACGCGATTATATATATATATATATATATATATATATATATATATATATATATATATATATATTATGCACGAATTTGCCGTTGCTTGGAAATCTTCAATGTAAACAAAACAGACACTCATTGTTTCTATGTCCGAGTATTGCTCAATATATTGTAAAGTAATTGCCATCTCTGATGATGCCTTATGTAAATCGAAAGCTTAGATAGGATTAAAAATACTTCTATCAATATGGTGATTTTCTTTCCTTATAGAATGATAATGTTATTAAGCATATCAGGCGATATCAAATGAATTTGCTTAAAATAAAGACAAAACTTGTCTATATTATTTAATGAAACATGCATTAATGAAAAAAATGCTTGGCAAATAGACACAATCTATCTATCTATCTATCTATCTATCTATCTATCTATCTATCTATCTATCTATCTATCTATCTATTTATCTATCTATATATCTATCTATATATATATATTAAGTTGGTGCAAAAATAATGTCGTTTTCTCACATATGTTACTATGGGAGAAAACGACATTATTTTTGCACGAACATAATATATATATATATATATATATATATATATATATATATATATATATATAGAGAGAGAGAGAGAGAGAGACGCTGAACCCTTGGGTGTCGTCGATAGTTTGTGCTAGCACGAAGTGACAAGTGGTCGAGCATGCTGGCCTTGATAGACGATTACATTAGATAACACGAATCATTTCCAGAAACTAAGGTCTGCTCAGCAAAATTGCAGGGTAAACAACAGGTGGCCTCTCTGCGTTCTGAATAAACATATTAGGGACTAGAATTTTGGATAAATGATCGATTATCAAAAACTTGCACCCAATTCATTATGTCCAAAGTGACCCTCACCGTAGAATGTTAATGAATGAGGTCTCAAGACTGTAAAGGGAGAAAGCAATTTTATGTTATGGAGATTTCGTAGAATAGATAGCTGTTCCCCTAAACTTGAAGTGGTTAAAATTTGCTGTGATCGAGGAAGAGTTCTCTCGGGAGTCTGTTCGACGAAGCAACAGTCGTGAGGAAAAATTATCTGAGTGACACTTTCTCCTTACAAATGAAATACGAAGAGAATGTGGATGGATCGACCCTATCTCCCTGGCAGGGCGCTTCTTACCAGTAAAAATCTGAACTGAATATTTGGGATAAAAACTGTGAACAAATAGCGAGTAGCAGGATAGAACGTGATTTGTGTAATACGAAAAAATCATTATCTGTCTATATTTCTGAGATGAGGCATTATGTACATTATTTACATTATTCAGACTATGGTCCTCATTTTTGTTGCCATATTTATTACAACGCTTCAGCCGTTGTACACTCTGGCCTTCTTCCGGTCGTTGGAATGTCGAATTGAACCCTGTATTTCGCTCACTGGGGTTGACTGTTCTAGTTTCTACGTGCCATGGTACAGTGGATAAAGGTGTTAGTTAGATCCAGTGGCAGGACCCAAAGAGTGCGAGTTCAATACCCGGTTAAGGGAGTAGAGAACTTGGAGAAGGGAATTAACAGGAGATAACTGACAACTGACATCCATTAAACATGGCCCGTGGAACTAGAACAGTGTACCCCAGTGAGCGAAATAAAGGGTTCAGTTCAACATTGCAACCACTGACGAAGGCCGGAGCGTACAACGGCGTAAATGTTATAATAAATATGGCGATAAAGACGAGGACAATAGTCCGAATAATGGAAATAGTGCACGAAAAATCATGTTTTTTTGGGGGGTGGGTGGAATGTCATACGTGTCCTTGTAAGACTCTCAGATAACAACATATGATAAAATGTAAACAAAAATTGTCTTGGAGTGGCGGCCATTTGAACAAAACAAGAGAAAGGAACAGAAAATTGTTCGTTAGAGGATTCACGTATAGTGACAAGTTGTCTAGGCATTTAACACTGCAGAAATCTAAATTAAATAACCTCGGGTAATTCTTTCAAGTTCAAAAATAAACATTACTAATGTGGAAGAATTGTCGATTTAATAATGCCCGGCAGACATCCACGTCAGCTTTTTGAAAACACCTTTTTAATAATAAAATCATGGATTTTTTTTTTCTTTTTGTGTTTACAAAACGTTTCGATATCAATGCCTGTAATCGGATTTTAAGGGTCGTTTTTGAGATTCTCACAGATATATCGATCTTTTCAATACATTTCCACGTTGTTACTCTTTTTCCTTATCTCTGTTCATTGTTTTTTTTTTGCTTTTTTTTTGTATTTTATTTGCTTCGGTCTCATTTAATCCACGATTTATTTCTCTATAATTTTAATCCTTTTTTTTTCTTCTCGTGTTTTTTTATTCTTATTTATTTATTTATTTACCTTTCCTGAACAGGAATAGATAAGTTAACCTATCATCCAGTTCACATGCCTTTCAATGATTCATAGTTCATTCAAAAACCCTATGAAAATTAGGTGCAGGGAACGATTTTCGTTGAGCTCAGATTCAGTGTTGTCATAAAATGCGAGGTTAAAATATATATTAACTAGCATCATGGCCCGGCGTTTTCCGTGCTTGATTCAAAAATCGTACGACTCATACAGCAATTGCTATTACTTGACTTAAAATATTTTTGCCCTTCCTTGCCTTTAAAGGAGTGCCCTTTGCCGTGCTGATGTTGATACATGCCTTACTTCTTGCCTATCTCACACTGCGAATTTTTCTATGCACTATACTAAACATTAAATCTGTTACGAAAAAAGAACTAAACAAAATGAACACAAAACGATCAGCTTTAAAAAGGACTCGTAACTGAAAAAACCGAATGAAAAAAGAATGTTAACAACAAATACTTTTTCACACCTAATCCAGTTCTGCGGAATCAGAATCAACGCTGAGTTTAAGCAAGCGAATGAGCCAACTGGAGTAAAGTGACATGCAGATTTAAATTTTTCCAACTTTTGACGAATGCAGCTATCGAGTTTTTTGCTTGCTAACATGATAGTTAACATTCGTGCCAGTCAGCTGTTGGCTCTCACGCTGGCCAATAGAATCTTCCTGCCTATTCGTGGCATCCAGCTATAGTCTCTGACTCTGACCAGTAGAAAATGGCCGCAAACTACAAGAAAACTGCCGTAGAAGCATGAAAAAAATCGATTATTTCCACTATCGATGGGAGTTATGAAATGCAATGTCGGTGGTGGCCTTCCCGCTTACCCGGAGCATGTGCATGTAAATTTTGGTGCAAATCAGTCAAAAATTGAGGCCGTGCATTCGTTAAACACACACACATACACACACACACATTGTGCCTTTTATAGATAGAGATATATTTTACTAGACATTATAATTTTTCTGCTGCCACTTAATTTAAAGACGATTTGATGTACGCAGATCGATATTTGCCGTGCTTACAATTATCTTTTTTTTTCATGGGTGACAGGACAATGAACAATTCATATGATAAAATTAATATTGTGTAAAGATGCGAAAACAGAAATTAGAATTTGTTCAATTTAACATTTGAAGAGTTCTCTGCTCATTGTTTTTTTTTCTTTAATTTGCTCTTCTTTCTTATTTAATCTACAATTTCTTTATCTTGTTTTTCTTTAAGTCCTTCTTCTTTTTCATTTTCCGTAAACCATTCAGCCTCTTCTTTTTCTTTTTCTTTTTTATCATCAGTTTCGTGTATTCTTTCATTTCTATCTCTCAGTTCTTTCCTCTCTCTTCTCTGTAAAGTCTGCTGCAACTCTGTGCTTCTAGCGTCTCCGCCAAATGCTTGGAATTATATTTATTTATTTTTTCTAAACAGGAGTAGATAGGTTCGCCTATTGTCCGGTTCACACTATTCCCTGGCCTTTTGAACCAGAGTTTTATCTTTGTTTCATGTATAGGACTGTTTTTCCAGTTCTTTCTAAAGTGTCTTTAACTCTCTGCTTCTAACGTCTCCGACTAAACTCTGACATTTTGTTGCTATTTATTTAATTATTTTTCCTCAATAGGAATAGATAAGTTGTCCTATCATCCAGTTCATACCTCCAAGGTTTTTTGAACAGTAATAGAGGTTTATCACTTCTTTCTTGCTTAGGGCTGGGTTTCCGGTTCCTTTTAAATCCAATGCAGCTCTGTACTTCTAACGCCACCCCCTAAACTCTGAATTTTTATTAACTATTTATTATTTGCTTTTCTTCATTAGAACTAGATAGGCTGGCCTATCGTCCGGTTTACATTAATAGCCGATCTTTTGTACAGGAGTAGTGGTTTATCCTTTGTTTCCTGTTTAGGGTTAGGTTACCAGTTTCTTGTAAATTTCTTACATTGTCTTTGACATAAAGTGTCCCCTTGCGTCTTAGTGGCATTATCGCCTTGATTGAGCTGAACTGATTATAAAAAAAAAACAACAACTTTGCTTTGATTCTTCTATTTCTTTGTTATTCCTCTCTCTGTCTTCTTCATCTTTTTTGTTTCCCTTCACTTCCACAGTTTTCTTATTTATTTTCTTTTTCTACATTTTTATTTTCTTGTCTTTGCTTCCCACTTCTTTTTTCTACGCTGTCCTTTTTTATTCTTTTTCGCCTTTTTTCTTCCCCTTATCATATTCTTTTCCTCTTCTTTTTCCGTCCTGGGTAAGACGATAAACTACATCCGCGTCCTAGGGATGACGATAAACTACGTCCAACAAGGCCTCAGGTAATGCTTTCGGAACAATAATGTTGCCAGTTATAGGTTTTTTGGAAAAAATAATGTTGCCAGCTATACGTTTTTGAAACAATAATGTTGCCAGCTATACGTTTTTGAAACAATAATGTTGCCAGCTATACGTTTTTAAAACAATAATGTTGCCAGCTATATGTTTTTGGAAAAAAATAATGTTGCCAGCTATAAGTTTTTCATTCTGGGTATGACGATAAACTACGTCCAACAACAAGACTTAAGATAATGTTTTCGGAAAAATAATGTTGCCAGCTATACGTTTTTTGGAAAGAATAATGTTTCCAGTTATACGTTTTTGAAAAAATAATGTTGCTAGCTATGTGTTTAATAGTACTGTATATTTAAAATATATATATATATATATATATATATATATATATATATATATATATATATATATATCTTAATTTGGCATTAAATGAACCACAGTGGTTGATATGCCATAAAACCCAACCAACCAATCTTCTTTTTTCTTTCTTCCTGTCTCCTTCTCCTACTTTTCTTCCTATTCTTTTTGTTCTTCTGTTTCCTTCCTTCCTTCATCGTATTCTTTTTCGTCTCTCTTTTCCCCTTTTCCTTTTTCTTCTCCATACTCTTTTTTTTAACTGCTCAGTCCTCTTTTTCTCTTATCGTATTTGCTTCTCTCCTATGTTTCCTTACTTCTCCTCTTCTTTTCCTACTTCTCTGTCGTGCCTTCTTCTGATTCATTCTATTTCTCTCTTTCTTTCAATACTCCTTTTTTTCTTCTTCGTTCTCTTTTTCTTCCCTCATTATTTTGTTCATTTCCTTTTACTCAAACTCATTTTTCTTACTTTCCGTTATTTCTTTCCTCTTTCATATTTTTCTTCCTCACCTGTTGCCGAAAAATTACAGAAGTTAAGCAACGTCGAGCTTGTCCATCACCTAGATGGGTGACCGGTTGGGAATATCATGTGGTGTGAGCTTGGATGTGCATTTGGTGTAATCGATAACGTCTCGGAAATGTTAATCGGAGATCCGAGTTCC
>OZ010605.1:65759578-65857078 GCA_963932145.1 Acanthosepion lycidas
TTCCGGTCACATCTTGATCATTTCTGCTGGAAGATAATGAGAAAAAAATTCCAGTTGTCTTTTCATGTCACTACTAAATGATACACAAAGTGTTTATAAATGTATGTATTGTATTTGATGTTGCAGTTCGATGCTGTGGCAGACATCACGCTATAGACGAAACGGCGTTAGAACTCACGCTATAGACGAAAAAGGTTGCAGAACTCAGATTATATTGAGGTAGAGCTGACGCTATAGTAGCACTCATTAATCTCTGCACGAGTTAAATGTGATATCCATTTTAATAGTTACTGCTACTGTAAGTCCTCAAGTGATGGCTTTTCTCTTATTTGGCACAGTGATTTATTTGCCATTATGAGGTTCGAACACTTCTGGTTTATTTGTCACCTCGAAGCCATTTTAAGCATTGGTCTGAGAGAGTGTATGTCTGGAAATATAGATGACACATAGTTATGCCTAGTTACTGATGGTGGTGCAGCATCTGTTATGGCTTTACAGACAAACAGGGGAGAGACAGTCACGATGACAACAAATGCATGTGAAGACGCTCTCTACGGATGACGTCTTGTTATTTTCTTTCCTCTGAGAACGCTCCGTCTCGGCGGCAAACATTCATTTCTCATTCTCTCGCTCTAGCTCTAGGTGTATATCACGTCTCCAGCCTGAGTGATCATTGGTGGGGTTGCGCCGCCATATTATGCCCAAGCCAGCGGAGCCGGTGCTTTGGAGGCGTATAGGCTGATTAACTAGGCACAGCATCGGGGACTTGGCCAGATCAATTGATACCCAGAGTGCGTCTAAGAGAGCGAAGATGAAAAGTGCAGACGTTTCTATCCTGTCTGGAGTAAGGACTTCACATCTCCCACATGTAGTTGTTGATTTTGATAGCGCGAAGCTGTTCAACGCCTTGGACTCTCACGTTAATTTTCTTCAGACTGACGCTGGCAAAAATACCAGTAAAGACTTCTTTATTTAGGTTTGTGTGCCAACCGTTCTAGGAACAGGAAAAAACTCTGAATGCAAAACCTCCAACGATAGATTAAATACTAGTGCAGTCCGGGCTCCGGGGCCATGGTTGGCAACTAGACTAATAGAAAGACCACTCTGAATTCAAACCCGAACCTGGAGTACTTAAGAAAGTACGATGTCATGTTCAATTTCCTTCTGTCAAATTTTTTGACTGTAAGGCTGTATTGGCCTTTTCCTTTTCCCATGGAAAAAATCAATCTTGCTGCATGTGGAATTGCTGATCTCTCATTAAAAACTACCCAGACCTGCGCCCTGAAAAGTGCATAACTCATCGAGCCTAGATCTATGGTCTCCTGAGACCTATGGATTATTAGCATTATTATGACAATAATCGAATAATGATAATACACTGCAATATAATTTCTAGTTGGGACTTCTATAAATCTTTATCTGCTGGCATCAATTTCGTATCTGAAATATAAACACCATTATTGTTTGAAATAGTTTTTTTTTATTATTCAAATCCATTAATCAACCATTCGCCCTTGCATGGAATACTGCTGTCATATATGGTCTGGAGCCCTCACTGTGTGAGTTTGTAAGTGTTTGAGTGTTTGTGTATATGTGTATGCTTGTATGTAGATGCATGTAGTGTGTTTCATAATGAATAACTAGACTATGCACACAGTTGATTTGATTATAATGTTGAAAGAAAGTATAGAAAAATTCAAGGTGTTATCCAGTCGCTATTTCAAGGTAAAATACTGAGGAGAGTTTCATTCTTAAGGTCGATTAATTCATGTTTTTAATGCTAGTACTGTTTCCCCCGGTATTCCAAATGAAGATAGATATATAATGGATAGACTGATACACACACACACACACACACACACGCACGCACGCACACACACATACACATATATATATATATGATATATACACACACACACACACATATATATATATGATATATACACACACACATATATATATATATATTATATACATATATATACATATATGATATATACATATATATATGATATATATATATATGATATAATATATATATATATGATATATATATATGATATATATATATATGTATATACATATATATATATATATATATATACATATATATATGTAGATAGATAGATAGATAGATAGATAGATAGCTTGATAGATAGATAGATGTGATACATATTTATCGCTATCTCACTCATTACACTGTCATTTATCGCTCTCTTTAAACTTCTCTCTGTTATATTTTAATCACGACCATCACTTTTAGGCTTTCCTATTCTTCTCTCGTCTGGTACCCCTCTCTAGAGCTTTCATTTACCTCTCAAATTCGTCCCCCACTCCCATTAATACATACCCTCTCGCTAATTTTATTTTTTATTTCCGGAGTTATTTTTTCTGATTTATTTTTCAATTTGTAGGTCTGATGATTTGGATCGTAATTACGATTTCAATGTAATAAATTATAACCATGTAATATTAGTGTTTCAATCTTTTTATTATATATATATATATATATATATATATATATATATATATATATATATATATATATATTGGAGTCTGTGTGTGTAAAAGATGTTTCATTAAGACGGATCAAAGTCAGCAGTAAATAAATCAGTACGCCTCCACTCGATGGTCAAAATTTTTTATGACGTCTCTGCATAGTTGCTCCAGGATCTCACCACTATGCCTTATTATCTCATCCTTCAGCTGTTGAATTGTTGTTGGCTTGTTCGCATCGACCTTACTTTTGAAATGACCCCAAAGGAAGAAATCTAAAGGCGTCAAGTCGCATGATTAATTAACTTCGATGTTTTCGAGAGATCCTGCGTCCTGGAAACTTCTCATTCGAATTTTGTTTGAACATCCATTTTCATAATAGGCTTCGATAACTTTAACAAATTGTTTGATTGTTAATCTTTCCATGGTTGTTAAATCTGAAAGAAAAAGAAAAGAAATCATTAGACGCTTAAACATAGATCTCATTTAATATCGGTCCAAGTTATTGAAACATACTTTATATATATATATATATATATATATATATATATATATATATATATATATATTAGGTTGGTGCAAAAATAATATCGTTTTTTGACGTAGTTTTTAACGTCTAAAACCGATATTATTTTTGCACCAACCTAATATATATATATATGTATAAATATATATAAATATATATATATATATATATATATATATATATATATATATATATATATATATATATATAGAGAGAGAGAGAGAGAGAGAGGTGGGAGACATAAACCAAATAAGTAGATATTAGCAATTGTATATGAGTGCATTAGCTTGCATACACAGAAAAGCTAATAAATATTTTATTAGTTTAATATAAGATCTAAACAAAACAGTGCATAATGTAGTAAGAGCTAAGAACTATATATTAATAAATCTGCATATACCTATGTTTGTAGTGCAACTAAAAGTTTCATTGTCTCCCCAATTCGTCAGGCATGAACTGGTGAATGAAATACTTATAATGGTTGATATTTTACAAATATTGGGTCACATGGGAGTTACGCTAAATTAAACGCAGATTTGAAGCTCAAATTTAATATAAACTTAACATGTTATTTGGGGTGTAAATTCAAAATGTTGAGTGTATTAAAAAAGATGTAAGCTTAAAATTTATATAAGAAAAAGGACGCCGTGTCGTTCGTTATGGATAAATAGATGCTTAAAGCGGTGTAATCAGTATGTTACTTAAAATATTTATTGGGCATGTGATATTCGAATGAATGATCTATCCAGAATTAAAATACTTTAAGAGAGTGGTTTTTCTTGTGATTGAATTTTTTTAATAAGTTCATTCCGCTACTTAAGCAGGTTTCTGTCATTAATATTTTTGAGGATGAATCTTTTATCCAGCAAACACAGGTATATGTCTGTGTGTGTATGTGTGTGTGTGTAAATAGTTAGATGGTACACAGAAATGGATAGATAAATAGATAGATTACTGAAGAGACGTATATATGCGTGTGTAGATCACACTGAGAGATAGATATATACATTGATAGAGAGATAATGAAGAAGCTGATCTATATGCATATATGTGTGTGTGTGAGAGAGAGAGATTTTGTAGGTAGTTAGCTAGCTATCTAGATATAGTTAGATATGTTAAGATCACAATGAGAGACAGAAAAAAGTAAACAGACTGTGATAGATATATACATAGATAGAGAGATAATTAATATGCTGATATATATATATATATATATATATATATATATATATATATATATATATATATATATATATATATATATATATATATATACATGTGTGTGTGAGTGTTTAGATAATTAAAGACTGGGCTAGATTAATGTGGATAGAATGACAGATGAACAAACGGAGAGTCTATACCTGTGTATATATATATATATATATATATATATATATATATATATATAGATAGATAGATAGATAGATAGATAGATAGATAGATAGATATGTGTGAGCATGTATGTATAAGTAAATGGGCAATTATTTTAATATATTTTTCGTTTATACTTTATTTTTGTAGATACAAATGTTTAAGTAAATGCTCTCTTTATAATAAACACTATTAATAATATAAACCGGCTGAATATCGGAGTAATCTCAAAGAAAGTAAATGTCCTCCGACTACATGGAACAGTCATATTACCTGACGTGCTATACCACTGAGGAAGCATCGGGTTAGCAAGGTTAACTTACTGCTTTTAAACTAAAAACTTCCCATGATTTATCGTGAACGACCATAGCTGCTCGAAGCGTATCTTAACGTAAACAAATGTTGCAGAATATATTTTCTAAGAAATTTCTCGGATATTCCTGCTGGTAAATGTTGTTCATGTTGTTTATTATAAATTATATATGTTATCTCAAATAACAACTTAAAAGAGACTCTTTAACCAACACAAAATTCATGTTAAAAAAATTAAAAGAAAATAAATAAAAACTACAGACAAAAGTTCATTTTCTCTGTCAAAACATTCATCCCTATAGTTCACTGCTACTAACAAGCAGAATTTTTTTTCTCCTGATGATGGCCATGCTGGCCGAAACTTGTCGAGGAATCTAAATGAAATAATAATAATAAAAATGAAAGAATATTAATCTACAACCCAATATGTATGATGATTTTAATTTATAAATATTTTTTTTGTCCAATATATATATATATATATATATATATATATATATATATATATATATATATATATATATATATATATATATATATTAGGTTGGTGCAAAAAATAATTTCGTTTTTTAACATATGTTAGTATGTGAGAAAACGAAATTATTTTTGCACCAACCTAATATATATATATATATATATATATATATATATATATATATATATATATATATATATATATATATATATATATGTATGTATAATACTGAATGAATGTTGTCTTATTTATCAACGTAGGTTCTTGTTATTTATTTACTTATGTAATTATTATTTTTATACTTATATTTTTAATTTAGCTTTTAAAAAATTCATCTAATATTAAGTTAATACGAGTTTAATACGAATATTCTCTAATTCATTTATTTATTTATTGTCTTTTAAAAAGTTCATCTATTATTTAAGTAATATTGATATTATGTAAAATTTAAAAATATATATTAATTATTAAAAATTCCTTAATATTATGTAAAAAGCCTTTTCTAAATTTTTAAAGATTTTATTTCCTTATGCAATTTCCTATTTTGAACACGACTTAACATGTTAAATAAAGGTCAAGGTCAGCCTATGTCTAGAGGAATTTGAAAATATTTCATCTTAATTTCTTTCCTTTAATCATTTACTCTATCCCTCTCCCAAATTTATTCTTCTTTTTTCTTTCCTTTAATTGTTTACTCTATCCCTCTCCCAAATTTCTTCTTCTTTTTTCTTTCCTTTAATCATTTACTCTATCCCTCTCCCAAATTTCTTCTTCTTTTTTCTTTCCTTTAATCATTTACTCTATCCCTCTCCCAAATTTCTTCTTTTTTCTTTCCTTTAATCATTTACTCTATCCCTCTCCCAAATTTCTTCTTCTTTTTTCTTTCCTTTAATCATTTACTCTATCTCTCTGTCAAATTTCTTCTTCTTTTTTTCTTTCCTTTAATCATTTACTCTATCCCTCTCCCAAATTTCTTCTTCTTTTTTCTTTCCTTTAATCATTTACTCTATCCCTCTGCCAAATTTCTTCTTCTTTTTTCTTTCCTTTAATCATTTACTCTATCCCTCTCCCAAATTTATTCTTCTTTTTTCATTCCTTTAATCATTTACTCTATCTCTCTGCCAAATTTCTTCTTCGTTTTTTCTTTCCTTTAATCATTTACTCTATCCCTCTCCCAAATTTCTTCTTCTTTTTTCATTCCTTTAATCATTTACTCTATCCCTCTCCCAAATTTTTTTTCTTTTTTTCTCTCTTTATTTTCCTCTACCTACTCCCATTTTAAATACATTTCCTCTTAATTGTAAATTTCCATCATTTTTCTTTCTATTCACAAAAAACATTATATTATCCTTGTTGTTGACAAGCCCATTCTGGGCGAAATTGCCATATAACATATGGGATATTGAATTTTATCTACTTCAGACGATCCTTAAAACTCCATTCGGTTATAATTTATTTCATAAATATACAAATATTCATTTCATCAGACTGAAGTTTTTTGTTTTTTTTAATAAATGGAGATAATTTAACCAGACGAAAGGAAAGTGGGAGAGGAAAAAAAAGGAAAAAGAAAAGGAAGAATTTTTAATATTAAAGAGGAAGAAAGAAAATAAAAATTTCAATATAAGTTAAAAAAAAAAAATGAGGGTGTGTGTGTGTGTGTGTGCGTGTGTGATAGGAGCCAAAGAGTGTGAGTTCAATACCCGGTTAAGGCAGTGGAGAACTTTCAGAGGGAAATTAACAGGAGATAACTAATAACTGACATCCATCAAACATGGCACGTGGAACTAGAACAGTCTACCCCAGTGATCGAAATAAAGAGTTCAGTTCGACATTCCAACCACCTGAAGAAGGCCGGAGCGTACAACGGCCGAAACGTTGTGATAAATATGGCGACAAAGAGGAGGACAATAGTCCGAATAATGTAAATAATGTATTTAATTTTTTTGTCAATTATAATTCCCGGTTTTTAAGGGGTATTCAATATCACAGCTTCAATAATATTGGCTCTGGAAACTTTTGCACAGACCTGTTCACTTATTTGTTGTTGTTTTTTTGTTTTTTTTGCGTTTTTTTTTTTGTTTTTTTTTTGGGGGGGGTTCATAGGGATGCGTTTTTTTTTATTCTCAATAAGTTTTCTCGTTATGTTGTTCTTGCGTGAACGTTATTCAATCAATTTTCTTATGCCTCTTTATCGATCTTTCCTTCCTCAAATTTATTCAATTATTTACAAATTGAGAATTCTTAATTAACTAATTGCTGCCTACCGATTAATTACAGCGAGCAAAACTGCATATACATGGTGTCGATAGTGTCGACTCTTGGCCTCACACTCTTTTCTCTCTTTTTCTCTTTCTCTATCCCTCCCTTTCTTTGACTCTTTATTTCTCTTTCTATTTCTCTATCTTTTTCTGTCACTTAATCTCCCCCTTTCTTATTCTCTCTCTTTATCTCTTTCTCTATCTCTTTATCTTTTTCTCTCTCTATTGCTCTCGATCTCTCTCTCTCCCTCCCTCTCCCAACCTACAAGAGGTACATCTCTTTTTCTCTCAGACTGCCTATATCTCTTTACAACTATCTGACCGTCACACTACCTGTCAGTTTTTATTTCGCAACCCGATCCTATCTCTCTCTTTATATCTCCATCCCTTTGTCTTTGACTCCCTCCCCCTTTATCTCTCGCTCTCTTCTTATTTCTATTTCTCTTTTACTCTCTTTTTCTCTCCCTCTTTCTCTCTCTATTTCTTTCTCTTTCTCTCTCTCCCGATGTCTATAGGTTCATCTCTTTGTCCCCTAGAATGTCTATACATGTCTTTACAACTGCCTGACCGTCACGAATCCTGTTTGTCTTGATTTCGCAACACGACCCTCATGCCATATCTAGTTTTATATTTCTTCTAAACACAAATATGTCTCCGTTTTCTTTCCGGTTCCTATATGTGTGTTTATTTTATTTTTGTACTTCTCTATCGGTTCCTATTGGTTTATCCATGGTTCTTAACAGAGTTTTCATTTTGGCAAGCTACTAAGCACCAAAAGCAAGAGTTCCAAATCAACACTCTATTTAAAATGGTCTGTATGAGAAGAAACGATTGTGTGGTTTTCTAGAGACAAGAATCTGAAAGTGGCGTAAACTTTTTAATATCCTGTTCTATAAGAAAGTACCAAATAGTGTACCCCTCTTTAATATCTATGCATTATTTGAAAAAATAGTGTAGTTCTTTCCTGATGTCTTCTCTGCAGTGTGGAATTCCGCGTCGTCCATCACATAGAGTAAAGCATATAGGGCCCAGTTTATACTACTATTTAACACGCAGCTGGGTTGTAGGCGGTGAATAAATCCTTTTACTTATCTGGACTTGATCGTAGATCAATAACTAATTATTTATGCTACGTCATAAAAAAATCTATTATGAATATGTTTTACTAAATGCATCAAGGTTTATAAAACAAACAATCGACTTGTTTAGTATCGGGTTGTCGTATCCACTGCTGACCATGTTCGCCAAGTCTATGAATATAGAATAGAGCGCAGTACTCTATCTGTTCAATAAAACAACGTTAAAGCATAATACTCACGAGTCAGACACTCTACTGAATCTGACTAGATCGCCAATACTATCAGCAGTTCTTCCGTAATTCTTCAGCTTTCGATAACTGAGGTTGGCAGTGAATATTCGAAAAAAAAAGGCTGCCTTTATACACGTCGCATTGAATATTTTGAGCCTTCTGATTGGTTAACCCTTCTATTGGTGAACTATAAAAGGAGTCAGCTCATTTTGACTGGCTCACTAGTACACAGAGTACCCAAAAATTCCAACATTCACAAATATCACTATTGGTGAATTTGCTCCCTTGATTTTAAAAAAAACACAACAAAACAAAAGCCAAAAAAAAAAAAACAAACAAACAAAACAAAAAAAAAAAAAAACAACTAATTATATCTATACCTTTCTTGCTAGGGTAGTATCTGCTTACCTCATCCTAATTTTCCCCGGCACTCTAAACATTCCGTGATATTTACTCGCAGCCCCTTCTTACTTTTCCGCTAATACGATTACATGTAAATCTCTCGCGGGTGATCGCGTTTCCCTTTTTGGGACACGCATGAACAACACACACACACGTACGTATGGGCATTCACTCACTTCACATTACTTTGGACCAAAATGTTTCCACGTTCATTTATTACGCACATTATCGTCTTTGTTACTTGTAAGCCTTTGTTTTTAAAATATTTTTTGTTTATACAAATATATATCGATTCTTGTTTCTTTACATATCTTTGTGTGGGGCTCATCCCGGGTGTGCCATGTTTTTAGTTGGAATTTCAGGAAACACACGCATTTATTTATCAACACATACACAGGCCGATAACAGAGGGATTTCCATTTAAAATAAAATACATTTGCAGTGTATAACCTTTCACTGATAATTATTTAAACACTATAATTCGATTTAATTAAATAAATAAAGTAAAATGAAAGCTGAAATTATTACGCCGAATAAACGTTTCTCTTTTATCATTTTTTTCAAGCAAAGCAATAAAGCCTCTGAGACACAAGAAGTTACCGATTAAGAATGAATACGGAAACGAAAAAAAAACATTATTAAAGAACGAGAACAATAAAAGTAGAGAAACCAAGGAAACAGACGATAACTATAGATATTGTATTTAAATATTTGTAGATCAAATTTGCTTGAAAGTAAGAAGCCGGAAAAGATTTCCACAAACGAGACGTGCTAGAGAAGAAACTGTTGAGCTAATTGGGACATTTTGCAAATTTATCACTGCGCTTAAACTCTCAAAGTCTTGGTGCAATAGAGAAAATTTCATCAGAACAATAGACATGAATTTATTTACCGAAAAATCACCGGGACGTTGCATTACAGCAATGGGAAAATGACTAAATCAGAGATGCCAGATCAGGGACAATAACATTACAGATTCTTCTTTGGATTTTATCATAATCTCTAAATATATATAACCAGAAAATACATGGCAGCAAAATTCGTAGCATAGACCAATGATAGTCCCTTGGGAAAAATAATTGAAACAATCGCTTTAGTTTCCTTTCTTTCAACATACGTTCAGTTTTAGACCCACTGGAGTGACAGGGTGCAATCGAATTCTATTTTTTACCCTCAGATTAGGTCATTTGCACCAGTGTGCAGTTATATGAAACTATTTTTGGAGTGTATGATAAAATTGGTTTGGCCTTGATAAATATTGTGTCATCAGTGATTGCATCAGATTTTTATCACGCCCAGACACTTACCAGTCAGCAAATTAAAGTACTATAGACTGGCCCGGAAACTCTCCTGATTTAAATCCAATCGAGAATCTGTGGTCAGTCTGCAAGGAATGATTTCGTGGAATGGACATATGAAGTGTGAAAAAAAAAGTTAAATAACGGAATTATTCGTTTTGTTTAAATTAATTTGCACAAAGGTTGTATATACGATAGATTTTAGAACGAAAATATGATTATCATCACATGGTAAACCTATTTTCTCGGAGTATATTTAGCAATTGGTTAATTATAATTGTTTTATGTCGTGTCAGTAGAAAACATGGGACCAAAAATGCGCAGTGTGTTGCTCTCCTGGAGCTAAGAATCTAGCCTACTAATGTACGTTTAGATCTTTATTGTTTATTCATATGCTAACATATGAACAGCAGCTCACTCTCATGAAAATATATGATTGTATATAGAGACTTCCTTTCAATATACTGTTGAATTCTACACGGAAAACGAAGATCTCAGAATCCTGATAGATTATGCGATCACTTCAGTTTATTCTTTCCACGTTTTTTTTTTAATACAAAATAATATTTTTCAATATTTTGTCTTACTCGTCAGTGAAAGGATATGATGATTTTTTATGGTGGGTATTTTCAAACTGGCTAACAGCCCCTGGAAACCTCCCTCTACCTGTCTCAGTGCTGTGCAAAAGTAAGTGAACCCCTAAGATAATATTTTAAAAAATGTCCCTTTTTCCAGATCATCAACAAATCATGATTAAACTATATATTCATTAAGAAAATTTTATTAAATTCACCAACTACGACCATTTTAAGAGAAGACATCAAGCTGGAATTAAAATATTAATTAAAAATTAAGATAGAAAAAACTAAGTAAACCTTACATTTAATTTTCGTGACTACTCCTTTAAAAGATTTACTTCCTGCTGGAATTTTCAACCATAATCTAAATTCAACTTTGAAATGAGAACAACCCTTTCGTTCAGATTTCCTTGGTATCTTGCAGCGTCCATTGTGCCATCAATGTACAATATTTTTCTTTTTCTTTTCTCTGTCTTACGCAATATATATATATATATATATATATATATATATATATATATATATATATATATATATATGTATATATATATATATATATATATATATATATATATATATGTATATATATATATATATATATATATATATATATATATATATATATATAGTGTTGTGCAAAATTAAGCGAACTCCCAAGATAATATTTTAAAAATGTTTCTTTTTCCAGATGATCAACAAATCTTAATTAACCTATATATTCATTAAGAAGACACTTTATTAAATCAATTACAACGACTTTGAAAGTTTTTATCAAGCTGGAATAAAAATATAAAATTTAAGATATGTAAAAGTAAGTGAATCTTTACATTATAACTCTGCATTTTTGTTTTATATAATTGCTAGTGGAAAATTTGTTTGAGCATGTGTAAAAAATGGAAATGACACGTTGATTTGTTGTAAGCTGGGTATACTGCAGTGAAACAATATAATTAATTTTGTATGCAAAATTGGGCCTTTAGTGACTAAATTGAATATATATATATATATATATATATATATATATATATATATATATATATATATATATATATATATATACACACACACTGCGTGCCAAATTATTATCGAGAACGAGATAATTTTTTTTCTAATTTTTCAAAAACCGTCCAATCAATTCGCACGAAATTTTTACACAATGTTGGGAATACTGACCTACGCAGCCACTGAATTTTTCGTACGAATCTGCGCAATGTAAACAAACTGGCGCTATATTTGTTATCAGCACGGTGATTTGCGCGTGCCAAATTATTAAAAAGGTTTAGTAAAATTCCCAGAATTGAGCAAACAAAACGTTTATTAATGTTGCACGTGAATGTTTATGATCAAAAGAACCTAATAAATAAGATAATCAAACAATAACAGATACAAACAAAGGCACAGTTATAAACAAATTAGTAGGGAATGTGCTTTCCCAGTTTTTAAATTACTTGAAGAAGTCTACGATCCATAGAATTTGTTAATACGGCTCCCGTTTGTTTACATTTCGCAGATCAGTACAAAAATTTCAGTGATTTCAGTGTTGCCAACATTGTGTGAAAATTTACTGAGAAGTGACTATCCGCTTCAAATATCAGCAAGAGTGAGATAAAGATCTAGTTCGGCAATCCTAGACAAATGCTGGCAGGAACTTGTCGGAATCAATGTGCATACAATTACATTGCGATAAAATCTGAACAATGCCGATTTTCAAGACAGAATGCCTGGAAAAATGCCACTATTTACGGAACAGAACAAGCATGGTCGCCTCAACTCATATTAGTGAGCTATAAACATTTTTGAAAAAAGAAATTATGGTCGAACCTTTTAGGAACAATAAGTGGTATATCTGACGAGCTCCTTTGGGCAGCTTGGTGTGGTGTGATGGTTAACAAGCTTGTATCGCTACAACAATTACTACTGAGTAGTGAGTTCGATTCTCACTGGGTGTATCATACTTTCGGTCATGTGCTACATCTTAGCTACGCTTGGGAAATAACTATCTGACGAGCTCCTTATACGGCTTTTGAAGAGATGTATTTGATAGCAACGATTAAAAATGGTGGTGACCGGATTATGATTTGGGGTTTCATTGCTGCAGCTGGAACAAACAAAATGGTATGCATTGGCGGCTCAATGGACTCGCCAAGATACCAAACAGTTTTGAACGAAAATATCTTGTCTTCAGTTAGGTTTAGGTCCGGGCTGAAACTTCCAAAAGGACTGATCTAAAGCATCAAATAAATCTACCAAAGAATGGATTCGTAAAAAAGAAATTTCAAGTCTTAGAACATCCTGATCTAAACCCAATTGAAAGAAGCAATGCTGTTATCAATAAGAACAGTTGAAAGCAGGATTTCATAGCTCTAGCATCAATTGAAATTTTCAGCCCAGCCTCGTACATAGAAAGAAACAATGCAGTAATTAATAAGATATGAAATTATTGCATACAAGATTTCCCAGCTCTCGCATCATACTTTCATAGTCAGCCTATGAACTTTTCAACATACCCTCCTCTTACATGTTATTAAAAAAAAATGTAAGATTTGGTTTATTTATCAAGAAAGTCAGAAGATTAGACACACGTTTTGTTTGATTAGGAGTCAAAATTGTAGACATAAGTCGGTCGGGCACAGGAAAGGGCCTACAAATGTGAAGGCTAAAATAAATGAGGAAGGACTAAGGAAATAAGGAAGAAAGAAAGAAAGAAAGAAAGAAAGAAAGAAAGAAAGAAAGAGAGAAAGCAAGAGATATATAGATAGATAGATAGATAGATAGATAGATAGATAGATAGATAGATAGATAGAAACGAAGAAATAAATTACCCAACAAACTAGTAGATAGAGAGATGGAAAGAAAAATAAAAGCCGAGATATTGTAAGAAAGAAACAGACAAGAAGATAGATAGATAGATAGGTAAAAAATATGAATAAATAAACCAGCGAATAGATAGATAGATAGATAGATAGATAGATAGATAGATAGATAATGAACAGAATGCAATAGATAATGAATGGGATTAGATAGATAGATAGATAGATAGATAGATAGATAGATAGATAGATAGATAGATAGATAGATAATGAATAGAATTATGTAGATGGATAGAAAATGAATAGAATGAGATAGATAGATAGATAGATAGATAGATAGATAATGAACAGAATGGATAGATAATGAATGGAATGAGAAATATAGATAGATAGATAGATAGGTAGATAGATAATGAACAGAATGGATAGATAATGAATGGAATGAGATAGATAGATAGATAGATAGATAGATAGATAGATAGATAGATAGATAATGAAAAGTGTGATTTATGTATGTGCGACAGAAATACCTCCCACATTTTAAACGGTCGCCTATGTCGCGCTAATAATCTTAGGGAAGTGGAAATGGTTTCATAATCTAGATAATGTCATGTCATTGCTTTTAGTCTACATCACTTACTATCATGACTTGGACAGGTGGACAACCGTGCTTTTGATGTTAAAACACTGTCCTTGTTAACAACTATATCCAGGATAGAAATCACCCTGTTGGTTGAGGGTCATCAACCGACTACATCCCTTTACACAGGGTGAATCCACAACCAAAGGGGTCTACTGTTTGCCACACTTATGCGTAAATTTTTGCGTATCAAGCAAATTGGACTAAGGTATTTAAATAATGCCAAGGACAGGTGTAATAACGTCAACATCAAAACCGGTCCGATAAATTTCACGAACAATGCCGAACTTTGATGGCAAGCTTTAGGTAGTTTTATTATTAAGTGACTCATTACCGGCTATTTGCTAGTAATCAAAACAACAATTACGAGGGATAATCGTTCGATAACTTAGGGAATATTTTAGAACTACATTGGCGTTTTGTTCAAAGCATCAATTCTCCATGTGCAAGTCCAATAAACCCAAGGAATAATTAAATAATTCTTTAATTTACGATAACAAAGTACACCTCATTTGATAATCAATGCATGTCACTGTTAACGATAGGATGTACTACCTCCTATTGTCCCGGAAGTAAATTCACATAATTACAAGTTTCTTTACGTTGAAACAATGATATTTTCTGTATAAGAAATGCTACCGCTCGGCTTGAGTGGTATGTGGTAGATAGAGGAAGCAATTTCTAGTTTAATGGGGTGCCTTTATTCTGTTGGTGAGAAACTGCGGTATCTTTAAACGCAGTGCCACCTAGGGGGTGCAGCTAATAGCTTTGTCTTTTGCAGATTGTTTCTTGCAGGTTTTGATTTGTTTTGTTCTGATTTTTTTTTTCTGTAATTGGTTTTGAAACAATATCAACTATTCCGATTCTAAGGCAACAGACGAAAGAATGACTGGAGACGGATAAATGAAAGAAAAACGGTAGAAAAAAGGAGAAATATTGGAAAAGAAAAGTAAAGAAAAAGAAGAAATCTAAACGAATGAAAATGGCGCAAACGTGTGATGAAAATGAAAGAAATGAAGAAACGAACGAATGAGTAAAATGCAGAAAAATATAGAGAATGTCTCAAATAATGTAAACGGAATAATTAGAAAATGGATGCGTATTAAAAGAAATGAGTAAAGAACGTAAATTGAGAGAAAAAAAGAAGAGTAATCAAATTGGAAGGATAATGAAAAAATGAAATGATTACAAAATACAGGAAGGGTGTTAATAGGAACAGAAAGAAAAAAAATATTGAAAATAAAAGAAGAAATATGGAGAAATATATAAAAGAGAAGAAGAAAGGAGTGAAAAAATAGAAAAAGAAAAATGAAAGAAAAACAAAGAGAAACAAAGAATATGACTAAAGACATGAATAAAGGACGGAAAGAAAGAAACAGATAAACAAAGAAAAAAGGAATAAAGAAAGATAGAATAAATATACAAAAATGACAGAAAGAAAGAAGGAAAAAAAGGAAATGAAAGCTTAACCGATAGAAAGAAAGAAACAGATAAAGAAAGAAAAAAAGGAATAAAGAAAGAGAGAATAAATATACAAAAATGACAGAAAAAAAGAAGGAAAAAAAGGAAATGATACCTTAACCGATAGAAAGAAAGAAACAGATAAAGAAAGAAAAAAAGGAATAAAGAAAGACAGAATAAATATACAAAAATGACAGAAAGAAAGAAGGAAAAAAAGGAAATGATACCTTAACCGATAGAAAGAAAGAAACAGATAAAGAAAAAAAGGAATAAAGAAAGATAGAATAAATATACAAAAATGACAGAAAGAAAGAAGGAAAAAAGGAAATGAAAGATTAAGCGACAGAAAGAAAGAAACAGATAAAGAAAGAAAAAAGGAATAAAGAAAGATAGAATAAATATACAAAAATGACAGAAAGAAAGAAGGAAAAAAAGGAAATGAAACCTTAACCGATAGAAAGAAAGAAACAGATAAAGAAAGAAAAAAAGGAATAAAGAAAGATAGAATAAATATACAAAAATGACAGAAAGAAAGAAGGAAAAAAGGAAATGAAAGCTTTACCGATAGAAAGAAAGAAACAGATAAAGAAAGAAAAAAGGAATAAAGAAAGATAGAATAAATATACAAAAATGACAGAAAAAAAGAAAGGAAAAAAGGAAACGAAAGATTAAGCGATAGAAAGAAAGAAACAGATAAACAAAGGAAAAAGGAATAAAGAAAGACAGAATAAATATACAAAAATGACAGAAAGAAAGAAGGAAAAAAAGGAAATGAAAGCTTTACCGATAGAAAGAAAGAAACAGATAAACAAAGAAAAAAGGAATAAAGAAAGACAGAATAAATATACAAAAATGACAGAAAGAAAGAAGGAAAAAAAGGAAATGATACCTTAACCGATAGAAAGAAAGAAACAGATAAAGAAAAAAAGGAATAAAGAAAGATAGAATAAATATACAAAAATGACAGAAAGAAAGAAGGAAAAAAGGAAATGAAAGATTAAGCGACAGAAAGAAAGAAACAGATAAACAAAGAAAAAAGGAATAAAGAAAGATAGAATAAATATACAAAAATGACAGAAAGAAAGAAGGAAAAAAAGGAAATGAAAGCTTAACCGATAGAAAGAAAGAAACAGATAAAGAAAGAAAAAAAGGAATAAAGAAAGAGAGAATAAATATACAAAAATGACAGAAAAAAAGAAGGAAAAAAAGGAAATGATACCTTAACCGATAGAAAGAAAGAAACAGATAAACAAAGAAAAAAGGAATAAAGAAAGATAGAATAAATATACAAAAATGACAGAAAGAAAGAAGGAAAAAAAGGAAATGATACCTTAACCGATAGAAAGAAAGAAACAGATAAAGAAAAAAAGGAATAAAGAAAGATAGAATAAATATACAAAAATGACAGAAAGAAAGAAGGAAAAAAGGAAATGAAAGATTAAGCGACAGAAAGAAAGAAACAGATAAAGAAAGAAAAAAGGAATAAAGAAAGATAGAATAAATATACAAAAATGACAGAAAGAAAGAAGGAAAAAAAGGAAATGAAACCTTAACCGATAGAAAGAAAGAAACAGATAAAGAAAGAAAAAAAGGAATAAAGAAAGATAGAATAAATATACAAAAATGACAGAAAGAAAGAAGGAAAAAAGGAAATGAAAGCTTTACCGATAGAAAGAAAGAAACAGATAAAGAAAGAAAAAAGGAATAAAGAAAGATAGAATAAATATACAAAAATGACAGAAAAAAAGAAAGGAAAAAAGGAAACGAAAGATTAAGCGATAGAAAGAAAGAAACAGATAAACAAAGGAAAAAGGAATAAAGAAAGACAGAATAAATATACAAAAATGACAGAAAGAAAGAAGGAAAAAAAGGAAATGAAAGCTTTACCGATAGAAAGAAAGAAACAGATAAAGAAAGAAAAAAGGAATAAATAAAGATAGAATAAATATACAAAAATGACATAAACAAAGAAAGAAAAAAGGAAATGAAAGCTTTACCGATAGAAAGAAAGAAACAGATAAACAAAGAAAAAAGGAATAAAGAAAGACGGAATAAATATACAAAAATGACATCAAGAAAGGAGGAAAAAAGGAAATGAAACCTTAACCGATAGAAAGAAAGAAACAGAGAAAGAAAAAAGGAATAAAGAAAGATAGAATAAATATACAAAAATGACATAAACAAAGAAGGAAAAAAGGAAATGAAAGCTTTACCGATAGAAAGAAAGAAACAGATAAACAAAGAAAAAAGAATAAAGAAAGACAGAATAAATATACAAAAATGACATAAAGAAAGAAGGAAAAGAGGAAAGGAAAGCTTTACCGATAGAAAGAAAGAAACAGATAAAGAAAAAAAAGGAATAAAGAAAAACAGAATAAATATACTAAAATGACAGAAAGAAAGAAGGAAAAAAGGAAATGAAACCTTAACCGATAGAAAGAAAGAAACAGATAAAGAAAGAAAAAAGGAATAAAGAAAGATAGAATAAATATACAAAAATGACAGAAAAAAAGAAAGGAAAAAAGGAAACGAAAGATTAAGCGATAGAAAGAAAGAAACAGATAAACAAAGGAAAAAGGAATAAAGAAAGACGGAATAAATATACAAAAATGACATCAAGAAAGGAGGAAAAAAGGAAATGAAACCTTAACCGATAGAAAGAAAGAAACAGAGAAAGAAAAAAGGAATAAAGAAAGATAGAATAAATATACAAAAATGACATAAACAAAGAAGGAAAAAAGGAAATGAAAGCTTTACCGATAGAAAGAAAGAAACAGATAAACAAAGGAAAAAGGAATAAAGAAAGACAGAATAAATATACAAAAATGACAGAAAGAAAGAAGGAAAAAAAGGAAATGAAAGCTTTACCGATAGAAAGAAAGAAACAGATAAACAAAGAAAAAAGGAATAAAGAAAGACAGAATAAATATACAAAAATGACAGAAAGAAAGAAGGAAAAAAGGAAATGGAAGCTTTAGCGATAGAAAGAAAGAAACAGATAAAGAAAGAAAAAAGGAATAAATAAAGATAGAATAAATATACAAAAATGACATAAACAAAGAAAGAAAAAAGGAAATGAAAGCTTTACCGATAGAAAGAAAGAAACAGATAAACAAAGAAAAAAGGAATAAAGAAAGACGGAATAAATATACAAAAATGACATCAAGAAAGGAGGAAAAAAGGAAATGAAACCTTAACCGATAGAAAGAAAGAAACAGAGAAAGAAAAAAGGAATAAAGAAAGATAGAATAAATATACAAAAATGACATAAACAAAGAAGGAAAAAAGGAAATGAAAGCTTTACCGATAGAAAGAAAGAAACAGATAAACAAAGAAAAAAGAATAAAGAAAGACAGAATAAATATACAAAAATGACATAAAGAAAGAAGGAAAAGAGGAAAGGAAAGCTTTACCGATAGAAAGAAAGAAATAGATAAAGAAAAAAAAGGAATAAAGAAAAACAGAATAAATATACTAAAATGACAGAAAGAAAGAAGGAAAAAAAGGAAATGAAACCTTAACCGATAGAAAGAAAGAAACAGATAAAGAAAGAAAAAAGGAATAAAGAAAGATAGAATAAATATACAAATATGACATGAAGAAAGAAGGAAAAAAGGAAATGAAAGCTTTACCGATAGAAAGAAAGAAACAGATAAACAAAGAAAAAAGAATAAAGAAAGACAGAATAAATATACAAAAATGACATAAAGAAAGAAGGAAAAGAGGAAAGGAAAGCTTTACCGATAGAAAGAAAGAAATAGATAAAGAAAAAAAAGGAATAAAGAAAAACAGAATAAATATACTAAAATGACAGAAAGAAAGAAGGAAAAAAAGGAAATGAAACCTTAACCGATAGAAAGAAAGAAACAGATAAAGAAAGAAAAAAGGAATAAAGAAAGATAGAATAAATATACAAAAATGACATAAACAAAGAAGGAAAAAAGGAAATGAAAGCTTTACCGATAGAAAGAAAGAAATAGATAAACAAAGAAAAAAGAATAAAGAAAGACAGAATAAATATACAAAAATGACATAAAGAAAGAAGGAAAAGAGGAAAGGAAAGCTTTACCGATAGAAAGAAAGAAATAGATAAAGAAAAAAAAGGAATAAAGAAAAACAGAATAAATATACTAAAATGACAGAAAGAAAGAAGGAAAAAAAGGAAATGAAACCTTAACCGATAGAAAGAAAGAAACAGATAAAGAAAGAAAAAAGGAATAAAGAAAGATAGAATAAATATACAAAAATGACATAAACAAAGAAGGAAAAAAGGAAATGAAAGCTTTACCGATAGAAAGAAAGAAATAGATAAACAAAGAAAAAAGAATAAAGAAAGACAGAATAAATATACAAAAATGACATAAAGAAAGAAGGAAAAGAGGAAAGGAAAGCTTTACCGATAGAAAGAAAGAAATAGATAAAGAAAAAAAAGGAATAAAGAAAAACAGAATAAATATACTAAAATGACAGAAAGAAAGAAGGAAAAAAAGGAAATGAAACCTTAACCGATAGAAAGAAAGAAACAGATAAAGAAAGAAAAAAGGAATAAAGAAAGATAGAATAAATATACAAATATGACATGAAGAAAGAAGGAAAAAAGGAAATGAAAGCTTTACCGATAGAAAGAAAGAAACAGATAAACAAAGAAAAAAGAATAAAGAAAGACAGAATAAATATACAAAAATGACATAAAGAAAGAAGGAAAAGAGGAAAGGAAAGCTTTACCGATAGAAAGAAAGAAATAGATAAAGAAAAAAAAGGAATAAAGAAAAACAGAATAAATATACTAAAATGACAGAAAGAAAGAAGGAAAAAAAGGAAATGAAACCTTAACCGATAGAAAGAAAGAAACAGATAAAGAAAGAAAAAAGGAATAAAGAAAGATAGAATAAATATACAAATATGACATGAAGAAAGAAGGAAAAAAGGAAATGAAAGCTTTACCGATAGAAAGAAAGAAACAGATAAACAAAGAAAAAAGAATAAAGAAAGACAGAATAAATATACAAAAATGACATAAAGAAAGAAGGAAAAGAGGAAAGGAAAGCTTTACCGATAGAAAGAAAGAAATAGATAAAGAAAAAAAAGGAATAAAGAAAAACAGAATAAATATACTAAAATGACAGAAAGAAAGAAGGAAAAAAAGGAAATGAAACCTTAACCGATAGAAAGAAAGAAACAGATAAAGAAAGAAAAAAGGAATAAAGAAAGATAGAATAAATATACAAAAATGACATAAACAAAGAAGGAAAAAAGGAAATGAAAGCTTTACCGATAGAAAGAAAGAAATAGATAAACAAAGAAAAAAGAATAAAGAAAGACAGAATAAATATACAAAAATGACATAAAGAAAGAAGGAAAAGAGGAAAGGAAAGCTTTACCGATAGAAAGAAAGAAATAGATAAAGAAAAAAAAGGAATAAAGAAAAACAGAATAAATATACTAAAATGACAGAAAGAAAGAAGGAAAAAAAGGAAATGAAACCTTAACCGATAGAAAGAAAGAAACAGATAAAGAAAGAAAAAAGGAATAAAGAAAGATAGAATAAATATACAAATATGACATGAAGAAAGAAGGAAAAAAGGAAATGAAAGCTTTACCGATAGAAAGAAAGAAACAGATAAACAAAGAAAAAAGAATAAAGAAAGACAGAATAAATATACAAAAATGACATAAAGAAAGAAGGAAAAGAGGAAAGGAAAGCTTTACCGATAGAAAGAAAGAAATAGATAAAGAAAAAAAAGGAATAAAGAAAAACAGAATAAATATACTAAAATGACAGAAAGAAAGAAGGAAAAAAAGGAAATGAAACCTTAACCGATAGAAAGAAAGAAACAGATAAAGAAAGAAAAAAGGAATAAAGAAAGATAGAATAAATATACAAATATGACATGAAGAAAGAAGGAAAAAAGGAAATGAAAGCTTTACCGATAGAAAGAAAGAAACAGATAAACAAAGAAAAAAGAATAAAGAAAGACAGAATAAATATACAAAAATGACATAAAGAAAGAAGGAAAAGAGGAAAGGAAAGCTTTACCGATAGAAAGAAAGAAATAGATAAAGAAAAAAAAGGAATAAAGAAAAACAGAATAAATATACTAAAATGACAGAAAGAAAGAAGGAAAAAAAGGAAATGAAACCTTAACCGATAGAAAGAAAGAAACAGATAAAGAAAGAAAAAAGGAATAAAGAAAGATAGAATAAATATACAAAAATGACATAAACAAAGAAGGAAAAAAGGAAATGAAAGCTTTACCGATAGAAAGAAAGAAACAGATAAACAAAGAAAAAAGAATAAAGAAAGACAGAATAAATATACAAAAATGACATAAAGAAAGAAGGAAAAGAGGAAAGGAAAGCTTTACCGATAGAAAGAAAGAAACAGATAAAGAAAAAAAAGGAATAAAGAAAAACAGAATAAATATACTAAAATGACAGAAAGAAAGAAGGAAAAAAGGAAATGAAACCTTAACCGATAGAAAGAAAGAAACAGATAAAGAAAGAAAAAAGGAATAAAGAAAGATAGAATAAATATACAAAAATGACAGAAAAAAAGAAGGAAAAAAGGAAACGAAAGATTAAGCGATAGAAAGAAAGAAACAGATAAAGAAAGAAAAAAGGAATAAAGAAAGATAGAATAATTATACAAATATGACATGAAGAAAGGAGGAAAAAAGGAAATGAAAGCTTAACCGATAGAAAGAAAGAAACAGATAAAGAAAGAAAAAAGGAATAAAGAAAGATAGAATAAATATACAAAAATGACAGAAAAAAAGAAAGGAAAAAAGGAAACGAAAGATTAAGCGATAGAAAGAAAGAAACAGATAAACAAAGGAAAAAGGAATAAAGAAAGACAGAATAAATATACAAAAATGACAGAAAGAAAGAAGGAAAAAAAGGAAATGAAAGCTTTACCGATAGAAAGAAAGAAACAGATAAACAAAGGAAAAAGGAATAAAGAAAGACAGAATAAATATACAAAAATGACAGAAAGATAGAAGGAAAAAAGGAAATGGAAGCTTTAGCGATAGAAAGAAAGAAACAGATAAAGAAAGAAAAAAGGAATAAATAAAGATAGAATAAATATACAAAAATGACATAAACAAAGAAAGAAAAAAGGAAATGAAAGCTTTACCGATAGAAAGAAAGAAACAGATAAACAAAGAAAAAAGGAATAAAGAAAGACGGAATAAATATACAAAAATGACATCAAGAAAGGAGGAAAAAAGGAAATGAAACCTTAACCGATAGAAAGAAAGAAACAGAGAAAGAAAAAAGGAATAAAGAAAGATAGAATAAATATACAAAAATGACATAAACAAAGAAGGAAAAAAGGAAATGAAAGCTTTACCGATAGAAAGAAAGAAACAGATAAACAAAGGAAAAAGGAATAAAGAAAGACAGAATAAATATACAAAAATGACAGAAAGAAAGAAGGAAAAAAAGGAAATGAAAGCTTTACCGATAGAAAGAAAGAAACAGATAAACAAAGAAAAAAGGAATAAAGAAAGACAGAATAAATATACAAAAATGACAGAAAGAAAGAAGGAAAAAAGGAAATGGAAGCTTTAGCGATAGAAAGAAAGAAACAGATAAAGAAAGAAAAAAGGAATAAATAAAGATAGAATAAATATACAAAAATGACATAAACAAAGAAAGAAAAAAGGAAATGAAAGCTTTACCGATAGAAAGAAAGAAACAGATAAACAAAGAAAAAAGGAATAAAGAAAGACGGAATAAATATACAAAAATGACATCAAGAAAGGAGGAAAAAAGGAAATGAAACCTTAACCGATAGAAAGAAAGAAACAGAGAAAGAAAAAAGGAATAAAGAAAGATAGAATAAATATACAAAAATGACATAAACAAAGAAGGAAAAAAGGAAATGAAAGCTTTACCGATAGAAAGAAAGAAACAGATAAACAAAGAAAAAAGAATAAAGAAAGACAGAATAAATATACAAAAATGACATAAAGAAAGAAGGAAAAGAGGAAAGGAAAGCTTTACCGATAGAAAGAAAGAAATAGATAAAGAAAAAAAAGGAATAAAGAAAAACAGAATAAATATACTAAAATGACAGAAAGAAAGAAGGAAAAAAAGGAAATGAAACCTTAACCGATAGAAAGAAAGAAACAGATAAAGAAAGAAAAAAGGAATAAAGAAAGATAGAATAAATATACAAATATGACATGAAGAAAGAAGGAAAAAAGGAAATGAAACCTTAACCGATAGAAAGAAAGAAACAGATAAAGAAAGAAAAAAGGAATAAAGAAAGACAGAATAAATATACAAAAATGACATAAAGAAAGAAGGAAAAAAGGAAATGAAAGCTTTACCGATAGAAAGAAAGAAACATATAAAGAAAGAAAAAAGGAATAAAGAAAGATAGAATAAATATAAAAAAATGACAGAAAGAAAGAAGGAAAAAAGGAAATGAAAGCTTTACCGATAGAAAGAAAGAAACAGATAAACAAAGAAAAAGGAATAAAGAAAGATAGAATAAATATACAAAAATGACATAAACAAAGAAGGAAAAAAGGAAATGATAGATTAAGCGATAGAAAGAAAGAAACAGATAAAGAAATGAAAAAGGAATAAAGAAACACAGAATAAATATACAAATATGAAATGAAGAAAGAAGGAAAAAAGGAAATGAAAGATTTACCGATAGAAAGAAAGAAACAGATAAACAAAGGAAACGGAATAAAGAAAGACAGAATAATTATACAAAAATGACAGAAAGAAAGTAGGAAAAAAGGTAATGAAAGCTTTACCGATAGAAAGAAAGAAACAGATAAAGTAAGAATTAAAGCAATAAAGGAAGATAGAATAAATATACAAAAATGACTGAAAGAAAGAAGGAATAAAAGGAAATGAAAGCTTTACCGATAGAAAGAAAGAAACAGATAATGAAAGAAAAAAGGAATGAAGAAAGATAGAATAAATATACAAATATGACATGAAGAAAGAAGGAAAAAAGGAAATGAAAGCTTTACCGATAGAAAGAAAGAAACAGATAAACAAAGAAAAAAGGAATAAAGAAAGACAGAATAAATATACAAAAATGACAGAAAGAAAGAAGGAAAAAAAGGAAATGAAACCTTAACCGATAGAAAGAAAGAAACAGATAAAGAAAGAAAGAAAGGAATAAAGAAAGATAGAATAAATATACAAAAATTACAGAAAGAAAGAAGGAAAAAAGGAAATGAAAGCTTTACCGATGGAAAGAAAGAAACAGATAAACAAAGAAAAAAGGAATAAAGAAAGGCAGAATAAATATACAAAAATGACATAAAGAAAGAAGGAAAAAAGGACATTAAAGCTTTACCGATAGAAAGAAAGAAACAGATAAAGGAAGAAAAAAAGGAATAAAGAAAGACAGAATAAATATACAAAAATGACAGAAAGAAAGAAGGAAAAAAGGAAATGAAAGCTTTACCGATAGAAAGAAAGAAACAGATAAAGAAAGAAAAATGGAATAAAGAAAGATAGAATAAATATACAAAAATGATAGAAAGAAAGAAGGAAAAAAAGGAAATGAAAGCTTTACCGGTAGAAAGAAAGAAACAGATAAAGAAAGAAATAAAGGAATAAAGATTGACAGAATAAATATACAAAAATGACAGAAAGAAAGAAGGAAAAAAAGGAAATGAAACCTTAACGGATAGAAAGAAAGAAACAGAAAAAGTAAGAAACAAAGGAATAAAGAAAGATAGAATAAATATACAAAAATGACATAAAGAAAGAAGGAAAAATGTAGATGAAACCTTAACCGATAGAAAGAAAGAAAAAGATAAAGAAAAAAAAAGGAATAAAGAAAGATAGAATAAATATACAAAAATGACATAAAGAAAGAAGGAAGAAAAAGTAAATGAAACCTTAACCGATAGAAAGAAAGAAACAGATAAAGAAAGAAAAAAAGGAATAAAGAAAGAGAGAATAAATATACAAAAATGACATAAACAAAGAAGGAAAAAAGGAAATGAAAGCTTTACCGATAGAAAGAAAGAAACATATAAAGAAAGAAAAAAAGGAATAAAGAAAGATAGAATAAATATACAAAAATGACATAAACAAAGAAGGAAAAAAGGAAATGATAGATTAAGCGATAGAAAGAAAGAAACAGATAAAGAAATAAAAAAGGAATAAAGAAACACAGAATAAATATACAAATATGAAATGAAGAAAGAAGGAAAAAAGGAAATGAAAGCTTTACCGATAGAAAGAAAGAAACAGATAAACAAAGAAAAAAAGAATAAAGAAAGACAGAATAAATATACAAAAATGACAGAAAGAAAGAAGGAAAAAAAGGAAATGAAACCTTAACCGATAGAAAGAAAGAAACAGATAAAGAAAGAAAAAAAGGAATAAAGAAAGAGAGAATAAATATACAAAAATGACAGAAAGAAAGAAGGAAAAAAAGGAAATGAAACCTTAACCGATAGAAAGAAAGAAACAGATACAGAAAGAAATAAAGGAATAAAGAAAGACAGAATAAATATACAAAAATGACATAAAAAAAGAAGGAAAAAAGGAAATGAAAGCTTTACCGATAGAAAGAAAGAAACAGATAAACAAAGAAAAAAGGAATAAAGAAAGATAGAATAAATATACAAATATGACATGAAGAAAGAAGGAAAAAAGGAAATGAAAGCTTTACCGATAGAAAGAAAGAAACAGATAAAGAAAGAAAAAAGGAATGAAGAAAGATAGAATAAATATACAAATATGACATGAAGAAAGAAGGAAAAAAGGAAATGAAAGCTTTACCGATAGAAAGAAAGAAACAGATACAGAAAGAAATAAAGGAATAAAGAAAGACAGAATAAATATACAAAAATGACATAAAAAAAGAAGGAAAAAAGGAAATGAAAGCTTTACCGATAGAAAGAAAGAAACAGATAAACAAAGAATAAAGGAATAAAGAAAGATAGAATAAATATACAAAAATGACATAAAGAAAGAAGGAAAAAAAGGAAATGAAAGCTTTACCGATAGAAAGAAAGAAACAGATAAAGAAAGAATAAAGGAATAAAGAAAGATAGAATAAATATACAAATATGACATGAAGAAAGAAGGAAAAAAGGAAATGAAAGCTTTACCGATAGAAAGAAAGAAACAGATAAACAAAGAAAAAAGGAATAAAGAAAGACAGAATAAATATACAAAAATGACAGAAAGAAAGAAGGAAAAAAAGGAAATGAAACCTTAACCGATAGAAAGAAAGAAACAGATAAAGAAAGAAATAAAGGAATAAAGAAAGATAGAATAAATATACAAAAATTACAGAAAGAAAGAAGGAAAAAAGGAAATGAAAGCTTTACCGATAGAAAGAAAGAAACAGATAAACAAAGAAAAAAGGAATAAAGAAAGGCAGAATAAATATACAAAAATGAAATAAAGAAAGAAGGAAAAAAGGACATTAAAGCTTTAGCGATAGAAAGAAAGAAACAGATAAAGAAAGAAAAAAAGGAATAAAGAAAGACAGAATAAATATACAAAAATGACGTAAAGAAAGAAGGAAAAAAGGAAATGAAAGCTTTACCGATAGAAAGAAAGAAACATATAAAGAAAGAAAAAAAAGGAATAAAGAAAGATAGAATAGTATACAAAAATGACATAAACAAAGAAGTAAAAAAGGAAATGAAAGCTTTACCGATAGAAAGAAAGAAACAGATAAAGAAAGAAAAAAAGGAATAAAGAAAGAGAGAATAAATATACAAAAATGACATAAACAAAGAAGGAAAAAAGGAAATGAAACCTTAACCGATAGAAAGAAAGCAACAGATAAAGAAAGAAAAAAAGGAATAAAGAAAGAGAGAATAAATATACAAAAATGACATAAACAAAGAAGTAAAAAAGGAAATGAAAGCTTTACCGATAGAAAGAGAGAAACAGATAAAGAAAGAAAAAAAGGAATAAAGAAAGAGAGAATAAATATACAAAAATGACATAAACAAAGAAGGAAAAAAGGAAATGAAACCTTAACCGATAGAAAGAAAGCAACAGATAAAGAAAGAAAAAAAGGAATAAAGAAAGAGAGAATAAATATACAAAAATGACATAAACAAAGAAGTAAAAAAGGAAATGAAAGCTTTACCGATAGAAAGAAAGAAACAGATAAAGAAAGAAAAAAGGAATAAAGAAAGAGAGAATAAATATACAAAAATGACATAAACAAAGAAGGAAAAAAGGAAATGAAACCTTAACCGATAGAAAGAAAGCAACAGATAAAGAAAGAAAAAAAGGAATAAAGAAAGACAGAATAAATATACAAAAATGACATAAACAAAGAAGGAAAATAGGAAATGAAAGCTTTACCGATAGAAAGAAAGAAACAGATAAAGAAAGAAAAAAATGAATAAAGAAACACAGAATAAATATACAAAAATGACATAAACAAAGAAGGAAAAAAGTAAATGAAAGCTTTACCGATAGAAAGAAAGAAACAGATAAAGAAAGAAAAAAAGGAATAAAGAAAGAGAGAATAAATATAGAAAAATGACATAAACAAAGAAGGAAAAAAGGAAATGAAACCTTAACCGATAGAAAGAAAGCAACAGATAAAGAAAGAAAAAAAGGAATAAAGAAAGACAGAATAAATATACAAAAATGACATAAACAAAGAAGGAAAAAAGGAAATGAAAGCTTTACCGATAGAAAGAAAGAAACAGATAAACAAAGAAAAAAGGAATAAAGAAGGACAGAAAAAATATACAAAAATGACAGAAAGAAAGAAGGAAAAAAAGGAAATGATACCTTAACCGATAGAAAGAAAGAAACGGAAAAAGAAAGAAAAAAAGGAATAAAGAAAGACAGAATAAATATACAAAATTGACAGAAAGAAAGACGGAAAAAAAGGAAATGAAACCTTAACCGATAGAAAGAAAGAAACAGGTAAAGAAAGAAAAAAAGGATTAAAGAAAGACAGAATAAATATACAAAAATGACATAAACAAAGAAGGAAAAAAGAAAATGAAAGCTTTACCGATAGAAAGAAAGAAACAGATAAACAAAGAAAAAATGAATAAAGAAAGACAGAATAAATATACAAAAATGACATAAAGAAAGAAGGAAAAACGGAAATGAAAGCTTTACCGATAGAAAGAAAGAAACGGACAAAGAAAAAAAAGGAATAAAGAAAGACGGAATAAATATACAAAAATGACAGAAAGAAAGATGGAAAAAAAGTAAATGAAACCTTAACCGATAGAAAGAAAGAAACAGATAAAGAAAGAAAAAAAGGAATAAAGAAAGACAGAATAAATATACAAAAATGACATAAAGAAAGAAGGAAAAAAAGTAAATGAAACCTTAACCGATAGAAAGAAAGAAACAGATAAAGAAAGAAATAAAGGAATAAAGAAAGATAGAATAAATATACAAAAATTACAGAAAGAAAGAAGGAAAAAAGGAAATGAAAGCTTTACCGATAGAAAGAAAGAAACAGATAAACAAAGAAAAAAGGAATAAAGAAAGGCAGAATAAATATACAAAAATGAAATAAAGAAAGAAGGAAAAAAGGACATTAAAGCTTTAGCGATAGAAAGAAAGAAACAGATAAAGAAAGAAAAAAAGGAATAAAGAAAGACAGAATAAATATACAAAAATGACGTAAAGAAAGAAGGAAAAAAGGAAATGAAAGCTTTACCGATAGAAAGAAAGAAACATATAAAGAAAGAAAAAAAAGGAATAAAGAAAGATAGAATAGTATACAAAAATGACATAAACAAAGAAGTAAAAAAGGAAATGAAAGCTTTACCGATAGAAAGAAAGAAACAGATAAAGAAAGAAAAAAAGGAATAAAGAAAGAGAGAATAAATATACAAAAATGACATAAACAAAGAAGGAAAAAAGGAAATGAAACCTTAACCGATAGAAAGAAAGCAACAGATAAAGAAAGAAAAAAAGGAATAAAGAAAGAGAGAATAAATATACAAAAATGACATAAACAAAGAAGTAAAAAAGGAAATGAAAGCTTTACCGATAGAAAGAGAGAAACAGATAAAGAAAGAAAAAAAGGAATAAAGAAAGAGAGAATAAATATACAAAAATGACATAAACAAAGAAGGAAAAAAGGAAATGAAACCTTAACCGATAGAAAGAAAGCAACAGATAAAGAAAGAAAAAAAGGAATAAAGAAAGAGAGAATAAATATACAAAAATGACATAAACAAAGAAGTAAAAAAGGAAATGAAAGCTTTACCGATAGAAAGAAAGAAACAGATAAAGAAAGAAAAAAGGAATAAAGAAAGAGAGAATAAATATACAAAAATGACATAAACAAAGAAGGAAAAAAGGAAATGAAACCTTAACCGATAGAAAGAAAGCAACAGATAAAGAAAGAAAAAAAGGAATAAAGAAAGACAGAATAAATATACAAAAATGACATAAACAAAGAAGGAAAATAGGAAATGAAAGCTTTACCGATAGAAAGAAAGAAACAGATAAAGAAAGAAAAAAATGAATAAAGAAACACAGAATAAATATACAAAAATGACATAAACAAAGAAGGAAAAAAGTAAATGAAAGCTTTACCGATAGAAAGAAAGAAACAGATAAAGAAAGAAAAAAAGGAATAAAGAAAGAGAGAATAAATATAGAAAAATGACATAAACAAAGAAGGAAAAAAGGAAATGAAACCTTAACCGATAGAAAGAAAGCAACAGATAAAGAAAGAAAAAAAGGAATAAAGAAAGACAGAATAAATATACAAAAATGACATAAACAAAGAAGGAAAAAAGGAAATGAAAGCTTTACCGATAGAAAGAAAGAAACAGATAAACAAAGAAAAAAGGAATAAAGAAGGACAGAAAAAATATACAAAAATGACAGAAAGAAAGAAGGAAAAAAAGGAAATGATACCTTAACCGATAGAAAGAAAGAAACGGAAAAAGAAAGAAAAAAAGGAATAAAGAAAGACAGAATAAATATACAAAATTGACAGAAAGAAAGACGGAAAAAAAGGAAATGAAACCTTAACCGATAGAAAGAAAGAAACAGGTAAAGAAAGAAAAAAAGGATTAAAGAAAGACAGAATAAATATACAAAAATGACATAAACAAAGAAGGAAAAAAGAAAATGAAAGCTTTACCGATAGAAAGAAAGAAACAGATAAACAAAGAAAAAATGAATAAAGAAAGACAGAATAAATATACAAAAATGACATAAAGAAAGAAGGAAAAACGGAAATGAAAGCTTTACCGATAGAAAGAAAGAAACGGACAAAGAAAAAAAAGGAATAAAGAAAGACGGAATAAATATACAAAAATGACAGAAAGAAAGATGGAAAAAAAGTAAATGAAACCTTAACCGATAGAAAGAAAGAAACAGATAAAGAAAGAAAAAAAGGAATAAAGAAAGACAGAATAAATATACAAAAATGACATAAAGAAAGAAGGAAAAAAAGTAAATGAAACCTTAACCGATAGAAAAAAAGAAACAGATAAAGAAAGAAAAAAAGGAATAAAGAAAGAGAGAATAAATATACAAAAATGACATAAACAAAGAAGGAAAAAAGGAAATGAAAGCTTTACCGATAGAAAGAAAGAAACAGATAAAGAAAGAAAAAAAGGAATAAAGAAAGACAGAATAAATATACAAAAATGACATGAAGAAAGAAGGAAAAAAGAAAATGAAAGCTTTACCGATAGAAAGAAAGAAACAGATAAAGAAAGAAAAAAAGGAATAAAGAAAGACAGAATAAATATACAAAAATGACATAAACAAAGAAGGAAAAAAGGAAATGAAAGCTTTACCGATAGAAAGAAAGAAACAGATAAAGAAAGAAAAAAAGGAATAAAGAAAGACAGAATAAATATACAAAAATGACATGAAGGAAGAAGGAAAAAATTAAATGAAACCTTAACCGATAGAAAGAAAGAAACAGATAAAGAAAGAAAAAAAGTAATAAAGAAAGACAGAATAAATATACAAAAATGACATAAACAAAGAAGGAAAAAAGGAAATGAAACCTTAACCGACAGAAAGAAAGAAACAGATAAAGAAAGAAAAAAAGGAATAAAGAAAGATAGAATAAATATACAAAAATGACATAAAGAAAGAAGGAAAAAAAGTAAATGAAAGATTAAAGGATAGAAAGAAAGAAACAGATAAAGAAAGAAAAAAAGGAATAAAGAAAGAGGGAATAAATATACAAAAATGACATGAAGAAAGAAGGAAAAAAGTAAATGAAAGCTTAACCGATAGAAAGAAAGAAACAGATAAAGAAAGAATAAAGGAAAAAAGAAAGATAGAATAAATATACAAAAATGACATAAACAAAGAAGAAAAAAAGGAAATGAAAGCGTTACCGATAGAAAGAAAGAAACAGATACAGAAAGAAAAAAAGGAATAAAGAAAGAATAAATATACAAAAATGACATAAAGAAAGAAGGAAAAAAGTAAATGAAACATTAACCGATAGAAAGAAAGAAACAGATAAAGAAAGAAAAAATGAAAAAAGAAAGATAGAATAAATATACAAAAATGACATAAAGAAAGAAGGAAAAATGTAAATGAAAACTTAACCGATAGAAAGAAAGAAACAGATAAAGAAAGAAAAAAGGAATAAAGAAAGATAGAATAAATATACAAAAATGACATAAACAAAGAAGGAAAAAAGTAAATGAAAGCTTTACCGATAGAAAGAAAGAAACATGTAAACAAAGAAAAAAGGAATAAAGAAAGACAGAATAAATATACAAAAATGACATGAAGAAAGAAGGAAAAAAGTAAATGAAAGCTTTACCGATAGAAAGAATGAAACAGATACAGAAAGAAAAAAAGAAATAAAGAAAGACAGAATAAATATACAAAAATGACATGAAGAAAGAAGGAAAAAAGTAAATGAAACCTTAAACGATAGAAAGAAAGAAACAGATAAAGAAAGAAAAAAGGAAAAACGATAGATAGAATAAATATACAAAAATGACATAAAGAAAGAAGGAAAAAAAGTAAATGAATCTTTAACCGATAGAAAGAAAGAAACAGATAAAGAAAGAAAAAAGGAAAAAAGAAAGATAGAATAAATATGCAAAAATGACATAAAGAAAGAAGGAAAAAATGAAATGAAACCTTAACCGATAGAAAGAAAGAAACAGATAAAGAAAGAAAAAAAGGAATAAAGAAAGATAGAATAAATATACAAAAATGACATGAAGAAAGAAGGAAATAAGTAAATGAAACCTTAACCGATAGAAAGAAAGAAACAGATAAAGAAAGAAAAAAGGAATAAAGAAAGACAGAATAAATATACAAAGATGACATAAACAAAGAAGGAAAAAAGTAAATGAAAGCTTTACCGATAGAAAGAAAGAAACAGATAAAGAAAGAAAAAAGGAATAAAGAAAGACAGAATAAATATACAAAAATGACATAAAGAAAGAAGGAAAAAAAGTAAATGAAACCTTAACCGATAGAAAGAAAGAAGCCGATAAAGAAAGAAAAAAAGGAATAAAGAAAGATAGAATAAATATACAAAAATGACATAAATAAAGAAGGAAAAAAAGTAAATGAAACCTTAACCGATAGAAAGAAAGAAACAGATAAAGAAAGAAAAAAAGCAATAAAAAAAGACAGAATAAATATACAAAAATGACATAAACAAAGAAGGAAAAAAGGAAATGAAAGCTTTACCGATAGAAAGAAAGAAACAGATAAAGAAAGAAAAAAGGAATAAAGAAAGACAGAATAAATATGCAAAAATGACATAAAGAAAGAAGGAAAAAAGCAAATGAAAGCTTTACCGATAGAAAGAAAGAAACAGATAAAGAAAGAAAAAAGGAATAAAGAAAGACAGAATAAATATGCAAAAATGACATAAAGAAAGGAGGAAAAAAGGAAATTAAAGCTTTACCGATAGAAAGAAAGAAACAGATAAACAAAGGAAAAAGGAATAAATAAAGGTTGGAATAAATATACAAAAATGTCATAAAGAAAGAAGGAAAAAAGGAAATTAAAGCTTTACCGATAGAAAGAAAGAAACAGATAAAGAAAGAAAAAAAGGAATAAAGAAAGACAGAATAAATATGCAAAAATGACATAAAGAAAGAAGGAAAAAAGGAAATGAAAGCTTTACCGATAGAAAGAAAGAAACAGATAAAGAAAGAAAAAAGGTATAAAGAAAGATAGAATAAATATACAAAAATGACATAAACAAAGAAGGAAAAAAGTAAATGAAACATTAACGGATAGAAAAAAAGTAACAGATAAAGAAAGAAAAAAAGGAATAAAGAAAGATAGAATAAATATACAAAAATGACAGAAAGAAAGAAGGAAAAAAAGTAAATGAAACCTTAACCGATAGAAAGAAAGTAACAGATAAAGAAAGAAAAAAAGGAATAAAGAATGAGAGAATAAATATACAAAAATAACATAAAGAAAGAAGGAAAAAAAGTAAATGAAACCTTAACCGATAGAAAGAAAGAAACAGATAAAGAAAGAAAAAAAGGAATAAAGAAAGACAGAATAAATATACAAAAATGACATAAACAAAGAAGGAAAAAAGGAAATGAATCTTTACCGATAGAAATAAAGAAACAGATAAAGAAAGAAAAAAAGGAATAAAGAAAGACAGAATAAATATACAAAAATGACATAAACAAAGAAGGAAAAAAGGAAATGAAAGCTTTACCGATAGAAAGAAAGAAACAGATAAAGAAAGAAAAAAAGGAATAAAGAAAGATAGAATAAATATACAAAAATGACATAAAGAAAGAAGGAAAAAAAGTAAATGAAACCTTAACCGATAGAAAGAAAGAAACAGATAAAGAAAGAAAAAAAGGAATAAAGAAAGACAGAATAAATATACAAAAATGACATAAACAAAGAAGGAAAAAAGGAAATGAAAGCTTTACCGATAGGAAGAAAGAAACAGATAAACAAAGAAAAAAGGAATAAAGAAAGACAGAATAAATATGCAAAAATGACATAAAGAAAGAAGGAAAAAAGGAAATTAAAGCTTTACCGATAGAAAGAAAGAAACAGATAAAGAAAGAAAAAAGGAATAAAGAAAGATAGAATAAATATACAAAAATGACATAAAGAAAGAAGGAAAAAAGTAAATGAAACCTTAACCGATAGAGAGAAAGAAACAGATATAGAAAGAAAAAAAGGAATAAAGAAAGATAGAATAAATATACAAAAATGACATAAAGAAAGAAGGAAAAAAGGAAATTAAAGCTTTACCGATAGAAAGAAAGAAACAGATAAAGAAAGAAAAAAAGGAATAAAGAAAGACAGAATAAATATACAAAAATGACATAAACAAAGAAGGAAAATAGGAAATGAAAGCTTTACCGATAGAAAGAATGAAACAGATAAACAAAGAAAAAAGGAATAAAGAAAGACAGAATAAATATACAAAAATGACATAAAGAAAGAAGGAAAAAATAAAATGAAACCTTAACCGATAGAAAGAAAGAAACAGATAAAGAAAGAAAAAAAGGAATAAAGAAAGATAGAATAAATATACAAAAATGACATGAAGAAAGAAGGAAATAAGTAAATGAAACCTTAACCGATAGAAAGAAAGAAACAGATAAAGAAAGAAAAAAGGAAAAAAGAAAGATAGAATAAATATACAAAGATGACATAAACAAAGAAGGAAAAAAGTAAATGAAAGCTTTACCGATAGAAAGAAAGAAACAGATAAACAAAGAAAAAAGGAATAAAGAAAGACAGAATAAATATGCAAAAATGACATAAAGAAAGAAGGAAAAAAGTAAATGAAAGCTTTACCGATAGAAAGAAAGAAACAGATAAAGAAAGAAAAAAGGAATAAAGAAAGACAGAATAAATATGCAAAAATGACATAAAGAAAGAAGGAAAAAAGTAAATGAAAGCTTTACCGATAGAAAGAAAGAAACAGATAAAGAAAGAAAAAAGGAATAAAGAAAGACAGAATAAATATACAAAAATGACATAAAGAAAGAAGGAAAAAAAGTAAATGAAACCTTAACCGATAGAAAGAAAGAAGCCGATAAAGAAAGAAAAAAAGGAATAAAGAAAGATAGAATAAATATACAAAAATGACATAAATAAAGAAGGAAAAAAAGTAAATGAAACCTTAACCGATAGAAAGAACGAAACAGATAAAGAAAGAAAAAAAGCAATAAAAAAAGACAGAATAAATATACAAAAATGACATAAAGAAAGAAGGAAAAAAGGAAATGAAAGCTTTACCGATAGAAAGAAAGAAACAGATAAAGAAAGAAAAAAGGAATAAAGAAAGACAGAATAAATATGCAAAAATGACATAAAGAAAGAAGGAAAAAAGCAAATGAAAGCTTTACCGATAGAAAGAAAGAAACAGATAAAGAAAGAAAAAAGGAATAAAGAAAGACAGAATAAATATGCAAAAATGACATAAAGAAAGAAGGAAAAAAGGAAATTAAAGCTTTACCGATAGAAAGAAAGAAACAGATAAACAAAGAAAAAAGGAATAAATAAAGGTTGGAATAAATATACAAAAATGTCATAAAGAAAGAAGGAAAAAAGGAAATTAAAGCTTTACCGATAGAAAGAAAGAAACAGATAAAGAAAGAAAAAAAGGAATAAAGAAAGACAGAATAAATATGCAAAAATGACATAAAGAAAGAAGGAAAAAAGGAAATGAAAGCTTTACCGATAGAAAGAAAGAAACAGATAAAGAAAGAAAAAAGGTATAAAGAAAGATAGAATAAATATACAAAAATGACATAAACAAAGAAGGAAAAAAGTAAATGAAACATTAACGGATAGAAAGAAAGAAACAGATAAAGAAAGAAAAAAAGGAATAAAGAAAGACAGAATAAATATACAAAAATGACATAAACAAAGAAGGAAAATAGGAAATGAAAGCTTTACCGATAGAAAGAATGAAACAGATAAACAAAGAAAAAAGGAATAAAGAAAGACAGAATAAATATACAAAAATGACATAAAGAAAGAAGGAAAAAATAAAATGAAACCTTAACCGATAGAAAGAAAGAAACAGATAAAGAAAGAAAAAAAGGAATAAAGAAAGATAGAATAAATATACAAAAATGACATGAAGAAAGAAGGAAATAAGTAAATGAAACCTTAACCGATAGAAAGAAAGAAACAGATAAAGAAAGAAAAAAAGGAATAAAGAAAGACAGAATAAATATGCAAAAATGACATAAAGAAAGGAGGAAAAAAGGAAATTATAGCTTTACCGATAGAAAGAAAGAAACAGATAAACAAAGGAAAAAGGAATAAATAAAGGTTGGAATAAATATACAAAAATGTCATAAAGAAAGAAGGAAAAAAGGAAATTAAAGCTTTACCGATAGAAAGAAAGAAACAGATAAAGAAAGAAAAAAAGGAATAAAGAAAGACAGAATAAATATGCAAAAATGACATAAAGAAAGAAGGAAAAAAGGAAATGAAAGCTTTACCGATAGAAAGAAAGAAACAGATAAAGAAAGAAAAAAGGTATAAAGAAAGATAGAATAAATATACAAAAATGACATAAACAAAGAAGGAAAAAAGTAAATGAAACATTAACGGATAGAAAAAAAGTAACAGATAAAGAAAGAAAAAAAGGAATAAAGAAAGATAGAATAAATATACAAAAATGACAGAAAGAAAGAAGGAAAAAAAGTAAATGAAACCTTAACCGATAGAAAGAAAGTAACAGATAAAGAAAGAAAAAAAGGAATAAAGAATGAGAGAATAAATATACAAAAATAACATAAAGAAAGAAGGAAAAAAAGTAAATGAAACCTTAACCGATAGAAAGAAAGAAACAGATAAAGAAAGAAAAAAAGGAATAAAGAAAGACAGAATAAATATACAAAAATGACATAAACAAAGAAGGAAAAAAGGAAATGAATCTTTACCGATAGAAATAAAGAAACAGATAAAGAAAGAAAAAAAGGAATAAAGAAAGACAGAATAAATATACAAAAATGACATAAACAAAGAAGGAAAAAAGGAAATGAAAGCTTTACCGATAGAAAGAAAGAAACAGATAAAGAAAGAAAAAAAGGAATAAAGAAAGATAGAATAAATATACAAAAATGACATAAAGAAAGAAGGAAAAAAAGTAAATGAAACCTTAACCGATAGAAAGAAAGAAACAGATAAAGAAAGAAAAAAAGGAATAAAGAAAGACAGAATAAATATACAAAAATGACATAAACAAAGAAGGAAAAAAGGAAATGAAAGCTTTACCGATAGGAAGAAAGAAACAGATAAACAAAGAAAAAAGGAATAAAGAAAGACAGAATAAATATGCAAAAATGACATAAAGAAAGAAGGAAAAAAGGAAATTAAAGCTTTACCGATAGAAAGAAAGAAACAGATAAAGAAAGAAAAAAGGAATAAAGAAAGATAGAATAAATATACAAAAATGACATAAAGAAAGAAGGAAAAAAGTAAATGAAACCTTAACCGATAGAGAGAAAGAAACAGATATAGAAAGAAAAAAAGGAATAAAGAAAGATAGAATAAATATACAAAAATGACATAAAGAAAGAAGGAAAAAAGGAAATTAAAGCTTTACCGATAGAAAGAAAGAAACAGATAAAGAAAGAAAAAAAGGAATAAAGAAAGACAGAATAAATATACAAAAATGACATAAACAAAGAAGGAAAATAGGAAATGAAAGCTTTACCGATAGAAAGAATGAAACAGATAAACAAAGAAAAAAGGAATAAAGAAAGACAGAATAAATATACAAAAATGACATAAAGAAAGAACGAAAAAATGAAACCTTAACCGATAGAAAGAAAGAAACAGATAAAGAAAGAAAAAAAGGAATAAAGAAAGATAGAATAAATATACAAAAATGACATGAAGAAAGAAGGAAATAAGTAAATGAAACCTTAACCGATAGAAAGAAAGAAACAGATAAAGAAAGAAAAAAGGAAAAAAGAAAGATAGAATAAATATACAAAGATGACATAACCAAAGAAGGAAAAAAGTAAATGAAAGCTTTACCGATAGAAAGAAAGAAACAGATAAACAAAGAAAAAAGGAATAAAGAAAGACAGAATAAATATGCAAAAATGACATAAAGAAAGAAAGAAAAAAGTAAATGAAAGCTTTACCGATAGAAAGAAAGAAACAGATAAAGAAAGAAAAAAGGAATAAAGAAAGACAGAATAAATATGCAAAAATGACATAAAGAAAGAAGGAAAAAAGTAAATGAAAGCTTTACCGATAGAAAGAAAGAAACAGATAAAGAAAGAAAAAAGGAATAAAGAAAGACAGAATAAATATACAAAAATGACATAAAGAAAGAAGGAAAAAAAGTAAATGAAACCTTAACCGATAGAAAGAAAGAAGCCGATAAAGAAAGAAAAAAAGGAATAAAGAAAGATAGAATAAATATACAAAAATGACATAAATAAAGAAGGAAAAAAAGTAAATGAAACCTTAACCGATAGAAAGAACGAAACAGATAAAGAAAGAAAAAAAGCAATAAAAAAAGACAGAATAAATATACAAAAATGACATAAAGAAAGAAGGAAAAAAGGAAATGAAAGCTTTACCGATAGAAAGAAAGAAACAGATAAAGAAAGAAAAAAGGAATAAAGAAAGACAGAATAAATATGCAAAAATGACATAAAGAAAGAAGGAAAAAAGCAAATGAAAGCTTTACCGATAGAAAGAAAGAAACAGATAAAGAAAGAAAAAAGGAATAAAGAAAGACAGAATAAATATGCAAAAATGACATAAAGAAAGAAGGAAAAAAGGAAATTAAAGCTTTACCGATAGAAAGAAAGAAACAGATAAACAAAGAAAAAAGGAATAAATAAAGGTTGGAATAAATATACAAAAATGTCATAAAGAAAGAAGGAAAAAAGGAAATTAAAGCTTTACCGATAGAAAGAAAGAAACAGATAAAGAAAGAAAAAAAGGAATAAAGAAAGACAGAATAAATATGCAAAAATGACATAAAGAAAGAAGGAAAAAAGGAAATGAAAGCTTTACCGATAGAAAGAAAGAAACAGATAAAGAAAGAAAAAAGGTATAAAGAAAGATAGAATAAATATACAAAAATGACATAAACAAAGAAGGAAAAAAGTAAATGAAACATTAACGGATAGAAAGAAAGAAACAGATAAAGAAAGAAAAAAAGGAATAAAGAAAGACAGAATAAATATACAAAAATGACATAAACAAAGAAGGAAAATAGGAAATGAAAGCTTTACCGATAGAAAGAATGAAACAGATAAACAAAGAAAAAAGGAATAAAGAAAGACAGAATAAATATACAAAAATGACATAAAGAAAGAAGGAAAAAATAAAATGAAACCTTAACCGATAGAAAGAAAGAAACAGATAAAGAAAGAAAAAAAGGAATAAAGAAAGATAGAATAAATATACAAAAATGACATGAAGAAAGAAGGAAATAAGTAAATGAAACCTTAACCGATAGAAAGAAAGAAACAGATAAAGAAAGAAAAAAGGAAAAAAGAAAGATAGAATAAATATACAAAGATGACATAAACAAAGAAGGAAAAAAGTAAATGAAAGCTTTACCGATAGAAAGAAAGAAACAGATAAACAAAGAAAAAAGGAATAAAGAAAGACAGAATAAATATGCAAAAATGACATAAAGAAAGAAGGAAAAAAGTAAATGAAAGCTTTACCGATAGAAAGAAAGAAACAGATAAAGAAAGAAAAAAGGAATAAAGAAAGACAGAATAAATATGCAAAAATGACATAAAGAAAGAAGGAAAAAAGTAAATGAAAGCTTTACCGATAGAAAGAAAGAAACAGATAAAGAAAGAAAAAAGGAATAAAGAAAGACAGAATAAATATACAAAAATGACATAAAGAAAGAAGGAAAAAAAGTAAATGAAACCTTAACCGATAGAAAGAAAGAAGCCGATAAAGAAAGAAAAAAAGGAATAAAGAAAGATAGAATAAATATACAAAAATGACATAAATAAAGAAGGAAAAAAAGTAAATGAAACCTTAACCGATAGAAAGAACGAAACAGATAAAGAAAGAAAAAAAGCAATAAAAAAAGACAGAATAAATATACAAAAATGACATAAACAAAGAAGGAAAAAAGGAAATGAAAGCTTTACCGATAGAAAGAAAGAAACAGATAAAGAAAGAAAAAAGGAATAAAGAAAGACAGAATAAATATGCAAAAATGACATAAAGAAAGAAGGAAAAAAGCAAATGAAAGCTTTACCGATAGAAAGAAAGAAACAGATAAAGAAAGAAAAAAGGAATAAAGAAAGACAGAATAAATATGCAAAAATGACATAAAGAAAGAAGGAAAAAAGGAAATTAAAGCTTTACCGATAGAAAGAAAGAAACAGATAAACAAAGAAAAAAGGAATAAATAAAGGTTGGAATAAATATACAAAAATGTCATAAAGAAAGAAGGAAAAAAGGAAATTAAAGCTTTACCGATAGAAAGAAAGAAACAGATAAAGAAAGAAAAAAAGGAATAAAGAAAGACAGAATAAATATGCAAAAATGACATAAAGAAAGAAGGAAAAAAGGAAATGAAAGCTTTACCGATAGAAAGAAAGAAACAGATAAAGAAAGAAAAAAGGTATAAAGAAAGATAGAATAAATATACAAAAATGACATAAACAAAGAAGGAAAAAAGTAAATGAAACATTAACGGATAGAAAGAAAGAAACAGATAAAGAAAGAAAAAAAGGAATAAAGAAAGACAGAATAAATATACAAAAATGACATAAACAAAGAAGGAAAATAGGAAATGAAAGCTTTACCGATAGAAAGAATGAAACAGATAAACAAAGAAAAAAGGAATAAAGAAAGACAGAATAAATATACAAAAATGACATAAAGGAAGAAGGAAAAAATGAAATGAAACCTTAACCGATAGAAAGAAAGAAACAGATAAAGAAAGAAAAAAAGGAATAAAGAAAGATAGAATAAATATACAAAAATGACATGAAGAAAGAAGGAAATAAGTAAATGAAACCTTAACCGATAGAAAGAAAGAAACAGATAAAGAAAGAAAAAAGGAAAAAAGAAAGATAGAATAAATATACAAAGATGACATAAACAAAGAAGGAAAAAAGTAAATGAAAGCTTTACCGATAGAAAGAAAGAAACAGATAAACAAAGAAAAAAGGAATAAAGAAAGACAGAATAAATATGCAAAAATGACATAAAGAAAGAAGGAAAAAAGTAAATGAAAGCTTTACCGATAGAAAGAAAGAAACAGATAAAGAAAGAAAAAAGGAATAAAGAAAGACAGAATAAATATGCAAAAATGACATAAAGAAAGAAGGAAAAAAGTAAATGAAAGCTTTACCGATAGAAAGAAAGAAACAGATAAAGAAAGAAAAAAGGAATAAAGAAAGACAGAATAAATATACAAAAATGACATAAAGAAAGAAGGAAAAAAAGTAAATGAAACCTTAACCGATAGAAAGAAAGAAGCCGATAAAGAAAGAAAAAAAGGAATAAAGAAAGATAGAATAAATATACAAAAATGACATAAATAAAGAAGGAAAAAAAGTAAATGAAACCTTAACCGATAGAAAGAACGAAACAGATAAAGAAAGAAAAAAAGCAATAAAAAAAGACAGAATAAATATACAAAAATGACATAAACAAAGAAGGAAAAAAGGAAATGAAAGCTTTACCGATAGAAAGAAAGAAACAGATAAAGAAAGAAAAAAGGAATAAAGAAAGACAGAATAAATATGCAAAAATGACATAAAGAAAGAAGGAAAAAAGCAAATGAAAGCTTTACCGATAGAAAGAAAGAAACAGATAAAGAAAGAAAAAAGGAATAAAGAAAGACAGAATAAATATGCAAAAATGACATAAAGAAAGAAGGAAAAAAGGAAATTAAAGCTTTACCGATAGAAAGAAAGAAACAGATAAACAAAGAAAAAAGGAATAAATAAAGGTTGGAATAAATATACAAAAATGTCATAAAGAAAGAAGGAAAAAAGGAAATTAAAGCTTTACCGATAGAAAGAAAGAAACAGATAAAGAAAGAAAAAAAGGAATAAAGAAAGACAGAATAAATATGCAAAAATGACATAAAGAAAGAAGGAAAAAAGGAAATGAAAGCTTTACCGATAGAAAGAAAGAAACAGATAAAGAAAGAAAAAAGGTATAAAGAAAGATAGAATAAATATATAAAAATGACATAAACAAAGAAGGAAAAAAGTAAATGAAACATTAACGGATAGAAAAAAAGTAACAGATAAAGAAAGAAAAAAAGGAATAAAGAAAGATAGAATAAATATACAAAAATGACAGAAAGAAAGAAGGAAAAAAAGTAAATGAAACCTTAACCGATAGAAAGAAAGAAACAGATAAAGAAAGAAAAAAAGGAATAAAGAATGAGAGAATAAATATACAAAAATAACATAAAGAAAGAAGGAAAAAAAGTAAATGAAACCTTAACCGATAGAAAGAAAGAAACAGATAAAGAAAGAAAAAAAGGAATAAAGAAAGACAGAATAAATATACAAAAATGATATAAACAAAGAAGGAAAAAAGGAAATGAAAGCTTTACCGATAGAAAGAAACAGATAAACAAAGAAAAAAAGGAATAAAGAAAGACAGAATAAATATACAAAAATGACATAAAGAAAGAAGGAAAAAAGGAAATTAAAGCTTTACCGATAGAAAGAAAGAAACAGATAAAGAAAGAAAAAAGGAATAAAGAAAGACAGAATAAATATACAAAAATGACATAAACAAAGAAGTAAAAAAAGGAAATGAAAGCTTTACCGATAGAAAGAAAGAAACAGATAAAGAAAGAAAAAAAGGAATAAAGAAAGATAGAATAAATATACAAAAATGACATAAAGAAAGAAGGAAAAAAAGTAAATGAAACCTTAACCGATAGAAAGAAAGAAACAGATAAAGAAAGAAAAAAAGGAATAAAGAAAGACAGAATAAATATACAAAAATGACATAAACAAAGAAGTAAAAAAAGGAAATGAAAGCTTTACCGATAGAAAGAAAGAAACAGATAAAGAAAGAAAAAAAGGAATAAAGAAAGATAGAATAAATATACAAAAATGACATAAAGAAAGAAGGAAAAAAAGTAAATGAAACCTTAACCGATAGAAAGAAAGAAACAGATAAAGAAAGAAAAAAAGGAATAAAGAAAGACAGAATAAATATACAAAAATGACATAAACAAAGAAGGAAAAAAGGAAATGAAAGCTTTACCGATAGAAAGAAAGAAACAGATAAACAAAGAAAAAAGGAATAAAGAAAGACAGAATAAATATGCAAAAATGACATAAAGAAAGAAGGAAAAAAGGAAATTAAAGCTTTACCGATAGAAAGAAAGAAACAGATAAAGAAAGAAAAAAGGAATAAAGAAAGATAGAATAAATATACAAAAATGACATAAAGAAAGAAGGAAAAAAGTAAATGAAACCTTAACCGATAGAAAGAAAGAAACAGATATAGAAAGAAAAAAAGGAATAAAGAAAGATAGAATAAATATACAAAAATGACATAAAGAAAGAAGGAAAAAAGGAAATTAAAGCTTTACCGATAGAAAGAAAGAAACAGATAAAGAAAGAAAAAAAGGAATAAAGAAAGACAGAATAAATATACAAAAATGACATAAACAAAGAAGGAAAATAGGAAATGAAAACTTTACCGATAGAAAGAAAGAAACAGATAAAGAAAGAAAAAAAGGAATAAAGAAAGACAAGAAATATACAAATATGACATAAACAAAGAAGGAAAAAAGGAAATGAAAGCTTTACCGATAGAAAGAATGAAACAGATAAACAAAGAAAAAAGGAATAAAGAAAGACAGAATAAATATACAAAAATGACATAAAGAAAGAAGGAAAAAATGAAATGAAACCTTAACCGATAGAAAGAAAGAAACAGATAAAGAAAGAAAAAAGGAATAAAGAAAGATAGAATAAATATACAAAAATGACATAAACAAAGAAGGAAAAAAGGAAATGAAAGCTTTACCGATAGAAAGAATGAAACAGATAAACAAAGAAAAAAGGAATAAAGAAAGACAGAATAAATATGCAAAAATGACATAAAGAAAGAAGGAAAAAAAGTAAATGAAACCTTAACCGATAGAAAGAAAGAAACAGATAAAGAAAGAAAAAAAGGAATAAAGAAAGACAGAATAAATATACAAAAATGACATAAAGAAAGAAGGAAAAAAGGAAATGAAAGCTTTACCGATAGAAAGAAAGAAACATATAAAGAAAGAAAAAAAGGAATAAAGAAAGACAGAATAAATATACAAAAATGACAAAAGAAAGAAGGAAAAAAAGTAAATGAAACCTTAACCGATAGAAAGAAAGAAACAGATAAAGAAAGAAAAAAAGGAATATAGAAAGACAGAATAAATATACAAAAATGACATAAAGAAAGAAGGAAAAAAGGAAATGAAAGCTTTACAGATAGAAAGAAAGAAACAGATAAAGAAAGAAAAAAATGAATAAAGAAAGACAGAATAAATATACAAATATGACATAAACAAAGAAGGAAAAAAGGAAATGAAAGCTTTACCGGTAGAAAGAAAGAAACAGATAAAGAAAGAAAAAAAGGAATAAAGAAAGACAGAATAAATATACAAAAATGACATAAACAAAGAAGGAAAAAAGGAAATGAAAGCTTTACCGATAGAAAGAAAGAAACAGATAAAGAAAGAAAAAAAGGAATAAAGAAAGACAGAATAAATATACAAAAATGACATAAAGAAAGAAGGAAAAAAGGAAATGAAAGCTTTACCGATAGAAAGAAAGAAACATATAAACAAAGAAATAAAGGAATAAAGAAAGATAGAATAAATATACAAAAATGACAGAAAGAAAGAAGGAAAAAAAGAAACATTCACCGTTTATGAGAAAATGAAATTAAGAAGCAATTATAAAAAAAATGTCGTTGATAAAAGAAAGACGACAAACACACAAATGTGAAAGAGAAATAGATCGTAAGCGGGAAACAGAAAGAAAACAGGAACAATTAGAACAAATCGAAAGAAAGAAAGAAAGAAAGAAAGAAAGACAGAAAGATAGAAAGAGTAAATGAACATTTAACTGAAGGAAAAAAACATCATCCAGAAATATTAAGTAAGTGAAAAAGAACTCCAATATTAAATAAAATGTGACATTGAATTGTCCCTGAGCTGAACAAAGACAAGGAATTTGTGAAATAAGCCGAGTGTTTTGCGCCAATATTGCAAATGCAATATGATGCCTTTGTTGAAAGCATCAATCCAATTGCTTTACCAAAATAATTACAATAACCAACACCGAAATGTGAGCTCATTCCAACGTAATAATTCTCTATGAAAATAAATAAATATGCTATAATTAAAATGAAGCGGAGGAAGTAACTTTAAGTAGAAGGGAATTATGGGAAAAGTATAAAGTATACATTTTAAGTAGTATTCAGTGAAAGAAAAAACTGAAAAGAACCTATGATTGGAAAGAAAAAGAAAGGTTTGAGAACGAAAGCAAGTTAGAAAAATATGAAATCAAAAATAAAATAACATTTTTATATCAAATTTTTTTTCAAGACGCGGTAGAAACACTTGCCACATGCAGCGTCTTCCAAAAGTTGCATTGCCAGTGATAACTTTCTGGATTTTTTATTTATTAACCAAATGGAATCATATTTCTGTATGTGACAATATATTATTAAGAAATTTTATTGGTCGAGTTATGGAATATGATGTCAGGCAAATTTTCCCGCTGATTGCTATTTCTCGAGTCCATGTTTTCTGCCAACTGTCTCGTGACTTTTGAAACACCTTGTATATCTCGCACATAATGGTAAGCTATTAGAATCAATGGTGTCTTTATCCTGCTAAGGACCTACCATTATGTGGTGGGTATTTCTAGGTGGTATATGCGGGATGTATCTCTTCTCGTATAATCATTTCCCCCATTACCGCCCTGTTCACACTTTTTCCACATCTTTTGAACAGGACTAAATGTGTATCCCTTTTATCCGGTTTAGGATTTCGACTCCAGCTGCTTCTCCTAAATTCTTTTCGTTCTCATTCACTTCCAGTAGTTCAGTGCATGTTAGTGGGCTTATTGCCTTTCTTGTGTGAAATGATGAAATATATATCAAAGACGCAAGGGAACAAGATCTTAATGAGAAGAAAATACAACAAAAGAACAGGGGAAAAAGGAGAACATGGCGATTGATATTGCATTTTTAATATTCTGGGCGGTGCAGGGATTTAAGAAACCGGACAGGAAGTGCAAGAAAAGAAACTATTTGGTTATGACTTACTGATATATCTTGCTATTTGAACAGTACGATGATAATACTAATTTGACAGTACGCTTATTTTCGCGTGCCAATAAGAAGAAGGCATTGCAAAAACTGTCATAAAAATAGTAATAGAAAAAACAGAGGAAAGCCACTTCCAAGCGGTAGGAAAGTGACTAAAGCCGAGATACCATGTTAGGACCTATAATATTCCAAACTCTTCTCTGAATTTTGCCAACTATCTTAAGATAAATTACAGGCGCACACCACTACATAAGGCGGAAATATTCAGACCAAGTACAAATGGTAGAATCTTAAATACTATGAAATTTAAATAATATTATGATACTATACTATAATAATATTATATTAATAACATGAATAATATGAATAATATTCACGGAGAAATTGTAGATTGATAAATGATATGAAGTTTTAATAATATTATTATATCTTTATATTAGGTTGGTGCAAAAATAATGATGTATTAATGTCGTTTTTTGACGTTAAAAATACGTCAAAAAACGACATTATTACGTCATTATTTTTGCACCAACCTAATATTATCATATTTTTATATTATTAATATTAATAATATGAATAATATTCAAGGACATATTTTAGATTGATAAATAATATGAAATTTTTATTATATTATAATATTATTATATCAATAATATTAATAATATTCAAGGAGAAATTGTAGATTGATAAATAATATGAAATTTTAATAATATTATAATATTATTATATTAATAATATTAATAATATGGAAGAATAAATGTTGGATTCTTAAATGTGAAATATGCATTGTGACGAGAGAAATTGTCTGTTATGACACACTGATCTAAATTTCCGAACAGAAGACCTAGCAATTATTTATATTTAATCACTCCACTCTTCTCCTGGAGGTTAGCATCAGCCATCCGGATATAAGGCAAAATTGTTCTCTATGACTATTAAAATTCACGTTCCATTTCTTGCTCTACTTAACAACTGGAGATCATTTTCGAGAGCAGACGTCAGTTTTGCTTTGCTTGTCAATTAGGCTTACTAATACGACAGGAGGAATATGTGTTATCTGCATAGAAACTTAGTTGGTAACTGAGGATACATGGACGGTAACAGATGAAGATAAGAAACATCGAAGGTTCAATGATAGAAAGAAAATGTGAAAGTTAAATTGTTACAGTCGAAATGTTAATGACGAATGAAGTCTGTAATACTGAGGGGGAGAGAAACTAGAAAAACAATGAAAATTATGATAACAAATTTTGATTTCCCTAATATCTTCATTCATGAATCGTCTTGACATTATAAATCAAAAACAAGTCGAGAAGACATTTTTTATTATAATGATAATACTATACTGATGCACTTGGGTGTCTTTATATGTGTACATGAAATAGGTGTGGGCTTAAAACGTTGTAAAGACGAAATTACTTTGCATACACTTGAATATATATATGAATAATAATGATATTACTATGGAGGCAAAGATAGTCTTTAGCTGTAAGGTGAGGTGAAATTGGTGAGTTGACCCAAATTAACAACTGAAGCCGTTCTGTTCCTTTTTAGTAATATAGGATATCCGTAAAAATTGACATCATTTAAAATGTGAATATATGACCAACATGTTCTAGGAAAACGAAATATAAATAGACTTCATGTTGAAAATAAATGATTCATTTATCAAAATTCGAACAAGATTTTCAAAGAGATGTAGAATTGGCTACGTTATTATACTACAAAATTTTCGGAAGTCTCACTCATTCTCTCGCTCTCTCTCTCTCTCTCGCTCTTTCTCCCACCCTATGTTTATTTATATATATATATATATATATAGAGAGAGAGAGATAGATAGAGAGACAGGCAGAGAGAGAGAGACTGTCTGAAAATGTTGTATTATATACACACACACACACATATATATATATATATATATATATATATATATATATATATATATAAGAAAACCTAAAGAGAGAGAGAGAAGGGGGGGAGAGACAGAGAGAGACAGGCAGAGAGAGAGAGAGACTGTCTGAAAATGTTGTATTATATATATATATATACACACACACACACACATATATATATATATATAAGTAAACCTAAAGAGCCAGACAGACCTACCTAGGTTTCACCTACGCGGATTGTCAGGGTGAACTGGCACTACTTAGCATATTGAGCAATTTGTTTAGATATTTTACTTTACTCGTGTCGGAGGTTTTTTCTTTGGACTCTGAACTTAGATTCTGAACGATTATTTTCACCGGAAGTGTTCTTAGTTCTTTTTTTTTACCGCCTTTTTCCCTTGGGTATTGGTTTGTTCATTTACAAGCTAAAACACCTTAGGTTTTCCCGGACGAGTATAGCTACTTACATTTATAAGTTTATTAGTGTTATATATATATATATATATATATATATATATGAGAGAGAGAGAGTAACACAGACATAGAGAAAGAGAGAGATTATAGTGGTTCCAACGAGAGAAAAGTGTATATTTTAAACAGAAGAGAGAAACTGCAAACGTTTTTGGTTCTAATGTGGATTTTATTTTAAATATATATATTATATTTTATTTTCCAAAATTTTGCTACACGAGTTTCCGGTCTCGGGATCTTCTTCAGGCAAAGAGTGGCTATTTCAACATTTGTAGGGAGTAGTGACAGAAATTTCTTTCTTGTCCAACATTGAAAACCATAAGCAAAATTAATTCATTTTAATAATATGTGGAAATATCCTCTTTTTGCCTGTAGAAGGTCGCGAGACGGGAAACACGTGTAGCAAAATTATAGAAAATAAAAAATATATATATTTAAAAAAAAATACACATTGCAACCAAAAACGTTTACGGTTTCAATTTTTTTCATATATATATATTACGAAATGGACAAAGTCCGACAATTTATTTATTAAAGACATTTTTTATGTTTAATGTTCTTTTTATAGATACAAGTATTTAAGTAAATGCTCTGTTTATAATAAACAGTATTAAATGTAGAAAAATAGGAAAGAACACGTTAGGTAAATAATCCGGGGTTCTTTAATATTTTGTTTTATTTTTAAAAACAGTGCTCCATATGCATTGAAATTGACACCTCAGCCATGTTTCTTTCTTTTGACCTCTTTCCGAAGTTGATTGGTATTTTGATACAAACTAACTCGTACGCTTCTTATTAAAATGTTCGTTTCCATAGTAATTTTACGATTGAACATGCTTATAAAGATGCGTAAGTTTCAAGATTTGTTATTCCTAAATTTTCGCTTGAGGATGAAACAGGCCTTGATACTTTAATTCAATTTAATTTCACTAATTATATTGAGTTTTTGGCTCTTGATTTTGAAACATGAGATCTCGTATGTAACGAAAGAAATCATATTTTTAAAAAAATAGTTATAACATATATATATATATATATATATATATATATATATATATATATATATATATATATATATATATTCTCCAGGAAAAAACTCATTTCTGTAGTTTACTGCTACCAGCAAGCAGAAATATTTCTCCTCCCGATCATGGCCATTTTGGTCGGAACTAGTCGAAGGATCTAAATGAAATAATAATAAATAAAAAAAAACGAAAGAATATTAATGTACAACCCAGTGTGTCTAATGATTTTAATTTTTCAATTTTTTTATTGTTCAATATATATATATATATATATATATATATATATATATATATATATACATATCTGATGAGAAGGAAATAAATATAAATTCAAACGTTCCAAACATTAATGTAAAAGAGGGCCCAATACCAAGTGTAGAGTAATAGTTATTTATTATAAGTTGTTACCTACAAACAAACAAAGTAATCACTATAAAGATGCATATTTGTTTCGATGCCTAAAGGTAAGCATCTCATCAGGTGGGGAACAAAGATTGTTATAAACGATTTTATATAAAAATGCTACTTATGAAACATCATTTCTTTTTGCATTATTTAAAAATTTAAAAAGACTTAAGAAGAAATAAACATAATGTATAAAAATTCCCATAAAAGGAAAAGAAAAAATATAATGAGCCGAGAAAGAGGAAAAACAGAAAGAAAAAATAAAGAGAAATATAAAAAATTTAAGAAAAAACATACAAAGCATCACATCCCTTCTCTATGAAAAAGAAAAAAAGAAGAGAATAGAATAGAAAAACGAAAAAAAGAAAGATATCAGAATCGATTAATGCACAGAAAAGGATAAAAAAGAAAAGAAAACAAAAAAGAAAAGAAGATAATAGGAGTTAGTGATAATAATTCAGCCAATGAAAGAATATTAACATTAAGATAAATATAGGACTATAAAGATTTGAATTTTACCGGCTGCGTTTAGTTATATAGAAAGATTTTTTGATACAATGTAACCAAAAAAATTGACATTATTGAAAGAAACCAACATATTATTTAATAAAATTAAACATAGTATGTAAATAATATGCACTTTAAGAAGTAAAAACATTAGATATACAAAATAAAATTAACTATACAAAATATTACATTAAAATTTAAATTTTAAAAAGAAATAAAATATAAATAGATACTATTTATATAATTTTTTATAAATTTAAAAACTATTACCAAAGTATTCTACTCGTAATGTAAGTATTAACCAATCTGCAACAAACATTACTATCAGTAATATATATATATATATATATATATATATATATATATATATATATATATATATATATATATATATATATATATATATATATATATATATATATATATATATATATATATATATATATATATATATATATAAGTACAAAGCTATTTAGAACTTTGATTCAAGATAGATCAGTACGAATAAGATTCAAATATTTACCTGGCGGTAAAATAATATAAGAGAAGTGATTATTAATTTAAAAGCTTAAATCTTTCATGTGCCTACAATTCAAGGTTCTTTCAAATCTCTGATTTAACAATTGGCGACTATTCAAAAGTTTAATAATACTCATTTTCTACTGTAGACAAAAAAAAAACGGATCATAAAAGATCTACAATTTCTGGCTTGTTTGAGGATCTTCCATTTAACCTTTGTTGTCTTGCTTTCTTCTTTCAATTTCCAAAAATACTTTGAAAGTGAAGTCATCTTTCATTTGTTAGCATTCCTAAAAGAAGAGAGATGGCTATAGTGTCGTCTTTAAAAGAATTCTGAGTGCAACCAATATACAACCTAATATTTCCGGGATCTTCAATAGTTGAAACAGAACACATATATACATTAGATTCCGTTAAGCATTTGTTACATACTGGGCATTGGTAAGGTCTCCTACAATTACAAAGGTCCGTCACACGGGATATATTAGAATTGGTAAAATCATTACAGTTATTATTGTTACAAATTTTAAGTGTTTTAATACGGTTTTATTTAACAATTTTTCCAGATGACTAGGACAACTATAGCTAATTTTTAGGGTATTTCGATTGAAAATTTGATTTAATGGATTACTTTTAAGAAAATATTCATCAATTAAGTTTAAGAACTTGTGTCCCGTACGAATTAAATTATTGAATCGAAGTGTATATCAAAGGATCTTTCTGTTTCTATTCTTCTTCCTAGAATGACGATATTTTTTTAAATTTCCGAAGATCTGTAGACACTATCACTAAGAATTTTATTATAGACACTTTTATGTTTATCAAACAACACCTCCAGAAAATCTGAGAATACTTAAAGAAAGGCTAATGTCCACATTTACAGTTTAGATAGATATTAGTCGAAAATACATCATCAAAATAATAATAATCAAAAAGTTAAAATTCTGTAAACACTTTATATAAGAGAATTGCAGCCCAAAATAAATAAAGTCAATTATAAATACAGCAATAAAGTTATTAAATGTTTGTAGTAGCAAAGTTTTATATAAAAATACTAAATGAAAATATTACAATTATTTTTTTTCTTTTTCTTTAAATATTACAAAGCTTGCATCTCCTTCATAATGAAATATTTTGAATTTTAGACGTTGTAGCGTAAACGAACAGTGTAAAGATATTTTGAAGGTACGGATCTACTGTATACACATCCACAAATATTTTAGCCCCCTGATGATAGTCTCAGATGAGATTGAAAGTACTTGGGAAAATAAAATTTATTGTATATCAATTGCATTCCCGTTTGCAACTCTGATAAAAATGTTACTACATATGTTGGTTTTACAACGACGATTTTGACGAAGACGGGTTACGTTTCACATGAATGAGCATAGTTTAATCTCAGAAAATTTTAAAGAAGCCTTCATGTCCCCATTTACAGTTTAGATAGATATTAGTCGAGCATACATTAGTATGTCATCAAAATAATAATAGGTGAAAACTTAAAATTTTGGAAGCTCTTTATTTAAGAGAATTGCTGCCAAAAATGAATAAAGTCAATATTTGTAGCAGTAAGGTTTCATATAAATTACTAAATTAAAATATTAGTTTTGATACACCCATGTAATGTATCAATAATACCTAAAGCAAACAAGTATCAAAGCAAATAACAAAAGCTGACTGAGATTATGTCATAATAAATAGAAAAAAGCAACTAAAATATATCAATGGAAGAGAAAATATCAAAACGCACTTGGGAAAATAAGAAAAGAGACCCCAAAATAGTGAATAATAGCGAGCAGTCTATTATAACATCGGAGAAACCTAAAAATATATTGTAATAAAAAATAACTTCAGAAAAATGAAAAAATTAATATAAGGAAAATTAATAATAATAAAGAAACCAAATAATGGCTAATATTATCAACGGAAATGAAAGTAATTGTTTAATTAGGCGGAGGGCAAAACTGGATTGAATGCGATGTAAGAAAATAGTGCGACATTCCTTCAGTATATATATATATATATATATATATATATATATTATAATTATTTAAAATAAAATGATTCCTTCGCTACTTAAGAGTTTTTGTGTTTCAAAAACAAGAGCCGAGAACCTCAATATAATTATTAAAATTAACTTGAACTAAAATTTGCTAATTATATTGAGGTTTTCGGCTCTTGTTTTTTAAACACGAGAACACTTATGTAGCAAAGGAATCATATTTTTTTAAATAATTATAATTTAAGCTCTACTTCAGTATAGGGCAGTTTTTTAAAAAAAATAATAAAAAATTCCGGATTACTTTTCTCTTTGTCTACTAACCGCAGACACACACACACACACACACACACACACACACACACACACACACACACACACATATATATATATATATATATATATATATATTGAACAATAAAAAATATTAAAAAATTAAAATATTTAGGCACACTGGGTTGCTTATTAATATTCTAATATTTTAACTTGAATTTTGGTGAGCCCTTGTGTTGGTCAAACAGTCTCAATTAAGTTGTAATTCGTGATATATATATATATATATATATATATATATATATATATATATATATATATATATATATATATATGTATGTATAATTTAATATAATATAATATAATATAATTTATTCGAAAATTGTAACATAAATATGTTATAAAATTACTACAAAAATAGCCATTTATTTTCAAAACTTCTGGTGTTCATATCCACCACCCTCACTTGATAAGAGACCAGAAGTGTTGAAACAAAATGTTTATTTTTGTAGTGATTTTATAACATATTTATGTTATAATTTTCGAATAAATCATATTTGCTCAACTCTGTATTGAGCACCTTTTTAAGAATGGTATTTTTGGTTTATCGGAATTTATTCCATATACACCAAGTCTATACTTGGGTATATATATATATATATATATATATATATATATATATATATATATATATATATATATATTCGGTTGGTGCAAAAATAATGACGTAATAATGCCGTTTGTTGACCTATTTTTTAACGTCAAAAAATGACATTATTACGTCATTATTTTTGCACCAACCTAATATATATATATATATATATATATATATATATATATATATATATATATATATGTGTGTGTGTATGTGTATATATATATATATATATATATATATATATATATATATATATATATATATATATATATATATATGGATTTTCTAAGCGTATCTTAGATGTGGTGTGGCACGAAGCCAAAATATGGAGCATTCAATAATGTGATCGAATAGCAGAGTTGCTTTCGGCAGCATTGTATGCCATGATTGTTTTTGCTTGATTTGTTTTCTTACGGACTATCAACTGTTTATAATACAGAAATACTTAAGATTATTTTGGAGATTTACAGATAAAGGTCCAACTAATTAACCCATTGCTGTGGTTAGAATAGGTTTGTTCATGCCTTTCCCAAGGGGAATTGCAGTTAAGATAATATAAGATAACTATATTTGGTCCTTTAGTTTTTTATCGGATGAATATAACAAACGAAACATGATCTGGAACTCGGTTCTCTGATTTCCAGTTTCGAGACGTTATAACTTACACCACCCACACATCCAACCTTATAACACCTGAATCACCATCTAGTTACTGACTAGTCTCGATGTTGGTTAAGTTTGTTTTTCGCATGAATGAATGAATGATTGTCCAGCTATAAAACCAGGAATGCGGAAGGAACTGGTCAGGACCTGGGTCGCGTAGGGACACGACGGCCATTCTATGCCAGTAGAATGATTATTATTATTATTATTATTATTATTATTATTATTATTATTATTATTATTATTATTATTATTATTATTATTATTATTTCTGGAAAGATTTTAGCCGAACGGTGAGTCAAATTTATGAGGAAGGCATAAAACAGAAAGAAAGAAAGAATGAAAGAAAGAAAGAAAGAAAGAAAGAAAAATAGGGAACTGAGAGGAGCAAATTTAAATATAAGATGTGAATGAAGGAGGTGAACAAGAAAGATACGAAGTAAGGAAAAAAAAACTGAAGATGCAAATTTGAGAAAGGGAAAGAGATAGTTGGGAAAAATGAAGGAGAAAAGGGGACAGAAATGAGAGAAATCTATTGATTGATTTGTTTTTTACGACTTACCAACACATTTGTTCGTTATTTAATGCCAAGATATAGATTGGCTAAAAGAAAAATCATTTTCCTTGTTTAGCTTTTAATTATTTTTGCTAGAGCAATTTTTTTTCCAACTAGTAGTTTAAATATATAACAATTTTAGATGAAATTATTTGAAGGCAGACAGGAAGTCGAGAAGAAACGAAGACGAAAAGAAAAGAAAAGGAAAATCAAAAAACGAGAGGAGGGAAGAAACAATAAGAGAAAGGAAGGGGAGAAATGAGAAAAAGAAAAAGACAAAAGGAAAGCAGAAGAAAAGAAAACAGAGAATAGTAAACAAAAAAGTAAGAAAATAACAGAACGGAATAGGAGAAAAAATGAAAGGAAGAAGAAAAGAAAAAAGAGAAAATGTGAGGAGGGAAGAAAAAAGTAAGACAAGAAGAAAGAATGCGAGAAATGAGAAAATGAAGTAGACAAAAGGAAAGAAAACAGAGAGTAGAGAATTAAGAAGTAAGAAATATAATAGAAAGGAAGCGAATAAAAAATGATAGGAAGAAGAAAAGAAAAAAGAAAAAAACACAAAATGTGAGGAGAGAAGAAAGAGTAAGACAATAAGAGAAAGGAAGGGGAGGAATGAGAAAAAGATGAAGACAAAAGAAAAGCAAGGAAAAGAAAACAGAGAACAGTGAACAAAGAAGTAAGGAAATAACAGAACGGAATAGGAGAAAAAAATGAAAGGATGAAGAAAAGAAAAAAGAGAAAATGTGAGGAGGGAAGAAAAAATAAAACAATAAGAGAAAGGAAGGGGAGAAATGAGAAAAAGAAAAAGACAAAATGAAAGAAAAGGCAAAGAAAGATATTAGTGAACAAAGAAGTAAGAAATAAAATAAAAAGGAAAGGAGGAACTTAGAGCATGAAGAAGAAAATACGGAAAGAAAAAGAACGAAAACTACAAGTGTAGTGAAGCACGAAGGAAGATAATAAAATGGAAGCGGAGAAATTAGGAAAGGAAGAAGAAGAAAATGGAAGAAAAGGAAAAGAGAAAAAAATGAGATCAGTGAAGTAAGAAGAATATAACGGAAAGGTAGGGGAGAACTTATGAATGAAGAAGAAGAAAAAGAAGGAAAAGAAGAAAGACAGTAGTGAATTAAGAATTATGAAAATATCAAGAAGGGAGAGGAGAAAATAGGAAATAAAAAAGAAGAAAAAGAAAGAAAAGGAATGAAAAAATGAGAGTTATGAAGGAAGAATTAAGGAAATAATAGAAAGTAAGATGATAAATTAGGAAAAGAAGAAGAAATAGAGGAAATGAAAGAAAAGTAAAGAAAAGGAGAAGAAAAGAAAAAAATGATAGTAAAAGAAAATAACAGAAAAGATGGGGGGATATTATGAAAGGAAGAAACAGATAAGGAAAGAATAGGAGAAGAAAAAATGGCGGTCGTGAAATAAGTGAGAAAATAACAAGAAGAAAGGATAGTAATGACAAAAGTAAGAATAAATAGAAATAAAAGGATATGCCAAACATTGGAATGATTTAAGAAAAAGGTAAGGAATTTAACATAAATGAAAAGAAAAAATTCCGAAGGAAAGAAGAAGAAAAAGAAAGAAAAGAAAAAAAATGAGAGTAATGAAGGAAAAAGAAAGAAAATACCAGAAAGGAAAGGATGAAATTAGGAAAGGAAAGAAAAGGTCAGAAAAGGAAAAAAAAAAAAGAAAGGAAATAAGTGAAGTAAGAAAATAAGAGACTGGGAATGAAGAAATTAGGAAAGGATGAAGAAGATAAGGAAGGAGAAAGAAAAGAAAAATAGTTTAAAATAGTGACGTAAGAAGTAAGAAAATACCAGAAAGGAGGGGGAGAATTTATGAAATGAAAAAGGAAAGAACAGGAAAAGAATATGACAGTCATGAAGTAAGAAGTAAATAACAGGAAGGAAAGGGTGAAATTAGGAAAAGAAGATAGAAAAGAAAGAAATGTTTAGAGAAAAAAAAAATAAGGAAATTAGTGAAGTAAGAAAAGAAACAGACAGGGAGGGAAGAAATTAGGAAAAGGAAGAAGGAGATAAGGAAAGAGAAAGAAAAGAAAAATAGTTGAGGGTAGGGAATTAAGAAGTAATAAAAATATCAGAAAGGAGGGGGAGAAATTCTGAAAGAAAGAAGAAGGAAAGAACAGGAAAAGAAAATGGCGGTAGTGAAGTAAGAAGAAGAAAATAACAGGAAGGAAGCAGAGAAATTATGAAAGGGCGAAAAATATAAGGAAAGAAAATATATAAAATGATAGGAGTGATAGAAAATGGAAGAGAGTCACAGTGATGCGGAATGTGGAAAGATGTAGGAAAGGGAAGAAAAAGGAAAAGCAAATAATGAGAGTGGGAATGAAGAGGGAATCTATTGAACGGAAATATTGGAACACAGCAGAGAAGATAAAAGAAAATAATGAACAGGTTTTTGATACCAGAAAAGAAGAAAAGAAAGGAAAGATGTATTAAAGATTGTAGGAAACGGGGTTAAGAAAAGAAAATGTCGGAAAACGAAAGAAAAGGAAGTATAAATAGAAAGAAAAACATATGCAAAACATTACGATGATATAAGAAAAAAAGTAAGGAAATAACATAAAGAAAACGGAGAAATTAGGAAAACAAGAAGAAGGAAAGAAAGAAAAGGAAAAGAAAAAATGAAATAAGTGGAGTAAGAAAATAACAGAAAGGACAGGGAGAAATATATGAAAGGAAGAAGAAGATGAGTGAATAAAAGGAAGAGAAAAATGGCCGTAGTGAAAGAAGATGTCAGAAAATAACAGAAAAGAAGAAGAGTAGAAATTATGAAAGGAAGAAGAAGATGAGTCAATAAAAGGAAGAGAAAAATGGCCGTAGAAAAAGAAGATGTCAGAAAATAACAGAAAAGAAGAAGAGTAGAAATTATGAAAGGGAGAAGAAGATGAGTGAATAAAAGGAAGAGAAAAATGGCCGTAGTGAAAGAAGATGTCAGAAAATAACAGAAAAGAAGAAGAGTAGAAATTATTAAAGGAAGAAGAAGATGAGTCAATAAAAGGAAGAGAAAAATGGCCGTAGAAAAAGAAGATGTCAGAAAATAACAGAAAAGAAGAAGAGTAGAAATTATGAAAGGGAGAAGAAGATGAATGAATAAAAGGAAGAGAAAAATGGCCGTAGTGAAAGAAGATGTCAGAAAATAACAGAAAAGAAGAAGAGTAGACATTATGAAAGGAAGAAGAAGATGAATAAAATGAAGGGAAAAATGGCCATAGTGAAAGAAGAAGTCAGAAAATAACAGAAAAGAAGAAGAGTAGAAATTATGAAAGGAAGAAGAAGATGAATGAATAAAAGGAAGAGAAAAATGGCCGTAGTGAAAGAAGATGTCAGAAAATAACAGAAAAGAAGAAGATTAGAAATTATGAAAGGGAGAAGAAGATGAATGAATAAAAGGAAGAGAAAAATGGCCGTAGTGAAAGAAGATGTCAGAAAATAACAGAAAAGAAGAAGAGTAGAAATATATGAAAGGGAGAAGAAGATGAATGAATAAAAGGAAGAGAAAAATGGCCGTAGTGAAAGAAGATGTCAGAAAATAACAGAAAAGAAGAAGAGTAGAAATATATGAAAGGGAGAAGAAGATGAATGAATAAAAGGAAGAGAAAAATGGCCGTAGTGAAAGAAGATGTCAGAAAATAACAGAAAAGAAGAAGAGTAGAAATATATGAAAGGGAGAAGAAGATGAATGAATAAAAGGAAGAGAAAAATGGCCGTAGTGAAAGAAGATGTCAGAAAATAACAGAAAAGAAGAAGAGTAGAAATTTTGAAAGGGAGAAGAAGATGAATGAATAAAAGGAAGAGAAAAATGGCCGTAGTGAAAGAAGATGTCAGAAAATAACAGAAAAGAAGAAGAGTAGACATTATGAAAGGGAGAAGAAGATGAATGAATAAAAGGAAGAGAAAAATGGCCGTAGTGAAAGAAGATGTCAGAAAATAACAGAAAAGAAGAAGAGTAGAAATTTTGAAAGGGAGAAGAAGATGAATGAATAAAAGGAAGAGAAAAATGGCCGTAGTGAAAGAAGATGTCAGAAAATAACAGAAAAGAAGAAGAGTAGACATTATGAAAGGGAGAAGAAGATGAATGAATAAAAGGAAGAGAAAAATGGCCGTAGTGAAAGAAGATGTCAGAAAATAACAGAAAAGAAGAAGAGTAGACATTATGAAAGGGAGAAGAAGATGAATGAATAAAAGGAAGAGAAAAATGGCCGTAGTGAAAGAAGATGTCAGAAAATAACAGAAAAGAAGAAGAGTAGACATTATGAAAGGGAGAAGAAGATGAATGAATAAAAGGAAGAGAAAAATGGCCGAAGTGAAAGAAGATGTCAGAAAATAACAGAAAAGAAGAAGAGTAGACATTATGAAAGGTAGAAGAAGATGAATGAATAAAAGGAAGAGAAAAATGGCCGTAGTGAAAGAAGATGTCAGAAAATAACAGAAAAGAAGAAGAGTAGAAATTATGAAAGGGAGAAGAAGATGAATGAATAAAAGGAAGAGAAAAATGGCCGTAGTGAAAGAAGATGTCAGAAAATAACAGAAAAGAAGAAGAGTAGACATTATGAAAGGGAGAAGAAGATGAATGAATAAAAGGAATAGAAAAATGGCCGTAGTGAAAGAAGATGTCAGAAAATAACAGAAAAGAAGAAGAGTAGACATTATGAAAGGGAGAAGAAGATGAATGAATAAAAGGAAGAGAAAAATGGCCGTAGTGAAAGAAGACGTCAGAAAATAACAGAAAAGAAGAGTAGACATTATGAAAGGGAGAAGAAGATGAATGAATAAAAGGAATAGAAAAATGGCCGTAGTGAAAGAAGATGTCAGAAAATAACAGAAAAGAAGAAGAGTAGACATTATGAAAGGGAGAAGAAGATGAATGAATAAAAGGAATAGAAAAATGGCCGTAGTGAAAGAAGATGTCAGAAAATAACAGAAAAGAAGAAGAGTAGACATTATGAAAGGGAGAAGAAGATGAATGAATAAAAGGAAGAGAAAAATGGCCGTAGTGAAAGAAGATGTCAGAAAATAACAGAAAAGAAGAAGATTATAAATTATGAAAGGGAGAAGAAGATGAGTGAATAAAAGGAATAGAAAAATGGCCGTAGTGAAAGAAGATGTCAGAAAATAACAGAAAAGAAGAATAGTAGACATTATGAAAGGGAGAAGAAGATGAATGAATAAAAGGAAGAGAAAAATGGCCGTAGTGAAAGAAGATGTCAGAAAATAACAGAAAAGAAGAGTAGAAATTATGAAAGGGAGAAGAAGATGAATGAATAAAAGGAAGAGAAAAATGGCCGTAGTGAAAGAAGATGTCAGAAAATAACAGAAAAGAAGAAGAGTAGAAATTATGAAAGGGAGAAGAAGATGAATGAATAAAAGGAAGAGAAAAATGGCCGTAGTGAAAGAAGATGTCAGAAAATAACAGAAAAGTAGAAGAGTAGACATTATGAAAGGGAGAAGAAGATGAATGAATAAAAGGAAGAGAAAAATGGCCGTAGTGAAAGAAGATGTCAGAAAATAACAGAAAAGAAGAAGAGTAGAAATTATGAAAGGGAGAAGAAGATGAGTCAATAAAAGGAAGAGAAAAATGGCCGTAGTGAAAGAAGATGTCAGAAAATAACAGAAAAGAAGAAGAGTAGAAATTATGAAAGGGAGAAGAAGATGAGTGAATAAAAGGAAGAGAATAATGGCCGTAGTGACAGAAGAAGTCAGAAAATAACAGAAAAGAAGAAGATTATAAATTATGAAAGGGAGAAGAAGATGAATGAATAAAAGGAAGAGAAAAATGGCCGTAGTGAAAGAAGATGTCAGAAAATAACAGAAAAGAAGAAGATTATAAATTATGAAAGGGAGAAGAAGATGAGTGAATAAAAGGAATAGAAAAATGGCCGTAGTGAAAGAAGATGTCAGAAAATAACAGAAAAGAAGAAGAGTAGAAATTATGAAAGGGAGAAGAAGATGAATGAATAAAAGGAATAGAAAAATGGCCGTAGTGAAAGAAGATGTCAGAAAATAACAGAAAAGAAGAATAGTAGACATTATGAAAGGGAGAAGAAGATGAATGAATAAAAGGAAGAGAAAAATGGCCGTAGTGAAAGAAGATGTCAGAAAATAACAGAAAAGAAGAGTAGACATTATGAAAGGGAGAAGAAGATGAATGAATAAAAGGAAGAGAAAAATGGCCGTAGTGAAAGAAGATGTCAGAAAATAACAGAAAAGAAGAAGATTATAAATTATGAAAGGGAGAAGAAGATGAGTGAATAAAAGGAAGAGAAAAATGGCCGTAGTGAAAGAAGATGTCAGAAAATAACAGAAAAGAAGAAGATTATAAATTATGAAAGGGAGAAGAAGATGAGTGAATAAAAGGAATAGAAAAATGGCCGTAGTGAAAGAAGATGTCAGAAAATAACAGAAAAGAAGAAGAGTAGAAATTATGAAAGGGAGAAGAAGATGAATGAATAAAAGGAAGAGAAAAATAGCCGTAGTGAAAGAAGATGTCAGAAAATAACAGAAAAGAAGAAGAGTAGAAATATATGAAAGGGAGAAGAAGATGAATGAATAAAAGGAAGAGAAAAATGGCCGTAGTGAAAGAAGATGTCAGAAAATAACAGAAAAGAAGAATAGTAGACATTATGAAAGGGAGAAGAAGATGAATGACTAAAACGAAGAGAAAAATGGCCGTAGTGAAAGAAGATGTCAGAAAATAACAGAAAAGAAGAGTAGAAATTATGAAAGGGAGAAGAAGATGAATGAATAAAAGGAAGAGAAAAATGGCCGTAGTGAAAGAAGATGTCAGAAAATAACAGAAAAGAAGAAGAGTAGACATTATGAAAGGGAGAAGAAGATGAATGAATAAAAGGAATAGAAAAATGGCCGTAGTGAAAGAAGATGTCAGAAAATAACAGAAAAGAAGAAGATTATAAATTATGAAAGGGAGAAGAAGATGAGTGAATAAAAGGAATAGAAAAATGGCCGTAGTGAAAGAAGATGTCAGAAAATAACAGAAAAGAAGAAGAGTAGACATTATGAAAGGGAGAAGAAGATGAATGAATAAAAGGAAGAGAAAAATGGCCGTAGTGAAAGAAGATGTCAGAAAATAACAGAAAAGAAGAGTAGACATTATGAAAGGGAGAAGAAGATGAATGAATAAAAGGAAGAGAAAAATGGCCGTAGTGAAAGAAGATGTCAGAAAATAACAGAAAAGAAGAGTAGAAATTATGAAAGGGAGAAGAAGATGAATGAATAAAAGGAAGAGAAAAATGGCCGTAGTGAAAGAAGATGTCAGAAAATAACAGAAAAGAAGAAGATTATAAATTATGAAAGGGAGAAGAAGATGAGTGAATAAAAGGAAGAGAAAAATGGCCGTAGTGAAAGAAGATGTCAGAAAATAACAGAAAAGAAGAAGAGTAGAAATTATGAAAGGGAGAAGAAGATGAGTGAATAAAAGGAATAGAAAAATGGCCGTAGTGAAAGAAGATGTCAGAAAATAACAGAAAAGAAGAAGAGTAGAAATTATGAAAGGGAGAAGAAGATGAATGAATAAAAGGAAGAGAAAAATGGCCGTAGTGAAAGAAGATGTCAGAAAATAACAGAAAAGAAGAAGAGTAGAAATTATGAAAGGGAGAAGAAGATGAGTCAATAAAAGGAAGAGAAAAATGGCCGTAGTGAAAGAAGATGTCAGAAAATAACAGAAAAGAAGAATAGTAGACATTATGAAAGGGAGAAGAAGATGAATGAATAAAAGGAAGAGAAAAATGGCCGTAGTGAAAGAAGATGTCAGAAAATAACAGAAAAGAAGAGTAGAAATTATGAAAGGGAGAAGAAGATGAATGAATAAAAGGAAGAGAAAAATGGCCGTAGTGAAAGAAGATGTCAGAAAATAACAGAAAAGAAGAAGAGTAGAAATTATGAAAGGGAGAAGAAGATGAATGAATAAAAGGAAGAGAAAAATGGCCGTAGTGAAAGAAGATGTCAGAAAATAACAGAAAAGTAGAAGAGTAGACATTATGAAAGGGAGAAGAAGATGAATGAATAAAAGGAAGAGAAAAATGGCCGTAGTGAAAGAAGATGTCAGAAAATAACAGAAAAGAAGAAGAGTAGAAATTATGAAAGGGAGAAGAAGATGAGTCAATAAAAGGAAGAGAAAAATGGCCGTAGTGAAAGAAGATGTCAGAAAATAACAGAAAAGAAGAAGAGTAGAAATTATGAAAGGGAGAAGAAGATGAGTGAATAAAAGGAAGAGAATAATGGCCGTAGTGACAGAAGAAGTCAGAAAATAACAGAAAAGAAGAAGATTATAAATTATGAAAGGGAGAAGAAGATGAATGAATAAAAGGAAGAGAAAAATGGCCGTAGTGAAAGAAGATGTCAGAAAATAACAGAAAAGAAGAAGATTATAAATTATGAAAGGGAGAAGAAGATGAGTGAATAAAAGGAATAGAAAAATGGCCGTAGTGAAAGAAGATGTCAGAAAATAACAGAAAAGAAGAAGAGTAGAAATTATGAAAGGGAGAAGAAGATGAATGAATAAAAGGAATAGAAAAATGGCCGTAGTGAAAGAAGATGTCAGAAAATAACAGAAAAGAAGAATAGTAGACATTATGAAAGGGAGAAGAAGATGAATGAATAAAAGGAAGAGAAAAATGGCCGTAGTGAAAGAAGATGTCAGAAAATAACAGAAAAGAAGAGTAGACATTATGAAAGGGAGAAGAAGATGAATGAATAAAAGGAAGAGAAAAATGGCCGTAGTGAAAGAAGATGTCAGAAAATAACAGAAAAGAAGAAGATTATAAATTATGAAAGGGAGAAGAAGATGAGTGAATAAAAGGAAGAGAAAAATGGCCGTAGTGAAAGAAGATGTCAGAAAATAACAGAAAAGAAGAAGATTATAAATTATGAAAGGGAGAAGAAGATGAGTGAATAAAAGGAATAGAAAAATGGCCGTAGTGAAAGAAGATGTCAGAAAATAACAGAAAAGAAGAAGAGTAGAAATTATGAAAGGGAGAAGAAGATGAATGAATAAAAGGAAGAGAAAAATAGCCGTAGTGAAAGAAGATGTCAGAAAATAACAGAAAAGAAGAAGAGTAGAAATATATGAAAGGGAGAAGAAGATGAATGAATAAAAGGAAGAGAAAAATGGCCGTAGTGAAAGAAGATGTCAGAAAATAACAGAAAAGAAGAATAGTAGACATTATGAAAGGGAGAAGAAGATGAATGACTAAAACGAAGAGAAAAATGGCCGTAGTGAAAGAAGATGTCAGAAAATAACAGAAAAGAAGAGTAGAAATTATGAAAGGGAGAAGAAGATGAATGAATAAAAGGAAGAGAAAAATGGCCGTAGTGAAAGAAGATGTCAGAAAATAACAGAAAAGAAGAAGAGTAGACATTATGAAAGGGAGAAGAAGATGAATGAATAAAAGGAATAGAAAAATGGCCGTAGTGAAAGAAGATGTCAGAAAATAACAGAAAAGAAGAAGATTATAAATTATGAAAGGGAGAAGAAGATGAGTGAATAAAAGGAATAGAAAAATGGCCGTAGTGAAAGAAGATGTCAGAAAATAACAGAAAAGAAGAAGAGTAGACATTATGAAAGGGAGAAGAAGATGAATGAATAAAAGGAAGAGAAAAATGGCCGTAGTGAAAGAAGATGTCAGAAAATAACAGAAAAGAAGAGTAGACATTATGAAAGGGAGAAGAAGATGAATGAATAAAAGGATGAGAAAAATGGCCGTAGTGAAAGAAGATGTCAGAAAATAACAGAAAAGAAGAGTAGAAATTATGAAAGGGAGAAGAAGATGAATGAATAAAAGGAAGAGAAAAATGGCCGTAGTGAAAGAAGATGTCAGAAAATAACAGAAAAGAAGAGTAGACATTATGAAAGGGAGAAGAAGATGAATGAATAAAAGGAAGAGAAAAATGGCCGTAGTGAAAGAAGATGTCAGAAAATAACAGAAAAGAAGAGTAGAAATTATGAAAGGGAGAAGAAGATGAATGAATAAAAGGAAGAGAAAAATGGCCGTAGTGAAAGAAGATGTCAGAAAATAACAGAAAAGAAGAAGATTATAAATTATGAAAGGGAGAAGAAGATGAATGAATAAAAGGAAGAGAAAAATGGCCGTAGTGAAAGAAGATGTCAGAAAATAACAGAAAAGAAGAAGAGTAGAAATTATGAAAGGGAGAAGAAGATGAATGAATAAAAGGAAGAGAAAAATGGCCGTAGTGAAAGAAGATGTCAGAAAATAACAGAAAAGTAGAAGAGTAGACATTATGAAAGGGAGAAGAAGATGAATGAATAAAAGGAAGAGAAAAATGGCCGTAGTGAAAGAAGATGTCAGAAAATAACAGAAAAGAAGAAGAGTAGAAATTATGAAAGGGAGAAGAAGATGAGTGAATAAAAGGAAGAGAATAATGGCCGTAGTGACAGAAGAAGTCAGAAAATAACAGAAAAGAAGAAGATTATAAATTATGAAAGGGAGAAGAAGATGAATGAATAAAAGGAAGAGAAAAATGGCCGTAGTGAAAGAAGATGTCAGAAAATAACAGAAAAGAAGAAGATTATAAATTATGAAAGGGAGAAGAAGATGAGTGAATAAAAGGAATAGAAAAATGGCCGTAGTGAAAGAAGATGTCAGAAAATAACAGAAAAGAAGAAGAGTAGAAATTATGAAAGGGAGAAGAAGATGAATGAATAAAAGGAATAGAAAAATGGCCGTAGTGAAAGAAGATGTCAGAAAATAACAGAAAAGAAGAATAGTAGACATTATGAAAGGGAGAAGAAGATGAATGAATAAAAGGAAGAGAAAAATGGCCGTAGTGAAAGAAGATGTCAGAAAATAACAGAAAAGAAGAGTAGACATTATGAAAGGGAGAAGAAGATGAATGAATAAAAGGAAGAGAAAAATGGCCGTAGTGAAAGAAGATGTCAGAAAATAACAGAAAAGAAGAAGATTATAAATTATGAAAGGGAGAAGAAGATGAGTGAATAAAAGGAAGAGAAAAATGGCCGTAGTGAAAGAAGATGTCAGAAAATAACAGAAAAGAAGAAGATTATAAATTATGAAAGGGAGAAGAAGATGAGTGAATAAAAGGAATAGAAAAATGGCCGTAGTGAAAGAAGATGTCAGAAAATAACAGAAAAGAAGAAGAGTAGAAATTATGAAAGGGAGAAGAAGATGAATGAATAAAAGGAAGAGAAAAATAGCCGTAGTGAAAGAAGATGTCAGAAAATAACAGAAAAGAAGAAGAGTAGAAATATATGAAAGGGAGAAGAAGATGAATGAATAAAAGGAAGAGAAAAATGGCCGTAGTGAAAGAAGATGTCAGAAAATAACAGAAAAGAAGAATATTAGACATTATGAAAGGGAGAAGAAGATGAATGACTAAAACGAAGAGAAAAATGGCCGTAGTGAAAGAAGATGTCAGAAAATAACAGAAAAGAAGAGTAGAAATTATGAAAGGGAGAAGAAGATGAATGAATAAAAGGAAGAGAAAAATGGCCGTAGTGAAAGAAGATGTCAGAAAATAACAGAAAAGAAGAAGAGTAGACATTATGAAAGGGAGAAGAAGATGAATGAATAAAAGGAATAGAAAAATGGCCGTAGTGAAAGAAGATGTCAGAAAATAACAGAAAAGAAGAAGATTATAAATTATGAAAGGGAGAAGAAGATGAGTGAATAAAAGGAATAGAAAAATGGCCGTAGTGAAAGAAGATGTCAGAAAATAACAGAAAAGAAGAAGAGTAGACATTATGAAAGGGAGAAGAAGATGAATGAATAAAAGGAAGAGAAAAATGGCCGTAGTGAAAGAAGATGTCAGAAAATAACAGAAAAGAAGAGTAGACATTATGAAAGGGAGAAGAAGATGAATGAATAAAAGGAAGAGAAAAATGGCCGTAGTGAAAGAAGATGTCAGAAAATAACAGAAAAGAAGAGTAGAAATTATGAAAGGGAGAAGAAGATGAATGAATAAAAGGAAGAGAAAAATGGCCGTAGTGAAAGAAGATGTCAGAAAATAACAGAAAAGAAGAAGAGTAGACATTATGAAAGGGAGAAGAAGATGAATGAATAAAAGGAAGAGAAAAATGGCCGTAGTGAAAGAAGATGTCAGAAAATAACAGAAAAGAAGAAGAGTAGACATTATGAAAGGGAGAAGAAGATGAATGAATAAAAGGAAGAGAAAAATGGCCGTAGTGAAAGAAGATGTCAGAAAATAACAGAAAAGAAGAAGATTATAAATTATGAAAGGGAGAAGAAGATGAGTGAATAAAAGGAATAGAAAAATGGCCGTAGTGAAAGAAGATGTCAGAAAATAACAGAAAAGAAGAAGAGTAGAAATTATGAAAGGGAGAAGAAGATGAGTGAATAAAAGGAATAGAAAAATGGCCGTAGTGAAAGAAGATGTCAGAAAATAACAGAAAAGAAGAAGAGTAGAAATTATGAAAGGGAGAAGAAGATGAATGAATAAAAGGAAGAGAAAAATGGCCGTAGTGAAAGAAGATGTCAGAAAATAACAGAAAAGAAGAAGATTATAAATTATGAAAGGGAGAAGAAGATGAGTGAATAAAAGGAATAGAAAAATGGCCGTAGTGAAAGAAGATGTCAGAAAATAACAGAAAAGAAGAGTAGAAATTATGAAAGGGAGAAGAAGATGAATGAATAAAAGGAAGAGAAAAATGGCCGTAGTGAAAGAAGATGTCAGAAAATAACAGAAAAGAAGTAGAGTAGACATTATGAAAGGGAGAAGAAGATGAATGAATAAAAGGAAGAGAAAAATGGCCGTAGTGAAAGAAGATGTCAGAAAATAACAGAAAAGAAGAAGAGTAGAAATTATGAAAGGGAGAAGAAGATGAATGAATAAAAGGAAGAGAAAAATGGCCGTAGTGAAAGAAGATGTCAGAAAATAACAGAAAAGAAGAAGAGTAGACATTATGAAAGGGAGAAGAAGATGAATGAATAAAAGGAAGAGAAAAATGGCCGTAGTGAAAGAAGATGTCAGAAAATAACAGAAAAGAAGAAGAGTAGACATTATGAAAGGGAGAAGAAGATGAATGAATAAAAGGAAGAGAAAAATGGCCGTAGTGAAAGAAGATGTCAGAAAATAACAGAAAAGAAGAAGAGTAGAAATTATGAAAGGGAGAAGAAGATGAATGAATAAAAGGAAGAGAAAAATGGCCGTAGTGAAAGAAGATGTCAGAAAATAACAGAAAAGAAGAAGAGTAGACATTATGAAAGGGAGAAGAAGATGAATGAATAAAAGGAATAGAAAAATGGCCGTAGTGAAAGAAGATGTCAGAAAATAACAGAAAAGAAGAGTCGACATTATGAAATGGAGAAGAAGATGAATGAATAAAAGGAAGAGAAAAATGGCCGTAGTGAAAGAAGATGTCAGAAAATAACAGAAAAGAAGAAGAGTAGACATTATGAAAGGGAGAAGAAGATGAATGAATAAAAGGAAGAGAAAAATGGCCGTAGTGAAAGAAGATGTCAGAAAATAACAGAAAAGAAGAAGAGTAGACATTATGAAAGTGAGAAGAAGATGAATGAATAAAAGGAAGAGAAAAATGGCCGTAGTGAAAGAAGATGTCAGAAAATGACAGAAAAGAAGAAGATTATAAATTATGAAAGGGAGAAGAAGATGAATGAATAAAAGGAAGAGAAAAATGGCCGTAGTGAAAGAAGATGTCAGAAAATAACAGAAAAGAAGAAGATTATAAATTATGAAAGGGAGAAGAAGATGAGTGAATAAAAGGAAGAGAAAAATGGCCGTAGTGAAAGAAGATGTCAGAAAATAACAGAAAAGAAGAAGAGTAGAAATTATGAAAGGGAGAAGAAGATGAGTGAATAAAAGGAATAGAAAAATGGCCGTAGTGAAAGAAGATGTCAGAAAATAACAGAAAAGAAGAAGAGTAGAAATTATGAAAGGGAGAAGAAGATGAATGAATAAAAGGAAGAGAAAAATGGCCGTAGTGAAAGAAGATGTCAGAAAATAACAGAAAAGAAGAAGAGTAGAAATTATGAAAGGGAGAAGAAGATGAGTCAATAAAAGGAAGAGAAAAATGGCCGTAGTGAAAGAAGATGTCAGAAAATAACAGAAAAGAAGAATAGTAGACATTATGAAAGGGAGAAGAAGATGAATGAATAAAAGGAAGAGAAAAATGGCCGTAGTGAAAGAAGATGTCAGAAAATAACAGAAAAGAAGAGTAGAAATTATGAAAGGGAGAAGAAGATGAATGAATAAAAGGAAGAGAAAAATGGCCGTAGTGAAAGAAGATGTCAGAAAATAACAGAAAAGAAGAAGAGTAGAAATTATGAAAGGGAGAAGAAGATGAATGAATAAAAGGAAGAGAAAAATGGCCGTAGTGAAAGAAGATGTCAGAAAATAACAGAAAAGTAGAAGAGTAGACATTATGAAAGGGAGAAGAAGATGAATGAATAAAAGGAAGAGAAAAATGGCCGTAGTGAAAGAAGATGTCAGAAAATAACAGAAAAGAAGAAGAGTAGAAATTATGAAAGGGAGAAGAAGATGAGTCAATAAAAGGAAGAGAAAAATGGCCGTAGTGAAAGAAGATGTCAGAAAATAACAGAAAAGAAGAAGAGTAGAAATTATGAAAGGGAGAAGAAGATGAGTGAATAAAAGGAAGAGAATAATGGCCGTAGTGACAGAAGAAGTCAGAAAATAACAGAAAAGAAGAAGATTATAAATTATGAAAGGGAGAAGAAGATGAATGAATAAAAGGAAGAGAAAAATGGCCGTAGTGAAAGAAGATGTCAGAAAATAACAGAAAAGAAGAAGATTATAAATTATGAAAGGGAGAAGAAGATGAGTGAATAAAAGGAATAGAAAAATGGCCGTAGTGAAAGAAGATGTCAGAAAATAACAGAAAAGAAGAAGAGTAGAAATTATGAAAGGGAGAAGAAGATGAATGAATAAAAGGAATAGAAAAATGGCCGTAGTGAAAGAAGATGTCAGAAAATAACAGAAAAGAAGAATAGTAGACATTATGAAAGGGAGAAGAAGATGAATGAATAAAAGGAAGAGAAAAATGGCCGTAGTGAAAGAAGATGTCAGAAAATAACAGAAAAGAAGAGTAGACATTATGAAAGGGAGAAGAAGATGAATGAATAAAAGGAAGAGAAAAATGGCCGTAGTGAAAGAAGATGTCAGAAAATAACAGAAAAGAAGAAGATTATAAATTATGAAAGGGAGAAGAAGATGAGTGAATAAAAGGAAGAGAAAAATGGCCGTAGTGAAAGAAGATGTCAGAAAATAACAGAAAAGAAGAAGATTATAAATTATGAAAGGGAGAAGAAGATGAGTGAATAAAAGGAATAGAAAAATGGCCGTAGTGAAAGAAGATGTCAGAAAATAACAGAAAAGAAGAAGAGTAGAAATTATGAAAGGGAGAAGAAGATGAATGAATAAAAGGAAGAGAAAAATAGCCGTAGTGAAAGAAGATGTCAGAAAATAACAGAAAAGAAGAAGAGTAGAAATATATGAAAGGGAGAAGAAGATGAATGAATAAAAGGAAGAGAAAAATGGCCGTAGTGAAAGAAGATGTCAGAAAATAACAGAAAAGAAGAATAGTAGACATTATGAAAGGGAGAAGAAGATGAATGACTAAAACGAAGAGAAAAATGGCCGTAGTGAAAGAAGATGTCAGAAAATAACAGAAAAGAAGAGTAGAAATTATGAAAGGGAGAAGAAGATGAATGAATAAAAGGAAGAGAAAAATGGCCGTAGTGAAAGAAGATGTCAGAAAATAACAGAAAAGAAGAAGAGTAGACATTATGAAAGGGAGAAGAAGATGAATGAATAAAAGGAATAGAAAAATGGCCGTAGTGAAAGAAGATGTCAGAAAATAACAGAAAAGAAGAAGATTATAAATTATGAAAGGGAGAAGAAGATGAGTGAATAAAAGGAATAGAAAAATGGCCGTAGTGAAAGAAGATGTCAGAAAATAACAGAAAAGAAGAAGAGTAGACATTATGAAAGGGAGAAGAAGATGAATGAATAAAAGGAAGAGAAAAATGGCCGTAGTGAAAGAAGATGTCAGAAAATAACAGAAAAGAAGAGTAGACATTATGAAAGGGAGAAGAAGATGAATGAATAAAAGGAAGAGAAAAATGGCCGTAGTGAAAGAAGATGTCAGAAAATAACAGAAAAGAAGAGTAGAAATTATGAAAGGGAGAAGAAGATGAATGAATAAAAGGAAGAGAAAAATGGCCGTAGTGAAAGAAGATGTCAGAAAATAACAGAAAAGAAGAGTAGACATTATGAAAGGGAGAAGAAGATGAATGAATAAAAGGAAGAGAAAAATGGCCGTAGTGAAAGAAGATGTCAGAAAATAACAGAAAAGAAGAGTAGAAATTATGAAAGGGAGAAGAAGATGAATGAATAAAAGGAAGAGAAAAATGGCCGTAGTGAAAGAAGATGTCAGAAAATAACAGAAAAGAAGAAGATTATAAATTATGAAAGGGAGAAGAAGATGAGTGAATAAAAGGAATAGAAAAAAAAGCCGTAGTGAAAGAAGATGTCAGAAAATAACAGAAAAGAAGAAGAGTAGAAATTATGAAAGGGAGAAGAAGATGAATGAATAAAAGGAAGAGAAAAATGGCCGTAGTGAAAGAAGATGTCAGAAAATAACAGAAAAGAAGAAGAGTAGACATTATGAAAGGGAGAAGAAGATGAATGAATAAAAGGAAGAGAAAAATGGCCGTAGTGAAAGAAGATGTCAGAAAATAACAGAAAAGAAGAAGAGTAGAAATTATGAAAGGGAGAAGAAGATGAATGAATAAAAGGAAGAGAAAAATGGCCGTAGTGAAAGAAGATGTCAGAAAATAACAGAAAAGAAGAAGAGTAGACATTATGAAAGGGAGAAGAAGATGAATGAATAAAAGGAATAGAAAAATGGCCGTAGTGAAAGAAGATGTCAGAAAATAACAGAAAAGAAGAGTAGACATTATGAAAGGGAGAAGAAGATGAATGAATAAAAGGAAGAGAAAAATGGCCGTAGTGAAAGAAGATGTCAGAAAATAACAGAAAAGAAGAAGAGTAGACATTATGAAAGGGAGAAGAAGATGAATGAATAAAAGGAAGAGAAAAATGGCCGTAGTGAAAGAAGATGTCAGAAAATAACAGAAAAGAAGAAGAGTAGACATTATGAAAGGGAGAAGAAGATGAATGAATAAAAGGAAGAGAAAAATGGCCGTAGTGAAAGAAGATGTCAGAAAATAACAGAAAAGAAGAAGATTATAAATTATGAAAGGGAGAAGAAGATGAGTGAATAAAAGGAATAGAAAAATGGCCGTAGTGAAAGAAGATGTCAGAAAATAACAGAAAAGAAGAAGAGTAGAAATTATGAAAGGGAGAAGAAGATGAGTGAATAAAAGGAATAGAAAAATGGCCGTAGTGAAAGAAGATGTCAGAAAATAACAGAAAAGAAGAAGAGTAGAAATTATGAAAGGGAGAAGAAGATGAATGAATAAAAGGAAGAGAAAAATGGCCGTAGTGAAAGAAGATGTCAGAAAATAACAGAAAAGAAGAAGATTATAAATTATGAAAGGGAGAAGAAGATGAGTGAATAAAAGGAATAGAAAAATGGCCGTAGTGAAAGAAGATGTCAGAAAATAACAGAAAAGAAGAGTAGAAATTATGAAAGGGAGAAGAAGATGAATGAATAAAAGGAAGAGAAAAATGGCCGTAGTGAAAGAAGATGTCAGAAAATAACAGAAAAGAAGTAGAGTAGACATTATGAAAGGGAGAAGAAGATGAATGAATAAAAGGAAGAGAAAAATGGCCGTAGTGAAAGAAGATGTCAGAAAATAACAGAAAAGAAGAAGAGTAGAAATTATGAAAGGGAGAAGAAGATGAATGAATAAAAGGAAGAGAAAAATGGCCGTAGTGAAAGAAGATGTCAGAAAATAACAGAAAAGAAGAAGAGTAGACATTATGAAAGGGAGAAGAAGATGAATGAATAAAAGGAAGAGAAAAATGGCCGTAGTGAAAGAAGATGTCAGAAAATAACAGAAAAGAAGAAGAGTAGACATTATGAAAGGGAGAAGAAGATGAATGAATAAAAGGAAGAGAAAAATGGCCGTAGTGAAAGAAGATGTCAGAAAATAACAGAAAAGAAGAAGAGTAGAAATTATGAAAGGGAGAAGAAGATGAATGAATAAAAGGAAGAGAAAAATGGCCGTAGTGAAAGAAGATGTCAGAAAATAACAGAAAAGAAGAAGAGTAGACATTATAAAAGGGAGAAGAAGATGAATGAATAAAAGGAATAGAAAAATGGCCGTAGTGAAAGAAGATGTCAGAAAATAACAGAAAAGAAGAGTCGACATTATGAAATGGAGAAGAAGATGAATGAATAAAAGGAAGAGAAAAATGGCCGTAGTGAAAGAAGATGTCAGAAAATAACAGAAAAGAAGAAGAGTAGACATTATGAAAGGGAGAAGAAGATGAATGAATAAAAGGAAGAGAAAAATGGCCGTAGTGAAAGAAGATGTCAGAAAATAACAGAAAAGAAGAAGAGTAGACATTATGAAAGTGAGAAGAAGATGAATGAATAAAAGGAAGAGAAAAATGGCCGTAGTGAAAGAAGATGTCAGAAAATGACAGAAAAGAAGAAGATTATAAATTATGAAAGGGAGAAGAAGATGAGTGAATAAAAGGAATAGAAAAATGGCCGTAGTGAAAGAAGATGTCAGAAAATAACAGAAAAGAAGAGTAGAAATTATGAAAGGGAGAAGAAGATGAATGAATAAAAGGAAGAGAAAAATGGCCGTAGTGAAAGAAGATGTCAGAAAATAACAGAAAAGAAGAAGAGTAGAAATTATGAAAGGGAGAAGAAGATGAATGAATAAAAGGAAGAGAAAAATGGCCGTAGTGAAAGAAGATGTCAGAAAATAACAGAAAAGAAGAAGAGTAGACATTATGAAAGGGAGAAGAAGATGAATGAATAAAAGGAAGAGAAAAATGGCCGTAGTGAAAGAAGATGTCAGAAAATAACAGAAAAGAAGAAGATTATAAATTATGAAAGGGAGAAGAAGATGAGTGAATAAAAGGAAGAGAAAAATGGCCGTAGTGAAAGAAGATGTCAGAAAATAACAGAAAAGAAGAAGAGTAGAAATTATGAAAGGGAGAAGAAGTTGAGTGAATAAAAGGAATAGAAAAATGGCCGTAGTGAAAGAAGATGTCAGAAAATAACAGAAAAGAAGAAGAGTAGAAATTATGAAAGGGAGAAGAAGATGAATGAATAAAAGGAAGAGAAAAATGGCCGTAGTGAAAGAAGATGTCAGAAAATAACAGAAAAGAAGAAGATTATAAATTATGAAAGGGAGAAGACGATGAGTGAATAAAAGGAATAGAAAAATGGCCGTAGTGAAAGAAGATGTCAGAAAATAACAGAAAAGAAGAAGAGTAGAAATTATGAAAGGGAGAAGAAGATGAGTCAATAAAAGGAAGAGAAAAATGGCCGTAGTGAAAGAAGATGTCAGAAAATAACAGAAAAGAAGAATAGTAGACATTATGAAAGGGAGAAGAAGATGAATGAATAAAAGGAAGAGAAAAATGTCCGTAGTGAAAGAAGATGTCAGAAAATAACAGAAAAGAAGAGTAGAAATTATGAAAGGGAGAAGAAGATGAATGAATAAAAGGAAGAGAAAAATGGCCGTAGTGAAAGAAGATGTCAGAAAATAACAGAAAAGAAGAAGAGTAGAAATTATGAAAGGGAGAAGAAGATGAATGAATAAAAGGAAGAGAAAAATGGCCGTAGTGAAAGAAGATGTCAGAAAATAACAGAAAAGTAGAAGAGTAGACATTATGAAAGGGAGAAGAAGATGAATGAATAAAAGGAAGAGAAAAATGGCCGTAGTGAAAGAAGATGTCAGAAAATAACAGAAAAGAAGAAGAGTAGAAATTATGAAAGGGAGAAGAAGATGAGTCAATAAAAGGAAGAGAAAAATGGCCGTAGTGAAAGAAGATGTCAGAAAATAACAGAAAAGAAGAAGAGTAGAAATTATGAAAGGGAGAAGAAGATGAGTGAATAAAAGGAAGAGAATAATGGCCGTAGTGACAGAAGAAGTCAGAAAATAACAGAAAAGAAGAAGATTATAAATTATGAAAGGGAGAAGAAGATGAATGAATAAAAGGAAGAGAAAAATGGCCGTAGTGAAAGAAGATGTCAGAAAATAACAGAAAAGAAGAAGATTATAAATTATGAAAGGGAGAAGAAGATGAGTGAATAAAAGGAATAGAAAAATGGCCGTAGTGAAAGAAGATGTCAGAAAATAACAGAAAAGAAGAAGAGTAGAAATTATGAAAGGGAGAAGAAGATGAATGAATAAAAGGAATAGAAAAATGGCCGTAGTGAAAGAAGATGTCAGAAAATAACAGAAAAGAAGAATAGTAGACATTATGAAAGGGAGAAGAAGATGAATGAATAAAAGGAAGAGAAAAATGGCCGTAGTGAAAGAAGATGTCAGAAAATAACAGAAAAGAAGAGTAGACATTATGAAAGGGAGAAGAAGATGAATGAATAAAAGGAAGAGAAAAATGGCCGTAGTGAAAGAAGATGTCAGAAAATAACAGAAAAGAAGAAGATTATAAATTATGAAAGGGAGAAGAAGATGAGTGAATAAAAGGAAGAGAAAAATGGCCGTAGTGAAAGAAGATGTCAGAAAATAACAGAAAAGAAGAAGATTATAAATTATGAAAGGGAGAAGATGAGTGAATAAAAGGAATAGAAAAATGGCCGTAGTGAAAGAAGATGTCAGAAAATAACAGAAAAGAAGAAGAGTAGAAATTATGAAAGGGAGAAGAAGATGAATGAATAAAAGGAAGAGAAAAATAGCCGTAGTGAAAGAAGATGTCAGAAAATAACAGAAAAGAAGAAGAGTAGAAATATATGAAAGGGAGAAGAAGATGAATGAATAAAAGGAAGAGAAAAATGGCCGTAGTGAAAGAAGATGTCAGAAAATAACAGAAAAGAAGAATAGTAGACATTATGAAAGGGAGAAGAAGATGAATGACTAAAACGAAGAGAAAAATGGCCGTAGTGAAAGAAGATGTCAGAAAATAACAGAAAAGAAGAGTAGAAATTATGAAAGGGAGAAGAAGATGAATGAATAAAAGGAAGAGAAAAATGGCCGTAGTGAAAGAAGATGTCAGAAAATAACAGAAAAGAAGAAGAGTAGACATTATGAAAGGGAGAAGAAGATGAATGAATAAAAGGAATAGAAAAATGGCCGTAGTGAAAGAAGATGTCAGAAAATAACAGAAAAGAAGAAGATTATAAATTATGAAAGGGAGAAGAAGATGAGTGAATAAAAGGAATAGAAAAATGGCCGTAGTGAAAGAAGATGTCAGAAAATAACAGAAAAGAAGAAGAGTAGAAATTATGAAAGGGAGAAGAAGATGAGTCAATAAAAGGAAGAGAAAAATGGCCGTAGTGAAAGAAGATGTCAGAAAATAACAGAAAAGAAGAAGAGTAGAAATATATGAAAGGGAGAAGAAGATGAATGAATAAAAGGAAGAGAAAAATGGCCGTAGTGAAAGAAGATGTCAGAAAATAACAGAAAAGAAGAATAGTAGACATTATGAAAGGGAGAAGAAGATGAATGAATAAAAGGAAGAGAAAAATGGCCGTAGTGAAAGAAGATGTCAGAAAATAACAGAAAAGAAGAGTAGACATTATGAAAGGGAGAAGAAGATGAATGAATAAAAGGAAGAGAAAAATGGCCGTAGTGAAAGAAGATGTCAGAAAATAACAGAAAAGAAGAAGATTATAAATTATGAAAGGGAGAAGAAGATGAGTGAATAAAAGGAAGAGAAAAATGGCCGTAGTGAAAGAAGATGTCAGAAAATAACAGAAAAGAAGAAGATTATAAATTATGAAAGGGAGAAGAAGATGAGTGAATAAAAGGAATAGAAAAATGGCCGTAGTGAAAGAAGATGTCAGAAAATAACAGAAAAGAAGAAGAGTAGAAATTATGAAAGGGAGAAGAAGATGAATGAATAAAAGGAATAGAAAAATGGCCGTAGTGAAAGAAGATGTCAGAAAATAACAGAAAAGAAGAAGAGTAGAAATTATGAAAGGGAGAAGAAGATGAATGAATAAAAGGAAGAGAAAAATGGCCGTAGTGAAAGAAGATGTCAGAAAATAACAGAAAAGAAGAAGAGTAGAAATATATGAAAGGGAGAAGAAGATGAATGAATAAAAGGAAGAGAAAAATGGCCGTAGTGAAAGAAGATGTCAGAGAATAACAGAAAAGAAGAAGATTATAAATTATGAAAGGGAGAAGAAGATGAGTGAATAAAAGGAATAGAAAAATGGCCGTAGTGAAAGAAGATGTCAGAAAATAACAGAAAAGAAGAAGAGTAGAAATTATGAAAGGGAGAAGAAGATGAGTCAATAAAAGGAAGAGAAAAATGGCCGTAGTGAAAGAAGATGTCAGAAAATAACAGAAAAGAAGAATAGTAGACATTATGAAAGGGAGAAGAAGATGAATGAATAAAAGGAAGAGAAAAATGGCCGTAGTGAAAGAAGATGTCAGAAAATAACAGAAAAGAAGAGTAGAAATTATGAAAGGGAGAAGAAGATGAATGAATAAAAGGAAGAGAAAAATGGCCGTAGTGAAAGAAGATGTCAGAAAATAACAGAAAAGAAGAAGAGTAGACATTATGAAAGGGAGAAGAAGATGAATGAATAAAAGGAAGAGAAAAATGGCCGTAGTGAAAGATGTCAGAAAATAACAGAAAAGAAGAAGATTATAAATTATGAAAGGGAGAAGAAGATGAGTGAATAAAAGGAATAGAAAAATGGCCGTAGTGAAAGAAGATGTCAGAAAATAACAGAAAAGAAGAAGAGTAGAAATTATGAAAGGGAGAAGAAGATGAGTCAATAAAAGGAAGAGAAAAATGGCCGTAGTGAAAGAAGATGTCAGAAAATAACAGAAAAGAAGAATAGTAGACATTATGAAAGGGAGAAGAAGATGAATGAATAAAAGGAAGAGAAAAATGGCCGTAGTGAAAGAAGATGTCAGAAAATAACAGAAAAGAAGAGTAGAAATTATGAAAGGGAGAAGAAGATGAATGAATAAAAGGAAGAGAAAAATGGCCGTAGTGAAAGAAGATGTCAGAAAATAACAGAAAAGAAGAAGAGTAGAAATTATGAAAGGGAGAAGAAGATGAATGAATAAAAGGAAGAGAAAAATGGCCGTAGTGAAAGAAGATGTCAGAAAATAACAGAAAAGAAGAAGAGTAGACATTATGAAAGGGAGAAGAAGATGAATGAATAAAAGGAAGAGAAAAATGGCCGTAGTGAAAGAAGATGTCAGAAAATAACAGAAAAGAAGAAGAGTAGAAATTATGAAAGGGAGAAGAAGATGAGTCAATAAAAGGAAGAGAAAAATGGCCGTAGTGAAAGAAGATGTCAGAAAATAACAGAAAAGAAGAAGAGTAGAAATTATGAAAGGGAGAAGAAGATGAGTGAATAAAAGGAAGAGAATAATGGCCGTAGTGACAGAAGAAGTCAGAAAATAACAGAAAAGAAGAAGATTATAAATTATGAAAGGGAGAAGAAGATGAGTGAATAAAAGGAATAGAAAAATGGCCGTAGTGAAAGAAGATGTCAGAAAATAACAGAAAAGAAGAAGAGTAGAAATTATGAAAGGGAGAAGAAGATGAGTCAATAAAAGGAAGAGAAAAATGGCCGTAGTGAAAGAAGATGTCAGAAAATAACAGAAAAGAAGAAGAGTAGAAATATATGAAAGGGAGAAGAAGATGAATGAATAAAAGGAAGAGAAAAATGGCCGTAGTGAAAGAAGATGTCAGAAAATAACAGAAAAGAAGAATAGTAGACATTATGAAAGGGAGAAGAAGATGAATGAATAAAAGGAAGAGAAAAATGGCCGTAGTGAAAGAAGATGTCAGAAAATAACAGAAAAGAAGAGTAGACATTATGAAAGGGAGAAGAAGATGAATGAATAAAAGGAAGAGAAAAATGGCCGTAATGAAAGAAGATGTCAGAAAATAACAGAAAAGAAGAAGATTATAAATTATGAAAGGGAGAAGAAGATGAGTGAATAAAAGGAAGAGAAAAATGGCCGTAGTGAAAGAAGATGTCAGAAAATAACAGAAAAGAAGAAGATTATAAATTATGAAAGGGAGAAGAAGATGAGTGAATAAAAGGAATAGAAAAATGGCCGTAGTGAAAGAAGATGTCAGAAAATAACAGAAAAGAAGAAGAGTAGAAATTATGAAAGGGAGAAGAAGATGAATGAATAAAAGGAATAGAAAAATGGCCGTAGTGAAAGAAGATGTCAGAAAATAACAGAAAAGAAGAAGAGTAGAAATTATGAAAGGGAGAAGAAGATGAATGAATAAAAGGAAGAGAAAAATGGCCGTAGTGAAAGAAGATGTCAGAAAATAACAGAAAAGAAGAAGAGTAGAAATATATGAAAGGGAGAAGAAGATGAATGAATAAAAGGAAGAGAAAAATGGCCGTAGTGAAAGAAGATGTCAGAAAATAACAGAAAAGAAGAAGATTATAAATTATGAAAGGGAGAAGAAGATGAGTGAATAAAAGGAATAGAAAAATGGCCGTAGTGAAAGAAGATGTCAGAAAATAACAGAAAAGAAGAAGAGTAGAAATTATGAAAGGGAGAAGAAGATGAGTCAATAAAAGGAAGAGAAAAATGGCCGTAGTGAAAGAAGATGTCAGAAAATAACAGAAAAGAAGAATAGTAGACATTATGAAAGGGAGAAGAAGATGAATGAATAAAAGGAAGAGAAAAATGGCCGTAGTGAAAGAAGATGTCAGAAAATAACAGAAAAGAAGAGTAGAAATTATGAAAGGGAGAAGAAGATGAATGAATAAAAGGAAGAGAAAAATGGCCGTAGTGAAAGAAGATGTCAGAAAATAACAGAAAAGAAGAAGAGTAGACATTATGAAAGGGAGAAGAAGATGAATGAATAAAAGGAAGAGAAAAATGGCCGTAGTGAAAGATGTCAGAAAATAACAGAAAAGAAGAAGATTATAAATTATGAAAGGGAGAAGAAGATGAGTGAATAAAAGGAATAGAAAAATGGCCGTAGTGAAAGAAGATGTCAGAAAATAACAGAAAAGAAGAAGAGTAGAAATTATGAAAGGGAGAAGAAGATGAGTCAATAAAAGGAAGAGAAAAATGGCCGTAGTGAAAGAAGATGTCAGAAAATAACAGAAAAGAAGAATAGTAGACATTATGAAAGGGAGAAGAAGATGAATGAATAAAAGGAAGAGAAAAATGGCCGTAGTGAAAGAAGATGTCAGAAAATAACAGAAAAGAAGAGTAGAAATTATGAAAGGGAGAAGAAGATGAATGAATAAAAGGAAGAGAAAAATGGCCGTAGTGAAAGAAGATGTCAGAAAATAACAGAAAAGAAGAAGAGTAGAAATTATGAAAGGGAGAAGAAGATGAATGAATAAAAGGAAGAGAAAAATGGCCGTAGTGAAAGAAGATGTCAGAAAATAACAGAAAAGAAGAAGAGTAGACATTATGAAAGGGAGAAGAAGATGAATGAATAAAAGGAAGAGAAAAATGGCCGTAGTGAAAGAAGATGTCAGAAAATAACAGAAAAGAAGAAGAGTAGAAATTATGAAAGGGAGAAGAAGATGAGTCAATAAAAGGAAGAGAAAAATGGCCGTAGTGAAAGAAGATGTCAGAAAATAACAGAAAAGAAGAAGAGTAGAAATTATGAAAGGGAGAAGAAGATGAGTGAATAAAAGGAAGAGAATAATGGCCGTAGTGACAGAAGAAGTCAGAAAATAACAGAAAAGAAGAAGATTATAAATTATGAAAGGGAGAAGAAGATGAGTGAATAAAAGGAATAGAAAAATGGCCGTAGTGAAAGAAGATGTCAGAAAATAACAGAAAAGAAGAAGATTATAAATTATGAAAGGGAGAAGAAGATGAGTGAATAAAAGGAATAGAAAAATGGCCGTAGTGAAAGAAGATGTCAGAAAATAACAGAAAAGAAGAAGAGTAGAAATTATGAAAGGGAGAAGAAGATGAATGAATAAAAGGAATAGAAAAATGGCCGTAGTGAAAGAAGATGTCAGAAAATAACAGAAAAGAAGAATAGTAGACATTATGAAAGGGAGAAGAAGATGAATGAATAAAAGGAAGAGAAAAATGGCCGTAGTGAAAGAAGATGTCAGAAAATAACAGAAAAGAAGAGTAGACATTATGAAAGGGAGAAGAAGATGAATGAATAAAAGGAAGAGAAAAATGGCCGTAGTGAAAGAAGATGTCAGAAAATAACAGAAAAGAAGAAGATTATAAATTATGAAAGGGAGAAGAAGATGAGTGAATAAAAGGAAGAGAAAAATGGCCGTAGTGAAAGAAGATGTCAGAAAATAACAGAAAAGAAGAAGATTATAAATTATGAAAGGGAGAAGAAGATGAGTGAATAAAAGGAATAGAAAAATGGCCGTAGTGAAAGAAGATGTCAGAAAATAACAGAAAAGAAGAAGAGTAGAAATTATGAAAGGGAGAAGAAGATGAATGAATAAAAGGAAGAGAAAAATGGCCGTAGTGAAAGAAGATGTCAGAAAATAACAGAAAAGAAGAAGAGTAGAAATATATGAAAGGGAGAAGAAGATGAATGAATAAAAGGAAGAGAAAAATGGCCGTAGTGAAAGAAGATGTCAGAAAATAACAGAAAAGAAGAATAGTAGACATTATGAAAGGGAGAAGAAGATGAATGAATAAAAGGAAGAGAAAAATGGCCGTAGTGAAAGAAGATGTCAGAAAATAACAGAAAAGAAGAGTAGACATTATGAAAGGGAGAAGAAGATGAATGAATAAAAGGAAGAGAAAAATGGCCGTAGTGAAAGAAGATGTCAGAAAATAACAGAAAAGAAGAAGATTATAAATTATGAAAGGGAGAAGAAGATGAGTGAATAAAAGGAAGAGAAAAATGGCCGTAGTGAAAGAAGATGTCAGAAAATAACAGAAAAGAAGAAGATTATAAATTATGAAAGGGAGAAGAAGATGAGTGAATAAAAGGAATAGAAAAATGGCCGTAGTGAAAGAAGATGTCAGAAAATAACAGAAAAGAAGAAGAGTAGAAATTATGAAAGGGAGAAGAAGATGAATGAATAAAAGGAATAGAAAAATGGCCGTAGTGAAAGAAGATGTCAGAAAATAACAGAAAAGAAGAAGAGTAGAAATTATGAAAGGGAGAAGAAGATGAATGAATAAAAGGAAGAGAAAAATGGCCGTAGTGAAAGAAGATGTCAGAAAATAACAGAAAAGAAGAAGAGTAGAAATATATGAAAGGGAGAAGAAGATGAATGAATAAAAGGAAGAGAAAAATGGCCGTAGTGAAAGAAGATGTCAGAAAATAACAGAAAAGAAGAATAGTAGACATTATGAAAGGGAGAAGAAGATGAATGAATAAAAGGAAGAGAAAAATGGCCGTAGTGAAAGAAGATGTCAGAAAATAACAGAAAAGAAGAGTAGAAATTATGAAAGGGAGAAGAAGATGAATGAATAAAAGGAAGAGAAAAATGGCCGTAGTGAAAGAAGATGTCAGAAAATAACAGAAAAGAAGAAGAGTAGAAATTATGAAAGGGAGAAGAAGATGAATGAATAAAAGGAAGAGAAAAATGGCCGTAGTGAAAGAAGATGTCAGAAAATAACAGAAAAGAAGAAGAGTAGAAATTATGAAAGGGAGAAGAAGATGAATGAATAAAAGGAAGAGAAAAATGGCCGTAGTGAAAGAAGATGTCAGAAAATAACAGAAAAGAAGAAGAGTAGAAATTATGAAAGGGAGAAGAAGATGAGTCAATAAAAGGAAGAGAAAAATGGCCGTAGTGAAAGAAGATGTCAGAAAATAACAGAAAAGAAGAAGAGTAGACATTATGAAAGGGAGAAGAAGATGAATGAATAAAAGGAAGAGAAAAATGGCCGTAGTGAAAGAAGATGTCAGAAAATAACAGAAAAGAAGAAGAGTAGACATTATGAAAGGGAGAAGAAGATGAATGAATAAAAGGAAGAGAAAATTGGCCGTAGTGAAAGAAGATGTCAGAAAATAACAGAAAAGAAGAAGAGTAGACATTATGAAAGGGAGAAGAAGATGAATGAATAAAAGGAAGAGAAAAATGGCCGTAGTGAAAGAAGATGTCAGAAAATAACAGAAAAGATGAAGAGTAGACATTATGAAAGGGAGAAGAAGATGAATGAATAAAAGGAAGAGAAAAATGGCCGTAGTGAAAGAAGAAGTCAGAAAATAACAAGAAACGGTAGAAATGAGAAAAGGAAGAATAAACAGAAAGAAAAGGAAATAATGAAAGAACTGTAGAGTTAAGCGTTTCTTATTCAGCACCTTCTTCTCTCTGGTGTTTTTGCAGGTGTTAACATCTGGACGAAAATTAATCTAAGTTGAAACGACATTCTCATTTAAATCTCTGTCTGTTTTTTTTATCTGTTTTTCCATCTCGAAAATTTAAAAAAAAATAAATTTTAATCTTTCTGCTTCATTTAAAGGAAACTTTTTTTTTCATTTCATTGTTGCTTATTTGATCGATCTCTGTAATTTCTCATTCTGAAGGTACAAGATTTCTTTTTAATTGTTTCTCTTATTTTTAATATATAACATATTGGATTGACCCACATGTCTCTCTAACACAACCAGTCACACACATACATGCATAAATGTGAAACGCGCCCATTATTTGCGACCCATGAATGAATTCGCTTGTAAATCACGTCGTGTGTTATTTATCAACACATAAACGTAATACTTTACAGTTTTAAAATATATATAAGTAATACACAGTTTTCTTTAACATATATCTTCAGCTTGATGTCGATTAAGGTTGCCTACCACTTCTATGATTACAAATCCTGTTTCGGTATGAAAGTGTACTATCTGATTCATAATTTATTGCATGAGTTAACATATATCTGTTTAGCCTTACTTAATTGAGATCCCGTTCATTAATATAGATATAATCAGTTGGCTTACCATAACAACCTGAAGAAGTTTCTCTGTCTCAGATTAGGATTAGGATTAGAATGTTGAGCTATCCGAGAATTTATTTTAATTCACAGGATCATGCAATAAAGTCATTTTTGGAGTAACATCTAGATACTAGGAAACATGCAAGGTTATTCGTTGCTTTTATCCAAACCTGTCACACTATCGTGAATATCGTGAGGTGTGGTAAAAGGTGAGAAGTAGGGGGAGAGGAAAATGAAGTATATTGAAAATATATAGGGTGGGGATTAAATGATATGTAGATACCTTCTATCCATCCTAATTCATATGAACTTAAGAAGATTTTATAGTATCTATACAACGAGTCATAATTTCCGATCTCTGATCAATTTTCTTTTTTTTAGTCTGGAAATATTATAGCTAATTTTTCTCGCTGAAATAGTTGCCGATGTTGCTATGATTGTTCCAAGGTTTTGTATTTATCTTTTTTTCTAGTTTTTGCCAATCTAATTTTGAAAATTAAGAATAATTCTTCTCAGACAAGGAGAAAAGTAGAAAAATATGATAGATGGTTTCGATTTTATATGTCCTCAAGAGGATCTGTCTATATTTGCTATGCCAGAAAAATCTCCTGAGCCGACCAAGCATGGAAATGAATACAATGTTGGAACCAGTAAAAATTATGAATACTGTATTTTTAATCAATAAATAATTGAATAAGCGGACGATGTGAGGTGTGGTAAAAGGTGAGAAGGAGGTGTGGAGAGGAAAGTCAATTATATTGGAAATATATTGGTGGGAAAGTAAATGAAATCTAGATACCTTCTATTCATCATAATTCATATGAACTTAAGAGAATTTTTTTATATGCATACAACGATTCATAATTTCCGATCTCTTGTTATTTTTTATTTTTTTTTTTTGTCAGGAAATATTATAGCTAATTTTTCTAGATGACAAAGTTGCAGATGTTGCTATGATTGTTGCAAGGTTTTGTATGTTTCTTTTTTTTACCAGTTAAGAATCAGATCTTATATATATATATTTTTTTTTTTCTTTTAATTTCCACACGTTTGTCGAGTATAGTAGAATTGCTGAGGCTTTCTCTCATTCTCTCTCTATCTTTTTCGCTATAAACATACACCACAGACGCATATATATATATATATATATATATATATATATATATATATATATATATATATATATATATATATATATATTAAAGGAAAGCAAACCACTTTAATGCTCCATTTCTGATAATTTACTTCACCAGAGAATTTTATTTTTCTCTGGATCTTCACACTTCACTTTCAAAAGGTGAAACCAAAAATGAATTTAATATTTACACTTTTGACGAGCAGTATAAAGCTTATATAAGTGAACATAGAGTGTGGTGAGGAATGGTATAAGAGATATGGTCGAGTTTAGAGAGGGAAGGGAGAGTTTTAAAATTTATTTTTATATTTCTTTTTATTATAAAACTTAATATTAAGGAAGGAGGGGGCAAGTATCAGACACTCGCCTGTTTAATCTCTCAATTCAACGGAAATGATATGGGATAAAGAAAAAGAGAAAAAAAGGGAAAAGATTAAAAGGGGGAAGTAATGACCTAAGTTATAAGGAACTTGGTAAACCGAATCGGTAAATCCAAAGAGGATGAAATCCTGAGAGCTCAATGTTAGGACAGAGCTAATATGTAATGAAAAACAAACCACTTTAAGGTACCATTACGATAATTTATTTCACCTAAATCCTTTTTTAAGGATTCAGGATCATCAGGTAAAACTTCCAACAACGAATTGAGAAAAAGAATGGGATTAGAAATTGGTGGGTAGTGTAATTTTTGTAATTTAATAGAGGGGGTTGAGAGTGGTAGAATGAAATATTGGGTCTTTCTAATGACATTTTAATTTATTTTCTTAATTTGTAATGTCCTTCTTTTGTAATATTCTATTGTTTAAATTTTGTTTTCTTCTGAAGGGAGTTTCATTTCTAAATTGATAATTTAAATTTAAATATACCATTCTTTGGCTATTAATAATAGTAATAATATTAGCTAAATTCCTTTAAAATGAAACACTTCCGAAATCACATTGATAAAATTAAATTTTAACTGTGAAATCTATATATTTTGAAATATAGATAAAGATTGTAAAATGTATATGTAGTTTATGTACGAGGATAAATTAATTTTTGTGTAAATTATCTCAAGTGTTTCTATGTTTTTTTTTTTTTTTGACTTGTTAATGATCGTATGTATGTAGGGATTCACATGAATACATTTGTGAGACATATATGAATAAATGAAAATTAATATTACCCTCAATTTCTATTAAATAATGAAACCTAATCTTTAATTTAGTTTACCAATATAATAAATAAATTACATTCATAAATTAATTTTAAATATTAAAATAGATGTTATTGTTATTTTATTTTTTATTTTTTTATATTGTGGAAATACAATTAGTCGGGTGAATAAACTATTAAAATTTTGTCCTAGATAAATATGTTTATTACAATAATAGTTATATTTATTCCCTAAACTATTTACTTAAAAAATTAAACATTTAAGTTAATAACAAAATTTTTTACAGACATCGAATTTTCTATCAAACATTGTAAACTATCTTTTACATAATTTTGTTAAAACAAAATTATAACAACTCCATCTCTCTTTCCCCCTCCCCCCATCTCTCTCTTTACCATAAGACTCACTTGTATACATTTTCTACAATTCATTTCCGTTTTATTAACCATCTAAAGAGGTCAAGGTTCTGTCACTCCTCCTACGCCAATATAAAACATACCTAAGAGAGATATAAAATTAACCCCTCCCTATACTTTATATTGTCTGTTTAACTACCCCCTCTATTAAATTACAAAAATTACACTAACCACCAATTTCTAATCCCATTTTTTTTTCTCAATTCGTTGTTGGAAGTTTTACCTGATGACTCTGAATCCTTAAAAAAGGATTTAGGTGAAATAAATTATCGTAATGGTACCTTAAAGTGGTTTGTTTTTCATTACATTTATATATATATATATATATATATATATATATATATATATATATATATATATATATAACAATAAAAGGGCGAAGTAATGAGCTAAGATATATATATATATATACATATATATATATATATATATATATATATATATATATATATATATATAAGAATAAAATGGCGAAGTAATGAGCTAAGATATATATATATATATATATATATATATATATATATATACATACATATATATATATATAAAAATAAAAGGGCGAAGTAATGAGCTAAGATATATATATATATATATATATATAAGAATAAAAGGAAGAAGTAATGAGCTAAGATATATATATATATATATATATATATATATATATATATATATATATATATATATATATATATATATATATATAACGGGTGTAACAGCAAAATTGTACAAACGTGGAAAAGCATAATTGTCCATTACACAAAATTTTTAATATCTAAAAATCTCTAAATTGATTGATTTTCTTTCCAGGTTTTCAGATAAGACGTTTAGTCATTTTGACACCATTTGTTGTAGTAATCACTGTAAGACGCCTTGAATTATTCAACTAAAATGAGAACAGGTTAAATTTGTTTTCTGTCTGACCCACTCTCTTCCCCAATGAGCAATGTTGAGAGGAAAAAGATCATTCAGCCCTTTAGTAATGGTACCAACATTCATATTCCGGCCTCTGTCTTGAAGGACCATCAAGCATACGGTAAATATGTTTTAAAAAGAGGGAACAATTGAGAGGAAAACTGGAACAGGATGTTAAAACAGGAAGCGAGATCATCATCTCAATTTAGATCAGGCATAAATTAGAAAAGATCCAACTTAATCCATTAAACTTTGGATACGTGAGAGAGGAGTTTCAGTTTGACACTCCAACGAGCAATGAAAAAGAAAACCTTGACAATGAAATCGTACATAAAACCTCTACGGCATGTTGTTACTTCAAGACAGTAAGTTACAAGGTTATATAGAGTGAAGATCATCTAGAATAAGTTGGAAAATGATGCTGTATTATATATATATATATATATATATATATATATATATATATATATATATATATATATATATATATATATAATTAAAAACATCAATCATTTTGCGTTGATTAGTTTTACCAATCAAATTTGCCAAATTAAGAATAATTCTTTTCAGACAAGGAGAAAAGTAGAAAAATATTATCCATGCTTTCGATTCCATATGTCCTCATCAGGATCTGCCTATATTTGCTCGGCCACAAAAATCTCCTGGGGCGACCAAGTACAGAAATGAATACAATATGGGAACTAAGAATAAGGAGGTTCGGGGGAAAAGCAATAATAACAACGGAATTGCAGTATAAGCTCTGGTAAAAAAAACAAAAATGTAATGATAACAGTAAAAATTGCAATATGAGCACTGGTAAAAAATGAGGCTGAAAAATTTTATAAGTCCCAGAAATTCATACACAGATGTCCTTAAGGAGACATGTCACAGCGGATAAAGGTGTTGGTTAGATCCAGTGTGAGTTCAATATCTAGGTAAGGCAGTGGAGAACTTGGAGAGGTGAATTCACAGGAGATAAGTGACGTCCATTAGACATGGCATATAGGAGAGTCTACCCCAGCGAGCGAAATAAAGGGTTCACTTCGACATTCCAAGAAGAAAGCCGGAGCGTAGAAGAGCCGAAACGTTGTGATAAATATAGCAACAAAGATGAAGACAATAGTCTGAATAATGTAAGTAGTGTCCTCATCAGTGTAGGTAAGACCTTCTGTGAAGTATTCAAAAAGTGTTATGGTGTGACTTGTGACCCTATATTTATATAAATTTGAAGATGAGAACTCTTATCTTTTTTTATTTATTTATCAGCAATTGAAATGTTTGTATGAGTATTGATTCAAGGATCATAAGACTTCTATTATTTGATTTAGCTATTTTGCCACTTTTAATAGAGAATAACTGTCTAATGTTACTATAATCCATATACTGCTTATTAATGTGTTGGCAGATGGGTCTCAGTGCTAATGTGATTGTGGTATATCCTATGTAAGAAATTTTTGTTTGCTATTTACTTATTTACGGAGAATCATTCTCCGAGTGGGTAAGAATATTCAAGCGTAATATTGGTCATATATAGGAAAGGATGGGTGGACATTAGAGATATATTATTTTTAATAACTAAGCTGCTTCATATTTTCTAGTAAATAACGACGATAAATTACATCCGGCACTAAGGCCTCTAATCGGGAGGTTTTGAGGAGCGTGGAACCACCTTTTAATCTTGTTACTAGGTCCATACTCACCCGGGTTGGTAGCAGAGATTAGAGCTCTCTCTATGGGCAAATAGTTACCACCCCACGCTAAACTGGGGTTAAAACATTATGAAAGTATCACATTTTATAGTAAATACATTTTTATAAAAATAAAAATTAACAGCAGTATATTTCTGTAAGAAAAACTATTACCAGAAATATGTAGTTTGTGAAATAAATTACTAATTTTTCTCCAAAATATTAAATTTCAACATTAACTGACCAAATGGGTTGATAATGATTTTCCATAGCTTAGATGTGGCAAACGGCAGAATGTATGAGGCACCCAGTGAGAAGTGAACTTCCTATTCTGTCTTAATTGATCTAAAGAGACAAGCTTGCTAAGCATAACACCACGTCGAGATAACCGAACCCAATGGGTTGATATGCTGTGAACCAAACCAAACCAAACCAAATCAGACCAGACCAAACCAGACCAGAACAGAACAGAACAGAACAGTCCAGTAAATAAGGAATCTGAAATATTTATTTTTATCGTCTTGTTTTATATATCAATGTATTTTTTTATTGGCGTTTCTTCTATTTTGTTATTGAGAGCAACATTAGCACCTTTATAGTCAATAAGAATATCTAGAAATGTTATTTTTTATTAAAAAGTTCATTTTAAAACGGTTTTCTTTTCAAATATTTTTAAGGTCTATCATGTCATTAATGCATTTGGCTTGGATGAAGTTATCATTGATATATCTGGCATAAAAATGGGGGTATTTATTTTATTGAATAGTCCGGATAAAAATATTAACAAGGGAATTGTGTAGTGGACGCTAGTAAACGTGTTTTTTTTTTTTTTTTTTTTTTTTTTTTGTTTTTTTTTTTTATACTGTGTGGTTAATTATCAGAGCTGCCAGAGAAGAGTGATGAGAAATGTTATTTGGAAATTTCACGGTTTTTCTATTTAAATTTTCGGATCAATTTCAATTTTTAACTATTTGGTTAATTATCCAGTAAGGTCATGGCAATTTCTACGACAATAATATCCGTAGAAATTCTCCTACCGCATCGTTAAATATTTGAATTTAACTTTAGGGAAAATATTGCAATAACAATCATAGATATGAATATAGGTCGCTATTTTAAGAAGTGGGTAAAAATGAAACTATTTTAAATTAGCACATTTTTTTCATTTCAATGAAACAGCCATTAAACACATCTATTTTCACTTTATTTATCTATTTATTTATTTATTTATTTCATTTTCTATCTGAACTCCGTCGTCTTTTTTCCACTCTTCCCACGCGATCAAATCACAGTAGCCCGTTATTTATGAGGTTTTAACAGGAGACATTAAATATTTTTTTATTTTCTCTTATTTCTTTAATTTCTTCCTACCCGTCTTACGAACATTTACACTCAAAATAGTTTACAAATTATCCAGTAGAAGATGTTATTTAATTTAATTTATGGTAATTGGATTTTTGGCGATTGCCTTCCTCGGTTCATGTAGTTCGATATTGTGCGTTTAAAAATTACCGATTTTTTCCGGACGCATTCGCTTCTCGGCCTTTTTTTTTGCTGGTATCTGTGTATCTGTCCTCGGGTAGATAAACTATATATCATCACTCAGTTGTGTCTCTGTCTGCGTGGAGAGTGCAGCTTAAAATATTAATGAGAAATTGCCGGTCTCAGGCAACAGCTGCCTGCGGTAGTACTTCCCACGTTGCCCTAAAGATCGGGGGCTATTTTTGGACCTGGCCTAGGAACACGCACTAGGGTTATCCACATTAAACTGACGTTCTGTATCTGTCCTCAAAGACACATGGAACAGCGCGTAAAGGCGTCGTTAGATCCAATGACAGGACCCAAAGTGTGTGAGTTCAATACCCGGTTAAGGTAGTGGAGAACTTGGAGAAGGGAATTAATAGGAGATATCTGATAACTGACATCCATTAAACATGGCAGTCTAACCCATTGAGCGAAATAAAAGGTTCAGTTCGACATTCCAACCACAGGAAGAAGGCCAGATCGTACAACGGCCGAAATGTTGTGATAAATATGGCGACAAAGATAAGGACAAGAATCTGAATAATGTAAATAGTGTACATAATGCCTCACCTTAGAAATATAGGCAGATATTGAAGGGCCGAAACGTTGTGATAAATATGGCAACAAAGCTGTGGACAATAGTCCGAATAATGTAAATTGTGTACATAATACCTCATCTCAGAAGTATAGACAGATACTGAAGGTGGGAGCTTACATCGGCTGAAATATTGCAATAAATATGGCGACAAAGATGAGGACAATAGACCGAATAGTATAAATAATGTGAACTGACCTTGTGACACATATAGACAGCGTGGATCGAGAAAATAATCCAATCGATTTTCGGTCTTATGGCTGAGATCAAAGTGTAGTATATATTCTTATCACCTTAATCAGATCCTCTCTCTACTTCTATCTTTCCTTCTTTCTGTATTCTTTTCATTTTCCCTCTGAAACGAAGTAATGTCTTTTCACCTGTTTCCACGTGATTAAAATGCGCAATCATCCACTATTTGTGAAGTGATGTCAGAACTTAACGTGCGTGCTAAATAACGAATGGAAGAAAAAGCACAATTATAATAGCATTGTGTCATAAACTGGGACATTAGGGAAAACATATTCAACGACTGTGGATGTAAACATTTCATCCTAAGGCTTGCTGGATTAAAGAATTTGCAAAAATATATTAGTACTAGCATTTTCTAGGTAAGTACGGTGTGATTAATTGGTTTAAAGTGTTTGATAATTGATGTTTAGAGGTAGTAACTTGTGATATAATAGGGAGAATGCTTGATTTATGAATTTTAATATTCCCGTGTAAATAACCAGGAGGATATCTGCAGGTGATATTTGATTTTTAAGCATCCGATTCTGGCGTTATTGGTAGTAATCTATTGATTTACGTCGGTTTTATTTATTAGGTTGGTGCAAAAATAATGACGTAATAATGTCGTTTTTTGACGTATTTTTTAAAATCAAAAAACGACATTATTACGTCATTATTTTTGCACCAACCTAATAGAAAGAGGTGATTAGGGTAATTATTTGAATGTTGTGTAATCTCTATTTTTTTTTATATGGCGTCAAGCCTTATGTAATATTAGGAAAATATTCGATTGATTGTCTTTTCTAACGAAATTTCTTCCTTGACCGAAAGGTATAATTTGTAATTTGGAAAAGCTGATCAGTAAAATTAATCGACAGAGTATGTCTGTTTTTTACAATAATATTTCCCTTATTGTCATATATATATATGTGTGTGTGTGTGTGTGTGTGTATGCGTGTGTGTGTGTGTGTGTGTGTGTAAGATTCCAGATAGCGTATATGTGTAAAGGAACTAAACGAATAAGAAAAAGAAGATTTATTTTAGCCGATGAGTTTCGTCCTCTGAAGAATTTTATCAAGAAAAATATCACATTTGTCGTGATAAATTCCTTTTCGTTTTTATTCATATATATATATATATATATATATATATATATATTCATAATGTTTCATTGTATCAGAGATCACATATCCAACGTCTGTGGATGTTAACATTATGGCGTCGAAGACAGACCATCAGTGTGGCTAGTCCGGTTGCCTAATGATAGGATCGAAATCCGGCTGAATTGGCGTCAGTCGGATATTCTAAGGTGAATTAAGTGTATTTATTTTAAAACACGCCAGTGATTGAAAAAAAAACTCGATTCGTTTTATCAAAGAGCATTGCATTAATAGCAGAAATTCACTGTTTACAAACTCACAATTTCTCAAAGGAAAATATTTTTCCAGGATCATATACATTGTCTTCTAGAGACAGACTGTTTCGCTGTATCACAGCTCACCAGTGTGGCTAGAAGTCAGATTGCCTCTATATAGGATCGAAACCTGACTGAACTGGCATCAGCCTGAAACTCTACCACTTAGCCGTTGTCGCACGAAAGGATAGGGGCATAATTTAAGCGTATTTATTTTTAGATAAATACGCCAGTCACTCAGAGAACTCGATTCATTTTATCAAAGAGTATATATATATATATATATATATATATATATATATATATATATATATATATATATATATATATATAGGTTACTATACTCGTTTCGAAAAACCTTCGAGTTTTTGATTTGCCAATAATCAAAACAATCTCGAGGGAAAAAAGGTTTTAAAAAAAGAAAGAGCTAGGAACATGAAAAAAATCGCACAGATACAGGTTTGAAAAAAAAATCGCACAGGTTTGAAGCCCAAAGAAAAAAAAATCTGATACGAATAAACAACTAACTAACAAAGAACTCGATACAACCGTAGAGCAGACCTAGTAAACCTAGTGAGCCAGACGAACCTACCCAGGTTTCACCTAAATGAATCGTCAGGGAAAGCTGGCTGGCTTTCCCTGACGATTCGTTTAGGTGAAAACTGGGTAGGTTTGTCTGGCTCACTAGATTTATATATATATATATATATATATATATATATATATATATATATATATATATAAAGCAAGGTTGTGTTATGGCCCCTGTTCTTTTTGCCCTCTACTTTTCTGTCATGCTGAAACATGCATTTGCAGGAGTGGAAGACGGCGTTAAACTTCAGTTTAGAACAAGTGGGGGCCTTTTCAATCACCAGAGATTTAAAGCAAAAACTCTGACGAGGATCAGCATAATCCGTGATCTTCTGTTTGCAGATGATGCTGCGCTAGTAGCAACTTCTTTTGAAGAAGCTCAACGCCTGATGGACAAGCTAACTGCTGCTTGCAAAGCATTCGGTCTTACCATCAACATCTCAGAAACAGAACTTGTTCACCAGCCTGCACCTACACCCAAGCAAGTGCGAGGCGTGAAACAAAACCCTCCTGCTCACAGGTTCCCTGATATTCCGATTCGTGTTGTCGAAAATGACCTAAAGTATGTGAAGAATTTCAACTACCTAGGCAGTAAAGTGAATGCAAGTGGAACTCTGGATGACGAAATTGTGAATAGAATAGCAAAAACGGTTAACGCGTTTGGAAAACTACGTCACCGTCTTTGGAATGACAGGGGTGTTCGTCTTGCGACAAAAATCCACGTGTACAAAGCAGAATATATATATATATATATATATATATATATATATATATATATATATATTACTATAAATATTATTGTTAATGAGTTCATGTGTTTGAGTTGCTATCCCTTCTATTTTTTTATTTTTTTAAACAGAATTATTTGAAATAACTTTAAATCTGTGATATAGAAACTCAAACTGGTTTACCCACTAAAAATAAATATTATAGCAAGGAGAATCGGATCAGCGTGGACCTGGAACCAACAGTAATTAAGAAGTCGTTCCACGCTCCTCAAAAGCGCCAATATCCTGATCAGAGCCTCCCTGCCGCGTGTAAATTATCGGCATACTTAGGAGTAGAACCACAGCGGAAAGCTCATCAGAAAAATTACCATGAAAATATATTTGGAAAGGCACAGAAAATATACGTCACGGCTGTGGGCATATGACTGAAGTTGTGATGCCTGCTTAGGACCGATAATATTGCAAATTCTTAAGGTGCTAATAAAAGCAGACAGGGCTCTCTCAGTATAGGAGCTTGATTTGTTGTTTGACGGTGTAGCATTATTTTTGTCTATCTGTCTATGTCTGTTCAGCATCTACCTCATGATTTACATGCTTATGCGTCTAAGTTTGACGGTGTGGCATGAATTATTGCAAAATCTTTGCTAATATGGAGGATATTGCTAACGGTCTTGAGAAATGCCCGTTTTGGTAGTTTGAAGTAAGGCCATGGTAGGGCTAGTAGTAATCTCAGAAATTAGATAAATGCCAATTTACTACGTTTTTCTCCGCCCTTAACAGGGCAGAAATGTAGTTGCAGATGACCTTTTATGTGTCTTCATATGTCACGCATTGCTGGTTCATACGCAGTAGCGTTCTTTTCTTCCGCCCCCGTCTGCCGTCGCTTCTTATTCCTCTGTGGTCCCATCTGCCGATAAGCGCTGAGGTATCTTGTTTTATATCGTTTTCATCAGGCTGGAGATTTTTTGGCGGGGACTTTCGTTTCGACTAGTCATCAAATGTTTCTTTCAGTTAATTTCTTTGATTGACCAAATTATTTTACAACATTCCTTTATTTTTCATTGTTTTTTTAACTGAAGTTATGAGGAGCCTCTCTGATTTTTGTTGTTTTTCTCTCAAAAATAAGCAAGCTCTGCTCCTGCAAACTTCCCGTGTTTGGGGCTGGCTTCAGGATTTCTTCTTTCTCTTTTTATTTGGGGGGTTAAGTGAGTGAGTGAGAAAGAGAGAGAGAGAGAGAGAGAGAGAGAGAGAAGCGTTTTAAAAGAACGCGCAAATGCCTTATTTTAATTTTAATACTTTTTTGTTTATACTTTTTTATTTTTACATTTTATTTTAATTTACCAGGGCTCATTACAACGGTTTATCAAAACCTTGTGGGTTATTTGAAACCGGAACAGAAATTAAATTTTAAGAATAATTATTGCATAAATGAATTTTAGAGAAGAACAAGGATCGTTCTATAACCAAGTCCTATTTAATCCATAGCACGGGGAAAAGAAATAGATTCGAGCGTATGTAACTATCCCGACTTGAATTCGAACTCGGTTCTCCGATTTAAAATTCGAACTCACTATCGATTACACTATCTACACATTCCCATTATGGGAAAAGAAAAACTGAAGATTCAAAAGCCGTATGAGACCCGGGTGGGGCGCAAATATAAACTGCAACTCAATTTTTTCTTCTTTTTTTTTTAATCCTTATCACCACATCAGTCAGTTATGGGCCATCTTAGGCGATCATGTATCTTTCGATATATTACTGACTAGGCAGTTTTTCCACGCTATTTCTATATGAGGTATGGCTATAGAACCCGGTCTGCTATTTACTCACGGTTGGAAAAAGAGGAATTATACATTTCCCAAGGGTATTAGCACGTAAGTGAACATAATGGATTCGACTGGAATTCGAACTCGGTTCTTCGATTTAAAATTCGGACCCACTATCGATTACATTATCCGCACATTC
>OZ010605.1:65862078-65927078 GCA_963932145.1 Acanthosepion lycidas
TGAACCGTAATTTCACTGACTAAAAGGCCTTAAATAATCTTTCATTTACCCCAGTTTGTCTTAAACTGACAGTTTCATTAAGTCATAAATGGTAATGGTAATATTAAATGTTTCCTTATAAGGAAAATATGTCTCTCAAGTTTAGGGGCTGTTATCAATCTTATGTATTTTTGTTTGAATTGGTGTGGGATGGACATTTTTATGATGTCATTGAATTGCATTTGATATCTGACTGATATTCAACTGATTGGTTTCTGTTACTTGATACAAGTTCTTTTCTGTTGATTCTGTAGCGCCAGTCCAAAAGTTTTGAAGAAGGACGGTCTCCGTCGGTATCTACAGGTTTCCCTCGCTCAGAGTCATTTTAAACCTTCATCAGAGTCAGGTTCTCGTGAGATCGAGAATTTCATATGAACGTCACGCAAACTCGTTCAGGAATATCAAAACAACCGCTTTTTTTAGATCGATATCTTCGTGTGTGTTAAGCCTGTATTTCTCAGATCCATACTTTACTGAAACCTCATAGACTGGCGCTACACGATCACAAACAAACAGTTTTACTAAATAAAAAAAGCCCCCATTACTCGAAGATTTCGAAAAGAAATAAAAATTAAAAAGAGAAAAAGAAATTAAAAAATTTCAAAGAGAAAATAATGACAATCAACATGATGATTTTCAACACTACAAAAAGAAAATATTTCGAAAAGAACTATCAATGATATAAAGGATGATAACTTCTGCTGAATAAGGAGAAATCTATTTTCCTGAAAAATCTTTGAATAGAAAGATTATAGAAATCTCAACCGACAGTGTCACTGACTGCTCGATCAATGAATGCTGAATATTTCCGTACAAGGTAAAAGCTAATTTCACAATGTTTTGATAGCTATTCACCTCAAAAGTACTTGAAGTAAATTTAGAGAAAGCTTTCGAGTATGATATTTGGATTAACTTTCTATATTCTGCTATTGATATATATTATACGGAGATCTGGGTGCTCCATACTTTCGGCCTTGTGCCACATCTAAGTTACTCTTGGAAAATCACTATATTTGGGCACCTCTACGTGTTGTAATGGTTTGAAAGCTTCTGTTGCTAGAACAGTTACGAGTGAGTAGTGCGCTAGATCCTCACTGGGTCCTCCATACTATCGATCTTGTGCCACATCTAAGCCACGCTTAGAAAATCATTATATTATACGGAGGTCTGGGCACCTCGAGGCGGCGTAATGTTTAGCAAGCTTCCCTCGCTAGAACAATTATGTCGAGGTGCCAAAATATAGTGGTTTTCCAAGCGTAGCTTAGATGTGGCTCAAGACCGAAAGTAGGGGGCACCCAGTAAGGATGAAACTCATCAGACGTAACTGTTCTAGCGAGACAAGATAGCTAACCATTAAACCACGTCGAAGGGCGCAAACAATGGGTGGATATATATCGACGAACATAAAAGATATTTATGTTTAGACAATCATTTGAACTCTAGTAATACACAGCAAAACAAGCAGCCATAACTTTGTACTAATTCTACACAAATCAGAAAAAAATATAATCTTCTACAAAGAAAGTACTTCATGTGCCGGCTAGTAATGTGGATTCCGCGTGAAAAATCGGTCTCCAATAAATGACAAACCCAAGTATTTAAGTTAAGAAATTAAATGTATTTACACAAAATACAAAAGGTAATGCTGTTAGTAAAATCCAGGAAAGCCGGTCAGTATTAATCAAAGATCGCTATATACAGTCTCGAAGTAAACTTCCTTAGAGTCGGGCGTCCTTGTAACTGACTTCTACCATCAACTCAATCACAATGTCTATGTACTTTCCACTCTGTTTCTCTACCCTGTTCCTCTAGCTCTTCCTCTACTCATTCCTGACTGAATGTGGCTATTTTATGGCAGCAGGACGAGTCCATTTATATCAGAAAAGGGTGGATCCCGTAACACCCCCTCCTTAGATCCCTTTTTGGGGGGAGTTAATATTTTTGTCTCTTGTGGTTGATGATTAGTGGTTCGACGAATTTTCTTTTCCTGCTTGACCTTCTCATTACTGTATTATTTTCTTGCGGTCTTTGTATCTCGAATGTCTCAAAGATTGCATGCATAGCATCGTCATTATCTGTGGCTGACGACCTTGGTTCCTCAATTCGTCTTTTCTGTGGCTGGTCGATATGTCTTCTGTGTGTGAACTTTTCACCTTTTATGGTATACATTAGATTCCCGATTCTATTGATTACTGTACCCGGCTCCCAGTACGTCATATTGTTTCTAAAATTTTTGAAATAAACCGGTTCTCCAGGTTTGAATGATCTGTTTGGCACCATCGGTTTATATTGATTTTTGGTCTTGCCTGGCAATAATTTGTCGAACACCGATCTTATTTTTCCGCGCAAACATCAACTCTGCTGGAGAAAGACCCGATGGTGTGTTTGCGTTGGGTGTTATCCTATATACTTGTAGAAATTGCTATAGAGCTTTTGTCGTCGTTACGTCCTCTGCTTTTTTTAGCGCTCTTTTCAATGTGTCGACAAATCTCTCGGCTTGTCCACTTGACCTCGTGAAGTATGGCGCTATCTTAATATGTTTTACTTGGTACATCTCGCAAAATTCTTTAAAATCGCTGGATGTAAACTTTGTGCCATTATCGCTTACTATGCAATCTGCGACACCAAATCTCGCGCATAGTTCGATTAAACAATTTATGGTGTTTTCCGTTGTTGGGTGCTTGAATCTGGCAACCTCTGGCCATTTTCTAAAACTATCTATTGTTATTAGGTAATAATAACCTTCCATGGGTCCTGCGTAATCCACGTGTATTCTGGACCACGGTCTGTCTACTTTAGGCCATGGCTTTTGTATAGAGGGTGGTGCCTTCGCCGCAGCAGCACAGCCTTTGCAACTTTCCACCATTTGCGTGATATCATCGTCCATGTTCGGCCAGTATACAAAACTTCTCATGAGTGATTTCATCCGGTTTTTTCCGAGATGCCCAAAGTGAAAATCTTTTAAGATCCTTCTTCGTAGTGACTTTGGTATTACAACTCTCTCTTTATACAACAATAGGTTGTCACAGATTGAGAAACTGTCTGCTAAATTCTTTACTTTCTCTTCCATTTTTGTTCTTGGTATTCTGGCTAAACTCATCTCTTTCTGCTTCTCGTCTTATTTCTAGCAGCGTTACAGGTAGTTCCTTTATTGTATTGCATAGTAGCTTGCTGATTTCATCTTCCGCTTGTAATGCGGCAGTTACCGACTCTTCTAACAGTTCGCTTTTTGCAGGTATTAATCGTGATAGTCCGTCAGCATGTCCGATTTTCTTTGATGGTAAGAATTGCAGTTTAAAATTATAGTTCAGTAACACAGTTCCCCATCTTAAAAGTCTGTTCGCTGTATAGACTGGTAGTCCTTTTTTCGAACCAAATATCGTAAGGAGTGGTTTGTGGCCCGTTTGAAGTGTGAACTCTCACTCATATATATATCTGTGAAAACGAGTTACTGCAAAAATTATGCGTAATGCCTCCTTTTCAATCTGTGAATAGTTTCTTTCCGCCGGTAATAATGATCTAGATGCGTGTGCAACAGGTTTGTTTGTACCGTTCCGCATCTTGTGTAAAATACACGCACCTACCCCATGCGAGCTCGCGTCACTAGCAATAATTATTTCGAGTTCGGGATCAAAATGTGTCAGTGTTAGCTCTGAAATTAATTTCTGTATTATTTCCTTGAACGCTTTTTTACAGTCCTCTGTCCAATTCCAATTATGCTCCTTTTTTAGTAACTCATTTAATGGAGCCCTCAGTTTATGCATATTATCAATAAATTCGCCATAGTTGTTAGCTAGGCCCAGGAAACTTTGCAGTTCTGCAATATTTTTTGGTTCCGGCATATTTTTAATTGCCGATGCCCTCTCTGGGTCCGGTTTCCTGTCATTTTCATTTATTATCTGACCTAAATATTTAATTTCATTTAGGAAAAAATAACACTTTTCTCCTTTTACTTTAAAGCCGAAATCCTGAAGTCTTCTAAAAACTTTTTTTTTTTATGTGTGACGTGGCTCTTCAACATTGTCGCTCTTAATTAGGATATCATCCAGATAAGCGGTCGCGAAATTCTGGCCCGTGAGCATTGTGTCCATCGTTTGCTAAAAAATTGCAGGTGCAACTTTTATTCCGAACTTGTACAACCCTTTGTGCGTATTAATGCAAAGGATTTTCGAACTCTCTTCTTGTAATGGGATTTGTAGATAAGCCTCACTAAAATCTATTTTTGAAAATATCTTACCGCCGTTGAGCTTTGTAAATACCTCCTCTGGGCTCGGTAGTGAGTAATGGTGGTCTTTTACTGCCTTGTTGAGTCCCGTCGAAAAATCTGCGCATACGCAAATTTCTTCTGACTTCTTTTTTACGTAAACCACCGGCGCAGCCCATTCACTAAAATCTGTTTTAGATAAAATCCCAGTTTGTTTACGTCGCCAATTCTTTGTCTGTTTTTTCTATAGTAGCAAACGGTACATTTCGCTTCTTCCTTACAATTGGTTGGACGTTTTCTTTTAATTCTATTTTGGCCTTAAATTTGTTGCATCGTCCCAACCCACTTGAAAATACCTCAGGAAATTGCTTGTATAATTCTTCCTTCAATTTTATGGTATCTGATGGTTCAACCTCTAACTTTTTGCAAAATGAGTTGATAGGTAGGTCCCAAACGTTGAATTTCTGCATCCAGTCGATACCTACTAAATTTTCAGTATCTTTCATGACGTATATCTTAAGTTTTTTTTGTTTTACCCTGAAATTTAACATTCACTATTATTTCTTCCTCAAATTTTATTCGTTTGCCTGTAACCGACTTGGCAATTTTTCGAGTGTGTAACATGGTAGGTCTGTTGAGTTTTTTTTCCATGTCTGTAAGTTGATTATAGTGAGATCAGAACCCGAATCCAGTTGTAATTTAATCTTTTTGTTTAAAATTTCCAGTTCTACATATTTCCTTACATTGGTGTTGTCATCATTATTCATCCTTGTAGCTCTTATTCTATTAGTAACTTTTCTATTTCTACATTGGGATGCCTTGTGGCCTTTTTTCCACATTCATGACAGTTTTTATATCTGAAGCGGCAATCCTTGTTCCAATGTAATCCTCCACATCGATAACATGCTGATGGAGGGGGCTTATATTTGTTTCGATATCCGTCATAATTTGTCCTGTATGTTGTATTATTTCTCTTATAATTTTTTTTTTTCCGGGGAGGGTCAGAATCTTTTTTCATTGTCGTAAAATTTTAGTTTTCTTTCCGGGGAGGGTGAAGAACTTTTATTTAACTTACGTATAGGAGAAACAGCTGAATCTTCAATGTCCATTGCGTCTTTCTTTATGCTTAAACATCTCTAGTAATCTTCTGATAATTGCTGTAATGTTAGACCCGATTCATTTTGTAATTTTGCAAGAATTCTTCTACGCATTTCGCTATCTTTTTGTAGAAACTATCCCTTGAACAAAGATGAGACATTTAAAATTGTCCGGTGTTAATTCCGCTAGTTTAAAGTCGCCAAAATGTTTATTTACGATTGCGGCAAACGTGGAATAATCCTCATTATCGGCCTTTACCAGTTTACTGCATTTCCACCTTTATGGAAGAGTGATTTTTGTCCTTATCTAGAGAATATTTGAAAATCTCTATAATATTCCACTCTGCGTCTTGCGAAAATGTTGCTTCTTCAATATCTAATTGCTTGCTCCCCGCTACTTTCAATATTAGTTCCTGGGGCTCTGTTTGTCTATCTTGATTTTCCTTTTGCGTCTGTAATATTTGCTTTTGCCATTTTTCAGTTTGGTATTTCTGCATTTGTAATTGTTGCTCATTTTGGTGCTTTATCAGTTCTACCAACATATTTTTAAAATCTTCCATGATAACTCAATTTTATGTATTATTACTCCTCGAAATTGTTTGTCGCTAATTTGTTGTTGAACGACGAGGAAAGAATTTTTCTTCTGTTGATTAGTTTTTCCGCGTGTGTTCGCCAAGTTGTTTGTTGTTAGACGTACGAAAAGTTTTTCTTTCCGTGTGAGTTTCGAATCCTCGTTCGTCAAGCTCTTGTGGGTTATCCGCGTGAGTTTCGAATCCTCGTTCGCCAAGTTGTTGTGGGTTATCCGCGTCAAAAATCGGTCTCCAATAAATGACAAACGCAAGTATTTAAGCTAAGAAATTAAATGTATTTACACAAAATACAAAAGGTAATGCTGTTAGTAAAATCCAGGAACGCCGGTCAGTATTAATCAAAGATCGCTATATACAGTCTCGAAGTAAACTTCCTTAGAGTCGGGCGTCTTTGTAACTGACTTCTACCGTCAACACAATGTCTATGTACTTTCCACTCTGTTTCTCTACCCTGTTCCTCTACTCATTCTTGACTGACTGTAGCTATTTTATGGCAGCAGGACGATTCCATTTATATCAGAAAAGGTTGGACCCCATAACAACTAGTAACAATATTACCAACTATAAACACACTCCAAAACATTATATTACATCACCAAACTTTATTGAATCAATAAGGAATTTATATAAAAACGTTTCCAAATCAACATGTGAAAGACCCACAAAAATACTGCTACTACTACTACACATACACCCCCACACACATTTACGAATATACATTATCATCTAAATCTTTATATTATACGGAGGTCTCATAAGGTTTGCAAAAGCCAAGATGACTTTATACTTGAACCTTCTTATCTTCATCACCGGCATTGCCGATGTAATCTGACTCTAAATACATAGTTATGTTGATGGCACATCTTTTTATTCTTCTCTTATAGGTCTGAAAAGTTAAAACTGGCAGTTGCTCGGGGAAATGACCTCCAAACTAGGGATCGGAATTGTAACGCTTCCAAAAAAAAAAAAAAAAAAAAAACCTGCTATAATTTCATTATCATAGATAAGTTTTTCTACTTTCTGTCAGCATGTCTGATGCTAACCTCCAGAAGAACAACTCGTAGGGCTCTTGATTATATTGCTAGGTCTACTTCTCGTGCGTCCTGGGTAAGACGATAAACTACATCCACGTCCTGGGTAAGACGATAAACTACATCCGACAGCAAGCCTCTTATCGAGAGGTTTTGAGGAGCGTGAAACCACCTTTTAATTGCTGTTGTTACCACATCCACCCTGACACGAGTTGGTAGCACCTGTCAGAGTCCCAGCTATGGGAAAATAGTTTAGCCCACAAAGAGTAAAAATGCTATGAACATATAAAAATAGGTTTTACTACCAGTAATACATTTTTGGAAATTTTCTTACCAGCAATACATTTTTGAAAAAAAAAATTACCAGCAATACATTTTTAAAATAAATTATTGCCAGCAATACATTTTGAAAAAAAAATATTACCACCAAGACATTTTTGAAAAAAAATATTACCGCAATATATTTTTGAAAAAAAAATGACCAGTAATACATTTTTGTTAAAAAAATATTGCTAGCAATACATTTTTGAAAAAAAATATTACCACTAAAACATTTTTGAAAAAAAAAAATTTCCAGCAATATATTTTTGACAAAATAATATTACCACTAATACATTTTCGAAAAAAAAATATTACCAGCAATACATTTTTGAAAAAAAAATTACCAGCAATACATTTTCGAGAAAGCAATATAGCCAGCAATACATTTTTTAAATAAAAACATTACCACCAATACATTTTTTAAAAGAAAATATTACCACCAATACATTTTTTAAAAAAAAATATTACCCACAATACATTTTTTAAAAATAAATTTTTTACCAGCAATACACTTTTAGAAAATGGGGGACCATGACAGGTGCTACCACCCCGGATCAGGGTGGATGTGCGAATAACAGCAATTAAAAGGTGGTTTCATTCTGATCAAAATCTTCTGATTAAAGTCGTTGCTGTCGGAAGTAGTTTATCGTCATAGCCAATACGGCCTTTTCTTTGTTTCTTAAGAAGTTTACTTATTTCTTATCGTTTATTTGTAAGCCTTCTTTATGTATAGTGCAGCTTCTGATTTTTGATTATGAAAAACATGATTTTTTTAATATGATTCGTGTATAATGCGACCGCAGCTTTTGAGCAATATTATTGGAGTCTAATGCTGCAACACTGGGAATCATTCTGAACATATGGTATACCAAATAAATGGTTTCCATATTTAGTTTTTTTTTTTTTTTTGTTGCACAAATATAACTCAAAATAGAAAAACCTCTAACTGTATAATATCGGATACGAAGATTTTGATACTGTACTTTTGTTTTCGTAAATGCCCGACAATGTTAGCTGCTTTACCCCGGGCCTGCCTCCTACTTAAACTAAGTTTCTTCCATTTTGTCGCTACACGACAAGTAAAGCCTCACCCTCTATGAGTCTACTTAAAATCAAAACTATATTTATGTAAATGAAGAATTATTAGATTTCCCCATCTCAAATTTGCATTCATCTTTGTTTCGCTAGTTTTTACATCGCTGAGATATTGCCTTTACAAGGACTAACTTTTGAGAGTATTAGCAGTACATAATTAATTGTGTGCCACAATTAGAGGTACAGAATTCGGGTTAAGATAATTTAAGTCATTCTAATTAAAGATGCATCCGATCACCAAATATTCATGACTTTTAATCTCTTCAAAATAATTTCCTGTGTATAGTGATATCGCTTATTTTTGGTGTAAAAACCTGATAATCAAAATTTACCCTACTCTTGCGTATATACAGTAACACTTTATTAAAGCCTTGAATAGCAGAATTCACTATCCCACTACGCCTTCGAACTAATATATCATGATGACAGTTAAATGTATATGCATCCTTGGTTCTGACATTTCCAATTCAAAGCAAAGTAGTTCGTCTCTTCCTCGTACCAAAGGCTATAGACCTTGTATTCTTGCAGTCGGTGCTTTGTTCTTTCTATTTCCATTTTATATGAAGCTTCCTTATTAACCATATGCTTCGTCCATGATATTCTCAGTGTCCTTGATCTAATCCCACATTATCGTTCCTTGAAACGTTTTCTTCATCTGGATGGTATCCGCTACCATTAAGAACAAATCAGCAAACTTTTCTCTGTTTCTAACGACATCATATTGTTTTATCTTGCTTCTGCCGAGATAAACCAAGAAGAATTCCGAGCTATAACATCCAAGCCCCTAAAAATGAAAGTGTGAATTTAGAATTCAGTAAGAAACTAGTCCTAAACTGATGTCAGTAAATCTTGGACAAAACATCGAAGAATCAAGTAATGATATTATATCGTCGACGGTCACTGCAAAATTATTTAGAAGAAAAAATATACATCCAAGCGGACGAAATTTCTTTATTTTTAAAAAATAATACAAGCAAAAAAAGGAAGAGAAAAAATGAAAGGGAAAATAGTAAAAAAAAAAATATAACAAAGAAAATAAAAAACACCTTCTCTTGAGAATTATAAAACTTAATGAAGCCAAGCTGTCTAGAGAATGTCTTAAAATGTGTTTAAAGTGAAACAGTCACACCAATACCATACAATAAAAAAACAACAACAGAAAAAATTTCCTGTTATGAAGAAACACAATTCAACCCTGACCACACTAAACTTAAGATGGTCTCTGATATAATTTATCAATATTCATTCAATCCTACAAACATACACAATAACAAACCTGGTAGTGAGGAAGTCAAGAAGCCTAACAAAAGACAAAAGAATTAAAAATTATCAACCGATATTGAAAATAAACTTTGGGAAACAGCTTACTTTCTGCACGAATTCTGCAACAGGTTCATCTATTTTTATCAAAGTCTTAAATCAAAAATGCATCCCCAAAAATGAATTATGTAAACATAATGATAACCCCCAAGAGTCTCACGCATACACAGATATTACAATTGGACCATCATGGTGAATATATTAATAAACATTATGTCAATTAGGCGATCATCGTTTCATGAAAGTCAACTTCTCACGACCCAGTTTGGTCTTCGTTTTGGTAAGATATGAATTCTGATGTACATGCAATTAAATAATTCCATGATAATGTTTACATCTCTGGAAACTACGAGAGTTGCCTGAAAAGTTCATAGGCTGACCAAGATATAATTGGTACACAGGCAAGTGTACCAGAATACAACGTTGTATTCTGGTTCAAGTTAACTTGGTCTATACCTGATTTTCTGGGGAACCTCGAAGCAGTTTTAGCAAGCTTGTCTTGCTAGAACAATTAGCACTGGGCGCCCCATACTTTCGATCTTGTGCCACATCTAAGCTACGCTTGGAAAATTACTATACCTGATTTGCCAACCTCACATCGCTATATGACGGCATCAATAGAGACTTCCTCTTTTGATCCAAGAGAAGCCGCATTCCAAACTCCGAATCCAATGAAGGCATCGATCTAATAGAGTAACTGTATCGATCTCCATAATCTTCTATGATTGGTGAGGACCGTAATACGGAAACTTTTCAAACCTCAACAGGAATACCATAAGGAGGGGAATAGAGCCACGAGATTTTCCTAGATGATGTCCTGCACTTTTACAAGCACAGATGTTATGAGATAGACACTGACCAATTATGTATTCCATACCAAATCCCAAACGAATCTACCAATAGAAGAAAATGATCATTCTTCCTCTCCCGAAGCCAATATACTGATGATGAGTGGAATATGCTGTTGACAGTATTCATAGTTTTGAAAAGAATTGTTTTGAACAGTAAAATCACTATCATCTACATATTGTTTTAAGAAAGTGGACTGAAGATAAAACTTTATAAAATAGAAATTGGAATCGTAAGCATATAAATCACATACCATGAATCCATGATAGAAATTCAGGATGTGGAATTAGTAAATACTAAACACTTCAGATATCTTAGCGTATGGATCACTTATTACAGATGATGTATAGGAGAAAAGCAAATTGAACATAACATACGTTTTGCCATGGTTTTACCCGACATCGGAAATTGCTACAAACCAAACAATCAACTTGAAAACACGAGTCATGTTCTTAAATAGCGTTGCCAGATCAGGGCTTCCCTATGGATGTCAAGCATGGCGCAATATTCGTACGTATATAAGCAAATGTGAGCTATATACAAAGATTTTCTAAGATGAATGAATAAAAATGAAAGCATGAAATTAATTCAATATGGGGACCAGTAATAAGGAGTGCCAGAGAAAAGCGATAATAACAACAAAAGTTGCGATATGAGCTCTGTTTAAAATGGTTACTGAGACATTAGGTTTATAATACCCAGAAATTCATACGCAGATGTCCTCAAGGATACACGCCACAGTGGATAAAGGCGTTGGTTAGATTCAGTGACAGGACCCAAAAAGGGTGAGTTCAATACCCGGTTAAGGCAGTTGAGAACTTGGAGAAGGGAATTGATAGGAGATAACAGATATCCATTAAACATCGCACGGTGGAACTAGAACAGTCTACCGTTTGAGGATCTTCACTGTGAAGGACGATAGAGTAGCTTTTAATGCAATGTTCACTCATAAATAAACAGATTGATTATTATAACTCAAAATAATCTTTGGCTTTAAATAAGACATAAATAGCCGCAAAGCCGAAAAACAACAGATCAATCCATAAAAGTCACTTTCTTTTTCTTTTTTTTATCTAGGTTTGTCTATATTTTTCACAAGGATTTTTTTCTCTTTCTGCGTCTCTCATCAGGACAGTGATGATGATGTTCATAGATTACGTGTCGAAATCTTTCAAGATGTCTACCAGGTTCTAGAGTGTACTCCCGTCTAAAAAGCGAATACGACAATTACAGGTTTTTGTTTTCGATAAACATTTTTCTTTTCTTTTTTCTCGAAGATTTCCAAACATGTCATCAGCAAAATTTCCCCAAAAGAAAAGAAAAGGAAGAATAAAGAAGCATATTTCACATAGAATTGGCAAAATCAGCAAAATGTGGTTTCAAACAGGTGCAAAAAGACACGATGCAAAACTCACAATTCACAGAAGCACACATAGAAAACATCACCAGAATACTGTTTACTCAATACCTAGAGGGATGATTCAAAACTATATCCAGTTGGCAAAATAGTAGAGAATCTAAATCATATATATATATATATATATATATATATATATATATATATATATATATATATATATATATATATATATATATATATATATATCAATTAAAAGTGGCAAATATAATTTATAAATACAGGAATCATTCATACAAAAAACAAATATAGAGGTTAATGATTTAAATGCCGAGAATACATCGTCGCAAACTATATAAATAAGATACATCAACCCCGAACCTGTATATGAATATGATCCTCGTTTATAAATTTATTTATAAAATTATAAATGAATTTATAAACGGGGATCATAAATATATATATATATATATATATATATATATATGTGTATGTGTGTGTGTGTGTGTGTGTGTGTGTGTGTGTGTGTAAACGTATAGGAATGTTGTCTACGGAATAAATACCAACAAGCAAAAAATACTATTCTTAAAAGAGTGCTCAATACAGAGTAGAGCAAATATAATTATTCGAAAATTATAACATAAATATGTAATAAAATCGTTACAAAAATAGCCATTTTGTTTCAACATTTCTGGTGTCTAATCAAGTGATGGTGTTGAATATAGAATAAAGGGTGTTTCTTTATTTGTTTTAGAATAAATAATTATATATATATATATATATATATATATATATATATATATATATATATATATATATATATATATATATATATATATTACTGACGTCCTGCTTTTAATTTTTCCTTCATAGAATTTTTTTTTTTAAAGTTTCCTTTAAACAATGTGTTAAATGTTTGGAATCCTAACACTCAGATAGTAACTAAAACCTGGGTCGACGTATTCCAACAATATATCCCCGTTGTATCTTTTTTGTGGGGGAGGATTTAGACGTCTGTCCTCACATGACCGAAAAGTAATGTGGGTATACGAATGTATTATTTACTCTTAATAACATAACAAACAAATTCACTTTCGATTCGATTCATGGGGGTAAAGATTTTCTGTTATTTAAAAAAAAAAATTACATAATAGTGACACTGAAATAGCAGAGGTTGCTTTTCAAAAACTAAGCAAAGTAAAAAGAAATAAGATAATTACCTTAAGAAACAAGGAAAAGAGTGCTCAACTGCGACGCAATATCAGTCCGTGAGTATTCTACCATCTCTTCATATAAGAATAATGCGCTTGAAGCAGCAGAAATTTGGATCTACAGAAGGATGATGAGAATAACGAGGACTGAATTTGTAATTAACGAGGAAACAAAAAGGAGGCATATCAGATAGAGTCAGTTGAAATATCTATGTGCAATGAGGAAAGAAGACTTTGAAAATTTGACACTCACAGGATATATTGAAGAAAAATCGAGAAAAAAACTGGGAGTAATATTCGTAAGGACCCTGTTTAAATCGATGGCAAAACAATGATTGGTAGCGTTAGTAACACGACAAACATTGCTAAGACCTTCAAAGGATAGGATGTTGTAGAGAGCCATAATCTTCCACGACGTGAAAGGACACGATACAAAAAAAGAAGAATTTATTATTTATTTCGTTCATATATTGCAGATGGAGGTGGGAAGAACTTTCGGAAAGTTCCATCTTATTGGACTCTTCGTCATTCTTCTGACATATTAAGAATTTTGCACATTTTGGCTCATATAGATTCACTCTCTGGACAAGTCTGGGAAGCACCTGCAGCGTTCCACCTGTTCTGTGTAAGCAACTGGCAGGGGACTTAGACACATGCACTTATACGAATATAAACACGAGATACAAGGTGCGTTCAAAAAGTATCCAACTTTATTTTCCCCCACCAAAGCTAATGCCTCGCAAACTATTTCTGCGATCATATCACCCCTTACATCTGACACCCTGACCCACAAGATTGCACTCGCATTGATTATTATGTGTCAGGCGCAGTTGAGCGAGAGGCCAACAAAACTTACTGTAACACAAAAGATGAACAGAAATCAAGAATTATGGCGGCATTAACCAACTTAAAAAAAGGTGACCATCCAGAAGAGTTGCAGCAGATTCTAGAGGCCGTTGTGGAAAGCAATGACGATTACTGAATAATTTAATCCTTTAGTATTTCAAGATATTTTTGTGTAATTTTTGGTAAGTATATCTATTAAAATTAGACGTCTGTTATTTTATGTAATTTAAGCAACAATTTATCCTTATATATATATATATATATATATATATATATATATATATATATATATATATATATATTATAATAATATTTTTTGTTTAAAAATATGATTCATTCGCTACATAAGAGTTCTCATGTTTCAAAAACGGGAGTCGAAATCATCCAAATAATTAATAAAATTAAGTTGGATTGAGGTGTTTATTTTCTGCATACCTGCACAAGGATATATATATATATATATATATATATATATATATATATATATATATATATATATATATATATGTATGTATATATATATATATATATATATATATATATATATATATATATATATATATATATATATATGATTGCATACATACAGGTGAAATTATTTGTGGAGCGCGAGAAGAAAAAAATACTTGTCGAACTAAAGATGGACTGAAAGCAAGGATTATGGCAGTTTTAACCAATTTACCTAAGGAGACCGTTTAGAGGAGATGCTGGAGATTCCGACGCCGTCTGTAGTCCTTGGTTAAAGCCAATGGCGATTTTATTCGACAAATTTACTCTTTTGTATTTCAAGATATTTTGGTGTAATTTTGCTATACATAACTATTAAAATGTTAGATGCCAGGGTTATTTTCATGTTTGCGAAATTTAGATGACAATTTATTCATCGCACCCTATATTTATGTATTGAATATGTATGTTACTCTAAGCTTTATTCTTAGTAGATACATGTATTACAGTTGGTATCCGCGTCTTTTTTTTTTAATATGTTAAACAATAGAATTAATAACAACCGGCCTGTTAATTCCCCTCTCAAAGTTCTCCACTGACTTAACTGGGTATCAAACTCTTTGGGTCCTGAGGAGAAGTAACAGGAGATAACTGACATCAATCAAACATGGCACGTGGAACTAGAACAGTCTACCCCAGTGAGCGAAATAAAGTGTTCAATTTGACATTCCAACCACCTGAAGAAGTCCGGAACGTACAATGGCCGAAACGTTGTGATAAATATTTCGACAAAGATGAGGACAATATCCCGAATAATGTAAATAGTGTATATAGTACCTTATTAGAGAAATATAGACAGATATTGAAAGGCCAAAACGTTGTAATAAATATGGCGACTAAGATGAGGACAATAGTCAAAATAATGTAAATGGTTTACATAATACCTCATCTCAGAAATATAGACAGATAATGAATGGCGGAAACGTTGTAATAAATATGGCGACAAAGATGAGGACAATAGTCCGAATAATGTAAATAGTGTACATAATACCTCATCTCAGAAATATAGACATATCTCTCTGCGTCTCTCAATGTTTTTCATAAAATTCTTGGAACAAAGTCAAAATCACAAATCTTCAAGACAAAATTATTTTTGCTTCCAGTAAAAATTGCTGTCAAGTACTCTCTTGATGCCCATTTTGTGCTGACCAAGGCATTCCAATCTGAATGTTTGTCATTATTTGGTGTCGGGGTGGGGGATGTTCACGCCCTCTCATCTTTTTCTTTTTATTTATCCTTCTTTGTAGGTTTAGTTTAGATTTACTCTTTCACTACTGTTTTTTTCTGCCATTCATTTCTCCATCAAATTATATGTTGGGACGCAGGCTTTTTCTTCATCAGAGATTCCTCCCAATGTTTTGAAGTAATTTATTACAGAATAATTTCTACAATGTTAGAACAAATCTTATAATTATCATATATTTTCGGCTCCAAATATATATTTTTTGGTCTCTGAATTTGTCTCAATCTATTGTAGGTCTTGTCTAGACCGTGTTGGAACGGGATTTTTATTCCAATATGAGGTTGTGTATACATATATTGGCACATGACGCGGAACAATGATATACGCATATAGAATAAGTATGCGCTTGCAAGGTCACACACAGAGTTTGACGGCCAGAAAATCAGCCCGTCTTTTATAATATAATGCCTATGGGTTTTCTTTTTATTATTGCAAATTTTTATTTTGCAAACAATCAGACATTTCTTATAAGTCACTTTCTGTAGGTTTTAGGTTATTTTTTTCGGTTTTATCTAATCAGACATGTTGTTTTATCTCTCTCTTTTTCGCAACGGCTACTTGTCTTTCCCGTCCGCAATGGCGTTACAGTGTTTGCCCAAAATACATCTGTTCTAGCCAAACATTTTCTCTGACAACTCAACTGTCATGACTTTTATGTAGAGAAGAGCGTTATTTTTGAAGTGTCTGAATACATATCGATAAAAAAGATATTTAAACGAAGCAATCCCTCGGAAACCAATATGAAATAAGATAAATAAAACATTGGCAGGCGAAAACAAATTCTTATTCTATCTTGCGGAAGTTGCATTGTTGTCATACGATCACCGAAGTTAAGGAGATTTGAGCTTGGTCAAGGGGTGACCGCTTGGGAATACCAGGTGCGCTAAGTATGCATGTGCGGGTGGTGTAATGAATAACGGCTGGGATTCAGAAATTAGTGAGCAGAGTTCCATTTTCTGCTAATTACGCGCAAATTCTCTTCGCTCTCGAAATTATGGTTTAATTACTAAGACTTGTGTCAATGAGTCATAATTATTTAAAAAAAGAATCTTACAATCAAAAACTGTAAAAGCCAGATTAGCCATAAAATCAAAGACCAAATCCAAGGAATTAGGTTATTTGAATTGTACTGCAGTCCTGGACAGTTTTTTAAGTCTGCAAAATATTTGCATTATTTACATTATTCGGACTGTTATCCTCATTTTCATTGTTATATTCATAACGTTTCGTTTGTCGTACTCTCCAGTCTACCATTTATTTCGTAGATTGACTATTTCCACGTGCCATGCCTCTTCCAAATATCTCAGTTATTTCCCGAAACGTTGTGAGTATGGCAATGAAGATGAGAATAAGAGTCCGAATAATGTAAATAATGCAAGTAATTATAATAATTGATCTCAGAGATCCAATCACCTGGAGAAGTTCGGAGAGTTGAACGGCCGAAATGTTGTGAATATGGCAATGAAGCTGAAAATAACAGTCCAAATAATGTAAATAATACAAGTAATCATAATACCTAATCTCAGGTCTGTAAAATATTTGCATTACATTTTTTTTATGGAATGCTTCAAATAATCATTTGGTTTTGAATTTTTGTTTGTTTGTTTTTTTTTTCGGCTCAATTTAATCTACAGGGTGGTCCGTAAGTATTGCCACCCCTACATATGTGTTGAGTATGAAGGAGCGAGTTTCACATGAACGTTACCAAAATATCCATTAACTGAAGGACGCCATTTGGAGAGCCTTTGCTTCAATCAACAAAACACAGCTTCGTAAAATATTACCCAGGACTTGGCGCCTCATAATTTTGTGCCACGAAAATGATGGGTTCATACAGACCTTCTCATTTCCAAGACTGCATATTAGTTGGTAAATCAGAGTGAGTTCCTCTTCAGAAATCACGCTTGATCTAGGCACGCACGAGACATCCATCCGAGATTCGTGTCACCCCTAAATATATGTGGAGTAAAATCAAGGAGAGAATTTCAGATGAATGATATCATAATACCCATCAGTTGAAGGACGTCATGCGGAGAGCCTATGTAACAATTAACAAAGCATGACGCCGCATCATTTTGTGTCACGAAAATAATGGTGTTCATACAGAAGATCAAAAGCAAGAAAGATCCAGAATTAAGAAGTAAGATGAAAATGTTAGCTTAGGAGATACGGTTATATCTAGGCATTTGGAATGTAAAAAGATGAGGCCAAACTGCCAAACTAGTAGTATGCTTCAATTCATAAATCTAGGTAGCAAATAGGAAAGCAAATCAGAACCTTGAAAATATTTAAAAAAAACGCACAGGGAATTCCGTTAAGACAGTGAGAAGATGACTGAAACCTAGGTGCCAGATCAGGACTAGAAACTTTGCAGATTCTTTTATATATTATATTAATAATCTCCGAATGCATAGTAGATGCACCAGACTAGATTTGCCAGCAATATTAAAAGCAAGGAAAAATGGTAAGCATATAAATCTAAAAGAGAAATTCTATTGCGAAAAATTGTTTACAACAGGAAAATACGTTAAGAGAGTGAGAAGGTGACTGAAACCGATGTGCCAGATCAGGACATGTAACATTTCAGATTCTTTTATAGATTATATTAATAATCTATAAATGCATAGTAGATGAAGCAGACCAGATTTGACAGCAGTATTAAATGTATGGAAAAATGGTAGGCATATAAATCTGTAAGAGAATTTCTGCAGCGAGAAATTGTTTACAGCGATTAATTCTGATTAAAAGAAAGTGTAAATAATTAATATGGAGTGAAGGATAACACACCTCGAGAAGAATAAGAGATAATCTTTTTTTTTGCAGCGTGTCTCTTCAGGATGTGGCCGATAATGAATTTCCACAGATTTCTTGTTTTAAATATTTTTGATTTATCATGATAGAGTGGGAATGATAGTTGAGTATTTTCACATTGTCTTCGTCTCTGTTATGACTTTAGACTTAGGATTCTCCTAGGCTGGCTTCCGCACAAGTCTCGAGAGATCTTCTCCAGTAAATAACCAACTGTTTCCTGTTACATTCCCGTGTTGGGTAAGACGTTAAACTACATCCGCGTTCTTCGTATGACTATAAACTACATCCGCGTCCCGGATAAGAAAATAAACTAAATCCGCGTCCTGGGTAAGACGATAAACTACATCCGCGTCTTGGGTAAGAGGATAAACTACATCGCGTCCTAGGTATAACTATAAACTACATCAGCGTCCTGGATAAGACGATAAACTACATCCGCGTCCTGGGTAAGACGATCAACACCATCCGCGTCCTAGGTATGACAATAAACTACATCCGTATCCTGGGTAAGACGATAAACTACATCCGCATCCTAGATATGACTATAAACTGCATCCACATCCTGGGTAAGACGATAAACTACATCCGCTTCCTGGGTAAGAGGATAAACTATATACGCGTCCTGGGTAAGACGTTAAACTAAATCTGCGTCTTGGGTATGAGGATAAACTTCATCGCGTCCTAGGTATAACTGTGCTGGGTAAGACGATAAACTACATCCGCGTCTTGGGTAAGAGGATAAACTACATCGCGTCCTAGGTATAACTATAAACTACATCAGCGTCCTGGATAAGACGATAAACTACATCCGCATCCTGGGTAAGACGATCAACATCATCCGCGTCCTCGGTAAAACGATAAATTACTTCCGCCTGCTGTGTATGACTATAAATTACATCTGCGTCCTGGGTAAGACGATAAACTACATCTGCGCCCTAGGTATGACAATATGTCATTAAGACGAACGTTAATGCACTGGTGTCTGGTAGAATTTGAACTCAGATAGCTGATTCAACTTTCCCTCTGAGAAATGTTATACCATCTGCACATTCTGGCTAGATCTTGGCTGTAATATTTTAAAAGCAATATGTACATGTAGAACACCAAGCAAGATATAAATAGAGACAAAAGACGAGTGTAGAACTGCGTTGTTATATCAATCCCTCTCATATGACAAACAATACTGGACAATTCCTCACACAGTTATGGGTCTACAGACAAATGCTGATAATTCATTGACAGTGCAAATTAAACAACGGAAAAGTGTTAAGCATGTAGCGGATCGTGGCAGTGATGAGTATGTAGAAGAATACAAGTGAATTAAAATTTCCTGCTAGCCGGTCCAACCACCTGAGAATATTGGACTTTAGTTAAGCCCAAAGAAAACAAACAAGACCGATAAATATATGTAAACAAATATATGTATTAACAACAAATACAAGTTAATGGTTACAAGCACATGGACAGTTACATGGACACAGTGCGTGTGGTGTAAATTATGTGTGTGTGTTGTGGTGAGTGTTCGTACGTACGTGTATTGTTCTTAGCGTGTTCCCAGAATTTGGGAAACGCTGCATCTGTGAGAGCTCACATCTGCGAGGTGGTATAAGGCCGAAGGCTTGAGGAAAAAAGAGATCGAGGCGAAGGGTCAGCCAGTATTTATAACCAGGGGGGAGAGACCCCTGTTGAAGGATTAAGGAAATGAGGAAGAGCTAACTTCGACAAGCAGAACAACCAAAAACGATACTTATAAATATCTATACTTAGAAGCAAGAACAGACAGTTGAATAAAATCCTGGGTATGACGATAAACTATATCCGGCAGCAAATCCTCTGGTCGAGTAATTGGTGGTTTTGAGAAGAGTCGAATCAGGTTTTAATTACGTTTGTTAAAAGGTCCACCCTGACCTGCCCTTGTGACACTTGTTAGGTTGCAGCTATGGGAAAACAGTGTTTTTGTTTGTGGTTTACTAAGTACAAAAAATACATAATAAAAATACCAGTAATATGTTTATAAAAACAAATTACCAGACGTAATATATTTTTATACGAAAATGATAATCACTATAGCAGTAAAGTATAAAAGTAAATTGTTATAGTAAATTACCAGGGATACATATTAAATTACAATTACAATTAATTACAAAGTATATATTAAAAGAAATAGATGTTTGCCCGGTAAGTACATAAATACGTTCAAAATAATGTAGTTGATGCCAAGAAATTGCGTACAACATATTTAGATATCGGCATGAAATAACCTATAGTTGTGCTGATATTTTGCTAAACCAAACAGCGATCAGTTGAATATCACTGAAAGAAGTTTTAGGAATTATGACATCCATATTAAAAGCAAGAGAAGCAGAGAAAAAAACAGTGAGTAACGTATATAACGAGCACGTGTAAAAGATTGGCACATGAACTGGATGGCAAAGCAAAAATAAAGATGTTGTTAAGAGCTAGAAAGGAAAAGAAGTCGTGGAGACTCATGATATCCACATTCATAAAGAACACGTCTAATAGAAAGGAAATGTATGAAATAAAAAGGAAAATAGTCAAAAACAAATACTGAAAATCCATTCCTGATTCTCAGTGGAGAAAAAATAAATGTCTGTTTGGGCCATTATATTTACAATGTGAAAGCATTTTTTTTTATCTAGAAATGCAGAGAAAGTTCATGGAGAATCTTAGAGGTCACGAATTAATACAAGCAATGATAGGTACACCCTTGTGCAAATTAATTGAAACAACCGCTTTAGCTTCCTTTCTTTCAACATACGACCAGTTTTAGAGTGACAGGATGTAATCGATTTCTATTTTTTTAGTCATTTGCAGTTGTGTGCAGTAATATAAATCTATTTTTGGGGTGTATGATGGAATTTCTTTAGCCTTGAAAAATATATTTCGTCATCCATGATTGCATCAGATTTATATCAAGCTCAGATACTATTGTCTAGACTGACGATTAGTTGTCCTACAGCCATTGTCTGCGAAGGATGTTACTGGAATGAAGCGTGCGAAAATTGTAACGCTGCACGAACACACTGGTAAGCATTACCACTAAGAAAATTAAAGTACTATAGGTTGGCTCGGAAAACTCTCCTGACATAATTCCAATCGAGAATTTGTTGTCAATATACAAGGAACAACTTCGGGAAATGTACATACGAAGTACAAACATGTGCACTGGGTTACGTTTCATTGAAAAAATACGAAAAAGTAAATAATAACTGAATGATCTTTTTGTCTCAATTAATTTGCACAAGTGTATATATATATATATATATATATATATATATATATATATATATATGATTATTTATTTAAAAAAATTATGACATTAATATGTTATAAAATCACTACAAAAATAGCCATTTTGTTTCAACACCCTCGTTGCCTTATCAAGTGATGAGGTTCAACGTCATTACTTGATAAGACATCGAGGGTTTTGAAACAAAATGGCTATTTTTGTAGTGATTTTATAACATATTTATGTTATAAATTTTTAAAAATAAATAATTATATCTGCTCTACTTTGTATTGAGCACTCTTTTAAGAATAGTAACTGTTGGTTATTGGAATTAATTCCATATACACCAATCATATACTTGTGTGTGTGTATATATATATATATATATATATATATATATATATATTATTTTTCCACGTCTATGCACTTTAACTATAACTGTTGGTTATTGGAATTAATTCCATATACACCAATCATATACTTGTGTGTATATATATATATATATATATATATATATATATATATATATATATATATATATATATATATATATATATATATATATATATTATTTTTCCACGTCTATGCACTTTAGGTTAGAACTACACGCTTTCAACAAAATTTTGATTGTTTGTGATATTATCGGTGTATTTAAAAAAATAGGATATTTCGCTTGGTAAATCATATTTTCTGTTTAAAATCCACGTCTAATACAAGGAAAATGTATAAAATAAAAAGGACAATACTGAAAATCCATTCCTGATTATCAGTGAAGAGAAATAAATGTCTCTGTTGCTAATAGAATTGGTACATTATATTTTCAATGTAAAAGCATTATTCCAATTTTTTTTATCAAAAAAGACAGAGGAACTCACGGTGAAAGGTGTTTTCACTGGTCGGGAATGAATTCAAGTATTCCTTATATAATAGGGCAATTATGGGTATAAGGTAAATCTATTAGTAATTGTTATACCAGAGTAATCTTCGAGAAATATACGGTCAGTCATCAGCAATTAACAGATGGAAACCTGATAAAAGCAGCCATTACATATATACTTTAAATATATTGCTAATAGTTTTACTATAGAAATGTAATAAAATATGAAGAAATGTATTGCCAGTAGTTGCGTATTAAAGCAAGTACTGTGAAACAAACGTTAGATTCTTAATGGAAATATCATGCAAATTGTTTTTGTATAGAAATGTATTTAAAAGCATGAAATACTGAAGAGTACTATTTTACTATAGTAATATATACTGAAAAGCATGAAAAATTGAATAGGAGCATTTCACTGTAGAAATATATATAAAAACATGAAATTTTGAATATGTGTATTTTACTATAGAATTATATTTAAAAGCAGGACAAATTCAGTAGGAAGATTTTACTATAAATTATATTAAATGAATTATTCAACTGGAGGATTTGACTAAAGGAATATATAGGAAACATGAAATGTTGGAAAGTACGATTTTACTATAGAAATATATATTGAAAAGCATGAAGTATTATTTAGAAGGAATTAACTATAGGAATATATTGAAAAGCATGAAGTACAGATAAGGTCGATTTTAATAAAAAAAATATATCCAAATACATTGAATAAGAGTAATATATTGGAAAGCATGGAGTGTTCTTAGGAGGATGTTACTATATATATATATATATATATATATATATATATATATATATATATATAAATGAAATATTGAAAAGGAAGATTTTACGATATGAATACGTCTTAAAAAGCATGAAGTATTGAATAAGAGGATTTTGCTAAAGGAATATATAGGAAACATGAAATATTGAAAAGTATGATTTTATTATAGGTATATATTTTGAAAAGCATCAAGTATTAATTAGAAGGAAGTAACTATAGAAATATATTGAGAAGCATGCAGTATTGAAAAGGAAGATTTTACTATAGAATTATATATTTAAAGGGCGTGAAGTATTGAATAGGACGATTTTTCTATAGAAATATATATAAAAGCATGAAAGAATTAATAGGAGGATTTTAAAATGGAAATATATTGAAAATCTTGCAGTAATGGATACAAGTATTTTATTATAGAAATTTATTTTAAAGCAGGAGGATTTTATTATAGAAATATAGATATTTAAAAGTAGGAATTACTGAAAGGAAGATTTTACTTTAGAAATTTATAAAAGTATGGATTTTATAAAGTAAGAAAATCGAAATTGATCCATTTTTGTCTTCCATCCACAACGCTGATAGTAACCTTCAGGACATTGAGCTATAATACCTTGCCATGAGTACATTTTATGCTGGAATAAAATGGAAATATTTTATTGAATTAATGACTCGGTCTGCTGTTAGAATATTTGTTTCCCTGTGTATTGCTATTTTTTTCTTGCGTATCATTTCATCAGTTACCTTCCTGAGGCATCAGTTTCTATCTTGGTATATATGTTAGTATATACGCCATTTACTTTTATTTTAAAAATAAGCCTGATCAGTTCGATAAGGTCAAATTAGCAGCTGATCTCGGATAAAGAAGACTCAACCTTTATCGGGGATTTACAATGATTCCTTGGCAATGACCGTGGAATATTTTACAATTGTCTTAGCTACAATTTGAATTTAGAGTTGCCCATCTCCTAATCCGGCTAGAGTAATGGTTAGCGGCTCGAATTAAGGAATCAGAGCCCAGAGTTTGGACTCAACACGAGTTCAGTACATTCACTTACGTGCTATCATCCTTGGGAAAGGTATGAATTCATTTATTCTCTCCAGCTATAGGACAATAACAGGACCGATTGGGCCCTGTGGTCTTTCTTGGTAACCATTATAGTGAAAGGAAAACTCAGAATTTAAACCAGAATGTTGGTTTCCGTCAGGCTATCTTGCCCAAGACACACCACTTCTGCTGGAGCTGCAGTATATATGATGACCCTACGACCATAACGGTTTACGGTACTCGTGATCGTGATCTCCAAGTCTGGTTTCACCTTTGGTCTAGATAACAGGTTTCCCGTTACCATATCGAGTGTTTCGAACTTATTGTGTGTCGTTGCACGTACTGAAGGGACACAGCTCTTGAAAGAAATGCAGAAAATTAAGGGAAATATAAAAAAAATAAATAGTTTTCCATAACGGCCATTATTCTAGAAAATTCTGCAGGCTTGCGGGCGTCCATTATCTATACTTGGACATACGCTGTTCCTAATTTTCATCAATTACCATCCTGATGGAATAAGTTCTCAACTCGCTATGTATGTTGGTGTTACAATTATTTACTCGTATTTTGCTGGTAAGTCTAATCAATTCGATAAGGTCAAATAAGCAGTTGATCTAAAAAAAAATGTCCAAAAATCGGCTGTTAAAAGGGATAAATAAAACGGCTTATTAATTTTAACGCCTCCGAAACAAAACTGCTTTCAATTAAACATTTGAAAGACACATTTCTGCCTTTCATAAACTGGGTTGATGCTAACATCCAGGAGAGTGACTCTTTACGCTTTCTGGTGCTGACGTTTTTCGATCATATGAAGTGGAAATATTTTATTTAATCTTTTGCTCGGTATGCTGGTAGGAATTGTTGGTCTCCATGTTGTGTTGGACAATCATATATTTAAAAGTTTACCGTTTGAATATCGCTTCCACATGTTACTTCTGCTATATATTTAGATATTCTTGATAAAATCGATAGAAGAAACTTCAACGTTATTGGTCCTCACCTGGCATATCGGCTTCAGTGATTTTCCCAGCGCCGTAATGTAGTTTTCTTGTGCCTTGTCTATAAATACTTCCATGGTAATTGTTTTGATGTTTCCAAGATTTCAAGAATTCAGGCGCAGTATTACCTTGACGGAAAGGTTCTAGAAAATTACACTTAAAACTGCAAGATGTAACCATAATTTCTATGCCAACAGTTTCTTCTCTCACACTTCTCGCTTGTGGAATTCTATTCCGGCATCTTGCTATACAATGAAATTTGATCCTAAAAGTGCAATGTCATTTCTGTCTTCTTAATTCTTATCCTTTTATTGTTTTCTCTTCTTAATAGTATTTTTCTCATATATTATAACATTAACTAACCTTTTGCGTGTTAGTGGCTTTATTGCCTTGGTTAGGAAAACATTATTAAAAATATCTACATGTAGCAATAAGTTGTATCCAAACAATTTCTTCCGTCGCAGTTGTCGCTAGTAGAACTCTTTTCCGGTTTCTTGCTTCCGAGACAATTTGATATTCTTTCTTCGACATCCTTCTTAATTTTTCTTTTATTGTTCTCCCTCCTTAATATTGATTTATATCATATTCTCTCACACGCTGCATCTTAGTGGCTTTATTATCTTACTTAGGTTGATACGATTTTAAAAACTACTGAGTAAATGTTATTATATTCCCTGTGTAAATCTATTGAAAATGACTTTACTATAAAAAGAAAATAATGTACTATCTGGTCACGAAATAATACATCTCTCCTGAGACTACGTATATTATATGTGTAATTTAAAATGCATTCTGTACTAAACAAAAAAGAAAGGTATAGTTGGTGGCCAGTTCTTAATAGAAGCACACTTAAGAACAGGATTGTTATATTTATAACTAGTTTAAAAGCCGCCGAACTTTAAGCTAGTTCTTTCGTCATGATTATTGGGCTTCAATCTTAAAACTAAAATGACATCTGGTTCAGCTTAGAAAATAGCAGTGATAATTTTGAAGAAATAACTTTGAATTCCTCAGTTTACTGCATAGAACTTCAAAATCTCACTTTAACCCTGGTTCAGGCTATAAGCCCAATCCCGACCAGAAGAGCGATTTGGGCCGAAAGCTCGATTTAGGCAAAAAAAAAAAAAAAAGTCTTATTTGGACAAAAACTCTAAAGTTCCAATTCAGGCAAAAAATGGAGTTATTCAAATCACATACTTCGTTCAACATCAACTGAGTTGAATTCTTCAACTAACAAACACTGTGGAACTTAAAAATCTCACCTCACGAAACCTCACTCTTCAGTTCTAGTTCCTTGGCATTTTGAAGAAATAAAATTGATTTCCTCAATTCACAAAGTTCGGGATATATTTTAAACTGCATTTAAACAAAAAATATTAAATTCGCAAAGTTTTTGTGTTATTTTAAACTCAAAATAAATTAAAAACTTAAAATCATTAATTTATTTCAGTCATTTTAAAATACGAATTTGTAACTGTTCCCATCTCATCCGGACCAAAATCCCAAGCGCCAGATTGATGGCAGTTTTTAAATTCTGGAACCACCCGAATTTCACAAATGTATAATACAAAGGGCAGTTTTTCAATACTGGGATCATGCTGATTTCACAAATGTATAATATGCCTGAGTAGAATAAGTGTGAGACGATTTAGAGGAGTTTCAGACATACCGTCGGACAGACAGTATTTGCAGTTTATTTAGATATAAATTCCTAGGTATATTTTTTAGTACAGACGGACACTCAGGAAGAGATTTATTTTCCTTGATTAATAATTTATGTTAACGATAGAAAAAGTCTGTTATGATGATATGGTTTAGATAATTGAGAATAATTTTATAATATAAATTTTTGAAGAATAGGAAAACAGCTTTCCAATAAAGTGAAATAAATGTAAACTTTAATGGCAAGATAATGTAATTATAACTTACCGTGTATATTTATTACTAATTAATTTTCTATATAAATGTCTTTAATATATTTCTACTTGATCTCGTATTGTAAATTTATTTATTTTAGAAATTCATTGAAAATGAAGAAAAGAAAATAACTGACATCGTAAAATGGCGGAAGCAATCCAAAATAAATCATTTTTATAGTTGATAAATAAATGGCTTATTTAAGAATCCAGTCAATAATACAAACGTATGGACTTACTTTGTAAATTAATATGCAACACTTGAATAAAGATTATTTATAGAAGGTGTTAATAACAATAACCAATCAATGCAAAATGTCAAAAATACCGTCTAAATGCCAATATATTCTTTACAAGATATTACCAATACTACCAGGAGATTAATACAAAAATTATATTAAATCCAAATTAATCTTACAAATAGAAAGATAAGTAATATATAGTGTAACATAATTCAACTAAAATTTAGGAAAAAGCACTGTGAATTTCCAAGTCAAACTGAAGTGTAAGGTAAAAGGTAGATTTTGTTTACAACTTACAGTAAACTCGGATCTTTGCCTTAATAAAACATTATTAGCAAAAAACATGATAATATCCAATTTTTCATGTAAATACAGAAAACCGGGTTCATATAATGATCAACATGTCCTTGCGATTTTTTAAACAAATTTCCATTTCACCTTATGAGATTTATTATCGTCTTTCAAGTTCTAACAATATTTGGAAAGTGATGTATTATTTCTATAAGTATTATTAGTAAAGGACAGTACATATTGATACCACCAAGTCTAGAAATTCGTATTACCAATAGAGAACCTTCCAACCGTCTAAAAAATCGTTTAAAATCTGTTATGATGTAAAGGAATTGAGAATGGTTTTCGAATATACATTTTTGAAGAATAGGAAAAACATCTTTCCAATGAAGTGAAAAAAATGTAAACTTTAATTGTAAGATGATATTTTACCGTCTATATTTATTGCTAATGAGTTTTTCTATATAAATGTGTTAAATATTTCTACTAGATCTCTTAGTGTAAATTTCTTTATTTCAGAAATTCACTCAGAGCCAGGAAAAGAAATGAATTGACATCGTCAAATGGTGAAAGCAATCGAAACAAAATCTTTCTGTATCTACCATAATATTTCGTCCGAAATTAAGAAAAAATATATTTAACGTTCCTTCAATTTCGTTTCCTTTCAGTTCTGAATTCTTGCGTAAACAGTACTGAAATTATGGATATTTTTTAAGCAAAAAAATATTGAGGAATTTGATTTTGAACAGAAAATACATGCAGAATTCAAAATGCTACGAAGTAACACCTTTCAGAATTTCAAGTGTTTACAGGGAGTAAAAAGAATGAGAAGACATTAGTGTTGTAGCCTACCTACAGACGACAATGGGCTGTCCCCTTTCACGTAAATACTGTATGTTGGTCTGCAGTTAGAGATTCGTCTCCAGCTGTACTGGTCAAACTCTCTGTTTCCAGACAGAGAGTATCCCCAGACGAAGCTATGTCAAAGGGCAGAGATTCGTATCGGAAAGAGCTACCCGACCCCATTTTATTCGGGTTTTACGGGGACTCTTTGCCTGAGCCAACGGGCTCGGATACCCCACATTAAATTCGGCCTTGTGCTACATCTGACCGCGTGAGGCGGTTGGTAGATATCCTGCAGTTGGAGAATGGTCACCAGCTGTACTGGAGAAAATGTCTGCCTGGAGGCAGAGAGGATTCCCAGACAAGGCAATGTCGATACAGCTACCCGACCCCGTTTTATACGCGATCTACGGGGAATCTTTGGCCGAGCCAACGAGATAGGTTTTCCCACATTAATTTCGGCCTTGTGACACATCTGACCGCGTGGGGTGGTTGGTAGATATCCTGAAGTTGAAGATTCATTGTGGAGTTCACTTGACTCACATCTAGCAATTGGCAAATCTTATATGTTTTGTTCTTGTCTTAAGTATTATCGTTCATTACCAACGTTCATGTGATTATTCTATTTAGTAACATTCCCTAAGTTACACTAATTAGTGAAGAGAATTGAGGTATAGAATGCAATAAGATTTCAGCCGTTATTACAAAGACTTATAATTTTTTGTAGATTTATATATTTTTATACTTGAAATAGTGTTTTAAATAACGGGTATTCCAATAACTTGGACCGATTTTAAGTTTAAGCGTCTAATGATATTTTCGTTTTCTTTCAGATTTGAAATTTCAGATTTCAGACTTGAATATTTGGGCGATATTATTTTTCACCCATAATTGCCATGCCTTAAAAAACGTGATCCAATAGAAAAATAAATAAATTTTCACCAATAACACTGATTTATTTACTGCTGACTTTAATCCATCTTAATGAAATACACTTATATATAATCCGTCTTAATGAAACACCCTTATATATAATCCGTCTTAATGAAACACCCTTATATATAATCTGTCTTATTGAAACACCCTTTATAAATGGACGAAGACAGACATATTATCGAAATATTTTTTAACACTTCCGCTGCTAACTATGGATATCTTCGTTTTCTTATCTTGCTCTAGCTGGCTAATTACAGAAACCTACGTTTTTTGCATACCGCTAGTATGAGTGTCATGTTGGGCCATCTATCGTAAAATCACAAAGGACAATGCTTCAAAAGATATCATGTGTATACCCATTACTGATCTGGTAAGTCATTCCCAGGTATATCCATGAAAATGGCATGCTGTAAAACACACTGATGCCAGTTTTCTGTGTAATAAAATATGTAGGCAGCAATTTGGCATTTTCTTTAAAAATGGCTGGCAGGATGGGGGCAGGATGGGGGCAGGATGGGATCAGCACTGGGCAAATAAGTGGCAGTGAAAGTGTTAAAAAAATAAGTTAGGCAACAGAGTAAAAGAAAGAAAGATTACCGAGTAAATTTAAAGAAAAAAAAGTATATACCTAGATAACTGAGTTAAAAAGTAAGAAAGAAAGAACAAAGAAATAATGAGAAAAACAAAGAAAGAAAAACAAAGAAAGAAAGAACGTTAATAAATTAAAGGATATTAACATTGTCAAATAGTGCTTTTCTTTTCTCTTTCTTTTCTTAAATCGCTCTCTTCTCTCAAGTGTTAATTATAATAATAATTATAATTATAAGAGCATTAATAATAATACACTACTCACTGTCTTACATCCAATTGGCTGAACCGAGGAACATTTGTTGCCTACTAATAACAACTCCCAAAATGTCTGTGACCACATGATCGACCCATGGTCTTCTCAGCATCATTCTAAAAAAAGTTACTCTAAATAATGGTAAAAGCAACTAAATTTAATAATTAGTCTCGTGGAGTCTATATATTTTTAGGAAAATTAAATTGTGAATGAGGAATGTTGAATCGAGTTTCTTTTATAAATATGCGCATTCTATGTAGAAGGAATGGTGATTGAGATAATAAAGTAATCTCAAATGTACAATTTTTTATGAAATAAATTTGAAACAATATTAAATTCGAAAGCCGAGTGCGACTTTTGCAAAAGTGCGACATATCTCCGATTGGCGGTGGCATTGGAGATAAAACATGGAGAACAATTTGAAAAAAAAAAGTTCACTTTTAGATTAATGCGATTTGCTTGTGTTTTTGACTTTCGAACATCTTAATAATGTTAAAGGTCTTTTTTGAAGACATTCTACGATAATGTAGAATCTGCATCCGATTTGTATATTAGAGAATATCTATTGAGTGAGTAAAAGAAAAGTGAAAATATATTAAATTGAGAGGAAATATTTGTAGGCATGAACAGAATGGCATAGATAGATAGATAAATAGATAGATAGATAGATAGATAGATAGATAGATAGATAGATAGATATGAACAGAATTGCGCACACACACACACACATATATATATATATATATATATATATATATATATAAACACACAAACATATATATATATATATATGCAATATATATATATATATATATATATATATATATATATATATATATGCAATTCTGTTCATTTCTGTCTATCTATCTAGGATATATATATATATATATATATATATATATATATAGATAGATAGATAGATAGATAGATAGATAAAGAAGCATTTCTAATCATCCGATATAAGCAGAAAAAGACAAATATAGATAGATAGATAGATAGATAGATAGGAAGAAAAATACAAGGATAGATAGATAGATAGATAGATAGATAGATAGATAGATAGGAAGAAAACGACAAGGATAGATAGATAGATAGAGAGAGAGAGAGAGAGAGAGATATGAAAAGAAAGAATAATATAGATAAATAGATACATCGATAGGAAGAAAAAGACAAGTATAGATAGATAGACAGGTAGAAAAAAACAAGGATAGATAGATAGATAGATAGATAGATAGATAGTCTGCTTTTCATAGGACAACATCGTTTAGCCAATCACCATGAGGTCGCTTATGGTGAAACAGTTTAATTGTTAACATTAAAAGTTTTAAAAGTGTGCAAGGTGTCACGATGTCACTCTTGCTTGTTACATCAGGGAAATTCTTTTCCGCGATTCTGTTATTGTTTAAATGTTACGTAGCGATTCCTCTCTGCAGTAGTTTATTTAGTTATAACTGAATAATGTCTAACTTTCATCTGAATCTTTCTTACTCTTATTTTATTTGTTGATTTACTTTCACTTTCACTTTGTAACTTTCACTTTCACTTTGTAACATTCATTTTCAGTTTCTAACTTTTAATATCTTTATTTTATACTACAATGTAAAAGTATAACAATTCCTGACGTTTTATTATGTTCTGAACTGATTTGAATTTCGGGCTTATGATTTACTTAAATTCATAGCTTGATGTCGTTAAATATTTGTTGCTTTGTTAGTGAAGTTCTTTTGCCTTTCTTTTCAAAAGACTTCACTCATGCGATTTTGGTTTATCAATATATATGCTTCACTCTTCACGATTTAATTCGACAAAATATGTTATCCTCCTGGTATTTCAATTCCTTACGAGGTCAGACAGTTGAAATTGGTCTGTTTACCTTGCTTCAGAGTTTTTTTTCACTTTATTCTTTTTTCGTTTTTTCCATCACAAAGCTCTACTCACCAGCCTTCCTCAAGTTCTGTTGCATGACTACACTTCCGCAGCCTATACACGTTAAACGCTTATGCTGAGATTGTATAAATCGTCCGACACTGACGTAACTGGTTAAAATTGTCTTTCTCCAGTAAACTAGTCGAATGTTGCCATAACAAATCTCTGTTCCCCAGCCTCCCTCAAGTTCCATTGCATGTCTGCGCTTCCGCAGCCTATACACGCTACACGCGTAGCCCCATAATCTACAAACTACCCGACACCGACATATAGGGTTAAATTTTTCTTTCTCCATTCAAATTTTGCCAACACATTTTATCGAAAAAGCTGATATCTACGAACATGGACAACTTTTTTTTTTAAACCTTTCAAAATACAGTGTTCACAAATATCTTTTTGTGACGTCGGGTTCATCGCATGTCTTTCGAGGTGTAGAGAATGAATAAAAAATTAAAGATAAATGTAACATGATTTTATTTATTCATTTCACCCCAAGCAAGGTATTAAAGCTACTGAGGCGCAAGGGGCTACTAAGTGTTAGATAATATGTGAAAAACTACTATTCAGCAGAGAGGACTATAAAAGAAATATAATAAAGAAGACACAGGATAACGATTGACATTACATTTACATTTTTGATGATCACAGTTGACTGGAAAGCAAGAAGCCGGAAGAGAATTCCACAAGTAAGAAGTGCGATAGAAGAATTTAGCATAAAAATAACGTTGACATCTAGCCATTTCAGCTGTAGAACGATAAGACCTTGCTGTCGATCTAGTAATGCGCTTAAAATCATAATGTCTTGGAAAATATCCAAAAGTTCATCAAAACAATTACCCTGAATGAATTTATAGAAAAATCACAGGGATGCTACATTACATCGGTGGAAAAAGTTTTGAAACCGAGTTGTCTGGTCAGGATCAATAAAATTGCAAATTCATCTTTAGACTTTACCAAGACTCTCTAGATATATAGCAGAAGTTCGAAATCAAATGTGACAGAAATATTCAAAGCATGAATGAAGGGTAAACATTTAAATATGTAAGACAGATTCTGGCAAGAAAAATTGTCTAGCATGACATAGTCAACCAACTTTCTTAGCTGTAGAATCAGCAGCTGATTCAATATTCTATTTCCACTTCATGTCAGTTGAAAACGTTAGTCCCAGAAGTCGCAATGAGTCACTCTCCTGGGGTTAGCATCATTCATACTGATAGAAATTAAAAAGGTTTCCGTAAGATGAATAAAAGATATATATATATATATATATATATATATATATATATATATATATATATATATTCGTCTCCCAAAGCGAAGCCAAAACATTCGCACTCAGATACTTAGAGGAAAATGACATTTATCTTCTTAAAAACATTACTTCTCTACAACTACGCATGCGCCAAAAATTTGTTTAACGTCAAAATAAGGTTTCTCTGATTTTAACAAAGAAGAATAAGAAGATACCATAGTATTTCATACCTTGGGTAAAACATTGTATTAGGTTGGTGCAAAAATAATGTCGTTTTCTCACATATGTTACTAGGTGAGAAAACGACATTATTTTTGCACCCACTTAATATTATATTAAAATGTAACAATTGTAGCCCTAATGTTTCTGTTATGTCTTACACAGCAACGGCCATATTCCTTTGAAACACTAGTTCCCTTACCATCACCGAATTTAATTAAAGGCGAGTTTAGTTAGTTTTTAGATGATTGACCGCTCGGGAATTCTAGTTTGCTATAAACTTGGATGTGTCGTTGGTGTAAGGAATAAAACCCTCTAAATTGGATATTTGAGAGCTGGTTTCGAATTCTAGTCGGGTTCTTATATTCACTTAACGCGCAAATATTCTTGGGATAGGTATGGATCCACCTTTTCTTCACTTACTGTGGGTTTATTCGAAAGACTTGTCCCAATAAGTTATAAACCTCTAACCACCCGCCAAAATATTACATTCAAAAAATATTTTCTGCTTTCAGTAAGCTCACAAGCCGTAAAAATCAAATCTACGAAACATTTAATACTACATCGATCGAATAGCCTCTTGAATGTCTAAATTAGTTTTACGATAGTGAAGAACATCGAATTAACTATGCTCAAACGAGAACCAAAAAGGAAAATAGATATCTAGATATACCCGGACGAATATTGCAAGAACTGGCAAATTTTGAAGAGCTAAGCTCGGTTATATTTTGGACTTTCTATAAGAGCGTTTGGGGTACTATTCTTCAACTAAGCTGTTCCAACTAGCGCCAGTATTAAAATGAAACAGAATAATTATAGCTATAATTTTTAAAAAATAAGCAAAATTAGACAGCTATTAAAATACAGGATGTCCAAAAAAAATTTGACATCATATTAAAAGCAATTATCTTGAAAACTACTAAGTCTATCTCAATGAAATTGAACAGTTTAAGTGTTGAATATCATAAGTTTATTATAGGACCGATTTCATAAGTGTTCAGTATGTGGACCACCTATAACGCAGCACATGTTAAGTCGGTAGTTAAGATCTTGTCCAACACGCTGTAACATGTCTCCGGTAACATTATCCAGTGCGAAAGGGATTTTCTACTAGCAAGAAAGATGGGGGCATAAAAAATGTTATTACAGAACATGTGAGTACGTTTACGTCTAGCCATATCAACATAGCTACTAATCTGGTTCTAAATCAATAAAATAACATTATAAAATATAATGCTAAAACATCTACACAGAAAAAATACAGATTTCATTACGCAATATTTTAATAAGGAAAAGAAATAGAAAACTTAAACAATAAAATTGCCAAATGGGAATTAATTTCTGTTAAATCAATTTTTTCTGTGTTTTATGCAAATTTAGTTATTATACATCTATGTTCAGTTAATTATATGAAAAGTATGTTTATTCATTAGTTTGTAATACAATAAATTAAAAATTTTATGTGTACGTATATCTCTTTTCACCCACCGTACATATATATATATATATATATATATATATATATATATATATATATATATATATATATATATATATGAGTGTGTGAGTGTGTGTGTGCGTGTGTATATGGTGTGTATACTAGATGTCCCCAAAACTTTGATGGCATTTTAGATGCAATTATCTTGTAAATTACTAAGTCTAGTCTAGCTTCGACCGATTTCATAAGTGTTCAATATATGTACCACCTATGACACGGCACGCATCAAGTCGGTAGTTAAGCTCTTGTCAAACACGCTGATGTTGATGATAGTCTAGCAGATCCTTAAGCGTTGCATAAGCAGCCTTTCTTTTTAAACTTTTGGTACCAAATTCAAATTTGTTTGCTAGATGTTGAAGTTCTTTTTTTTTTTTTTAAATTTTGCATTGAAGGCACGCTGCAAAGTCTTCGGTGATTGTGTGCAAGCATATTCCAAGACACAAAATGATTTCTCTTTGGGAGTCAACCTGAAACCAGAATTAAAATAAAACATTAAATATAAAATCTTGATCTCTCTCTATACATTCTGTGAAAATTTGAGATTATTTCAACAAGAATTGCCAATATTATTGGCCTACAAAATGATCCCAAATTTTTGGGGACACCCTGTAAATTTAGTTAACCGGAGATACACTTAAAATATTTTAATCTAAATAGAGTTATTCTTTATGTATGCGTATGTTCATTTATCTGCATATCAATTCATTATGGGACATTAAATGCCGAAATGTAATATCTGGAGAGGCTTCGAAGTAAAGAAAAAATGTTATTCAGCTCTTACAATTAAATACACGGTAGATGATACTCAAATTCTATGCATACTAGCAGCATGGCCCGGCATTGCCCGTGCTTGATTCAAAAATCGTACGACTCATACAGCAATTGCTATCACTTGACTTAAAATATTTTTGCCCTTCCTTGCCTTTAAAGTAGTGCCCTTTGCCGTGCTGATCTTGCTACATGCCTAACTTCTTGCCTATCTCAAACTGCGAAATTTTTCTAAGCTCTATACTAAACATTAAATCTGTTACGAAAAAAGAACTAAACAAAATGAACACAAAACGATCAGCTTTAAAAAAGGACTCGTAACTGGAAAAACCGAATGAAAAAAGAATGTTAACAACAATACCTTTTCACGTCTAACACAGTTCTGCGGAATCAGAATCAACGTTGAGTTTAAGCAAGCGATTGGGCCGATTGAAGTAAAGTGCCATGCAGATTTAAATTTTTCCCATTGTGACGAATGCAGCTATCGATATTTTTTGCATGCTAGCATGCTAGTTAACATTCGTGTCACTCAGCTGTTGGCTCTCACGCTAGCCAATAGAATCTTCCTGCCTATTTGGGGCAACCAGCTATTGGCTCCCACTCTGGCCAGTAGAAAATGGCCACAGAAGCATGAAAAAATCAATTATTTCCACTATCGATGGGAGTTGGGAAATGCAGAGTCGGTCTTGGCCTTCCCGCTAACTTGGAGCATGTAAATTCTGGTGCAAATCCGTCGAAAATTGCGGCCGTGCATTCGTTACACACACACACACACACACACACACATCCTGCCTTTTATTGATAGAGATGTTCGTTTATATGCATATCAATTCATTATGGGTCATTTAATGCCGAAATTTAATATTTGGAGCGTCTTCGAAGAAATAAAAAAGTTATTCAGCTCTTACAATTACATACATGGTAGATGATACTCAAATTCTATGCATATACAAGTTTTGGGGAACATGCTTACTTATGGGGGATGGTAGTAGTGACTTATGTTGATTTGTTGAAGTTATGACTTAGAATACAGTTTGATTTCTTCGAGAAATGGTCGGATATTGAATGGATTAATGCCATGAAGAAGTTATTTCTTGTTGGTTAGTTGATTTTGTTTAGTGACATATCAAACATTACAGGTTATTCAATGCCAAAATCTAAATATTTTCAACGCAATTTTATGTCTTCAACTACAGATAAAATTTATTGTTTGCCATTCTATAAAATGGTATTTTTATGCTTTCATTGTCATTTGTTTTTGTTTTAACTATTGGCCCACAGCAATGAGCCCAACAAGTGCTACCACACCTGGTTAGGATTGATTAGGAACAACAGTAATTAAAATCTGGTTTCACGTTCCTCAAAAACTCCAAACTCCCGATCAAGAGCCTTGCTGCTTATTTAGGCTAACTTATAGCTGGTCAAAACAGAAAATTAAAATAATTTGGGCAAACTATGCTACTCGTAATCTGCATAAGTTAACTGGAATTAATCTTAAAATAACCTGGGATAATTTAGGTTGCACATATAATAAGCTACCCTTATTATTTCTACTCTTTATATAAGTGGTGTCAAGTTGGGCCAAAATTAAAATTGATTATGGAAACTCGAACCACTTTGAAAATAAACTGGGAGAACTTGAGCTACTATAAATCTCTCTGGGTGAATTAATGACCATTTTAAGATAATCTGAGGTAATTATTAGTTTGGTGCAAAATAATGACGTAATAATGTCGTTTTTTGACGTTAAAAATACGTCAAAAAACGACATTAATACGTCATTATTTTTGCACCAACCTAATAGAAAGGATCTTATTTTAGAAATAGCCTAGGTAGATCTAAGATTAAAAACATATTTGCTAACTAGACATATTTGTAAACCAGATGGGCTATCTAGAGGCACACTTAAAATATTATGTAATAACTAGTTCTAAAAAAAACCCTTGTCATAGACATATTTGTCAAATAACCGGGAATAATATTTTGCTTTTTAAATAACCTTGCTTAAACAGAGCTTCATTTGAAATAACCTAGACTTTAATTTACAATGATGTAATGCCTGTACAATGCACGGGAGCCACTCGAGGTAGAACTTATATTTTGCCGGGCTAATTATAGCTAGGTTTAAACTAACCTAGGAAAATCAAAGCTACCCTTAAAATAGCCCAGCAAATTTAGGTTTCTCTTTAGAAGAAAGCAGGGCTCAATGGACATATAATTAAATTCTACTGGTCTAAGATTTTACATAGCACAGTAGAATAAATGCTTAAAATAACCCGGGGAAAGTAAAGTTAACCTTAAAATTACTTGGTTAATTATGAATACTCCTAAAATAACCTGGTCTCATGGGATATATATTTAATTTCGCTGGGCCAGGAAGAACCTAAAATGCATATTAGAAACTTAGGTTGGTGCAAAAATAATGACGTAATAATGTCGTTTTTTGACGTATTTTTTAACGTCAAATAACGACATTATTACGTCATTATTTTGCACCAACCTAATAGCAGCCATACCCAGCTGGTCGATCAGAAAATGTGTTTAATTAGAATGGCGCAAAAACACCATCATGTTTAGATGTAACAGTCTTCAAATATTTTAAAGTACTTTCATTAAAAAAATATTTTGAATTAATGCAGATTTTAGTTTAAAATTTCTGTTGAAATTGATTTGTGTTAAATCGAACTTTCGATTTTGGCGGTTTTGCGCTAAACGCAGTGGCGTAGGGATAAAATGAGTTATCGTTGAGCTCGTCATGATGTAAGTTACCTACATAACGAATTTGAACGCTTTATTGATTATTGATTTTTTTTTTAATTTATCGATTTTTTACGCTAAGAATCTATTTATTACATTGTACAAACATCCTATACTTCATATACAGAGAGATTGAATATACTAAAACAAATACAATAATTTAAATATCTGAGAATTTTTTTTAACAGATGATAGCTAGCGCGACACTTAAAATCCAACGTTTATTAGTATAAACAAAGAGGTACCCCAAAAGGTAAGCAAAGTATTAAGTGACAAAAAAAATTCTTTAGAAGAAAAGAAAAGAATACTGAACTGTTAAGTGCTATCTGTCCTCCTTTAAGAGAGTGAATCCTGAAAAATCTCAAATATGGCGATGAGATTTGATCTACAGGAGGATACAATTTAATCAAAGACGTAGGTTTACAGGAAATGGAAACTAAAAAGGACAATCTTATTTAACATCAGGAAGAGAGAGTCGAAATTTCTTGAGCACATAATGAGGTAAGAAGGCTTGGAAATTTTGATACTCACAGGACAGAGTGTAGGCAAAGGAGGCAAAGGAAAATCACGCATTAGACACTTGATAAGCTTGAGTAAATGGTTGGTAGAAAAAATATTTAGGAGAAATAATAAAAGACAAAAATTATTAAGAGGTACAAAGGACGGGAAATCGTGGAGAGCCCACTCTCTGAAGGGACACGACACATAGACGAGTTAAACAGCAGGACTTGTATTTGGATAAATAATTGTTACTCGCCCACGCAAAAAGTATTAAAACAATATTCGCACGCAACTAAAAAAGGAATTAATCTAACAATCAAAAATACGTTTAGGCTTAAATAATCTTACAATCTAGCAATCAATTTTCTGGCTTTAAATAACCTGATAAAGGTTGATAAGCCGTAGAAAACGAATCCATCAATCTTACATTAAGTACGGCTAAAATTATATGAAATGATGAGAGCTAGTTATTATTTAAATATTTGCGATATGTCAGAATAATCAACAGATAACTCATAACAGCCAATTCACGGATGATGACCAGCGGGTACTTGGTCGAAACGTGCAACTTATGTTATGTATAATCACATCCATAACAATCAAGATGAAAACAGCAGTTCTAAATAATACACGGATATTGATTGTTATCCAGAATTGAAAAAAACTTGCGAACACACCTCCATAACCAAATTACATATAGCATATTTACATCTATATATATAATACGCCATATATATATATATATATATATATATATATATATATATATATATATATATATATATATATATATATATACGTTTTTGTGTGTAACAATTAAGGGGCAGTGTGTGAAATAACGATGACCCAATGGCAGTCATGCTAACTTTGCGATATCAGGACGCGGTAACAGGATGCGTACTAATATCGCTTTCGTATACATAATCCGCCACATAGATCTTCAGCTACGCTTTTTTTTCATTTTTAGAAATTCTTTCGGGACACTGACGGTGACATTGTCAGACACAGAGATATAACGAGACTATTTGTAGTTGATACCTTATCAAAACCTGTAACGTATGTTATCTATAATCACATCTGAAGATATATGTTCTTGAAGATATATGTGTCTTATTATATATACGAAGCCTCCTTGATAGCAGTATCAGTAAGCGTCATCGGGACCAAGTTAGCATGGTTGCAAGTGGACCATCGTTATTTCCTACACTGCCACTCAGTTGCTACGCACAATAGCAAACGTATATATATATATATATATATGTATATAGATAGATAGATAGATAGATAGATAGATAGATGAAGAAATTTACTATTAAGGTGTGCCATATTTATGGGATAAAGTGCTCAATATCAGAGATAGAACGTGTGTAAATATAAAAGTGAACATTGAAGTCAACACTTAGAGGCTACAAGTAAAAACAATAGCTCGAAATAATACGGGAATATTGATTGTTACTCAGAAATGAAAAGTCATACGAACAAACCTTCATAACCAAATGTCATAAGCCATATTTGCTTCTTTCTTTCTCTCTCGGTCTCTCTCTCTCTCTCTCTCTCTCTATATATATATATATATATATATATATATATATATATATATATATAAAAGTGAATATTGAAGTAAACACTTAAGCTGTTTCATGCTAGACGCAATCATCAGGCCTTACGATTGCGTCTAGCATGAAACAGCCTGCCGTCTCTGAGTTTTTACTTCAATGTTCACTTTTATATTTACACACGCTCTATCTCTGATATTGAGCACTTTATCCCATAAATATAGGATAGCTGAAGAATATATTTCTTATATATATATATATATATATATATATATATATATATATATATATATATATATATATATGTATATATATGCACGTTTTTTTGTGTGTAACAGCTGAGTGGCAGTGTACGAAAAAAACGATGACACACGATGCTAACTGTGTCCATATGACGCTTACTGATATCGCTGTCACAGAGGGTTCGTATATATAATTAGACACATATATCTTCAAGAACGCTTGGTTCATTTTTAGAAATTCTTTCGTAACGGTGACGATGAGAGTGACAGTGTCAGACACAAAGACTTAACGAGACACTCTGAAGTTGATTCCTTCTCAGAAACTGATCTGGTTTTAAGTCCCTTCGTTATTACGAAGGCTTTCGAGAATAAGCACTTTGATCAGAAATAATAATTATTTTCATTTTATTTTCATTTTACTATTTATATTTTTTTAATCATATCTCCCAACCAAGGCAATGAAGCAGCTAAGACACAAGTGGTTATTGAGTGTGAAAAAAATACGAGGAAAATTAAAATATTATTAAGGCGAGAGAACAATACAAGAAAAGAAACGAACAAGTGAGAAGATAATTAACATTGCATTTAAATATTTGAAGCTCAAAATTGGCTTGAAACCCATAAGCCGGAAGCAAGAAGAAAATGCTAGCATAGAACTTGCAGTTGCATCTGGGGATTTCAACGGGAAAACGAAGTAACAATTGATGCACACCTGGTATTTTGATTACATTCTGAAAATCTAGGTACCAATAGAAGGAAGCTCATCACAACGATTACCATGCAATCATATAAATAAAAGGAAAACTTATCTTAGTCGACGCGTTTCTTCTAGACGAAGTTAAGTTTTTGCTCATGTCTTTATTCATTATACAGATATACCCTATCGGAAATGTCTACATATATAAACTAATTGGACCACCCGTGAACCGTTGGGTAAACCTTGTGGTGTTTACTGTTTGCATTTTGTCTCATGAAGAGTTTGTGAAAGTATATATATTCTAAAATAAAAGTTGCAGTTAGTTTAGGAAACGAATTATATTTATTAAACTTTATCTTTATTTACAAAACAATTTTATTTACAATACTTTTGCTCGTATTTTTAAATTTTTATCTTGATTCATTTTTTTATTTTTTTGGCTAAAGAAAGTTGAAATATGAATAAGCACTCATATAGTCACGGGAAGGTGAAAAGCGAGAGCGGTGGAAAGAGAGAGAGAGAGAGGGGGGTGGTGGAAAAACAGAGAGGTGGGAAGAGAGAGAGAGATGGAAATGCTTAGAGGTGGAAAGAAGGAGAGGTAGAAAGTGAGAAACGGAAAGAGTGACAAGTGGAAAGAGATAGTTGGAAACAGAGAGAGGTGGAAGGAGAAAGAGTTGGAATAAAAAAAGGTGGAAAGACAGAGGTGGAAAGAGTGAGAGGTGGAAACAGAGGGGTGGAAAGAGAGAGAGGTGGGAAGAAAGTGAGGTGGAAAGAGGGACAGGGGGAAAGAAAGAGAGGTGGAAAGAGAGAGAGGTGGAAAGAAAGAGAGGTAGAAAAAGAGAGATGGAAAGAGTGAAAAACGTGAAAACAGACAGAGTTGGAAAAAAAACAGAGTTGGAAAGAGAGAGAGGTGGAAAGAAAGTGAGGTGGAAAGAGAGAGGTGGAAAGAGTGAAAAGTGGAAAGAGAGAGATGGAAAAAGAGAGAGAGAGACTGACAGAGCGGTGGAAAAAAATTAGGTGGAAAGAAACTCATGCACCAGTCGGATGACGCACCACGCAAGCACGATAGAGACTTTTCGTATTATAAACCCATTTATGTTCACAAATCCGAATGTTAAATTAGGTCGAACCTCTTTTGGTCCCACTGTTAATTCATGTATACACGCCATTTCCGTCTCTCCCTTTTCCTACATGTTAATAACTATGCATCTTTCTTTCCTCCACTCTGTATATATGACTTCGTGTGCACGGTGGCAAACACACGAGCAAGCACTCAGAAAAAGATATAATTATAGAATTGTCTCTTGTGCCTTCCAATATTTTAAGAAAAGGACCCCCACTTTTCGCCATATTACTTTATTTACCCTTCTGTGTATTTTGACATTTTGGCATGGTGGAGTAATGGACAGCAGATCGGATTGAGGGATCGGAGAGCCGGGTTCTAATTCCAGTCAAATCCATTTCATTCACTTACGTGCTGATACCCTTGGGAAAGGTATAAGTCCTCTTCTTATCTCCCCCCACCTGTTATGGATAAATAGTAGGACATACGTGGTTCTATAGCCTTGGATGGCAACTGGTCTACCACAGAAAGAAATGGCAACCTACTGCGGGAAATAATCTGCCTCGTCAGTCAAGTATCGAAAGTTACATGATCGGCTAAGCGTATATCACGCATGGTACATAACTGACTTTATATATATATATATATATATATATATATATATATATATATATACTTCGTGTATTTTGGCATTTGGCAGCAGATTTTCATTACGATATGTCTCATTAAATATTTTAGAAAAGTTTTGTTTACTGATTGGTTTTCGCATAATTATGAACAAATTTCATGATATCTTTGTTAAAGAAAGAAAGAACATTAACTTGCTAATACGTATTGATTTATTCCGAGTACTTTCGACATTACCACAATGTCACCATCAGGGTGTTCTTTTATCTCAGACAAAGAATTTTTGTGTTCATCGATTTTATAAGACAAAATAGTTTTAATCTGAAAATTAAATTTTACTTGTGAAAAACTCTATGGTTATGCACTGTACAGTTTTCAAATTTTATGATGTAAATGTCAACGGATGTAACTATGTCATTGAAATCTCTAAATGGTTACTGAAGACATTAGGTTTATAATACCCATAAATTCATACACAGATGTCCTCAAGGACACATGGAACAGTTAGGCGTTAGTTAGATCCAGTGACAGGACCCAAAGAGTGTGATTTCAGTACCCGGTTAAGACAGTGGAAAACTCGGAGAGGGGAATGAACAGGAGATAACTGACAACTGGCATCCATTAAACATGGAAGGAGAACAGTCTACCCCAGTGAGCGAAATGAAGATTTCAGTTCGACATTCCAACCACCTGAAGAAGGACCTTCTGAAGGAGCGTACAACGGCCGAAACGTTGTAAAAAATATGGCGACAAAGATAAAGACAATAGACCGTATAATGTAAATAATGTAGCAAAAAAAAAAAACTGTATATGAACATGATTTAAAACTGGATATTTTAAAGTATCTATTGTAAATATTTTAAAAGATTTGTCATTAAGTGTTGCTTTCAAATTTTTTTTAATATGGATAGCATCAAGAATATTTAATTTATATTTATTATTTACATTAAAAAGTATAGATGTATTTTCAACAAGAATTTTCCTAAATTGCGAATATGAACAAGCATGTTGTTGTGAATGTTGGAAGATTTTAGATGTATGATTCAAATGAAAACTCAAAATTCGAGACATCAACATTTTTTCTCTTATAAAAAGCAACACACTGAGGATGACATTGTGCTAATGTCGAAAGTACTTGGAATAAAATGAATATGCATCAACATGATAATTTTCTTTGTTTTTTTCAATAAGGATGCTAGTTATGATAGAATACTATTAAAATAAGGAGACAATTTTTTTTAAATTATTCTATGAGACATGTCTTTATATATATATATATATATATATATATATATATATATATATATATATATATATATATATTTTAAGATATGTTTAGTGGTACAGAATTTTATGATATGACTGCCATGAACAGACAAAAATTTGTTTTATTATTACCACTCATGATAATAAAAATGAAAAACGGGCTAGCTAACCGGTTTCTAACCTCGCTCAACAGAGATAAATCGAGGAAAATAAAGTAAATGATATCAAAAGAAAAATGGACAAAGTGTATTTGCGGGGTGGGGGAGAAAAATATTTAAATGGTAATTAGTTGGAAGCCTAATTTAAAGCCCTTCTGTTTACAAAGAGAAGGCTTTAATGATAGAATATAGATGGCCTCCAAAACTTTCAGGTTGTAATTTGAGTGGAACTTTCTAAGGATGGTAAAAACGTCACCTCTAAAACTAACAGCACAATTACGGCTATTTATATGATGTTCTACGATGGAAACCCGAGCGAGTGTACTTAAGGTTCCGGATTTTCGCTGGAACGTGTTGTTTTATTCTAACATCCAGCCTTTGAGTCGTTCTCCCTATGTAGTTCGAACCGCAACTACATTTAAAAGAATAAATTATTGAACTATTATGATGTGACGGGAGAACATCCTTGCGCATAGACGGAAGGACAGGACTGGCAGAGAAAACAACACGAGTGTTATCGGCAGAAACCTGCTTAGCAAACCTATCACTGAAACTACCTAGTCAAGGAAGGCGTAGTACACAGCACAGCGTTTTAATATAGCAGGTTTGACTTTGTTAAATTCAAAAATTTTGGTCTTAATAATTGCTTGAACAATGCCTAATAGGAAGGCATTGTTGTCGAGAGTAGAAGTAATGTGTTCATCATCCAACTTGATGCCCGAACAGATCATGAGAGCCCTATGGGTAAGTGTCTTAATTAAATTAATTTTGCGCTTCCTGAGACAAAAAAATTCCAACGGAGATACAAAGCACTAAACGTCGGTTTACGGTAAACAGGAGTACGACAAACCCGACGCAGATCTGCTGAAGAGTACATCGAGAAAATGAAGAGATGAATCAACCTCCTTGTCCTGTGTAAATTTCAAGCATATTGTTAAGGGACACAAAAAATTGCTTCCCTTTTATCGAAGAGACAAAAAGTATCATCGACGTAACAGAAATAAATGTCAGGTTTATCAGATTTTAGTAGTACACTCTCTTCCTGGAACCCAACAAAGATATTTGCTAAACACCATCAATTTGCCTGTACATGATGCGGACGAAACTGAACTCAACTGACATCTAGGCAAATTTCATCAGTTCAACAAAACACATCTTTCGGAATAACAAGCGGAAAAAATTGACTACGATACATGGCATCAGCACATATATCGATAGTCTCAGCAAGTAGGACCCAAGTAAATAAACTGGCGATATCATAGGAACACATAACTTTATCCTGTAGGCGAAAATCGAAGCATAAAACGGGAGAATTCATATGAATCTTTAATACAAGCAGAGTTATACTGCTCCAAAATCGGTTGCAGTATAGTGGAAAGCCATTGAATATATATATATATATATATATATATATATATATATATATATATATATATATATATATATATATATATATATATATATATATAACAGCCCATCATTGTGGCTAGACACTCGATTGCTTCAAGCCCGGATCAATTTGGCATCATTCACAGGGCCTACTCCTAACCTATCGTAGCACGGCAGAAAAAGCTAAGCTCTTAGCCCATTATATACGTGATGTATATAAAAGTCAAATTCGCAGTCAGAACGTTCAATTCATAATTGAATGGCAATTCGTTATATCCAGGAGTAAAAGCAGTTAACAATTTCCTTTCTTCATAGTTCTGAATCCCCGAACGAGAGCATTCACAGAAACTGTTTCGCTGTATCACAGCTCACCAGTGTGGATAGACATCCAGGATCGAAACTCGACGGATTTGCCATCAGTCAGAGACTCTACCCCTAAGATATCGGCACACGAATCAGAAATTTCAATACTATTTAATGTTTAATTTTATAACTTGCAATTTTGGGAGTTTTCTTTTTTAATAAATTGCACTAATGGGATAAAATCTATTCGAAATTTAATAGTGCTGGACATTCAAATATAGCATGCCTTTTTAGCGAAGATAGTGGAGTGTTTTACAGTTATCTTCTTCACTCATTGAAATACCCCGATTTCTTCTGCTAGACTGGTTGTCAGGTAAGGCTGTAAAGACTCTCCTATCTGGTTATTTAGCCTATAACTGTGAAAATAAGACACGAGCCCATTCCTTTACCGAAGTCATTAATATAAAATCGAAAGCAATGAACTCGACCGGATCTTGAACTCGTCACGTCGATTCCACCTTCCCGCGCCGTTAATCTTACGTGCCGACCTTATATTTATCCCTCAAATATAACATTAAGAATTAAATACTCGTTTACCTTGAGGAGCGTTCACCTAAGCGCGATTTTAAAATCGTCAGGGACGATCGAGGAAATCAACTATCAATATTGACAAGACGATAGTAAAATGTCTTCTATCTGGACACAATTTTTGTATTTCACCGTAAACATTTTGTAAACAGGTATTATTTAGGAAAAGTTTTTTGTCAATGTCCGTCTTTCTTTGTTGTTTCTTGCTTGCTTGATTTGTTCAGGGGCTTATTGCTTTTCGCCTACATTTTTCCTCGTCCTTTTTACATTCCTTTCTCTTCTCTTCAGTGTTTCGCTTGTATGAAGTCTTCGAATATTGAACGTTAGAAAAATGAATTTTGCTTACTGAGGCTACATTTTTTCACACTAAAAACGTAAGAGACAAAGGAAAAACGGATGAATATAAATATAAAAGAAAGAAATAATGAATAAAAAAAATTAAAAAATATTAAAGACATCGTCTTAAGAAGTGCTCTTGTAAATATGAACCAGGCGTTTGGGTTGGCAAGATATTTATGGAAGACTAGAAATGATAGAAAATCAGACATGTCTAATTTTGTTCCTGAGAAAAAAAAATGATTGTGCGAGCGCGTTTGTGTGTGGAAGAAACGGGTTATTAGATACGAAGTTAAGAAAGATGGATAAAGTTTGGACAAAAGTAATCAAACATTGGGCTTAACCATAATAATGGAGAAAAAAAAAGAGAAGGAAAGACTGGGATAAATATATTAGAGAAAAGAAAATGGCGGTAACGGTAACGAAGTAACAACAAAAATGAGGAACTGAATTGTAGCCGAATCGAAAAAGATGGTAAAAATAGATTTTAAAATACACAGAGAAAGAATGGCGGGAAGAAATGGAGAATAGCAGACGTACGATGAAAATGTGCTAGAAACAAAACGTAATGAAAATATAGGGTTATTGAAAATAAACGAAAAAATAGTGATAAGAAAGAAATTATAAAGGTATATAGAATCGGAGGGATCTCAAGAAAGGAAACCGAAATTTAAAAATAACGGCAAAAATAGAAGCAAAGAATAAAACATAACAACAAAGAGAAAGAATGATCAAAAGAAGACAGAAACTATGAAACGAAGAGCAGAAGAAAAGCAGAAAAAATGAAAAGATTAGAAAGAAAAAGAAAAGATAGGACAAGATTGATATTCGTAAAGGGAAGGAATAGGATAGACACATTTTTATAAAAAAAAATCGAAGTAAAAAACAGATGCGCTGAAAGAAAAAAAATAAGTAGAAGAATAAACAACCGGAAGTTGAAAAGAATAGAAAGGAAGTTATGTACAAAAGACGAACGAGAAGAAATGGATGTAAGGAAAACCGAATAATTAAAAAAAAAAAAAAAAAAAAAAAGCAAGAGAAGCCGAAACGAAAAACAGTTATTAATTAAAAATAATTAAAATTAAATAGAGCAGGAAAATAAAATTTTGGTGTTTGGAGTTAAAATCGGAATTTGAAAAAGTAAAAAAAAAAAATAGATTAAAATGATAAATAAACTGTGTAGAGAAAAAATAATTGCATAGAAGAAGAATGGGTATACAAATCGGGATAGAAAGCACAGACATCTGCAACAAATAAAGAAAAAAAGCAAAGAAAAAAAGAAAATAAGAAAACAAAGATAGAAAGTCTGAAAAGATTGTGTAAAAATGAGCAATCAAAGTAAACGAAAAGAAATAAGTAGGATAAATAATGAATTTAAAAAGTAAGTAATCAAAAAGGAAAAGTCGGTGAAAATTTGAAAGAGAACAAATTGAAAAAAAACAGATATCAGTATAAAAGGTGAAACGAAAAAGTACCCAAGCAAAGTAGAATGAAATATAAGAAAATACAACGTAAATGCCACAAAGAAAATATACGAACGTAGAAAATATGTAAGTAGAAACCAGTGGAAAATACAACGAGAATTAGATGGATCAAAACATTTTTGAAGGTATTGGTTTTCGTATTTGTAAGGAAACTGTCAAGTTGTGCTAAGCTGTTATGAAATGTTTTTGTTTTTCGTTTTTTTTTTGGTGTTGCCATCGTCTTTATACATGTTTGTTGTCGAACATGACACTCTAAATTTCTCGTTCTTTTTAGCTCTTAATAATTGTTTTGTGTGTGTGTGTCTATGGTCTTTATATATACATACATGCATTAATATATGTTCACATGTTTGATATAGGTATATCCGAAAAATACTGCATTTCTTCGGTCACTGCGATAATATAACTATCGTATTAAACTTTGTAGCCTTTTGTTTAATATATATTTCTTACCTTTAATCCGTGTTCCGTGTTTTCCTTCCGTGGTCCCGACTTTGGGCCCACATCAGTGGCGACAGAGAATTCGAGAAACGCACTCACGCCGAAACCTCAATACCTTACCAGTCCCACATCTGTGTCGACGAAGAATTCGAGGAACGCATTTACGTCAAAAACCGCAATACTTTGCCAGTCCCACATCAGTGGCGAAAGGAAGATTCGAGAATTTCGTTCTCACCATATCAATAGCGACAGAGTACTCGAAAAATACACAGAAACTCCACGCGTTCCCACAGCAGTGTTCAACGAGAAATTAAGCTGCTATTACCACATTAGAGATTTAAACGCAACACCCAGCGTCTACATATATATATATATATAAAATATATATTCCGATACCAAGTAGCAGTGATTCGACATCTACGGAATATTAAAGTCTGTCCAAATAACATTACGAGAACGATTTCTTACACACCCACACCCACCAAAAAAATAGTTTGTTCGTAAAACAAACTGACAACACAAGAGCCGAAGTACTATTTACGACTCATGTTTTCGAAAAAAACTATCTAATTTTTTTTTTTATTTTTTATGTAACTGAGTTGAACTCGTGCATAAAATTATTCTCCCCTCAAATTCACGAGTTTTCTCTTTTTGTACCTCTATAAAAAATACATAAGTATGGTGAAAATTGATACAATTACGTTAAAATTAACGGAACCACGGAATTGCAAAAAAGCTAAACACATAATTAGCTTAGTTTAACTAATTGTCTGTCCCTATTTTTTGTGTGTGTAAAAGAAAAAAAAGAATAAAAAACCCATCAAGATTTTTTTGTGTACCTCCCCTTGGTACACGATTTTCAAAGCAACAAAAAATCGCTGTCATTTTTGTTTGTCGAAATATGGAAGATTTTCAAAAAGTAATTATCCAAATGCTAAAAGCAAATTTGGATCAGCAACAAAAATCCGAAAAACAACAACAAATTAAGCTTCAGAATGCTGAACTACAACAGAAACAACTTAAAGAATTACTCGTAAATGCATTAAAAGGCGCAAACAATGAAAAAGATACAATATTCTTCCAGAGTACAATATACAATTCAATGGAAACCTTTGAATACGTAACAGAGAACGACAAAACGTTCGAGGCCTTTTACAGGCGCTACGAAGATATTTTCAACGTAGACTATAAACAATGGCCCAGTAAAAAAAAGGTACGTCTACTATTCAAAAAACTGGGAACTACATACTACCCAAGAAAACCACTGACTTGGATTATTTCAGAGACGATTAAGCTCCTATTGGAACTATTCGGGCCTAACACAACCTTGTTCCACAAAAGTTGGAAATGCCTGAACACAGTCAAAGACAACCAGCAAGATTTTCTAACGTTTGCAGCATCGGTGAACAAGCTCTGTAAGGATTTTAAACTAGTCGAACTGACTGCTGATGATTTCAAGTGCTTAATTTTCGCACAAGGTCTAGTATCAGCAGAAGACGCCGAAGTCAGACGACGGGTACTGACCAAGCTTGAGAACGAACAAGGATTGACTCTCCAAAAACGGGCAATGGCCTGTCAAAGAGTAATATCTGTAAAGTGTAACTCAAACACTATCGAGGAATCATGTGTGGCTTAGATTAATAAAATCAGAAGTAAGTTTACCTCCTATTCCCCTCAAAAAGGCAAATCTCATGTTCTAAATTCCGCAGTAACCAAAACCCAAATAGGTTGAAGAAACCACCCGGACTATGTTACCATTGTGGTAAATGCCATTGGATGAAATTCTGTCCAGTTAAGAACAAAAAATATTGCAAACATTGCAATAAAAGTGGGCATACTTTAACTTCGTGCTGGTACGCAAACAGAATGAGAAAACCCAAAAATAAAATTAGGCAAGCTCAATCTGACAATATTGTCGATAGGAATATGTAACTGTAGATATTTTCGATAATTCCATTAAATTCAAGCTTGACTCGGGTTCCGATCTTTCAACCATTAACTGGCGTACTTGGCGAAAATTAAACAAGCCGACCTTATTAAAAACGGTTAAAACAGAAATATCCGTAACTGGCGAAAAGATTAACATTTTAGGCGAGGTAATACTTACAGTAACACTAAATGGAGTTACGAAAAAGCTCAAAGCCTACGTATTGAAAACTTCAGATAACTTATTTGGAACAGATTGGATAGAAAAATTCAATCTTTGGAATTGCCCAAAGAGTACATTTTGTCACAAGATACAAAGTACAACGTCCAATTTGGTAAATCTAAAAAAGGAACTCAAACAACAATTTCCCCAGGTTTTTTCTGACGGCCTTGGGAAATGTACTAAAATGAAAGCTAAGTTGAAAGTGAAGGACGGTGCACAACCAGTATTCAAAAAGAAACAGAATGTCCCTTTTGCTGCTCTAGAGCACATCAACAGAGTTAGATAGACTCGAACAAGCAGGTATTCTGTCAAAAACAGATTTCACCGAGTGGGCAGCACCTACGGTCTACGTAAAAAAAAAAGTCCAATCAAATACGAGTATGCGCAGATTTTTCCACAGGGTTAAACGATGCCTTCCAAGATCACTACTATCCTCTCCCAAGTCCTGAAGAAATTTTCAATAAACTCAATGGAGGAAACATTTTTTCTAAAATCGACCTCTCGGATGCATGTCTTCAGATAGAGGTGGAAGAAGAAAGTTCCAAACTGCTCCGCATAAACACCCATAGAGGGTTGTACAAATACAACAGACTGGCTTTTGGAGTAAAGGTTGCGCCTGCAATTTTCCAGCAGGCCATGGACGTCATGCTGGGCGACCTTGACTACGCAACAGCCTATTTGCATCATATACTGGTTACTAGTAAAACTACGGCAGAGCACCGGAACCATATAATTAACGTATTCGAAAAGATACACGAATACGGATTTAAAGTTAATCAGTCAAAGTGTGTGTTTTTCTTATCAGAGATTAAATACTTAGGGCACATTATAAATAAAGACGTTCGTTGGACGGATCCAGAAAGAGCCAACGCGATCAGAAACATGCCGGCCCCAGATAACGTTCAAGTGCTACAAAGCTTCCTCGGCCTAGCTAATTTTTACCAAGGGTTCATTAAGAACATGCAAAATTTGAGAGGGCCTCTCAACCAACTCTTAAAAAAGGACAAACCATGGTCATAGGGGCCCGGAATGCCAAGACGCATTCGAGAAGATCAAGAAAACTCTTACTTCAGACCTCTCCCTCACCCATTACGACCCTAGTCTCGACATCATAGTCACAAGTGATGCAAGCTCGTACGGTATTGGTGCTTGCATTCTGCATAAACTGCCAGATGGTTCGCTAAAAGATGTGGCTCACGCATCAAGATCTCTACTTCCAGACAATATTCTCAAATAGAGAAAGAGGCTCTAGGGTTAATATTTGCTGTGACAAAGTTTCACAGATATCTACATGGTAGAGGGTTCATACTGCAGACGGACGATAAACCTCTAATTAAAATTTTTGGTTCTAAAAAAGGTCTGCCAGACTATACTGCAAATAGACTACTTCGTTGGGGAACGATTCTCTGAAACTATAATTTCAAGATAGATTTCCTAACATCCAAATATATTTGCCATGCAGACAGTTTATCGCGACTCATTCCAAAAAAATACAGAAGTCTTTGAAGACTCCATCATTGCTACTCTAAGGACAAATTGTGAAATCAAAAACATGATCGCGAGTACCATAAGAGAGCTCCCAGTTACTTTGGCCGACATAAAAAGGGAGTCTCGGGAGGATGAATTCATTCAATCCATAAAAGGCAAAATTCGCAATAAAGACCCCAATATGCCTGAAGTCTTCTCCCTCTGCGATGTCGTCCTACTATTCAATGACCGCGTAGGGATTCCAAACAGCCTACAAAGAGAAATCCTCAGGGATTTTCACTTCGGACATCCGCGGAAAAACCGTTCCAAAAGCCTCATGCGCTGCTATGTTTATTGGCCAAACATGGACAAGGACATAGCGGACATGATAGAATCATGCAAAGGATGCGCGCTTGCAGCAAATGCTCCAACCACAACGTGCAAACCATGGCCAACCACAGACCATCCATGGCAAAGAATTCATGTCGATTTTTCAGGGCCTATAGACAACATGTACTAACTCATTGTTGTGGATAGCCACTCAAAATAGCCTGAGGTCCTACAATGCAAAAGACCAACCACAAACTGCACGATCGGATTTCTACACGAGCTATTCGCGCGTTTTGGCGTGGTAGATTGTGTAGTTACAGATAATGGCACTCAATTCACATCAAGTGAATTTAGAGACTTCTGCAAGTCATTTCAGGTGGACCACATTACAACGCCTCAGTGCCATCCTAGATCGAATGGACAGGCCGAAAGTTTCGTGGACACTCTAAAAAGGGCTTTACAAAAGGTACTAGGCACACCGACAGATAGAGCACTGCAACAGCTTCTGCAGGTGTATCGGATAACCCCTAATCCGAACACGCCTATGGAAAGCTCGCCTTCAGAAACAATGTTCACAAGGAAGATCAAGTCTGTCTTCGACAAACTTATTCAAAAGCAAAGTTAAAAAAACTGTATAGCCTCATAAGAAATATTTCAATCCTGGCGATAAAGTTTTTTTCAAGGCTTACAAAAACAACATAACATTCTGGGAAGTAGGCACCATAAAACAAAGAATTGGCGAACTGGTCTATATTGTCCAAGGACCGAAAAACATTCACAAACTCCATTGGAACCAGCTCAGAAAATGCCGTTTGAAGGAATCGGAGGAATCACTACAAAATAGCTGTGAAGAACCGATCGATGTAATTTTCGATCACTTCGATCTCGACACGCCCCAAGTCTCTCGTGAAGGGCGACGCTCAGGAAGGAAAAGGAAATTTACTCAACCGCTCGACGTAAATACAAAGAGAAAAAAGTTTTAACGGTTTTTTGTTTTTTTTCTCCTTTTCAAAAGAAAAAAAAAGAAAACTCTTGGAAGGGGAGTATTGTAACCCCGTAACATACCTACAACATGGATTCTTCCAGGACTATATAAAGTATGCGACATATCATTCTAAGAGAGAAGAAGAGGAGGAGAGAGAGTATTCTAATACCGTAGTATCAGCCGCGTACGACTACCAATATTGGACACTAGCACATAGCAAGCTCCGCTTAAACTTACACTATCTTTGTAACCTTTTGTTTAATATATCTTTCTTACCTCTAATCCGTCTCCCGTGTTTTTCATTCCGTGGTCCCGATTTTGGGCCCACATCTCTATCTTACACTCAATCCGTCTTGTGAGTATTACATATTCCAAGCCGTCTTTCCTCATTATGTACCTTAGAAATTTCTTGATGATAAGTATAAGTGTAGACTTATTTAAATTTTCAAACGTTTTCTGGCCATTGTCTCTAGAACTTCGCCAATGCTCACGTGTTCGGTTCATGGTATTCTAATAAACCTTTCTATAGACGCACATTTCTTTTGCCGCCAGTCCCTTCTTTATCTGTGCGAAGAGTGTACAGCATCAGAATGCCGTATAGGAAGACACTTTTCTTTGTTTCTAACGATATTTTTTCTGTTTCTTAATATTTTTCTCATCTTATGGAAGCTATATGTTGCTTTTCCAATGCTCCTTGAAACATTTCCGTGGCGTACTTTCCGTTCACTGTGAATAAACTTCCAAGACAGGGATAGAATCATCTGGCCCCGATGTGTTTGTGAATTTGTATATTATTGAAGAGGTTAGAGAAAATAATCAAAAAAATTATAACGAATAAATTTTCCTTTCCTCTTTCCATTTTTTAAAATTAATTTCTTATCTTCCTTCCTTTCTCTTTATATAATTCCTTCTTTACTTTTTATGGAAAGCGAAGCAGTGTTTCATTAATCGTAATTCTGAATAAATTCGTTTGGTACCATCATTGTTTTCCACCTGAAGAAACGTTGATTTAACGTTGAAACAAAATGTACAATTTTGTAGTGGATATTACATGTTCTAATGTAACAATGCATAATATATATATATATATATATATATATATATATATATATATGTATATATATATATATATATATGAAGAAATATAGTCTTAAGGTGTGCTATATTTATGGAATAAAGTGCTCAATATCAGAGATAGAGCGTCTGTAAATATAAAAGTGAACATAGAAGTCAACACTTAGAGGCGACAGTCAGTTTCATGCTATATGCAATCGTCAGGCCTGACGATTGCATATAGCATGAAACAGACTGTCGCCTCTAAGTGTTGACTTCTATGTTCACTTTTATATATATATATATATATATATATATATATATATATATATATATATATATATATAACAGATATTATAAATTTACTTATGAAAAATCTGGTACGATCGCTAGACATTGGCGACATTGACAAAAATTTTCCTTAAGTAATATTTAATTAAAAAAATGACAGATAAATGAAATACATATATTTGCATTTGATATTTAATGATAATTTTAAAATAATTTACGTAATTCTATTATATTTATTTGTTTTAAAAGATGTATAGTCTATTGGTAAATAAAATTGATAATAATATTTTAAAATTTTAGTTCAATACGACGTATTCATATACAAACAACATTTTTAGATAAATTCTTTATGTATACAAGTACAAATTTAACGTTTCGGAGGTTGAAATCGTAACTATTGTGTCACCACATTCACCAATCAAATCTTTAACACACTAGTATCATTTTTGGTATGGTTGCTGTTTTCTTTTATATTAAGATAATATTTCCAAGCATAAGTAACGAATAAAACGTAAAAAATATAAATCGTTCATTTTACAGTTTGTTTTTTTTTAATAGTAGAAGGTGGGTCCATTAGTATACAGAGTACCAAGTTGTGATTATTAACTGCACTCTTCACATTGACTGTGAAAGAAACCGAACAAACTTTGAAAAAAAATAATAAAAGAATACAATTCAAGGCGACAAAGGATAACAATTCACGTTGCATTTAATATTTTAAGGATTATAGCTGAAATCAAGAAACCGGAAGAGAGTTCCACAGGCGAGAAGTAAAAGAGAAGAAACCATGAAACCTAGATACCAATCCAGTACTGTGCTTTAATTCATGAAGTTGAAATACCAACGGTGAAAGTTCATTAGAACAATTACCTTGAAAGTATTTATAAAGAACGCGGAGAGAAGCAAACTTACGGCAGTTAGAAAGTGACTGAATCCAAGATGTCATATCAGGATCAATAACTTTGCAGGTTCCTGTTTGTATTTTATTACATAGCAGATAACCGAGACCAGATGTGACAGAAATATTCAATGCTTGCATAAATTGTAAACATATAAATCTGTAAGATAATAATTGTATGGAATGACTGTTATATATTACGAGAAAGTGTAGATATATATAAATTCCCAAGAGGATAGAATCCAGGTAGAACTCAATGTCCAAGACAGAGTAAGAATATAATATAAAAGTTCAGAGGTCTGATGATTTGAATCGTGATTGCGATTCCAATGTAATAAATTGTAACAACAGTGTTGGAGCCTTATATATATATATATATATATATATATATAAATATATATATATATATATATATATATATATATATATATATGTGTGTGTGTGTGTGTGTGTGTGTGTGTGTGTGTGTGTGTAATTTAATTTTTTACAAATTTTTTTAACAAAATTTGGTGTTTATAAGGTTTAGGGGCGTTACTCTGATCAACCAATCAAATATAACCTACGTTAAATTTAGACTAAGGGAAGAAGCAAAAATTAAGAAATTATTTTACAAAAATTGGTTATGACCGGTAAATATTACGTCAATAACAAAGTGGCTGATCTGAGTAAAGCACACACACTTATAACCACGCCCTGTTTCGTAAAAAAATGGTTATAATAAATAGTTCACCCGTTAGTAATTTACAATCGCCTGAGGAGATGCACTGATACGCACCGAAACACGACTGCATTTGTGTAATGGTTTTGACATTTTTTCGATGTAATATCCGAAAATAAATAAATAATATTACTCTACTTTGTAGTGAGCCGTCTTTTAAATTAATTCCTACGAACTTTGGAATTTTACTCTATTCGTTCTCATCTTACCTGTATATGTATATATATATATATATATATATATATATATATATATATATATATATATATATATATATATATATATATATATATGTTAGTTTATTATCTAAAGTTCTATCTCTGTTATGTATATATATATATATATATATATATATATTAGTTTATTATCTAAATGTCTATCTCTGTTATATATATATATATATATATATATATATATAGTGTTATTCGATAAATTGACTCAACTGTTTTTTTTACTTAAAATTTTTTTCGCCTATTGTATTTGGGGTCAAGCTAATTTTTAATCTTACTAATAAAGAACCCTTCACCACCACCAAGTAAAAAAGTTTACTCACCCTAAGGTATTCTATTGATAATTATAATTTTGTATATAAATGAGATTTAGGGGAAAAATCTTTGCAAAAAAAGTGACTCACTTTTTTCCTGCAACTAGTAATCAATAGAAACATAACCGAACAGGTTGAAATAAAGAATAATAGAGATATGATTTACTTTATAATAGGTAATATAGTTCGGAATATTTAATAATCTATGGAACTTTATTTTGAATAACATTTTCAAACCTTTTTGGCATTGACTTGATTAGGTTCTGGCAAATCTCATCTCCAAGCATTGAATTCCATTCGGATATGAAATTCACAATCAAATCCTCTTTGTTGCTCAGCTGCTTTCTCGAGGGCCTGTACTTTATAATGCTCCATAAGTTTTCTATGTCAGGAGATTGGGGCGGCCATGTCCTAACACTCACCTGCTTTTCATCAAAGTATTTCTTTATCAATTTTGGTTTGTGACAGGGAGCATTATTCTGCATAAAAGATGAGCTTGGTGGGTGTCGATTTGCACCCTTTCAGCAGAAGGAAGCAGTCAACACTCTAAAATTCTCTTGTACTGCTCGCTCCTGAGGGTCTTTTCAATAGGTTTTAAGAAACCAGTTCCGTGAAAAGAAAAACATCCCCAGAACATTATACTGAACGGATGCTTGAAAGTACTCATTGCTAAATTCAAACACCTATCAAAGATTCTTATCCTTTGAATTTAGCTCGGAGAAACTTGTGTAATAGTGAGCCCATTCAAGTCTCTTGACTTTGTTGGCTTTGCTTATTAGCGGCTTAAATCTTCGTGTACAAGATTTGTAGCCTGGTTCTAACAGCCACCGACGGACTGGGGAAGACGCAAGACTTGCTCTTCGCTAAAGAGTGACTGCAATATCTTGGCTAGTTATAGTCTTCGCAACTAATCTGTTGATTACTCTGCCAGTTCATCATCTTTTTCTTTCGTCCTTTTGTTTCCTTCCTTGGAGCAAGAGTGCCATCATTATGTGCCCTATTTCTCTCGTAGATTGGCCTGCTTTTGAGAGGGCAATAGATGCCTTAAGTTGTTCTAAGTGGCTATTTCAAGCTGTTTTTTATGCTGTATGAGACTTTCTGGAAAATTCTGGAATACTCTAAATTGAATTTAAACTGTTCTAGAATTCTCTAGAATATAGTTCTGTGTGTATTGTAAAATAGTTTTCAATATTTTGTCAGAGGCTCTTTAAATTTACTAGTTTAATCATTAGAAGGCGATATCTGAGTCAGTTTGTTGCACAGAGTTTTTTCCTGAATCTCATTTATATCCAAATTTATAATTATCAATAGAATACCTTAGGGTGAATAAAATTTTTCCTTGATGGTCGGGAAGGGGTCTTTATATTAGCAAGATTAAAAACTATTTTAGCCCCCAAAATAATAGACGAAAACTATTTTTAGTAAAAAATATCAGGTGAGTCACTTTTATCGAACAGCACTGTACACAGACACAGACTCAGACACACACACACATATATATATATATATATATATATATATATATATATATATATATATATATATATATATATATATATATATGTGTGTGTGTGTGTGTGTTGGGAGAGAGAGACAGAGAGAGAGAGATAATAAAGATACTTAGATGCATAGGCATGTAAATCATGCGGTAGTTACTGAACAGACATAGACAGAAATAATGACAAACACATAGATAAGGAACAAATTTAGAACTGAAAAACTGAGATACAGGAACAATGAACTGCATATATATATATATATATATATATATATATATATATATATATATATATATATATATATATATATGATTATATATATATATATATATATTTTGTGAATACCCATGCACATTGTTTTTAATGTGAAATTAAGTGTGAATTACGTGTCTACCGGCATTCAAAATAAGTAATAATAAAATGCACCTACTCCACATGTTTATAACCACTTCCGTATAATTGTATATCTAGGCATCAAATAAAATTATTTAGAAAAATTACCCTTATTCGACGCTTCAGTTTACCAAAATGCACAAAATATTCAAATCATATTTTAAAAATATCTTTGCACCTTATTAATTATGATAGCATCTTTGATGTATGGTAACCATCTACTCGGAAGCTCGTATACATCACTGACAGCAAGGAGAAATCTTCTCCAAGGAGAAAGATTCATGTCTTCAAAAAAAAAAAAATATTTAGGATTGATGCGAAATAGACAGTACGTCGACTGGGATTTGAACACTCTTCGCCGTTTTCATTCCTTGCTCTGACAAAGGTGAGACTAAATTTGCTCTTAAAACTACTGATTCACCGAGCACTGCATTTGCCAACTATTAAAATCTCGTTTTTTTTTTTCTTTTCTGTTTATAAATATCTACCTTGGCATTTCTCGTCTGCACCTGACGAGTCGACGTCTTTTGAGGGGAAAAGAGAAAGACGAAATATTCTTTGTGTAATTTTTTTTTTGTTCATTATTCTATTTTACTTGTTTTCTTTCTGGTTCTCTTTTATTTTTCTCAGAGATTACAACTTTTTGGGCACCCCCCTAGCTTTTGAAGTAAGACGCTATGTCCAGTCTTTGCAATAAGTCAATCTAAATGGTTAGATTACTTTTGTCATTCGATGAGATCGCCTTCTGCCTATCCTGGTACTTCTAATATTTGTTTTCATTTATGTTTAATCATTTTTTTTTTTGTTTTTTGTTTTTTTTTCGTTTTTTTGTATTGTTTTCTTTTCCACCTGGACTATTTTTTCTTTCTTTCTTTTTTCTTCAATAATATATATCCATTCTTTTTCTTATCATATCGTTTCACTCGGGATTCGAATGGAAACGGTCTGTGCGCATGCGTGGTAACTGCAACAATCATAGAGGCACGATACCTAGCGGAGAAAGAGAATATTACAAAAGAGGTCAATCTTTTTAAAGAAATAAAGATAGACACAAACAGAGAGAGAGAGAGAGAGAGATAGAGCGTAAAAAAAAGATGAGTGAAAGGGAAGAAAAGAGATTAATCGTTTGAGAAATATGATTTTTTCCCCAAAACGAAAGAAGCTAAAAGCAGACATGGTAGTAAGCGTAAAAGAGACTGGAAGAAAAAAAAATGATGCTTCTTTATTTCTAGTTTTTTTATTTATTAATTTAAAACGAAGACAAATGGTTGTACAAAATGGAAAAAATACAAAGCTATTTCTTTGAAAAACAATTTGGACAATGACATAGACACGGAATATATATATATAAATATATATATATATATATATATATATATATATATATATATATATATATATATATATATATATATATATAATGAGAAGCCACCTATACTTTCTTAATATGCATATATAGAAAAAGTTGCAAATTAAAAAATAATAATGTCTTATTTTATGAAAGTATTTATTTTTATATATATATATATATTTGATATTTCAGATTGCCCTCAATCTTTCATCAGAAATAACTGTTTGTTACAATTAAATTAAAATTACTGTTTGTTAGCAAGTAGCGTCCGTCGCGAGACGCGGACATCACGTGACATGGAACGTCACTGATATCACGGATATTCCTAACTTAAATCTAACTGTAATAAATATTTTAGATGTTGTTTAAAAAAATTAAAAAAATTAAAAAATTATATATATATATATATATATATATATATATATATATATATATATATATATATATATATATTAAGTTTTAAGTGTACTGGGCTATGCTGAAGATACATTGGACCTAACAGGAGAGCAACGACGAGGTTTTAGTGAAAATGGAAACTAAAAAGAAACATGCATGGCATCCAGAAGAGACAGTTGATATTTATCAGACACGTAATAAGGAAAGAGGGCTTGGAGAATCTGATACTCACAGGACAGATTGATAGAAAGTGGGACAGAGTAAGCATAATTGAGGATACACGGCACAGTGGATAAAGGCGGTAGTTAGATCCAGTTCACTATCCGGTTAAAAAAGTGGAGAACTTGGAGAGGAGAAGTAACAGGAGATAACTGATGACTGACGTCCATTATACTTGGAACTAGAACAGTCTACCCCAATGAGCGAAATAAAAGGTTCAGTTCGACATTCCAACCACCTGCAGAAGGCCGGAGCGTACTACGGCCGAAACGTTGTAATAAATATGGTGACAAAGATGAAGACAATAGTCCGAATAATATAAATGGTGTACATAAGACCTCATCTCAGAAATATAGACAAATACCAAATGTATTGTAGTTCAGGATTTGGGAGAAATAAAAAAGGGCTAAAACTTATTAAGTGCTACAAGCGACAGGAAGATATGAAGGACCATGTTCTCCTAAGTCCAGAAGGCACTCTGCACATAAAAGAGAAAGGCTTGGCTCAGTTAATAATCATTTCAGATTATTCGTTCTCTTCTAGAGTCTATAACTAAGAGCAGCTCAGCAGATTTTTAGCAAAATATTAGATAGTTCAGTGTGTATTGAATAAATAAATGTTTCTGATTGGGCCTCTGCAATAGGGAATATACAGCCACAGATATGCATAAACGGAAACGAGTAACGAGTCATTAGTTTTATATATGGAGGGCTGACCACTCGTATCCGGGGATGCCCATCTATTACGGCGGTTAGCCCATCACCTTTTTTCGGAAGCCTTTACGGTAAAATGTGTTTGTTCAACGCCTACCTGTGGTTTATACCGCAACTATTCTGTGCGGCCTACGGTTATAGTTTCTGGGAGAGAGCGTATCATCTTGATTGAGTGGACAAATGAAGCAAGCAGCATTTTGAATAAAATAGTTTTTTTTTTCAGTTTAGCACGTCTCGTGACGTCTTTGTGTTACTTCATCTTTTCAGCGGTCAGTCTCATATAACTTATTTTTCCACCCTAAGTCCTGTGGGACATGACATCAGAAGTGGGGATCACAAATGATTATAATCATAATAATTTCAATCAAAATTGTTGTTGTTGCTTTATAACATATAAAGGAATTTATTTTCTTTGTTAATTTATATCTCACTTTTCCAACTTCAAAATATCCAAAAGGCAAAATTCGTAAAACAAACATTCAAGTTACGAACCCTAATACAATTCTCTAGCTCACGAACAGAAAAAAAAATACACTCTACCTTGTTCATACAGGCAATGCATTTAACTCAGGAGGTAAATTCCTCGGCGGTGGGGGATGTTTAAAATGATTACCATATTTGAGGTATATTTATGGCAGTATTTATCCAGGATCCATTGATGTTTATTTTTTTCTTCGGCAAACAGTGCACATCACAAGAATGTCTATGTTGGGTAGAAAATTTTCTCGCTCGCCACATCTACCTTGTGTGACCCTTGTGTGACCCTTGTGCCTTGAATTTGGTGAAATTTATCATAAAAGTCAGAGAAAAATAATTATTTTTACAGAATGAGGAAATTTCAAAATTTTATTTACACTCAAGAGAATCCATATCTATAATCAATGACTTTCAGGTGTGTCACACATTTAAAAATTTGTGTAACCATATTAAGGATATTTTATTGGTTTGGGCTATAGGTAGTTGGGATAAGAATGTTCTGGAACAAAAAAATCAAGATCTATCTAGTGTTTCAAGAAATAGGACACAAGATAAATCATTCCAAACGATCGGGAGTCGAATGAAAGCAGTGATGACGCCTAGTCTTAATCTCCCATAAAAATCCAAGATGGAGAATAATTAAAAATTTTAACTACCTCCTTGGATGGAACTGCTATCTGAGGATTGAATGAAAAGTTAATGAAAAAGTTGATAGACTGACTATGAAGGATTGATGATAGTGATGAGATAGATTTCAATTTTTTTTATTAATATCTGCATTGTTTCTTTCCAATTAAATGTACATACGACTTTTGAAGGAAAACTTTTCATCTTGTTGGTCAACAGCAGGTATGTCTTCATCCTCACTACGATATTGTTTCCTAGACAAGTGTTTGTTTTTTTGTTTTTTTTTTTCATGTTGGGGAACAAATGATGGTCATATGTAGAGAATAGGGATAGTTCAACCAGTTCAAATTTAGTCGTTCACAGTAGCCCAGGGCTTGTGTGCTGGAGTATTATCCTGGTGTAACAAGAACCCTTTCTCCAGTTTTCCTGGACGTTTTCTTTCGTAGTTAAATTAGCAAGTCGATGGTGTGATCACTTTGAGAATTAAGTCAACAAACACAATGTCTTTCGCATCTCAAAAAAGCGGATGCACCTGAGCAAAATCCTTTGTCATGCCGAGTAAATTGGGCAGAATATTCTAATCTCTCTCACAGGCTATGCCATCCATCATCATGTTGTGAACATGATCAATGTTTTCCTCGGTCCTGGCAGTTGAAGGACGCATACACCTTGGGCCATCTTTAAAAATCACTCTTCCTCCTTTAAATTCAGCTGTCCACTGTTGCACTGTTGATAAATCTTTAATGCCACCGCTAATGTAGCAACCATGTCAGGATGAATGCTCTTGAATATAAACCCTTTCTCTTTAGGTACCTTATAACAGCACGATACCAGAAGTTGTCAATTTTAGCGAGAAGCCGCTACTAGTTACGTTCCAATTCTTCTGTAAACAGTCAGATGTTAGTATATTTAGAAAGAAACAAAGCACTCATTACAAAGAAGAGCTGAAAATAACGCATGCAATGTTTCACAACTCTCTCATCACTGCTTCATAATAAGGTTATGCATTTTTCAGTCAACCCTTGTAGAAATTTGAGTATAGTATATTTAATATATAGTACCACTGTAGTGAAGCTTTGGTTTGCTTTCCTTTGTCCCCTTTTTAGTTTAGGTACATTTTAGATTAGTCACCGTTTGTGATCCCTTCACCGGAAAAGGCACAATAAAGCACACGCTCAAAAACGCTGTTCATATTTTTCTTATCCTCCTTAATATTAGCTCCAAAGATAGCATCGCCGGTATGTAACCTTTAAAAACTTTTCTCTCTGCATTGGT
>OZ010605.1:65932078-65952078 GCA_963932145.1 Acanthosepion lycidas
CAGTGGTTCTCAGTTCAAACCATACAACAGTTCATCGTCATCTTCAACAACTTGGAAAAGTTCCTAAACTTGGAAAATGGGTGCCTCATGAATTGTCTGAAAACAACCTCACATCCCTAGTTGACATCTGCTCTTCTCTCCATTCTCGCCAACTTGTCTCACCCTTTTGGATAGACTTGTGACTGGCGACGAAAATGAATGTTTTATCGAAATGTTAACCGTCGTAGAGAGTAGCTTGGTAAAGGGGAAGGACACCAGCCACAGCCGAGAAGGGAGCTTCATGGGCAAAAAATTTATTCTTTCAATCTGATAGGATCGCCAAGGAATAATCCACTTTGAATTCTTACCACCTAACGCAACAATTAATGCTCAAATATACTGTCAGCAATTAGAGCATTTGAACCAAGCGTTGAGGAAAAAAGACCTGCTCTAGTGAATCAAAAAGGGGTGATGTTTCATCAGGACAATGCGCGACCCCACACAGCAAAAATCACGTCACAAAAGATCGAAGAACTTGGTTGGGAGGAACTTCCTCATCCACCTTATTCTCCCGATTTTGCTCCTTCAGACTACCATTTGTTTCGTAGCTTACAGAATCATTTGGAAGAAACAGCTTTTGTAACACAGGAAGGGGTTAAAACTGACATTTGTGAGTTCTTCGAATCAAAGCCAAAAGAATTTTACAGTAATGGAATTAGTAAGCTTGTTAATAGATGGAAGGAAGTCATAGATAATCAGGGAAAATATATTGTTGATTGAATCTGTAATTAAATGTAACATTTGGTCACTTGTTTTCTTTATTCAAAATTCGGACAGATCTTATGGGATGACCTGATATAATAATATTTATTATTATCATTATACTTTTATTATAAAAGATTATGATAAGTATTTTGCAATAGCTGCGCAAATGTTTTTGTGTTTCAATATTAAGATTGTACTTCTTCAGTAGATGGTAAGTATCAATAATAGAACGGATACATGAAAGCTTTCTTGTAGCGTTTTCAAATCTTTTTTTAATTATAATCTATTATAATAGAAAATATAATAATATATTGATCAAATTTGAATTGATCACTTTTTAAAAAGTAAATGCCACGACCTGTGGAATTTTACTCCATCTGTTCTTTCTCTCATTTAGACACGCGCACACATATATGTGTGTGTGTGTGTGTTTGTGTGCGCAAAATTAACTCTGTTCTCTTGTAATTATAAATATCTTCTTAACGTTAGCTATAAAGCATAAAATGTTGCGAAGTCCAGAGCAATATTTTTGTTATTTTCTCCATAAATAATTTATAACACAAACCTGCACTTGATAATATCACATGAATGATATTCGTTTACAGAGTTAAATGAAAAAATGAAACAGTGATAGGCAACAGAGTGTCAGGTCCGCTGCTGCTTCGAATGAAAATATGACCATAATTGCTGAATGTATCACACCGGCTATTATCGCGCTCCGCAGATTTATTCTCTTTATCGGTAAATAGGCATATAGTCCTGTAGAATTTTATTGTTCTCTTCTACACCGTTTGGAATTAAATTTTTTTACTTCCCTGAGACTGATTTTCGAGCAAATCCAGAGAATCTAATCTGTCGTGCTACTGAACCTATGAAGAAATAGAAATATAGAACTATTTTTCTGGGTAATGAAAAGTTTATAATTATTATATCATTACGCGTTACAAATTTAGTCCCCTTTTCCTGCCTAGGCTGGTAATTCAAATTGTAAGAGAATACTAAAAGCGAGAGTTTCGATGTCTTAGGTTTATTTCTTGTAACATAGATTATGGCGAAAATTTTAATAAAATGTTATTCTAATCATTCAGTAGGTTTGTTATTTTTGTTCGAAATAAATTTGCTACAAAAACAATACCCAATAACGCTAGTCATGTTCTTAAATAGCCGCGTCTGCCCTTGAATTTCGAATTGATCGTTATATATAGCCTTCAGATTGTTCAGCAAATGTCCGAACTGTCAGCTATATATCCCCACTCTCCGTATAAGACATCTTTCGAACTTCGACAATTGTCCATATATTAATCAGAAAGTATTGTAAAAAAAATAACAGAAACCATATCATATAAATTGCTGCAAGAGAAGCATCAATTAAATCAAATCGATTAAGAGACGAGCCTCGCGAAACGAAGTGGGTCTTGAAGCGTGTCTCACTGGCGATGGTTCGAGGTAATGCTTTCTCCATCATTGCGGCTGGCAGAGGATAGAAAAAAATTGTTTATTGTTACGTTGTTCTGGAATTGTCATCAGTGGTCAACGGTACTTGTTTTGTTTCAATAGATTTTATTTTTAAATAAAACTTCTAAAAAAAAAAAATTATATTAAATCACATGTAACTAGAAGAGAAAATATGACGTAATCAATATGCCGTCTTCATAATTTACTTCAAGAAAAGTTAGGCAGGAACCCCCCAATAGTAATAGAAAGAGCTATAAGCGTTACCGGACTTGAGAAAGATTTTATAATATCCAAACCACAGTAATGCTAACTGTCCAATCATTAAATTCGGAATGATTCTTTACAAGGAAAACAACATGAGGTAACTATTTGAATATAGTGAAAACATCAAAATAATGACCTACCGTAAAGAAATAGCATTATACCAAAACATATATCAACTACAATAAATAATCTACAAAGAATATATCTATAAAGAATATGTTTGAAAGTATAAAATTATGTACACGATACATGTAGTTGAAGCTATAAAATCGCTTTCAAAATATTTTGATTTTGATAGTAAATAACCCATAATTGGTGATATGCTCTTGAACAAAAACAAACAACAAATCAACAACGGAAATCTCCGATCAGTGACTAAAAATGGCTTCGAACGAATGCATTTCATTGTTGGTCATCCTCTTTCGAACTTCGACAGCTGGCCATACATTAATCACAAACAAAGTATTGTAAATAAATAACAGAAACCATATCATATAAATAGCTCCAAGAGAATCAACAATTAAATTGTATGTAAGTAGATGAGAAAATATGACGTAATCAATATGTCGTCTTTACAATTTACTTCAAGAAAATTTACGTATTAGATTGGTGCAAAAAATGACGTAATAATGTCGTTTTTTGAAGTATTTTTAAACGTCAAAAAACGACATTATTACGTCATTATTTTTGCACCAACCTAATAGGAAGACTCCAACTGTAATAGAAAGAGCTATAAGCGTTACCGGACTTGAGAAAGAATTTATAATATCCAAACAGCAGTAATGCTAATTGTCCAGTCATTTAATTCGGAATACTTCTTTATAAGAAAATAATTGTACTCACGATTACATTTATCATTGCAATGTTTGGCTGCAACTTAAATAAAACAAAACGAAAACAAAATCATTCAAGAAATAAGAATCAGAAGCGATCAGAGTTTTACTTAATATACAACGTCCAAACATCACTAAGCAGACCGTGAACTTTCACCTATCATGATGGATGTGTCTTCTCTTAAGGAGACTTGAACGTCTATTGGGATTCAAGTTCACACCAGACCTCATAAGGGAACTGATATATACATTCTATTGCTAAGAATGCGTGCAAAATGTCGGCTTCAATCTATGGATCCAGCAAATATCTGATATTTATGCTGTACTCAATCTTTAAAAAAAGCCAGATCCGAACAGATATGAATCAAGGCTGTCATATCTGGTCTGTCTCTGCACAATCCTCACTTTTCTGTCCTTCTGCCACGCTTCATCTTTACATAAAATCATATTAGACAAAAATGATGTATTGTTGGCATATATGGGGTAGAGATGCTTGGCCCTCACTTTCCAGGCCGTCTGCCATGCTTTAACTTTACAAGAGTCAGATTAGACCAAAAATGGAGTAGTGCTTCCATATCTGGGCTGGAGCTACACAATCCTTACTTTCCTGTTCTCCTTTAACGCTTCATCTTCACAAGAGTCAGATTATCGTTTAGTTGCTACCCCAAACTCAATGCACTCTTGCAGTAGTTTATAAAACAGAATTGAAGATATTTAAGGCCTTTTACAAAAAATTCAAACTGAAGAAATACATAGCTTGTGTATTTGAAGACATAATGGTTGTCAATGTAGTATCATTGTTAGAGCCTATGATAAGTGTTGTGTTGTGTAAAAAGCAGGCTAAACTGTGAAAATACGTCATTTTGGAAGCGGAACGATGCTATCAGATTGATAGAGCGCAAACGATTTTGCCACTGATCCCGAATATATGTATATACTGGGCGTAACAGAAAAATGTCCAAATTGTGTAAAAGCAAAATTTTCAAATTGTTAGATTAATTTTTGAACCGTTGTATCTTAGAGGTGATTAAATATATTTTACTGGAATATTCTGTGATATTTATGACACTATTGGACTCTATATTGAGCAAAAAGAATGTATAATTACTCTCCAAGCTTAACAGAAGAATCGTGAAGAAATCGAACATAAAGGAAGATGGCATATTCATAATTAATTATACATGGCTAAGGATCGGAATCACATAAAGGAAATAAATTAAGTTTATATATATATATATATATATATATATATATATATATATATATATATATATATATATATATATAACTGCGTGTGTGTGTGCGTGTATGTGTTTTTCCAGGATCATTTTCGAACTTATTCAAGATGATCTCCGACGTCTCTAACCTTCTAAATTTCTGTCCTGGAGTAACAAGTTTCCTCACTATCTGTCTATATTTATGAGATGAAGTATTATGTACATTATTTACATTATTCGGACTATTGTCCTCGTCTTTGTCGCCATATTAGGTAGTTGGAATGTCGAACTGAACCCTTTATTTCGCTCACTGGAGTAGAATGTGCTAGTTCCACGTGGTATTTTTAATGGATGTCTTTTATCAGTTATCTCATGTTAATTCCTCTCTGATAGTTCTCCACACCCTTAACTGGGTATTGAACTGAAACTTTTTGGGTCCTGTCACTGGATCTAACTGACGGCTTTATCTATTGTGCCATGTATCCTCAAGGATAAATGACACAGTGTATAAAGGCAAACAACAACTGAAGAAACGAAATCTTCGATCAGTGATATAGAGTATAAAAAGCGATTCGTATAGTAATAGAGGATAGAATAGAAATAGTGATCCGTATAGTAATAGAGGATAGAATAGAAATAGTGATCCGTATAGTAATAGAGGATAGAGTAGAAATAGCGATCCGTATATTAATAGAGGATAGAGTAGAAAGAGCGATCCCTATTGTAATAGAGGATAGAGTAGAAATAGTGATCCGCATTGCAATACAGGAGCGAGCAGAAATAGTGATCCGTATAGTAGTAAAGGATAGAGTAGAAATAGTGACCCGTATATTAATAGAGGATAGAGTAGAAATAGTGATCCGTATAATAATAGAGCATAGAGTAGAAATAGTGATCCGTATATTAATAGAGGATATAGTAGAAATAGTGATCCGTATATTAATAGAGGATAGAGTAGAAATAATGATCCGTATATTAATAGAGGATAGAGTAGAAATAGCGATCCGTATCGTAATAGAGGACAGAGTAGAAATAGCGATCCATATAGTAATAGAGGATAGGGTAGAAATAGTGATCCGTATATAAATAGAGGATAGATTCGAAATAGTTATCCGTATAGTAATAGAGGATAGAGTAGAAATAGTGGTCCGTATATTAATAGAGGATAGAGTAGAAATAATGATCCGTATATTAATAGAGGATAGAGTAGAAATAGCGATCCGTATAGTAATAGAGGATAGACTAGCAATAGTGATCCGTATAGTAATAGAGGATTGAGTAGGAATAGTGATCCGTATATAAATAGAGGATAGAGTAGAAATAGTGCTCCGTATATAATAGAGGTAGAGTATAGAGATTGCGATCCTTATAGAAATAGAGGATAGAGTGGAAATAGTGATCCGTATAGTAATAAAGGATACAGTAGAATTAGTGATCCGTATATTAATAGATGATAGATTAAAAATAGCGATCGATAATAATAGATGATAGAGTAGAAATTAGTGATGCGTATAGTAATAGAGAATAGAGCAGAAATAGTGATCCGTATAGTAATTGATGAAAGAATGGAAAGACTGAACCATTAGACGTCACGCTACCTCGTACTTATGAGTTTCGTTTATGTTCACGTGATTAACTTCATCCATGGGCCTGTGTTCATCAAAATGGTATCGCCTGTGTTACAGTGACGACAGCGACACTTTATTCCTATATAAAAGATGGTTAGTTAATAAAGTCCTTTGTGATTCATGTCAGAGAAACGAGGTTTAATAAATTTAATGTCCATCAGGAAATCTGATCTAAACTGAAGTGATCTGTGATGACCGCAATATGGCATACTAATACATTGTTTGTGGTTTTTGTCACCTGAAAAATACAAAATACCTGATAGCCTCCATAGCTGACCTAGAAAGTAATCACAAATATCATTTATTTCGGAATCAGAATTGCGTTCACGAATATGTGTAAGGAAGTGAATCTAGTTGAAACCATGTTATTGTTGTGGTGTCCTCACTCTAAAGAGTCTACGTTGGACTCTTCCGACAGCTTTAAGATTAGTAGGAGGGAAGGCCTTGGGTGAACAGTCGTATAGATTGTTCGTTACTGTCGAAATCTGCCTTTGGCAGAGTGGAAACCGGAAGAGGCCTTGCTGAAGCGCAAAGTTTCGTCCGGGGAGGTTGACAGTCCCGGACCCGTTTATGTGGGTTCTACGAAAATATTTTTGGCCGAGCCTACGTGCTCGGAGAACCAACGGTAAATTCGGCCTAGTGGAACATACATCCCTCGTGTTAAATATTAACAGTCGAATAGATCTGTTCCAGCTGTGCTGGTTAAACTCTCAGCCACTGGACAGAAAAGATCTCCAGACGGGGCTATGTCGAAAGACATTCTCGTATCGGGAAACAGCTACCGACCTCGTTTTATACCGGGTCTACTGGAAATTACAGGAAGGGCCTACGGGCTCGGATACCTCTCATTAAACTCGGCCTTGTTCCAAATCTTACCTCGTGGAGAGGCTGGTAAATATCAACAGTCGAATAGATAGAACGCTGGACAACCGACACACACTTACTTGTGTAATACTGTTTTTGTTGTATTCACTTTTTAATCTATGATATATCTGTAACAATTGTTTTGTTATTTCTTAAACCATTTACTTGGTCACAACAGTTATACATAGACACACCAAATCCAAAGAACCAGGAGTCTTATAAACGTCCGATCGACGAAGAAAGTAGAAAAATATATTCATATTCTCGCAAGAAAATCGAATGATTGAAGGAAGACTGGAAACTCCATAACTTCGATTTGGAAGTTCATTTTTCATAGTACAGAAGAGAACACGCGTTTCTGTTTTTACAGATTGAAAATTTAACCTTGGATTCTTATCAAGTATTGCATCAAAAGTTATCTCGCTGTAATTGCTCTAGAATAGCCTATGATTATTATGGCGTTGTGCAGAAATCGGCTCTGAATACAATAAAAATACATGATAGATTTTAAGTGTATGTTGCTTAGAGAGAAAGCCTCATTGATAGGAGCCACGATTATTATGGAGTTATGCCGAAATTTGTCAAGCTTAGAAAATAACAATCAAGTGAATCAAGAAAGATACGATCGAGAAACACGCCTTTCCTATTGAATAATGTGATATGATTAAATTTTACAAAAGGAATCCCTCCTCTTCCAAGCAGGCATTACAATCTAGCTGAACAACGCAACACTCTTCCATTTTATCTTCATCATTCAACATTTACAGTCAATGCTCCGTGTTCATGAATTCCTAGACCTTCTCAAAGTGGGTGTTTCGACATCCTGGTAGAGACTAGCATTCTATTCTTTGGTTCTAACGAAATGTTCCCGTTTCTTATGACTTTGTTCGGCACTTCGAATTCAACTGTGGTAAGAAATACAAAGGAGAAACTGGCCGCCCCTTTTAAAGTAAGACTACAAGAACATTGGAAAGCGGTAACATGAGGGTAAAAATCAGGCGTAGCTGACCACATATAAAGGGAAAAGGGAGATCACCGCCCTATTGTAGGATGAAGTTAAAATAATATAGAGGAACACTGGAAAATACGAAAACTTAAGGAATCAGCAAATATGATATGCCACAAAATTCTTCTGTACCGACCAAGCATAGAAATGAATACAATATGGGAACCAGTAATAAAGACCGCTAGAGAAAAACAAAGAACAGTGAAAAAATGCTATATAAGCTTTGGTGGGGGAAAAAATGCAAGAATAATAACAGAAAATTTACAATATGAGCACTGGTAAAAATGGTTGCTGAGACGTTAGGTTTATAAGCCCAAAAATGCATGCGCGCCAGGATACGTGTCTCAGTGGATAACGACGTTGGTTAGATCCAGTAACAATACCCAAGAGTTTTGGGTTCAATACCACACCATTGGTAAACCAAAATATTTAGAGAGTTGAGTTAAAAGGAAATAAGTGAGACATCCGGAAGAGGTGTGGTACGTAGAACTAGAAGTATATACTTCAAAATTAAATCTGGGAAGCGTATTAACAAACGGTGGATGATGAAGAACCGAAAATCGAACGCGCATTTAAATAACAAAAACGCATAATTTACATTATTCAGACTGCTATCCTCATTTTTATTGCCACATTTACAAAGTTTAGGCCATTGTACGATCCAGCCTTCCCCAGGTGATTGGAATTTTGAACCGAACCCTGATATTACATATATTTCGTTTCCACGATGCGAACTACGAATCGAACAGCTCAAAATCAATCAAGAACAGAAGCGAAGTATTCAGTGGGTCTTACAATAATAATGAAGTCACTTTAATTTTCCTGGTAGAAATATCTGCGGTTGTAAGTTCCATGTTCCTGACCACTGCAATATAGTTGTGTCGAATATCAAGAAAGACTCACTGATACTTGTGAATAGGTAGACTTTTTATTTTTTTATTTTTACCTTTCATAAAGCAACATATACAGAAGAATGTTAAAAGAATTCTGATAGCAGAAGACTTGCCGAAATCAATAACCTATAACCTATAACCCTTGAGAATGACATGCCTCACCACCAATTAAACAATAAAAATTTTAAACTTCAACAAATCAATATGAATGAATTCGCAAGCTAGGAGAACGACTCGAGAATAATATTAACAATTCAGATATATACATTGGTTACACAACCACGAGAATATCGTGCCGAATAATGTGTTATTTATCCGTTCATTTAAATCAAATATTATTATAACTATAAGTAGCATTCAGCATGAAATAGAGATATCCCATAATAAATAACATTCTATTAAATCTAAGAAAAATATAACTAATATATAGCATTAAATATTTAAAAAAATAACAAGAACTGTTACATTAAGAGGCGATGACGAGATATATAAAAATTTTGAAACCGATATAGCCCCAAAATTATTCCAAAATATATTATGAAAGTCGAAATTACGCTGATGTTGTATAATTAATATTTAAACATTGATCGTTTCGTTTTGTATGGCTTATCGTTCTTTTGCAGGTTACTTAAATCCAGTCAGTAGTTTTAGTTTGTAATATTTTTTTTTGCGGGAAAGATAATATATTTTTAGTGATACAAGTCCTACTAATAAATCCATACCTAGACGGGAAGAAGTGGAGTCATAACTTTCCCAAGGCTATTTTCACGTAAGTGAATCTAACGAACCCAACGGGAATTGGAACTCGGTTTTTTCAGTAAAGATTTCCAACCGTCATTTTTCAAACCACCCGCATAAAGATAAAAAAAAAACAAATAAGAAACAAGTCTCAGCTATGAGAAAATATTTACTCGAATTGGGCTCAAAACAGAGTGAAGGTGTAAAAATACATTTTTATAATAAAAATACCAGCAATATATATTTTTTTATAAAAATATTACCCACAATTTGTGAAAAAATACTTGTAATATATTAAAATAAAAATATTAGCAGTAATGCAATTTTTGTAAAAAAGATACTTCCATATATTGAAATAAAAATATTAGCGGTAAGGCATTTTTGTTAAAAAATATTGTAATATATTAAAATAAAATTATTAGCAGTAATGCATTTTTTGTAAAAAAAAATACTTGTAATATATTAAATAAAATATATTGGCAGTAATGCATTTTTTGCAAAAAAAAAAAATACTTGCAATATATTAGAAAAAATATTAGCAGTAATGCATTTTTTGTAAAAAATATTTCCAATATATTAAAATAAAAATATTAGCAGTAATGCATTTTTTGTAAAAAAAATACTTCCATATATTGAAATAAAAATATTAGCGGTAATGCATTTTTGTTAAAAAATACTTGCAATATACTAAAATAAATTATTACTAGTAATGCATGTAATATACTTGTAATATATTAAATTAAAAACATAGGCAGTAATGCAATTTTTGTAAAAAAAATACTTGCAATATATTAAAATAAAAATATTAGCAGTAATGCATCTATTTGTAAAAATATTTGCAATATATTAAAATAAAAATATTAGCAGTAATGCTTTTTGTAAAAAAAAACATACTTGCAATAAAATAAAAATATTAGTAGTAATGCAATTTTTGTAAAAAAAAAAAAAATTCCATATATTGAAATAAAAATATTAGAAGTAATGCATTTTTTGTAAAAAAATACTTGCAATATATTAAAAGAAAAATATTAGCAATAATGCATTTTTTGTAAAAAAATACTTCTAATATATTACATTAAAATATTGGCAATAATGCATTTTTGTAAAAAGAATACTTGCAATAATATTAAAAAATATTTTAGCCGTAATGCATTTTTTGTTAAGAAATACTTGCTATATATTAAAATAAAAATATTAGCAGTAATGGATTTTTTGTAAAAAAATACTTGTAATATATTAAACTAAAAATACTGGCAGTAATGCATTTTTGTAAAAAATACTTGCAACGTATTAAAATTAAAAAAATATCAGCTGTAATGCATTTTTTGCAATTGCAAGTATTTTTTTTTACAAAAATGCATTACTGCTATTATATTTTTTAATATATTGCAAGTATTTTTTTAACAAAAATGCATTACTGCTAATATTTTTATTTTATTATAAAATAAAAATATTAGCAGAAATGCATTTTTGTTAAAAATACTTGCAATATATTAAAATATATAATAGCAGTAATGCATTTTTGTAAAAAAATATACTTGCAATATATTAAAATAAAATATTAGCAGTAATGCAATTTTTGTAAAAAAAAGACTTGCAATATATCAAAACACAAATACTAGTAGTAATGCATATTTGCAAATTAAAATTAACAACATTATTTTATTTTATTTTTTTTTTTTTTGTAAAAGAAATTACTAATACTCCCAAGAAAATAAAATTGCGGCATCAAATGACCCATAAGGAGTTGATATGCCGTTAACGATCAAATTACTCGAAGATGTTTCGCTTTTATTGAAGTTTCATCATACAATGATATATGGAGAAGAAGAAAGATATTCTGTTTTTTTTTACTTTTGTGTTATTTGATTTTATACCAGAATTTCTTTCTTTCTCCTTTTACTCGCCTCTCTGATGAAGCTTTAAAAGAAGTGAAACGTCTTAGATTGATAAACATCTCTTTACCTTATTTCTTCTGATTCCGTTTCATATTTGATCTCTCTCTCTCTCTCTCTCTCTTTTCACTTCTGTGGTGAGTAGTGTCTGAATTGACATAACAGTTTCTCTCTTTGGATGAGACGCTCTTCTGAAGTTGCGACAGACGAAGCTAGAATGTAGAATAAAGGTTTGACATTTGCTCTCCTCCCTTCTTGTGTTGTGTTCTGAACTGCAACACTTAGTTTTCATTTTTAGCCGTCCTTCGTGAATCTTCTTTGAAGAACATGGCGTCAGCCCCGGCATGCACGTTGCTTTCTGACGGACAAAACAGTTCGCGATTTTAGCTTTCTTTATCCATATATTACGGACCATATATAAAGGACTGCTTGGATTTACGAGAATCTCATGGGACAGCAGGAGTATGGATGGCCAACAATTTCAACAAATACCGTGATCTTTTCGGGTTTCGTAACACATATATGATAAAAAACAGTTCTTTTATTTACGGTTCTCATTGAACAGCTGAAGCATAGGTTACTAAATATGATTTACCAGACTAAAAACAAACAAATATGGCGCTGTCTATTGATTTATAGGTCAAAATTACAATTCTGTGAAACATTAAATTTTCAGCAACTAAGCGTATCTAGAGTTATGCGGTTACAATGCATCCATTAGGCAAATAAATAAACGCAATCGAAAATTCCTGATAATGTATCCTTTATTTAAAATTTGTGCTTTCTACTCGATGACGAAGCTGAAGGTCTGAAAACTGTTGGAACATACTGAAATTAAAAAAATGTTTAAGAAAGGAAATACTTATAAAAAATTCATAATATTTCACAGTGCTTCATTGAAAAAAATTGAAATGGAAGCAAATGATAGTCAAAAATTAATTATGTTTGAAAACGTTTCATCTAATTAAAAATGACGCTGAATGTAAATACTAGTAAAATATTAATAATCATATTTGACAACGCATTGTCTAAAAGAAGATGAAAGTCAAGAATCCTAAAAAATTAATAATCATTGAAAATGTTCCATCTGAAGCTGAAAGTTTATACTAGAACAACATGAATAATACAATTTGGCAGTGTATTGTCAAAAAGAAGATGAAAGTCAAGAATCCTAAAAAATTAATAATCATTGAAAATGTTCCATCTGAAGCTGAAAGTTTATACTAGAACAACATGAATAATACTATTTGGCAGTGTATTGTCAAAAGAAAGATGAATGTCAAAAATAGTCACAAATTAATAATGATTGAAAATATGCATAAGTTTATACATAAAACTAATGGAAATCATTAAATCTAAGATAATAAATAAATAAACCCAATAATAAGCAGGTAAAATATAGAGGGACACTTCAATTTTACTCTACTTGCATGTAGGAGAGTTGATGGCGTAAGTAGATGTGGAAGGAAAGAGATGCTATTGTTTGGAAAAAGGAAGGAAATACATGATCGTCTATTTATTATAAGAATAGTATAGATCGTTGATTTTGCCATGAGTTTGGAAGAGACAATATCATGATCATACAGGCAATGTCATCAACAATTATTTTTCTCTTACCTTTTTATTTTCCTTTAGCAGTATCACTGCTAGCTTTCTTTGGAGCCATGACTGAGGACTAATAAAGAGAAAAAGAAAGGCACAATACAATAAAATTGGAAAAGAATAGCACACACAACACAACACACGAATGCATGCGGTCGACTAAGAAATGATTCCGTTCGGGTTAACTCGGTTCGGCTTGGCAATGTTGTTTGAGATCGGAAATTTTGTTTGATAACCGAGCATTTTTCTCTCAAATATTCTGTTAAAAAACCGATTTGTTCAACATGTGAGACGTTCGAGAACTTAGGTTGCTCTGTGCTAGTTAGAAATTCATCTTGCGTTGGTGCATAATTATCAGGCGTTTTTGTAGTTGTTATTTTTTAATAAAAACTTGCTGTTTTGATTACTTTTTTTCGTGAAAATATTATTTTACAAAAAATGCCTGTCGATAATCATACTCGTTTAAAAATGTTATTGTTGAATTCTTATATGTCTTTTCTATAATATTGTTTAAAACGCCTGATAATTATGCACCAACGCAGTCATGATGTTTGACATGAGTCTGCCTAAAAAAGATGAAAATGATAGTAAACACCACTCAAAAATTTATAATAATATTTCACGATCCAAAAACATGTAGCTGAAAATAATTATTAGGCATTAGTTAATAATAATGAATAAATGTGATTCGCCATATAAAAAGAAGTTAAAATGAACTACTTTTGTTTCGTTTTAGATGCCGTGTCCCTTCAAGACGTAGACGATCATGGCTCTTCACATCTCTCTATCCCTCGTAGCTCTCAATAATTCTTGTCTCTTTGCTACTTCCCACAGTTCATATTCTTTCATCAACTTGCTTAAGGCTATGTTGCTTTCCTCCTTGTCTCTATTTCCGTCTATTCGACCTGTGAATATCAGATTTTCCATGATCTCCTTTCTTATTAAGTGTCCCAGAAATTTCATCTACCTTTTCCTGATGTTAAGTATAATCTTCTTTTCTTGTTTGCATCCTCTCCAAAACGTCATCGTTGCTCATTCTCTCGGTCCATGATATCCTTAGAATCCTTCTGTAGAACCATACCTTCCCTGCCTCGAGTCTCTTCATCTTTGAGGAGATATTCCAACATTAGCTTCCGTAAAGGAGGACATATGCCATGTAGCAGCTCATTACTCTTTTCTTTGTTACCAAAGAAATCCTACTGTCTCGTAATACTTTGTGTAGTTTTTGGAATGCGTCTTTAGCCATCCCAATACGTCTTCGAATCATAGCGTCGCATTGCCATCACCCATCACTGCATTTCCCAGATATTTAAATTTGAAAACCTGCTTGATAATAATCTCGATCTGTAAATTGCATTTCGGGTTCATCCTTTTTCTGATGACCAAGCATTCAGTCTTGTATTTTATGCTTTGTGCCTTCTTCCTGCTCTCCTTCTGTAAGAGGTTTTGTCATGTCTTTTCTGTGCCTGTTATAAACACTGTGTCATCTGCGTATCTTATGTTGTTAAGGTTGTGCCCGCCAATGTTGAATCCTGTTAGAAAATTCCAGCTTTCTCAGAAATGCCTTGCTGTATAGGTTAAATAAGTCTGCTGAGAAGACAGGTGGATGCTAAGGATATCATGGACCGAGCGTATGTGCAAGGATGTGGTTTCGGAGAGGATGCAAACAAGGAGGAGGAGGCTTATACTTAACATCAGAAAGAGGGAGATGAAATTTCTGAGACACGTAATCCGAAAGCAGGGGCCCGGAGTATATGATACTCACAGGTTGAATAGAGGGAAAGAAAGACAAGAGAAAGCAACGCATGATATATCTGGCGGGGATAGGCAAGTGGATGAAAGAACGTGGTCTAGGGGAGGTGGAAGAGGGACAAAACTTATTGATAGCTACAAGGGGAAAGAGGGGAGCGACGATCGCGTACGTCCTGAACAGAAACAACAAATAAAAATATAAATAGAACATCGGGAATAAAAATAAAATGTCTGTAATCATCGGCCTCAAGAGTGAGCAATACCTGCAAGTTGCACAGGCTCAGAAAGGCCGGTATACTTTATCCAAATAGATAATAATTATATAATTACTTATTAACTGAGGTCGAAGCTGATGAAAGACGAACATGAGAGGAAGGGCAACAGGTTGTCGTTCATATTGCCATTCACAAGCTCCCCGGGATGAAAATGATTACGACAGAACTTAACTGATAAACTGCAAAAATACGAACAAATCAATTAAACTTTTACACGGGCAACCCAACTTGTTAGGTCTATAAGGTTGAATCAACATCAATCTTTGTGTATTCTTTTGGTAAGAAGGGCGTTTCACTCCCAAAGTTTATTCACAGGAAGCGGTAGTCTGTGGAACGGACTTTCTGTGGATACTTCCTGGAGCATCATGATCTTCCCTTCTAGGGTTAATCTTTATCGATCCCCTATATCACCGTAATCTTCATTTCCTGTTTCTTCATCATAAGCTTGTGGGAATTGTATTTGATAAAACATTAAAAAATGATTGTATGAAACAGAAAATTAGAACAGTTGTGAACATGGCAATAAAGATAAAGACGGGGATATAGTTTATCGTCGTACCCGGGGTGCAGAAGTAGTTTATCGTCTTAGCCAGGACGCTCATGTAGTTGATCTTCATACTCAGGACGCGGATGTACTTTATCGTCGTACGCAAGACGCGGATGTGCTTTATCGTCATACCCAGAATGCGGATGTAGTCTATCTTCATACCCAGGACGTGGATGTAGTTTATCGTCGTACCCAAGACGTGGATGTAGTTTATCTTCATACCCAGGACTCGGATGTATTTTATCGTCATACCCAGGACAGGTAGGGTGTGCGATTTATATTGAAAACCGGCCTTTAGATTAGCTGCCATCAAAAAGATATTTAAGTTTTTTTTTTTACAGTATACAGTTAAAACGTTTGACATGTACCTAGTAACGAACTCTATGAATGATTTGTTTTAGTATTTATCTAACGTCTTTCAGTAAACATAGAAAGACATTTCGTTATGGCAAAGGGTGTTAGAGTGTTTAGTCACTTTCCATTGGTAACACGCACAGGGATCGCCTTCCCAAGCCGATCATCAAGAAGTCACCTTCCTGACATATCGCGATCCGGACTCTTACGCTATGGTCGGAAGGCGCACATTGCAACCACTCGGGAACGCGCGAAATGTGATATAGTATTTTAGAAAATGACAGAGACAATGTTTTCCATTTACAAACAATGTATTCAGGATGTAAATGCGAATCAATGTTTAAAGAATGAAATAAGTAATCGATATCAACAATAGTTTTCTTTTCTCAATCTCCTTCTCTGTTAAACACATACTCTATGTAATATATATATATATATATATATATATATATATATATATATATATATATATATATATTTACAACGTAACCAAATAGGTTCTGTTCGTTTTTAAAGGAAAAAAAAAGAAAACGCTTCATTATATTTAGTCTTCGAAGTAATCGCCATCGGCATCCAGCACCTTCTGCCAACGTGTCTCCAGCTGTTCAATGCCCTTGCGGTAGAACTCGTGGTGGGGGGTGACGCAAAGAAGTCCGTGAGGGCTTTGCGCAAGTCTGCTTCATTGGTGAAGGATTTTCCACGAAGAAGATTATCCAGGGAGTGGAAAAGGTGGTAATCGGATGGCGCAAGGTCAGGTGAATAAGGTGGATGGCATAAAGTCTCCCACCCAAGTTGCTGTATGGTATCCCTGACCACTCGCCCGACATGCGGCCAGGCGCTGTCATGGAAGAAAAGCACACCTTCGTGATTCACCAGTGCTGGCTCCTTCTTGCGCAATGCCTGTTGCACACGTTTCAATTGCTGCGAGTAAACGTCTCCAGTTACCGTTTGGCCCGTTGGTAGCAGTTCATAATGAACCACTTGACGACATGTCCACCAGGCACAAAGCATAATCTTGCGTGGGTGCATAGGCGGTCTTGCAGTGTGAGGGACAGCATCTTGAGGAGACAACCAATGTCTGGAACGCTTGGGAGTTTCGTACAGAACCCACTTTTCATCACTGGTAAGCACTCGATTGAATAAGAATGCGGTACGGTGGCGAGAAAGCAGCGATACGCAGGCTGCCACTCGTTCTCCATTATGGACCTCCAACAGCGTTTGCGGAACCCACTTGCTCAGTTTGTACATTTTACCTAGGCGGTGCAGGTGAAGTCTAACTGTTTCATCGGAAACGCTGAACTGGTTTGCAAGTTCACCACACGTTAGACTACTGTCCTCTTCAATGGCCGCCTTCAGGACTCCATCATTCAAGACCTGTGGTCGTCCACTGCGAGGCTCATCATGGAGGGACAAATCTCCCAACTTGAATTTTCGAAAGCAACGCCTTGCAGTACGTTCATCCACAGCACTATCCCCAAACGCTTGACATATGCGGCGACTTGATGCAGCTGTTGATAAGCCCACTCTGAAGTGGTAAAGCAAACAGCCCCGAACGAGATCTCTAAACACTCCCATCCTTCACACAGCTTTCCGGCTTATAACTGATGGCCGGGCACGGTGCGCGTGTTTTTTTTTTTATAACGTCTGATATTCCTACTTCCGGCTGTCCGAATTTGAAAACAATTGCTACTCGCATTTCTTATATATTTCAACTTCATTCAATGACTTATCAAAACACAGACATAACTTTTTTTGGTTACCTTATATATATATATATATATATATATATATATATATATATATATATATATATATAAACAGTGATCCTGGACCGATTGTAAATGTAAATTAAGTTTAATGATGTTTTTTTCTTTTCTTTTTCTTTCAGATTTAACAACTTAAGACTTCGGCAATTTGAAACAGGGAAAGATTAACAATCAAACAGCATGTTAAAGTTTCAAGTGTCGACTTGGAAAAACTGTTCGTAAATTCAAAGAAACTGGGTCAGTGGCAGATGTGAAAACAGTATTGTGTGCTGATTTACGCCGTTCAGCTGAAAACATTGCTGCAGTGAACGAGAATGTGGCCGAAAAGCCTGACGCCTCTATTCGTCATCGCACGCAGGAATTGAACCTCTCCACAACAATGTTACATCGTTTCAATTTCACTCTTGGTTGGTCGATTATGTTGACCCTAAACATCGTACAATTTGTACACATACACACACACCATCCCACTACAAGGAATCAGTACATACACACACACATACATACACACATACGTACAAACATATACTTCCCAAGTTACATGGAACCAGTATACACATACACACACATATACACACATATATACGTACATACATACACAAGTACTTCCTAAGTTGAGTGTTGTTTGTGTGTGTGCCCGTGAGTAGTTTCTTGCTTTTGTTAACACGTGTCTGTATATATATATAGTCGTGCTTCACAGATACCTGCATGTGAGCATGCGTGCATGTGAGCATGCGTGCATGTGAGTATGCTCGCATGTATTTGAGTGTTTTGACCACTGTATTTGGTCATCATGTGTGTATGTTGTGTGCTTTTGCGTCTGGGGTGATGATCTATTTAGTTCTGGTTTAAATTTGCTTATGAAGTTTTGTCTTGTAGTTGTAGGATAAGAAGAATTGTCTGTTTGATATATCGGTATATCAAATTTACCCTGGTTACATTTGAAGATGTGTTGTGTTACAAAAAGTTTTCTCTTGTCTGCTAATTTTATGTTGCTTTTGTGCAGGGAGACCCTGTTGTTGACTTGTTGGCTGATGCCTATATATGACTTCTTGCATTTTGTGCATTTAAGTATATACATTACATTTTTGGAGTTGCATTTTAAGTCTTTATTTATTATGAATATCGTTTTGGGGTTTTCAAAAGTCTAGGAGTTTCCTTCTATAATGATGTCACAAACCCCACATCTTTTTTGTTGCATTTTGTGACTCCCTGTATTGTGTGTTGGTTAAATTTAGATGAGGTTAATTTGTGTTTTAGGTTTTTAGATTGACGTGTAATTTTAATTATTTTGGTTGTTTTTAGTATATTTTTCAGTTTATTATTCTTGCTAAGTAGGTCTACATTTTTTGTAATTTCTGTGGATAGTTCTGGATTGAGACATATGCTAGATTTGGTTCGACGATACGTTCCTTTTTCTTTCTAAGTTGGTCTAGAGGAATTTGTTTTGCGAGTTCAAAATCAAGGCTACCCCTCAACAGTTTGGGAATGAATTGGATTTGTTTTTTTACCAGTGACTCATCTGTAATATTTTCGTTATTATTAAATATTTCTCTTAGTCTCAATTTGAGTTCAAATTCCTTAAGGTCTTTTTACGTCTGCTATATTGCTTTTCGGAGCAGGATAGAATTTTAGGTCCAATTTCAGTATCTTGATTTCGTCATTTGTAAGTGTATATGTAGATAGGTTTATTATTTTGGATTTTGTGTCATATAAACTGGTTCTAAAAAATGATTTTTTCTTTTAATGTATTTCCGGTTTTCAAAGAGATACTCTCTCCCTGTATATTTTGATTTTTTTTTTTTTTCAGTGAGAGTTTTTTTTTTTTTTTTTTTGTTTGGTGAAATTGGGGTTGTTGTTTCTCGATGGTTCTATATAGGTGTGTTTCTTTTTGTTAGGGGACGTGTTCCAGATATTTCTAGATTTGTTGTTTTTGCATGGATTGTATGTGGGTTGTGGGTAGAACTTTTCGGGAAATTCTACTTGCACTCCTGGATATAGGTAATGTTTGTCAGGTTTGGTTTGTTGTGCTTGATGGTATTTGTAAGTGTTTGTTTTGTGTATATGTGTGTATTCTGATCTTTGTTTGTGTTATGGTGTGTTGGTCTGTGCAGGTTTGTTTTTCCTCTGTTCACTGTTTGTTCATAATTGTATTTGTTGTGTGGGT
>OZ010605.1:65957078-65977078 GCA_963932145.1 Acanthosepion lycidas
TTAAGTTTCACATTTCCACCAAGTTTTCGAGCGTGCGAAAAAGCCGTATGATAGAGAGAAAGAGAGAAAGAGAGAGAGGGGGTGAGAGAGCCATTCCAGAGAGGCGATGCCAATCTCACTGCACAGAAAGAAGATTTAAGATCCATAGATGCACTCAATTTGCGAGTGTGGGAAAACCGTATTATAACGATAGATATATAAGAAGCTACACCAGAGGGGTGTTGCGTGTCTTCCTGCAAGCACAGAAGAGAAAGTAAGATCAATAGTAGCACCCAGTTTTGCGAGTGTGTGAACAAGCCTTATGATAATGATAGATATATAAGCAGCTACACCAGAGGGGTGTTGCGAGTCTTCCTGCAAGCACAGAAGAGAAAGTAAGATCAATAGTATCACCCAGTTTTGCGAGTGTGTGAACAAGCCGTATGATAATGGTAGATATATAAGCAGCTACCCGAGAGGGAAGTTGCAATTCTCTCTGCAAGCACAGAAGAGAATGTATGATTCATATTTTTTGCCAGTGAGGGAACACCACGTATGATGGAGATAGATATATCAACAACCACTCCAAGTACGTGATGTCAGTCTCCCTTCAAAGACAGAAGAGAATGTAAGATCTATAGTTTCAACCAGTTTTGTGCATGTCAAAAATAGCTGTCGGATTGAGATACAAATGCAAACACTCCAGAAATAGCTGTGGGATTGAGATACATATGCAAACACTCCAGAAAGGAGTTGCGAGTCTCACTGCAAATGAAGACGAGATTCCAACAAGGAACTCCTGGGCCGCGAAAATATATCCTGGGTGAAAGCAATTTACCAATTTAAGAGTTGAATAAGATTTTTTAGTAAATATGTGAGATTAGCTCTTTTGCTGTCATAAAAAACCTTCCTCGATTTCATTACGCATATATCCAGTGACCAGAATAAGTTCCTCAGCTTGCTTGTCCGTTGAGTTATTCCTTACTGGCTATCGTGGTTTCTAATGCTTGAGGCTTTTAGCAAACCTGCCGTAAAATATGCCATCTAGTCAAAGTATTTGTCACAGTTGAGGCTTCTCTTTAAAAACCGTAAAGATCTGAGCAGGTTGCAAAAAAGGCTTTAAGATACTCACGTAGATACTTAAGTTATTTACTTGCAAACTATTGTCCTTATCTTTGTTGTTATTATCACAACCTTTCGGTCGTTTTTGCCTGCGGCATTTATTCGGTGTTTGTTGATGCAGATAGCATTCATTGACAAACAGCTGATGAAGACCAGTATCTACTACAACCGAAACATTGTAGTAAGAATTAAAAAAATGAGAACATTAGGCCGTATGTAAATTCTATTTTATTGAAAGCGGCTCAGATTGAGGAATCGGAGTGCCGAGATCGAATTCCAGTCGGATCCATTACATTCACTTGTGCTAATAACCTTGGGAAAGGTATTAATCCTCTTCTTCTCTCTCAAGCTATGGATAAATAGCATGACAGAGTGGGTTCTGTACCATTGAGTGACAACCGGTCTTGGAGAAAGTAATCCTAAATTAAAAGCTGTATCTAACACCGGCGTAGCACATATAATACAGCTAAAGAAAGGATAATTCGCATTGGCTTGATGATCCCGGCTATGGTCGAATTATGATGCTGATGATGGATTTATATAAAGTAGTAACCTGTGAAAATTTCACGGTTTTCCTATTTAAAATTTCTGGTGAATTTTAATACTTAACTCTTAAGTTAATGATTAACTAAGCTGAGGGCGAGATCTACAACAATATATGTACGTAGTAATTCTTCTGTCCTGTCGTTTAATATTTGAGCTAAGCAACTTTCTCAAAATATTGCAATAACAATCATAAATATGAATGTTGGTCGTTATTTTAAGAAGTAAGGGGGTACAAATGAAAAGACGTCAAATTGACAATTTTTTCATTTCAATGAAACAGTCGTTAAACATTGTTATCTCCCCTTCTTTCTTTCTTTATTTTTGTTTGTTTCTTTCTTTCTTTCATTCATTTTTTCTTTCTTTCATTTTTTCTTTCATTCATTTTTTCTTTCTTTCATTTTCTAACTGAAACCAAATCCATTATTTATCTTTTACATCGAGTGCAATGTGGATTTTCTAAAAACAGTGAAAAATCCTCCCAGATGAGTGGTACAAACTTGGGCGATAATCTGTTCGATTACTGACTAATTTGGCAGAATTCCCACTGCAGACTGTCGTTACTTTCTGCGATACAAATTATTCTTACAATTCAAAAAGGTATTGGCCTTAAATAACCTATAAACGGTTGATAAGCTGCAATAAATCAAATTACTCTTGGTTATGGATTAATTTGAATAATATACGTTTTGGTCGACAAACCCTGACGCCTTTCTTATGAGTGACTGAATGTTGCGCATTAAATATAATAATTATTATTATTATTACTAGAAATACACGTAAAAATTTCGCGGTTTTCCTATTTGAATTGCAATTAAAGAATGACTAATCTCATGATGTATTCTATGACAAGAAAATATTTGTAGAAATTCCTCTATCGCATCGTTAAATATATGTGCTTAACAAGTGTAACAAAATCTTGCAATAAGGATTATAAATAAGATGGTTGTTTTAAGTGATTAGAATTTAAAAGATTCGAAATTGGTAACTTTTTCATTTTATTAAGCCAGACCCTAAACATTTCTATCTCCTTTCTTTCTTTGTTTTTTCGTTTGTTTCTTTCTTTCTTTCATTAATTCATTTATTTTCTAACTGAACCAATCAGAGTTTATGAGACGTGTTTTGTTTTTCCACGTAATCAAAAAGGCAATAGTTCATTATTCAAGAGGTATTGACTGGAGACGTTAAAGACTTTTATCTTCCTTTCTTTATTTCTGTCATTTTCTCATTGAAATCAAGTAATGTCATCAGCACTTTTCACGGTATCAAAACGGAATAGTCCATTATTCAACTCCCCCAGAGCCCACCATAGTTGAACAAACAGGCATCAGTAACATTGAAATTGACTTTTTCCTTTTCACTGAAACAGCCATTAAACATTAATTAATTAATTTATTTATTTATTTATTTATTTCATTTTCTAATGTTACTAATCAGAGTCTGTGATACGTGTTTTGTTTTTCCTCGTAATCCAAACGGAATATTCCATTATTTATAAGGCATTGAACGGAGTCATTACACACTGCTATCTTCCTTTTTTTGAGTTTCTTCACTTGTTTCTGTGTTTGTTCGTTTCTTTCATTTTCTTACTGTAACAAAATGTGTGTCTTTTCTCCGCTTTCCACGCGAACAAAACCGAATAGTCCATCATTTATGAGGTCTTGTCAGGAGACATTAAATACTTTTATATCTATTTCTTTATTTCTACCATTTTCTCATTGAAATCCAGTAGTGTCTCCAAACTCTTTCCACGCGATCAACACGAAGTAGTCCATTATTCAACTCCTCCAGAGCCCACCATAAAGGAAAAAGAAACTTGTCTTAGCAGGCTTCAGTAACATTGAAATTCACTTTTTACCATTTCACTGAAAAAAGACTCTTCTTTCTTTCTTTCTTTCTTTCTTTCTTTCTTTCTTTCTTTCTTTATTTATTTATTTATTTATTTAATTATTTCAATCTTCTTTCTACACAATCAAAAAGGAAATAGTTCATTATTCATGAGGTATTGACCGGAGACGTTAAAGACTTTTATCTTCCTTTCTTTATTTCTATTATTTTCTCATTGAAACCAAGTAGTGTCATCAGCACTTTTCACGCGACCAAAACGGAATAGTCCATTATTCAACTCCCCCAGAGCCCACTATAGTTGAACAAACAAGTATCAGTAACATTAAAATTGACTTTTTCCTTTTCACTGAAACAGCCATTAAACATTTATATCTTCTTTCTTTCTTTCTTTCTTTTTTTAATTCGTTCATTTTCTACTTGAACCAGAGTCTGTGATATGTGTTTAGTTTTTTCCACGTAATCAAAACGTAATAGTATTGACAGGAGGCATTAAAGATGTCTATCTTCCCTTCTTTAATTCTATCATTTTCTCACTGAAATCAAGTTGTGTCTTTTGGATCCTACCACGGGATCAAAACTTAAGTCTATGTTGCCCAACAAACACCACGTCTACAGTGTCTGCAGTACGTGGGATGCCCGTACGAACCTTATGAGTCACGGGATTCGAGATCGATGACCCATGTGAGTGATACATTTTCCGAGCCTATTTTTCTTATTATGTCGATCAAAAATTTATTTTTTTACCTAAGGACAAGTATTCGCTGTATTTCCATTTTTCTTAAAATTGTCCATCTTTCTCATAGAATGACATTACTGTTTCATCAAGTCTTAACTTCATCTGTGAGGAAATTGTCAAGCATTCACTGCTGTGCAGAAGATTCGATATTAGATAACAGTTCAGCACTCTTTTCTTTGTTTCTAACAAACATTGACTGTTAATTAATAGTTTGTTCACCTCCTTTCGCTATTCCAGTGTACATTTGAATTACTGTATTACATTTTCCAGCCTCTTTTAAAAAAAAACTGAAAGTTATATCTTTGTGCTTATATCGTTTTGAGTCTCCTATTTGTGGCAACCATCTTGGACACTCGTCGGTTTTTGCTGAAAACCATACATTCTGTTTTTAACTGTTGATTAGATATTTCTTCTTGTTTTCTCTTTCTACTTTATTTAGGACTAGCAGCATGGACCGGCGTTGCCCGTGCTATATTAAAAAATCGTACGATTCATACAGCAATCGCTATCACTTGACTTAAAATATTTTGCCCTTCCTTGCCTTTAAAGGAGTGCCCTTTGCCGTGTTGATGTTGCTACATGCCTTACTTTTTGCCTATCTGACACTGCGAATTTTTTTCTAATCTCTATACTAAACATTAAATCTGTTACGAAAAAAGAACTAAACGAAATGAACACAAAACGATCAGCTTTAAAAAACAAATTGTAACTCGAAAAACCGAATGAAAAAAGAATGATAACAACAAATACTTTTTCACACTGTTGAGATGTTGAGTGTTTCCGCTTGCGTGTATTGAAATAAGGACAAACACATACGTAGGGAAAATACTGGTTTATTCGAAGAAGTATTTACAACAGAGAGATTAGTAGTCAAACGAACACAGGTTAGTCAGTAGCAATCAGAAAGAGTATAAAGTCCAACGGTATCTTCCGGTAGAGAGACGGAAGTGTGATGGTCACCTGATCACTTCCAGAATACTACAGAACCGTCCTATTAGTAGTAGAGAGATCAGTATATTCTGATGAGAAGGTGGGTGCGCCCCAACACACACCCAACCCAGTTCTGCGGAATCAGAATCAACGTTGAGTTTAAGCAAGCGAATGAGCCAATTGGTGTAAAGTGCCATGCAGATTTTAATTTTTCCCACTTGTGACCAATGCAGATATCGATTTTTTTTTTTGCATGCTAGCATGTTAGTTAACATTTGTGTCAGTCAGCAGTTGGCTCTCACGCGGGCCAATAGGATCTTCCTGCCTATTTGTGGCAGCCAGCTATAGGCTCTCACTCTGGCCAGTTGGAAATGACCGCAAACTGCATGAAAACTGCCGTAGACGCTTGAAAAAATCGATTATTTCCACTATCGATGGGAGTTGGGAAAGTCACTGTTGGCCTTCCCGCTAACTTGGAGTATGTGCATGTAAATTTTGGTGCATATCCGTCGAAAATTGCAGCCGTGCATTCGTTACACATACATACACACATCCTGCCTTTTATAGAGAGAGATTTCCTGCAGTTTAATTTCTGTGTTTTTAATATATATATATATATATATATATATATATATATATATATATATATATATATATATATATATATATATATATATATATTTATACTTGGTTCTCTACCAGAGATACACTTTAGTTTTCTTTCAACAAATTTCAATAATGAACAAGTTTTTTTTACAAAATCTTTCAAATAGGACTGTTTTCTTTCTTACTAAATCTATCAAATATGAGTTGTTGTTTTTCTTTTTTTAAATAAGACAGGTTTTTCTTACAAAATCATTCAAATACGATTTTTTGGTATCTTACAAAATCCTTCAAAATTATTATTTTTTTATTCAAACTTTCAAATACGACCGTTGTTTGTTTCTTAGAAAAACTTTCAAATATGAGTTTTTTTTGTTTCATACAACATTTTTCAAATACGTGTTTTTTATTCAATCTTTCAAATACAACTGTTGTTTGTTTTTTTGCAAAATCCTTAAAATTTGATTGTTTTTGTTTCGAACAAAATCATTTAAATACGAGTGTTTTTGTTTCTTAAAAATTCTTTCAAATATGACTGTTTTTCATTAGAAAATGTCCAAAGAAATAAATAATTTATAAATCATTTTAAAAAATAATTGTAAAGATACCAGCAAAAAAACAAATTAAGTATCAAAACGAAGCCTTGTTAAAAAATATAGATGAAAAATATAACAGCAATATCCGTGAAATTTTCACTTTTCTCCTATGTGGATTTTCTGTTGAATCTTAATTTTTAAGTAAATGATAGAATAAGATAGTTGCAAATTCTACGCTCATGAAAATTTCGCCATGGAATCGATAAGTATTTGAGGCGAAAAAATTTCACAAAATATTGCAATAAAGATATATTGATGAATGTAGGTCATTATTTAAAGAAGTAAGAGGGTACAAATGAAAAGATTAAAAATTGACAAGCTTATCCATATCACTGAAGCTGACGTTTCGCTGATTAATTTTAATATCTTCCATTTCTTTATCTTTCCTTTATTTCTTCCTTCTTATCTTTTATTCATTCATTGATGCGTTTATTCATTCTTTCCTTTACTTACCTTCCCTGAAACCAAAGAGCGCATTTGATCTATCTTTCCTTCTGTTTATTGCACATTTACAAATGTCATTCTCATCATCTTGCACATTTACAAATAAAATTTTCTCCATCTTACTCATTGACAAATCTACCCTTCGTTCGTGCATTAAATACTGCTGCCATATTGGGTCCGGTACTCCTGCCATTCATCACGTGGTTCTTTGCAAAATCCAATGAAGGACCTTCAATGTAATCGGGCCTGAATTGGCATCTCGACTTCTGTCTCATTCTCACCGACGTGACGTGGCTCTCTGTCTTTTCAACAAATATTTTCATGGAAACTGATCTGATGAGCTTTTGTCAGTGGTTCCCCATCTACACGAATTTTAGCATGCTAATAGATTTACATTTACCTTCCACCCGTTTACTGCTGAAATAGTTAAATATAACTGCCACTTCTACTTCAAAAGTTTTTTTGTCTCACTTCCCGTCTGTGAAGCTCCCTTCCGTTAACTTACTTCCCTGATCAGTAAAATAATAAAAAATTAAATGGAATGTCAATGTCCGTCTTCTATCTCTTTGAATACCGTTTATTTTTTTTATCCATTCCTTAATCCACCTTATACCCAATCTTTTTTCTCACGTTCACTTTCTATAAACCCTGCGTACTTGTGGTATTCTCGCCTTGCTTTGGGTGAAAGGATTAAAAAGATACTGTCATTAAGTAAGAAGGACCCATTGTTCATCTAAGGTAATGCAGATGGTAATATAGCCGTTCCCCTATAAGGAAACACTTGGCATTTATGGACTGAGCAGCTAGTAATGCTTTCGGTTGATATTTATAAAACGTTTCTCTTTAAAAAAAAAACTGAAAATATTGATTAGTTTTCTAATGAAAGTAATTTTTTTTTCGTGTAGCCTTTTTCGATTTTTCCAATAGGGATGTTTAATTTTTTTCCTCTTAAACTTTTATTTGAAATAGTGTGGAAAGTCTACATCTTGATTATGAACCATTTTCAAGTTATTTAAAGCCTGAAATACATTTTGATTTATGTTTTTTTTTTATTATTTAGGTGAAAATGGTTTAGGGATACAAGTCCTACTAATTAATCAATAGCCAGAAAAAAAGATGGATTAATGCCCTTTTCATTGGTATTTGCGATTATGGAAATCCAACGAATCTAAATTCAGCTTTCCGAATAAGAATAGCAAGACAATATACACTACACAACCCCCACATAGTTGTATTTCGAAGCCGTTACCTATCGAGTTACTGACCAGGCTCGACGTTGCTTAAATTCGGTGACCGTATGAGAACCGGCGTTTTAAACTGATGTAGGCGTAACTCTCAGGAAAATATTTTTCTCCAATAACTGTTATCGCTTTTTCCAATGATCATGGGCTTTCCTTCGTAAACTTCTTATTTGAAGTAGTGTGGAAAGACACCATCTTGATTATGTCATTGCAAGGTTCAATGTAAGTTCAAAGTGAGGAACGAAGGGATAAGCATTTTCATAATATATCATTCCTTGTAATATTTTTATAGCGAGGTTGCCTGCTATCAAAATTGACGAAAGATAATCTTTCTAGATCGTACTTTATATCACTTCGCGTACCCGTTTGCCTAAACGTTTAACCTCCTATATTTAGGATTTTATTCAGATACATTTTGTCGAGTTCATTTTGTGTCTCCATCCGCGGTTCTTTTTTTTTTTTCAATTATTTTCTCCATTCTATAGCTTCTTGTGACCTTTTGTTCCATATTAACAATGCCTCTGTCATCCCTTCTAGATTATTATTATTATTAATATTATTATTATTATTCCGAGGTAGAATCGCCTGCCATTGCCTTTTGGTTTCCAATCTGGTAGCATTCTAATCATTTCCGGTGATTTTTTTGGTTTATTTTATTTTGCAAGCCTAATCAATTTCCCGCTACACTTTCAATCGCGCTGAATGAAAGAATAAAAGAAATCCTTGTACATACCTACACCAGTACGTGTAGATGTATGAACGGACGCAAATACACGCGTGAATACATTCACAATCACACATATATATATATATATATATATATATATATATATATATATATATATATATATAAGCTGCTAATATATATATATATGACGGTGTGTGTATACAAGCGCATCTCTGGTATATATTCTCTCCGTCTTTCTCTCTTTCTCTTTTCCCCTACTCTCTCTATATATGTGTGTGTATGCGTGTGCTTGTGTGCATGTATGTGCCTGTGTGTAGGCACGTGCCTGCGTATGTGTGTGTATCGTATATGCATGTTCTTTGAAATTATATATATATATATATATATATATATATATATATATATATATATATATATATATATACGCACACACACATAGATACACACACACACAGACAAGCACATCTCGGGTATATGAATTGAAGTAGGCATGTATGTGTATGTATACACTAACTGGTTACCGTGTTTAATACTATTGTCTTTCTCTCATTCTCTCTCTATTTCTCTATCTTTCTGTTTCTCTCTATATATATATTTGTGTGTATATGTGTGTCCGTTTGTGTGGTGTATGTGTGTACGTGTGTGTGTGTATATGTGTGACTGTGTGTGCGCGCCTGCGTGTGTGTAACATATATGCCTGTTCTTTGAAATTATATATATATGTGTGTATGCGTATGTGTGTGTGTGTTCTTGAAAATTTTAAATGTTTTAATTCTATTTGTCTTTTTATATGTTATATTTTAAGGAATCCATACAGGTTCTTAAAATTTTTCTCAAAACTCCATATATACATGGTGTATTAAAATACTTTTACAAAATTTGGGGGCGGGTCCCTCACACGAAAACAAGGTCAAAAGTCCATATAAAATTATATCCGAAAATACTTCGTTTGTGAGTTAGTATGTTTAAAGTTTACGTCACACAGCGTTTGATGGAAAATTTAAATATACTAAACATACTCTTGCACTATCCATAGTTTGTGGTGCAACGGATCCCATATTAGCAACGAGACTCGGTTACCTTTCATCTAGAAACGCATTCAGGTACGGCCGTGCAGCCTCACTTCCATTACCATTCGTGCGGCCGTATGTAAAATCATTTCTGTCTACTCATAATATGAATATCTCACTACTACACACGCTAAAAACAGACTAGCCAGAAATATACACGAAAGACAAATGTAACCTAGTCTACAACACTGCGCCATTCAACGTAAACTTACTTTAGAATTAAAAAAAAACCTCAAAAACGAAGGATTTGCAGAGAGACGTTTAGTGGACTTTTGTCGCTGTTTTGGTGTGAGTAATCCACCCCCAAAACTTGAATATATATATATATATATATATATATATATATATATATATATATATATATATATATATATATATATTAAAGACATTTTTTTATGTTTAACGTTCTTTTTATAGATACAAGTAATTAAGTAAATGGTCTGTTTATATATATATATATATATATATATATATATATATATATATATATATATATATATATATGAATTTATAAGTAAATAAATAAATTTATTTTACTTTACTCGTGTCGGAGTTTTTTTCTAGACCATTATTTTCGCCGGAAGTACATGTTCTTTGTTTTTTTTTTACCCTTTTTATTCCCTTTTGTATTAGTTTATTCATTCACAACCTAAACATCTAAGGTTTTGCCTGACGATGGTTGGTTGGTTGGTTGGTTGGGTTTTATGGCATATCAACCACTGTGGGTCATTCAATGCCAAATTAAGGTATATATATATATATATATATATATATATATATATATATATATATATATATATACACACACACACATACACACATATATATACATATATAGACCTATACATATATTAAATATACAGTACTATTAAACATTTAGCTGGCAACATTATCTTTTCAAAAACACATAGCAAGCAACATTATTTTTCCGAAAACATTATCTGAAGCATTGTTGTTGGACGTAGTTTATCGTCATACCTAGGACGCTTGCCGGACGAGTATAGCTGCTTACATTTCTAAGTTTCTTAGTGTTTATATATATATATATATATATATATATATATATATATATATATATATATATATATACATGTGTGTACGTTTGTATATATATATATATATATATATATATATATATATATATATATATATATATATATATATATGAATTAAATATATAAATATAGATACAAGCAACCATATAATTTTGTAACTTGAATCCAGATTCTGTCTATATTTCTGAGATGAGGTATTATGTGCAGTATTTACATTATGCGGACCATTGTCCTCATCTTTGTCGCCATATTTGTCACAACGTTTCTGCCGTTGTACGCTCCGGCCTTCTTCAGGTGGTTGGAATTTCGAACTGAACCCTTTATTTCATGACACGTGGAACTAGAACAGTCTACCCCGGGGATCGAAATAAAGGGTTCAGTTCGAAATTCCAACCACTTGAAGAAGGTCAGAGCGTACAACGGCCGAAACGTTGTGACAAATATGGCGACAAAGATGAGGACAATGGTCCGCATAATGTAAATATTGAATCCAGATCCATACTTCAATATTAGGTTCTATTTATTTATAAAACGCAGAATTAATAAATTATAAAAAAGGTGCTTCCGCGGGATACAAATTAACAATACTAACGACCGTTAGCAACAATTCATCACCAGTGGAGATTCTACTGAATTCGCGTCGTTGGCGGCAGCCATTACTGGTGTTGTTTGAATGCATCTGCTGACTGCAAGACTATAGTTTACGGCCTTTTTTTTTACTGATCTTACTCGTCTCACCCAAGATAAATATATTACGTGCGTAATAATCAAGACAAGTTAATATTCCTCTCATAGCTTTTCCGCAACAAATGTATGCAAACTATGCTAGAATCCAAACTTTCACTGTCAATCACTCCAAAGTGGTATATTTTATCACATTAATCAAGTCATTCTTGAAAGAAGCATGTGCATTTACACCTAAATATAACTATTGGAAAAATATTTTTGTAAACAGGGCCCTGTCCCGAATATGCAAATTAACCAATTAAACTAAACTGTCAATTTCTATTTTATTTTCAATTAATATCATTTTTTACCTCATATTTCTTACAAGCTTTCTATATAAATAAAACCAAAACGCGCGCTCATATAACGGTGTAAATACAAATCATCATCCACAAAGTTTAAATCCCGCTCAATGAAAATAAGCTGATGTTTTTTTGTTTTTTTTAATTTTTCTCAGAAATAAAAATATCCCTTAAATAAATTAGGACAATTTTATGATTTATTAATGATTTTACTGAATTCATTGTGAAACAATTTCTTTCGGAAAATATAATACAAGAGAATAGTTTTTAATTAAACTTAGCATAAAGTACGATTTGAATACATCCATATTGCCATTTTTTTAACTACCCGTAAATTATTTTAAGGCAGCATTTATAAACCATGTTATTTCTTATAAATATAATTATGTGTACTATGCCATTTGTGAATCTTTTCCGGTATTTCAATTGCATATTAAAAATCACTTTTAAAATGATTTATATGGAGCATGGAATTAGCCGACCTGGGTAATTTTTTTCAGTTAATCTCCGACATCAATAAATCCGATTTTAATTGTATTTCCTCAAATGGAAGCGAAATGTTAGCGTAAAATATTTTGTGTATGCTTTTATGATATCATGCCCTATCTAGACTTGTCCAAGAGTTTGGTTTCAAAATCGATCTACCCTACGTATTTCAAGAGTATATTTTATACGTACGCCAACTGGGTGTAATGGTTAACACGCTTGATTTGCTCGATTAATTACGTCTGAATAGTGAGTTCGATCCTCACTGGGTGCTCCATACTTTCGTCCCATCTACGCTACACTTATTAAATCAATTTATTTGAGGACATGAATATCTGTGAGCTAAATCCTTTAAGAAATATATGAACCGGCACTGATTTTTATCAAAAACCAAAAAAAAGAAAAATACTGCTTGTGTAGATGTCGTCTGATAAAAATGAAAAAGTGTTTTGAGTAGTTCATCTTATTCCATTCGAGTAAACACACACAGAACCACACACACACGTCTGTGTGTGTGTGTGTGTATATATATATATATATATATATATATAGATATAGATAGATAGATAGATAGATAGATAGATAGCAGTGATAGATGGACAGATTTACATATAGATATGAACAGGTATAGATACATAGATAATGAAATAATTGAGATAGGTAGATAAGAATACAATTAGATATAACCCAGACGAGCATAAGTATTAAAACGGTATATTACAGGTTCTCTCAGTCGTGGCCCTTTAGTGTTGTTGATTTTAGCTCGCCATATCCTTAAATTCTTTGTAGATGTTATTTTATTTATTTCCCAATCTCTGTTCTAACATTCACTTACAGAAACTCGTTAGAAAGCTTACTCGCTGTTTCCCTTTGTCCGTCATGGCTTAAATATATCCTGTAAGAATCAACTTTCCAAGCCATCCTTTCTTCTTATGTCCCAGAATGTTCAGTTGTCGGTTTTTGATTGTAAGAATAAGCGACATACTCGCTTCCATTTTCCTTAAATCTTTCGAATTTCTTCCATAGTACTCTTAGCATTTCTTTGGAATAAAATATCTGCTGCATCAAGCCTCTGGAATTTCCAGAATTTACTGACACCCAGCCCGTGCGTTCTGCTCTCAAAAATCTATCCTGCAATTGTGGCAAGCCCGATTGTGGGCCGCGGGTAGTGTTTTCTGACCCTCATTGATTTATCAACAATAGCTTTTTTCTATATACATATATAAACCATTCACTACTGTCTATTAAATGATCAATAATTCTAGTGCATTTTGAGGATATTCTGTGTGTGTCTTTTTTTTTTTTTTTTTTGCTTTTTTTTTTTTCGTCAAAATCCTTGATTTTGTTTTGCTCATAGTAATGGTAGTGGTAGATTCAGGGGATCGTATTATAGATTCGGTGGGACGTACCAGACCCTTGCAACGACCCTGCACTAACATAAAGGAAAACTGATATTGCATCGCATTTCAGCACCGAAAAGAAAGAAAACTTGTGCACACATATTTTATAATGATTTTTTCTAAAGAATGAAAATGAAAATTATATTAGATCACAATGCATATACAGCGATTTTCATTTTTCTTCTTTTTCGATATATTTCCCTGTTTCAGCCTACGGCAGCTTGCTAAGTCTCAGGCCGTTTTAGTTTATTAAAGGATGTATCCACCTGTGAGGTTTAGCGGGCGATATGTCTCTCAGAAATATCCAGTGTGTATTTGTATATAGTTTCCTTACCTATATAGATTGCTATCAATGGCAAAAAGAGTAACATATTGATGACTTGTGACTTAGTGTTTGCATAAATTTTCCTGGTTACCAAACAGCTTAGTATGTCTAAATCTATTCAAATGCCTTGGGTTACATTACATGTGATTTTCAAGTACATGTCTACGGTATCACATGCTGGGATCATCTCTCCAAAGCGATCCTATAAGTGCAAGACCTCAATACCTTGACTAATCGACCATGGTGAGATTTCGAACCTGGATTCCATGATCTGAAACCGAACTGTCTAGCCGGTGGCAAATATATGTAATATGCGTACTTTAATAGTGAAACAGGTTAGATTGATAAACGCTTCCTATTTGCTGTTTATCTTATCGCCCTGTCGGATTCCATTGAATAATTCGTCTATATTTGATCGTAACTAACACACACATACACACACACACACACACACACACACATATATATATATATATATATATATATATATATATATATATATATATATATATATATATGGTTGCATAGATGTGAGCTTGTGACCCTGGGTTTCACGCTTTAGCGATCGTCAGACAAACTGATTAATTTTTAAAAAAAATTTGGTTTCATGTAGATTGCGTGTATTGGTGTTATTGTGGAAGTGGTGGGGGAAACTTCGTCGTTTTTTCATCGTACTAACGCAAACATCCATGTATGTAGACACATATACATACTTGGTCGTCCGTCGGGACTCATACATATATAAACATATGTGGGCAGTTTCGGATATGACATATGTATGTATACGGGTGGTGTTGTGTCTATACATACGCATTTGTATGTTGAAATTTAAAGATTGGAAGTGTGGCGGAAATGTCTCGTGAATGTCTCGTGAATGTATACATGTCATATATATATATATTTTTTTTTTCCGCTGAATAATATTTCCTCGCACGTATGTATATACGTGTGGTGGGGTTCGTGTGAAATTATGATAGGTAAAAATTATTATTATTTATATTTATTTTTAAATTTTGAAAAAGATGGCGGTTTATTTGTTATATTTAAAGCTGGTTATTTGTTTGTTTTTGACTGTGTATATGTAACAGGTAGAAATTTGTAATCCTTATTGGTTATTTATATGAGGATGTTTAATATTTAATATGCTGGGTGAGAGGGTAGTTTGATTTAATAACGGGTCCATATGATATGATGTGATAGTAATGTTGCAAGGGATTGGAGGCAATGATAAGGTTTTATTATTCTCCCACCAACATTACTAATCACTACTAACAATTTACAATAAATATTAACCACTTATATTATTATTGCCACCATCCATCTTACATATTACTATCACACCATATTAACATTACCATATAATACTGCCATAATTATTAACGTATGCTACCCCCTCTCCCAGCATATTTAATACCACCATAAAAATAACCAATAAGGATTACAAACTGAAATTACTACCAGCCACATATACACAGTCACAAATAAACAAGGAAATAGCGAGCTTTAATATAATAAACAATAATATTTTGTAAATTAAAAATTAAAATATTATAGCAATATTCAACTACCATAATTTTACACAGAATACCTATTATCAGTATTTATACCAAAATAAATTGATACATATAACAAAATAAAATAAAACACCAACAACCACTCTTTAGCTACCACCACTATAACTACATTCATGGTTTCATCATTCTCCCACCACCGTTACTAATCATTTCTACCAATTTACAATTTCTACCAATTTACAATAACTGTTAGCTAATTATATTATCATTGCCTCCAATCCCTTCCAACATTACTATCACATCATATCATATAGACCCGTTATTAAATCAAACTACCCTCTCACCCAGCATATTAAATATTAGAAATCACCATATAAATAACCAATAAGGATTACAAATATCTACCTGTTACATATACACAGTCAAAAACAAACAAATAACCAGCTTTAAATATAACAAATAACCAGCTTTAAATATAACAAATAAACCGCCATTTTTTTCAAAATTTAAAAATAAATATAAATAATAATAATTTTTAACTATCATAATTTCACACAAACCCCACCACACGTATATACATACATGCGAGGAAATATTATTCAGCGGCAAAAAAAAAAAAAAAAATATATATATATATATATGACATGTATACATTCACGTGACATTTCCGCCACACTTCGAATCTTTAAATTTCAACATACAAATGCGTATGTATAGACACAACACCACCCGTATACATACATATGTCATATCCGAAACTGCCCACATATGTTTATATATGTATGAGTCCCGACGGACGACCAAGTATGTATATGTGTCTACATACATCGATGTTGGCGTCAGTACGATGAAAAAACGACGAATTTTCCCCCACCACTTCCACAATAACACCAATACACGCAATCTACATAAAACCAAATTTTTTTTTAAAATTAATCAGTTTGTCTGACGATCGCTAAAGCGTGAAACCCAGGGTCACAAGCTCACATCTATCCAACCATATATGTTAGCTCTATCTCTGATATTGAGCGCTTTCTAATAAGTACCGCGCATATAATATGTAAATAATTATACATATATATATATATATTTATTTATATTTATATATACACACTTTTCACACACACACACACACATACACACACACACACATACACACACACACACACACACACATATATATATATATATATATATATATATATATATATATATATATATGATAAAAATATAGATTTAAGTTATGCTATATTTATGAGTAAAGGTTTTCAATATCTGGGATACATCGTATGCAGTATAAAATATAAAGTTTGCGTCCAAGCATTAAAATGTCGCTGGCCGGTGTTGATCTCGGTGTCAGAAATAAATCCTACATCGCCTTGCTAAAGTCCCGCAGGGTGCAAAACGTGTCATTGGCTCTTTTGTCTCTTTTTATTTTCACACACGCACACATATATACACACACACATACATACATACATACATACATATATATATATATATATATATATATATATATATATATATATATATATATATATATTATGAAATGGTCAGAATCCGACGATTATTTTAAGACATTTTTATGTTTATACATTCTTTTTATAGATACAAAAATTTAAATGCTCTGTTTTTTGGGCTTTTTTTTAAGCATTTCATCCCAAATAAGCCGGGAGTGCCACTATTGCCCAAGGGTGTGTGAGGGCATGGGTAAAGAGGTGTGCTCGGGGAAAAGGATATAGGGAAAGACGAGGATCCGAATGAAGGCATCAGAAGATGTCGATTGACATTACATTTGAAGATTATAGCTATCAGGAAAACAAGTAAGATGAAGGGAGATTCCACTATCGAGAACTGCGAGAGAAGAAGCAGTTAGAGCAGAAGAGGTGATTACATTTAACTGTTCCACTCCAAGGAAAGCATGAGTGACACTAGCACGCAAAGGGGTTATTGAAAGTGAGAGCAAGAGTAAAGTGGAGTATTTGAGGGGATCAGAATGAAGGCACCAGAAGATGTCGATTGACATTATATTTGGATGTTCGGAGATTATAGCCATCAGGGAAGCAAGTAGGATGAAGGGTGTACCACTGTCGGGAAGTGCGAGAGGAGAATCTGTTGGAGTAGAAGAGACGGTTGCCTTTTACTGTTTCGACAGTAAAAGGCAACCGTCAGTAAAAGGGCGGGACCGAGATACCAGAAACCTAGCAAGCTTAAATTCATGCCGTTGGCTACCACTGAAATCATCTCGTCAGAACAGTTGTCATGAAAATATTTGCAGAAAAGATATAGAGAAGCCGCATAACATCTGTGAGAAAGTGACTGGAGTCGAGATGGCTGGTCAGGACCTGTCACATTGCATATCTGGATTTTGTCGAGGACTGCGAGAGGAACAGCAGGGGCATCACATCATTTATGCCCACAGCATTGAATACAAGAACGAATGGTAGAATTGCTGATTTGAGGGATGGAATCTGGTAAGAAACACTTGGCGCAAAACCGATGACTGACGGTTGATTCAATTGAGTTCAGCCATTTCAGGTCAACGGGAAACTTGAGACCAAGCAGGCGAAGAGAGACGCTCTCGTGGAGTTGGACATCCCCCATCTATTAGTACGCAGTTAGGTTTCTCTCTGGTGGGTAAATGAGAGCATTTTCGTTTTGGAAAGATTAAAGATTACAAAGAATTTTCCTGCCCCAGTCAACCTCAGATTAAGGGTTCTTTTTTGAATATATATATATATATATATATATATATATATATATATATATATATATATATATATATATATATATTAAGAAATGGACAAAGTCCGACAATTTATTTATTAAAGACAATTTTATGTTTAACGTTCTTTTTATAGATACAAGTATATAAGTAAATGCTCTGTTTATAATAAACAGTATAAAATAACATTTACCGGCCTGAATGTCCGAGAGATTTCATAGAAAATTTCTCGGACATTCAGGCCGGTAAATGTTATTCAATACTGTTTATTATAAACAGAGCATTTACTTAAATACTTGTATCTATAAAAAGAACGTTAAACATAAAAATGTCTTTAATATATATATATATATATATATATATATATATATATATATATATATATATATATATATATAGATAGATAGATAGATAGATAGATAGATAGATACACACACGTGCTAATACTCTTGGGAAAAATATGACTACTCTTCCACTCCCTCCAGATATGGGTAAAATAGCAGGACAGACTGGGTTCTATTCTTGGATGGCAACTGGTCTACGATAACTAGGAGAAGGACAACTCTCAATTCAAAACCTGCGGATGGTCGTTTGGGAACCTTGTGGCACTTAGTGCACCAAGTCTCTGAATTCGGCCTTTCTAAAAGTGTGGCTTGTCCTGCACGAAACCTTCACCACTATAATCAAATCTCATGTGCCGTTTACGGGCTGTCGGTTTCCTAAAAAAATGATCTGCTTGACCCTCATATGTCGAATCTCGACGGGAAAGTCAACTATATATATATATATACACACACACATATATATATATATATATATATATATATATATATATATATATATATATATATATATATATATATATGGTAACGCCCTTTATTTAAAAATGATAAATTACGATAGTTTTAAAAAAATACAATTATTTTCAAATCAAAACATTATTTTTTTTTAATAATTAACAAAGTAGTTACCATGCTCAACATGCTCCCCTTCCTTTGCAAAAAACGATGGACCCTATCTTGATATATCTCGATATTAAATTCAGAAATATAACACAGGTTGCGTTTTTTATTCGGGAATCATCTTCTGTTTAAGCCTGGAAACAAGATATTTCAATAAACATCTCAAGAAGAAAAGACTGGTGATGTTAGGTCTGTTGTTCGTGATAACCATTCTGTTGCTGCCAGACGACGTCCTTTACACACCTCAGCTTGAAAAAGGTTCTTACTTTTACACACACACACACATGCATGCACAAACATATATATATATATATATATATATATATATATATATATATATATATATATATATATATATATATATGGAGAGGGAGAGAGAGATTACGCGTATCGCAAATTTTTCCATGTGTGTTCATTGAAAGGCATCCTGTTTGAACTAATGACCAAACAAATGTTCCCATAGCATGTAAGAATGTCACGTGATTGTTTGCGACACATTAATGTCGACAGGAAACATAGTAGTGAGCGTTATCTGAGCTTGTACAAATTATATAAATATAGATAACTTGTACAACTTCAAAAACACACTTTGGGTCCTGCCACTGGATCTAACTTACGCCTTTATCCACTGTGACATGTGTCCTTGAGGACATCTGTGTATGAATTTCTGGGTATTATAAACCTGTCTTCAGCAACCTTTCTTAC
>OZ010605.1:65982078-66007078 GCA_963932145.1 Acanthosepion lycidas
CTACTGAAGCTCTCTGCCCCCGAGCAGAGAGGATCCCCTGAAGAGGCTATGTCGAAGGACAGAGTCAAGTTTCGGGAAACAGCTAGCCGACCACGTTTTATACGCGGTCTACGGAAATTTTTGACCGAGACTACGGGCTCGGATATACAGCATTAATTCGGTCCTGTGCCACATTTTACCGCGTAGGGTGGTTGGTAGATATCATATAGCTAGAGATTCATTGTGGAATTCACTTGACTCCTAGCAGTTGAATACGTCTACGCGCCGCTGCCGAATCTTATTTGTGTTGTTCTTGTTCTAATTTTCATCGTTCATTACCGACCTTCGTTTGATAATTCTATTCAGTTACCTTCTCGAGGTTACAACAAAGACAAAATGCCGAACTACCAAATTCATTTTTAATTCTTTCTTAAGGTTCTCAATATTGTTTCGGCGCGTCTAATAAACGATCGATTTCAAGTGGCCCCACAAAATATCCTAGGTTTTGAGATCTCTTGACCTCGGCGGACACTCAACAGAACGTTTTCTACCTATGCATTAACCGCTACATGTTACATGTAGCTATTTCATAGTAAAGTAATGAGACCTAATTGACAATCTAGTAGTGTGCTTAAAATCATGCGGTCGATGTATCAAGGGCGAGAGCCCATTAGAATAATCGCTACGAAAATATTTATAGAAAAGACAAAGGGAAGACACGTTACGGAGAGGTGCCAGGTCAGGACCGATAACATTACCGACCCTTTTTCGAATTTTCCCGAGAATCTCGATATACAGGAAAAAATGTCGCTCAGAATAGGGATTCATTTATTAAAAGTATCCTTACACTTGAACATTTTATTCACTAGTTATTTAATTGTTATACGTGCTGTAAAAATGTCCTCCTTCTTTTTCAAACCCCATTTTAATTCTGTACTTGTATGATTAATTAACACGTCGTTTTACTGCATTCATATTTAATTATTTTTTTAAGGTTCTCAATATTTCTTGGGCGCGTCTGATAAACAATTGATTTCAAGTGGCTCCAATCCAAGCGCGTGAGATCTTGTGACCTTGGTGGCCACTCAACAGGACCTTTTCGACCTATCTATTAACTGGTATGGTATCCGACTTTTGCTTTTCTGCTTATGGCAGTTGCAGCGGACCAGATGTGATGGCATTATTCAATGTACATGCAATGGTATATTTAACAATCAGTAAAAAGCATTCTGTGGTGAAGACTTCTCTGGTGCGACAAAGTTAAGCAAGTTTCTTAGGTGTAGACTTAGCAATTAATTAAATATAGTCGCTCCAATTCATGTCAGCGGAAAACGTGGACCCCAAAAGGATTAAACGTGGACCCCTAAAGCTAAGCAACAGCCATGCTGACGGCAGAAAGAAAAGGTTCTCTGTGGTGATGAAATGAAAGCAGTTTTGTTTTGGAAGCGTTAAAATATACAAGCCGTTTCTTGCGCCAGTTAACCACTAATTGGAGATACCTATCGAGAACAAATTCGACTTTAACGTTGTCGTATATGTCGGACTTGCTACTTTGGACAAGAGTAAATATTTGTGTCATCTCTATAAATACCTAATTCGGAATTGATAACATCAAGAACGTCGTTTAAGATAAGAAAGAATATAGTTCCAAGGATGGTGCTAAATCAGGGTGCTGAAGGACAATGTGTCGAAAGACAAAGTGCTAACATAAAAAAAAATCATATTTAATTCTTTTTTTTAAGATCCTTAATATTGTTTGGGCGCGTCTGATAAACAATTGTTATAAAGTGACCCCACAAAAACATCCAAAGTTGTGAGATCTGGTAACCTAGGTGGCCATTCAAGAAGACCTTTTCGACCTATCCAATAACCCCCTATGGTACCCGACTTAGCTCCCTAAGAGTAGACGTAGATGCACTACAGTCACTCTACTTCATATCAGAGGAAAATGTGAGGCAAAGAAGGTACAGAGTGTTGCTCTCCTAGGGTTTAGCAACAGAAATTCTGATAGCAAACAGAAAAGGTTCTCTGTCGGAATTAAATTAAAGCAGTTTTGTTCTGTAGGCGTTAAAATATAAAAGCCATATACAAGCCATTCTTTGCCCCAGTTAACCACTAATTGGATGTCCTTTTCGAGAGCAGTTGCCACTTTTTCTTTGTCGGACATCTTGCACCTGCTATTTAGACAGGAGGAAATAGTTATGTCAATTCGGAATTGATAACAGCAAGAAGGTCGTTGAAGATAAGAAAAAACTTAGTCCCAAGGATGTTAGATCAGAATGCTGAAGGACAATGTATTGAAAGGCAAAGTGCCGACATAGAAAACTCATATTTACTTCTTTCTTAAGATCCTTAATATTGTCTGGGCGCGTCTGATAAACAACTGGTATTAAGTAACCCTAAAAGATCCAAAGTTGTGAGATCTGGTGACCTAGGTGGCTACTCAACAAGACCTTTTCGACCTATCCATTAACCTTTATTTAGATTTTTAGGAGTAGACGTAGCAATTGATTCAATATAGTCACTCCACTTCCTGACAGGGTAAAACGTGAGGCCAACAAGGTACAAAGTGTTGATGGAGTTTAATATCAGAAATGCTAATGGCAGACAGAAAATGTTATATTTGGAGATTAATTGAAGCAGTCTTGTTTTGGAAGCGTTAAAATATTAAAAAAAAAAACATTTCTTGCTCCAGTTAACCACCAACTGAACTTCTTTTTTGAAAACAGCTGCCGATTTTACTTTGTCGGGTGTGTCGAATTTGCTATTTAGACAGCAGTTAATAGTAGTGCCATCTGTATAAATATCTACTTTGGAACTCTCTATTTCAGCCATTTTTTTATATTTTAAGCTATTTTTACTATCTCAGTGATTTCTAACATTTATATTGATATGTACAGTAAAACCTCGACTCTCGAACGTCCAACATGTGCAACAAATCTGTTATCGAACAAAATTTCGTTTCCCGGGCAACATTGGCGTACCGAGTAAAGACGATCTGAATAATTTCTTAGTCAACCGCCGTGTTGTATACTTTTGTCTGTTTTGTTGATTTTTTTTTTTTTTTCAATTTTATTTTCCCGTAACTTTTTTACTACATCGATTCCTGTTGGGAAAATAGTTTCGACTTACGAACGTTTCGGGTTACGAACGGCCTTTAGAAACGAATTAAATTTGTGAACCGAGGTTCCACTGTATTTCAGTTTGATATTCACGTCAAATATTAGACATAACAAATTCCTTGTTTGTTTAAGCTATTGTACAAATCTCTATTTCAGTTTGCTTACATTTGAGTCTGTTTCAATTAAACATTCATTATATATGTTTCTGTGTGTTTCAGCCTTCCATATTGTGTATATACATCTTCATTTGGCCGAGCGGCTAGAACCTTCCCTTTCTGACCATGAGACCCGAGTTCAAATCTCACCATGGTCGATAATTCAGTAAGGTGATATCTGTCTCGGGGAGGCGATCTCACCTTTGGAAAATGTCTGACAAGTCATACCACGTGTTTACCTAATGAAATTGGGCAGATGGGACCATTGGGAGCCGTCGTTAGGAAGAAAACCCCAATGTACTGGAATGGATATACTAGTCATCGTGACAAAGGTTTGAGCTTTCTTATTTAGACTGTTGATAACGCACACTCTCCAAAATTTTTTAACTAAACTCCACTCATCTTACTTGCAGTATAAACCACAAAAAAATGTTGAAAAAAATGTGTCTGAACAGCGATTACACAGTCGCCCTAGTAGACCAGAAGATCCGTTCATACCTCGGCGTATGAATCATTTATAGCAAATTAAATATAGGGCCACAGATAGTTTCGGTCAGTAACGGAAATTGTTACGAAACAAAAACCTCAACGTGTCATGTTCTTAAATATCCTAGTCGCTTTCATGCATGACGTCAAACCCTTTCAGAAATTTCTAAAATATCAGCTCGGGTCAGTGGTAAAAAATGGCTTTGAGCGATCAGAACCTGAGAGTCTTGGAAAGGATCACTCTTCTTTAAACAGTGTGGTCTAGCGCAACAGAATCAGAAGCAAAAAACTACCAAATAAAAAGCATTCCACTTGAGGACTACCAAGTAAAATTGATAGAACATGCAACTCGAAGAGAAAACAAAATTGAACAAATAAAAGTTTAAGAAGGAAACCCCAATCAATACTGGAAAGATTGATAACAGCTACTGGGCTTGGGAAGAGAAAATAATGACATAATCAAGATGTTGACATTCGACACTACTTCAAACAAAAGGTTAGGAAGGAAACTCCCATCAATACTGGAAAGATTGATAACTGCTACTGGGCTTGGGAAGAGAAAATAATGACATAATCAAGATGTTGATATTCGACACTACTTCAAACAAAAGGTTAGGAAGGAAACTCCCATCAATATTGGAAAAAGTGATAACAGCTACTGGGCTTGGGAAGAGAAAATAATGACATAATCAAGATGTTGACATTCGACACTACTTCAAACAAAAGGTTAGGAAGGAAACTCCCATCAATACTGGAAAGAGTGATAACAGCTACTGCGCTTGAGAGACCTGTTTTCCTAAGAAAATTTTTAAAGAGAAAATTTTGTAAAATTTAACCGAAAGTGGTACTGGCTTCTTGGTCAATAAATGCTAAATTTTTCCTTATACGGAAACGGCTAATATTACCCTTAAAGTTTAAGTCTTATAATAACGTCACTCACATACATTTTTGTGCGTTATTTCATTAACTTTATATTTCAGTATATTTCAGTTTTCTTAAGTTTGTGTCTTTATCAGTCATAGTCATATCTATGTCTGTCTTTGTGTAATTCTGTGCCCGCTGGATTATCAACGTCTATCCATAGCTACCTCAGTTTCTTATCTGTCTGTTTAGACGCATCCTCATAAGTTTACGCATGAAAAATGAAATGTTAGCTAATATATTGCCGATACGTGACTGTATACCAATTCACGTAAAAGCACGACGGTGGGGGAAAGTCTCTGCCGCACATCTTTCCGTGTCGTCACCAGTACATTTCATGTCTTGTAAAATTTGCCTTATCAGCATACACTAAACAATTTCTTCTGTACGAGATTACATGCGGAAATACTTATGTCAATCAATAGAATCCTATCTAAATCCGTATTATATTTATTTGTATATATAAACATATGTAGATAAGGGGGGGAAGCATGCATCCATACATTCGTCCATATATATATATATATATATATATATATATATATATATATATATATATATATATATATATATATTCACACACACATGGATGCATATGTTCGTATATATATATTTATACAGGCATATTAACGTGTATGCATGTGTGTGTCTTAGATTGAGACATCGACCACTCGTGTTCTTATACGGCGTAACCTTTCATCTTTATTCCAATTGAATGATACTTGTCCGCCATGCTCATCATTTCGCCGCCATGTTTGTGTCCTTCTCGTAGTGATTTGAAAAACAATCAAATTTGTTTTTGTCTTCTACTGAATCAGTGATTGGCTTTAATTTTTCGACTTGATTAAACAGATTGATTAGTAGGAAAAGAGAGCATAAATCAAAAAGTTACGAACGAAAGAAAGGAATGAAAGAAGATTAAAAAAAATAAAGAAAAAGAACGTCGTGGACAATGAATAGAACCAGAATGAAACTCTTTGAAAGATTAGAAGAGCAGTAAAGAAGGATCAAAAGAAAAAAAAAGTAAGAAAGAGCGGAAGTCTGATTAAAGATGCGACATGAATGGGATGGGGGCAGGGAGATGATGAAAGAGAGTAAGCAATAAGAAAAAAATATAAAATGGAAAGAGGTAAAGAAGAAAAAATACGCATACATAATAAAATATGCATATAAGAAAGGCAGAATCTAAAAAAAGAAAGAAAGAATAAAAGAAAGAAAGAAAGAAAGAAAGAAAGAAAGGAGAAATAGGGAGAAAAAAGAAGGACATCGAGAAAAAAACAATATAATAAAACAGAAAAGAAAAAAGAGTATGCAAAACAAGAAAATATAAAAAATAATAAAACAGAAAGAAAGAAACAGAAAAAGTTGTTAGATAATCGAAGAAAGAAAGAAAGAAAGAAAGAAAGAATGTGTGACAGGTAAGAAAGAAAGAAAGAAAGAAAGAAAGAAAGAAAGAAAGAAAGACAGACAAAGTTGTTAGGTAATAGAAGAAAGAAAAAAACAAAGTGTGACGGTAAGAAAGAAAGAAAGAGTGAATGAATGAATGACTGAATGAATGAAAGAAAAAAGAAAGAAAGAGAGAAAAAAAGAAAAGAATGAAATAAAAAAGGAAGAAATTAAAAAAGTAAAAGAGAAGAGAAAATAAAATGAAAGGAGTTTGAATCCAAGGTACGAAAGGAAAATTGAAATTGTAAATATATAAATCGAGGAGAAAGAAAGAATGGATGAATAAACGAGAGAAAAACATGCTGAATTGAACAAGAAGAAAACGTTGAAAAAATAGAAGAAAACGAAAGAAAGACGAAAAGAATAGCAAAGAGAATAGGGAAAGTGTAATTAAAGATGCTGTTTGAATGAGGGGGCGTGGGATGATGAAAGAGTGTAAGCAATAAGAACCAAATATATAAGAAGGGAGAGGTTTGAAGAATAAAACATACAAATACAAATTAAAATAAGGAAAAAGGAAAGCAGGATCGATAAAAGAAAGAAAGAAAGAAAGAATGAAAGAAAGAAAGAAAGACAGAAAAGAGAAAAAAGAGAGAATGGAGAGAAAGAAAGAAGGAAAAAAAGAAAGAGAGAAAGAAAGGAAGAGGCAAAAAAGAAAGAAATAAGAAAAGAAAGAAACAACGAAAGAAAAAAGAAAAGTAAGAAATTAAAAAGTAAAACAGAAGAGAAAAGAAAAAAGAAAGTAAGGTTGAAGCAAAAGAACAAACGAAAAACTGAAATTATATATATATATATATGTATAAAACGAGGAGAATGAAAGAAAAAATAGATAAATGAATGTGAGGTGACAGAAAGAGAAAAAAATGGTGTTCTAAAACGGAAAAAAAATTAACTAACGTTTAAATGAAAAATAGAAAAATTCTACAAAGAAAGAAAGAAAAAGTCTACAGAGAAAGACAGAAAATGTCTACAAAGAAAAAAAAAGTCTACAGAGAAAGAAAAAAGTCTACAGAGAAAGAAAAAAAGTCTACAGAGAAAGAAAGAAAATGCCTACATAGAAATAAAAATCTACAAAGACAGAAAGGAAAAGTCTACAGAGGAAAAAGAAAATGTCTAGAAAGAAAGAAAAATTCTAAAAAGAAAGTAAGATAATGTCTACAATGAAATAAATAAAAATATCTACAAAGAAATAAAGAAAAGGTGTACAAAGAAATAAAGAAAAAGGTGTACAAAGAAAGAAAGAAAGAAAATGTCTACAAAGAAAGAAAGGAAATGTCTACAGAGAAAGAAAGAAAATGTCTACAGAGAAAGAAATAAAATTTCTACAAAGAAATAAAGAAAAAGTTCATAGAGAAAGAAAGAAAATTTCTACAAAGAAATAAAGAAAAAGACCACAGAAAAATAAAAATGTCTACAAAGAATGAAAGAAAAAGTCTACAAAGACAAAAACAAAATGTCTTCAAAATAAAAAAGAAAGTGTCTACAAAGAATGAATGAAACAGTCGACAGATAATGAAGGAAAATGTCTTCAAAGAAAAAAATGTCTACAAAGAAAGAAAATGTCTACAGAAAAAGAAAAAAACTACAGAGAAAGAAAGAAAAAGTCTAAAGAGAAAGAAAATGTCTACAATGAAAGAAAGAAAAAGTCTACAGCGAATGAAAGAAAATGTCTACAAAGAAAGAATAGGTGTACAAACAAAAAAAGAAAATCTCTACAAAGAAAGAACATCTAAAGAGAAAGAAAGAACATTTCTACAAAGAAAGAAAGAAAAATCCACAGAGAAAGAAAGAAAATGTCTACAAAGAATGAAAGTAAAAGTCTACAAATACAGAAAGAAAATGTCTACAAGGAAAAACGAAGATGTCTAAAAAGAAAGCAAGAAAAAGTCTTAAGAGAAAGAAAAAAATCTACCAAGAAAGAAAGAAAAGGTGTAAAAAGAAATAAAAGTCTACAGATAATGAAAGAAAAAATCTGCAGAGAAAGAAAGAAAAAGTCTAAACAGAAAGAAAGAAAATGTCTACAAAGGAAGAAAAATAATTCTACAGAGGAAGAAAGAAAAAAGTTTACAAAGAAAGAAAGTATACAGAGAAAGAAAGAAAAATTCTACAGAGAAAGAAAGAAAATTTTTACAAAGAAAGAAAAAGTCTACAGAGAAAGAAAAAAATCTACAAAGAAAGAAAGAAAAAGTCCCCAGAGAAAGAAAGAAAATGTCTACAAAGAAAGAAACAAAATATCTACAAAGAAATAAAAATCTACAAAGACAGAAAGGAAAAGTCTACAGAGAAAAAAGAAAATGTCTAGAAAGAAAGAAATAAAAAGTCTAAAGAGAAAGAAAAATAAGGTCTACAATGAGAGAAAGAAGAATGTCTACAAAGAAAGAATGAAAATGTCTACGAAGAAAGAAAGGAAATGTCTACATAGAAAGAAAGAAAATGTCTACTAAGAAAGAAAAAGTCCACAGAGAAAGAAAATGTCTACAAAGAATGAAAGAAACAGTCGACAGAAAATGTCTACAAAGAAAAAAACGTCTACAGAGAAAGAAAGAAAATGTCTACAAAGAATAAAAGAAACAGTCGACAGAGAATGAAAGAAAATGTCTACAAAGAAAAAAAAATGTCTACAGAGAAAGAAAGAAAATGTCTTCAAAGAATGAAAGAAAAGTCCACAAAGAAAGAACGTAAATGTCTACAAAGAATGAAAGAAAACGTCTACAAAGAAAGAAAGAAAAAGTCTAAAGAGAAAGAAAGAAAAAGTCCACAGAGAAAGAAAAAATGTCTACAAAGTATAAAAGAGTCGACAGAGAATGAAAGAAAATGTCTACAAAGAATGAAAGAAACAGTCGACAGAGAATGAAAGAAAATGTCTACAAAGAAAAAAAAGTCTACAGAGAAAGAAAAAAAATGTCTACAAAGAATGAAAGAAACGGTCTACAAAGACAGAAAGAAAATGTCTTCAAAGACAGAAAGAAGATGTCTACAAAGAAAGAAAGAAAAATTCTACAGAGAATGAAAGAAAATGTCTACAAAGAAAGAAAGAAAAGCTGTACAAAGAAAGAAAATGTCTACAAAGAAAGAAAGTATAAAGAGAAAGAAAGAACATTTCTACAAAGAAAGAAAGGAAAAGTCCATAGAGAAAAAAAGAAAATGTCTACAAAGAATGAAAGTAAAAGTCTACAAAGACAGAAAGAAAATGTCTACAAAGAAAAAAAGATGTCTACAATGAATGAAAGAAAAAAAATCTCTAGAAAGTGCGAAAGAAAAAGTTTACTAAGAAAGAAAGAAAAAAATTAACTAACGTTTTAAATGAAAAAATAAAACTTCTACAAAGAAAGAAAGAAACAATTTACAAAGAAAGAAAGGAAAAGTCTACAGAGAAATAAAAAAAATGTCTGCAAAGAAAGAAAGAAAAAGTTTACAAAGAAAGTAAGGTCTACAAAGAAAGAATGAAAAATCGAAAAAAGTACAAAGCAATCAAACGAAAATTATGAAAAAAATGACTGTAATTGAAGAAATGAAAAAGTATAAAACTCAAATAAATGTGTAAAGGAAGTATATGACAATCTATAAACTAGGATGAGACAGATATGAAGCTGGGGAAAAAGACAAAGTAATAAGAGAGAAGCTAATAAAGAAAGCAAAAAAGAAAACAATAAAATAACAAATAAACGAAAAATAAAAAAAACTTCAAGAAAATTATGAACGAATGCTGGAGAGAAAGCAAAAAGCAAAATAGAAAAGAAGAAAGAGGAATAAAACGGAAAGAAAATGTTTAAAAGCGTCTACTGTAGCACGAGTAAATGTAATGTTTATAGTAACCATAATTGTTTGTTTGTTTAGGTTTTATGGCATATCAACCACTGTGGGTTATTTAATGCCAAATCCAGTTTATATGAATTTTAAATGCCTATTTTGTATGGGACATTTTTAGCAACCTAGAGCTTATTTGCTTGGACACTGTAAAGTAATTTTACGTATTTTACACAGTCTACATCTTTGATAAGAGACCAATTCTTTTTAGAAAATGAAATATGATTTTTGGTTCAGTTTTTGCAAATAATTTCTTCATGTTCTTGATTGATTGATTGTTTGTTTTGTTTAACGGCATCTCAAACTTCGTGGTCACTTTATGGCGAAAATGATTTTGAGTGATTTTAAAAGTCAAAAATGTATAGCTGGCAACATTATTGTTTCAAAAACGTATAGCTGGCAACATTATGGTTTAAAAAAAAAACAAAAAAAAAAACGTATAGCTGACAGCATCGTTACAAAAAAAACAAAAAAAAACGTACAGCTGGTAACATTGTTTCAAAAATGTATAGCTGGCAACATTATGGTTTCAAAAACGTACAGCTGACAACATTATTTTTTACAAAAAACGTATAGCTGGCAACATTATTGTTTCAAAAACGCATAGCTGGCAACATTATTTTTCCGAAAACATTATCTGAGGCCTTGCTGTTGTATGTAGTTTATCGCCGTACCCAGGACGCGGATGTAGTTTATCGTCATACCCGGGACGTAGTAATCATAAATAATGTCGCAAAATTTATTGAGGTTTGTATAGTATCCGAGACGAAAGTGAATATGATGAGACAACGTGGAAAATTTTATTAACGACGTGTTTCGCCAGGGGCCGTATGTTCTCTTGGGCTTAGCAAGCCAAAAACTGCATACGCTCTATGTCGTTTTCCCATAATATGCATGTAAGCGGCTGAAAAAGTGCGAGTCTAAAGGAACATTATGTTAGCCAAATATGCTTTCCAAAATCTAAGCAAAGTATTAAGAAACATAAAATTTCATTAGAAACAAAGGTAAGTGTAGAGAAAAATGGTGATGATGGGGGATCAAAAAGTATAGTGCGGTGCTCTCCGGCAGGTCAACTAATTTTTCTTCTTCGGTCGCCTCGAGGACATGGATTGCATATCTCCCTTCCTAAGCGATTACACTGGGCAGTTGTGAAACAGAAACCAGCTCAGCCGCGACTATTTCGATTTCCTCTTTGTCCGTCTGTCAATCTGTACGTCCAACTCTATTACATGCTGTCCGACGAATGACTTCGGTTCCAGCGTGCTGCTGGTACCCCGCTTTTTATGCTATTCCAATACGGCCAAAATTTACATGTGTGCAAATATCCTCTCGTTTTGAACGAGATAGGCGCGCATAAATTGAGTCTTCAATAGCGACCATATTTTTTTTGGTCATCACTTTGCAGGCAAGAGACGTTCGTGATCGTTTCGAATTCTGAGGTAAGTCATGTCTTTCGTCACAGTAAGAGTACTAAACTGTTACGAAATAGCAATCCTTTATATATGTTGTAACCTAGAAAACATTACTGACTGGGGAATAACCAAAATGAATGTTGAAAATGAAATGGTAAACTTTATAACATCAACAAAATACAATACTCGCCAGCGGCGTGAAGTAGGTAAACCACTGCTAGTGGCGGTCTATTTAGACAATATATTTTCCCTACTTACAATAGTGCCCAACGTATTTATGAGGATTGGAACATACCTATTAGTGTTCATAGGTACGGTATATAACAATATCGCAGTAAATGCTGAAAAATTTCCCCACAGATGAAGAAGAGGCGACTTGAAAACAGAATTGTGGTTTTACAGAAGGATGCTAAGGATAATGTTTACTAAAAATGTCAGCAACTACAATGTATTAGACAAAATATTTAAAAAAAGGAAGCTTATAGTTAACATCAGCAAAGACAGATGAAATTTCTAGAACTCATGCAAAAAAGAAGGAAAGAAAGCTTGGAAAATATGATACTCATTAGAAAGATTGAAGGCAAGAGGGACAGAGGAAAACAACGCATGACCTACTTAAAGAGTTTCAGTAAACGGATGACAGACACATGTTTTATGGGAGATAATGAAAAGAAAAAATGAAAAGAAAAGCTAGAAATGTACATATATATTCGAACAAGCTTTATGATTAATGAGTATATATATTTGCGTAGCAAGGCCCGATTTAGTAAACATTGAAATTCACAACTACTAGCCAGGGCAAACGAAAGTTTCATAAGAGAAAAAGTGTCGCTCGGCAGCGATCGAAGATACTTTCCATTTTAACATGGGAAAAAGCGCATTAAACGTGCTTCCCGAAGTTAAAATGGGAACGGAGGTTCAATCTCTAGCGAGCGACATCTTTTGTTTTAAGAACTCTGAATTGCACAGCCCGTCAAAAAGTAAAAGATGACTATTCTTTGACGTGTTGCCAGGGAATATATCGATTATAGCAATCAGAAATAATGTCGAAAAAATGTATTGTGTGTTTCTAGGCTGTATAATAGTGAATATCATGAGACGTTTGCTCTCTCGGATTTCCTAGTCAACGGTAAATCCCGTCGTTAATTAAATTTTCTACTTTGTATCGTCATCAAAAAATTGTACTGTGAATATATATATATATATATATATATATATATATATATATATATATATATATATATATATATATTCTCGACTCTCCCGTCGAATTCGACGTATGAGGTGCAAGCAGATCAGTTCCTAGGAAATTGACAGCCCGACAACAGCACATTAGATTTGATTATAGTGGTGAAGGTTTTTGTGCAGGACCATCCACACTTTTTGAAGGGCCGAATGCAGAGACCTGTTTCACTACGTGCCACGGGGTCCCCAAACGTTCCTCCGCAGGTTTTGAATTCAGAGTTGTCCTACTCCTAGACCAACTGCTATCCAAGGCTATAGAACCTAGTCTGTCCTGCTATTTACCCTTAGCTGAAGTGATAAGAAGAGGATTCACGCCTTTCCGAAAGGTATTAGCACCTAAATGAGCGTCATAGATTCGACTTTAATTCGAACTCGGCTCTCGAATTCCTCAAGCCTCTACCCATTACTCCACCGTGCCTCTTCACTCTCTCTTTCTCTCTTTCACTCTCTCTCTCTCTATATATATATATAAATATATATATATATATATATATATATATATATATATATATATATATATATATATAAGAATAGGGAAAAGTAACGAAGAAATACGGCTCTACAAATTTAGAATACATTGTTATTAATAATTATTCGTTTTCCTTCAAAATGAAAGAAATGAATTAAAACGGAACAACTTCGCACAAAAATATTTTTGCTTGTCTTTCTTTACAATGTAACCAAATCACTTTCGTGTGAATGATAGAAAATAGAATGAGCCTTTATGTGAGAATGTGTACCACGTATTTACGTTTTTTTATGTATGCGTATAATTTTTCATGTCAACACTCAGTGAATAATAGTTGTATCAATACTAATTCTAAAATCTGTGTTAACAATAAATCGGTTTTCTTGTGTTTTCTCAACTAAACCTTTTTTGTAATATAGTATATTCGTACAAATATACGGAAATGTGAATAGTCAATTAAGGTTTAAGAATTTCAGTTTGATCGAATAAACTGGCATGATCAAATGTTTACGGGAAAATTGAAAAAGTAAAAATTAACACAATCAACACGAATATTTTTTTAATCGACTGCATACCAAACAATATATTATAGCTAACACGCAAAATGTATAAAAGCAACCTTAATATTAGATTTTTAGAACCTATAGCCCCCAAAAATGTAAAAGTTAGATTTTACTAAATTCAGGGTTTATTGGTTAATATTTTCCCAATTTTTAAATCTCTATTTTAAGGAGGGAGAATATTTTCAATCATTTTCTGAAGTGTCCACTCATATTTTCGTAGCAGACGATAAATATTGTTATTTGAAACTTTAAAGATTACAATGCGTTTTATATGACGTCGCTGATTGGTTAATTATGTGAATGTGGAAATTCAAACTGTAGCCTACTTTGTACACAAAAACGAGTTTACACGGGTTTTTAGCAATATCATTAAAATCAATAGCATTTTTCTTTAACAGGAGATAATTTTATATAAATTACATATAGAGTGTGCGCTATATAAATTGTTGTCTTAAGTAAAAATGAAAATAAAACATCTCATTTTAAGTGATATATTTATCAAAATTACACTAAAATATATTGAATTACTCAACAGTAAATTTATTCAATAAAATCGTCATTCGCTTCAGTCACAGGCTGCAGACGACTTCGGAATCTCCTGCAACTCTTCTGGACTGTCTCCTTATTGAAGTTGGTGAATTCTGCTATAATTCTCAGCCTTCACTTCATCCTTGATGTTACATCGAGTTTTGTTGGTCTCTCGCCCATAAAAAGCCCAAACATAAAAACAAAGGAGGATCCAATCTTGGGAGTTAAGTAGCCATATATAAGGGGTGATTTAGTCGCAGAAATTTTCTAGCAGTCATGAGTGGGTTCTCTTGCTTGCCTTGCATGGTGCAGAATTGTGTTCCCAGATATAGGGTTTCCAGTAGCCACCCTCTTGATTCCCGTTAGCACTACCTACCAAAGGCACTTGATGTAGTCCTCTGGGTTGAGTGAAGGACCCTGTTTGAAGATGGATGGAGGCATAACGTCTCCATCCCTAGTGATCACACCAAACACCTTCGTAATCACCACTATACTCATCTAAATCTTTCCGAATCCTATGCACTGATTGACCCCCCAAATACGCCTAAATGTTCGTATTGGAGCTTCATGCATGAATATCTGTCGTTTCCAAATTTCTGGCGGAGTGGATTGCATCATTATGCTTCTTTTTCTCAAAAAGGGTGTTCTACTAAACCTACTAAATTTTGTATTCAACAAATCAAAGTTAAAAACGCGCATATGCCAAATTAAAATATAAAATGGCAGCAATTTATTCATCGAAGCATATATATATATATATATATATATATATATATATATATATTAGGTTCGTGCAAAACAATGACGTAATAATGTCGTTTTTTGACGTATTTTCTAACGTCAAAAAACGACATTATTACGTCATTATTTTTACACCAACCTAATATATATATATATATATATATATATATATATATATATATATATATATATATATATAGTCGGCAGCCGTTCGTCTCGAAAGACGATGGAGTAGCGCGGTGCGTTACGAGCCTGGGCGGGATATATGGACAACTAGGGCTGCCCGGTCGTCTACGTCTATTTTCCCATCTCGGCCTTGCTAGCAGTGTCCAAAGGTAGCACAAGGTGCCGTCAATCCGCCTTAGGGGCTCCACTCAGGGTTTGAATTCAGAGTTGTCCTTCTCCTAGATCAGTTGCCATACAAGCTGGAGGTAGACGAAAAGTATTCATACCATTCCTATTACATTCCCTTACGTGCTAATAAGCACGTAAGGGAATGCAATGGATTTCACTGGAGTTCGAATTAGGCTCTCCGATTCCTCATTCCAAGCCGCTATTCATTACTCCATTGTGCCTCCATATATATATATATATATATATATATATATATATATATATATATAAACTGTTCAACAAAATACCTCGATTCCTGTATTAATACAAAGCAATAATATAATTAATGACTAATTAAATCAAAAATTAACTCATATGGGGAACAGATTATTTCGGCAAAAGATGATATTATTAACTTTCAGTGAAATTCTTCTTCCTGCATCATCTAACTTGATAGCATTTAAAACATCCAAGACCGAGTTTCATAAGAGAGACGGTCTTTATCACCGTCGGCCGAAATAGGCTATTTCCCTATATAAGGTAATTATATATATATATATATATATATATATATATATATATTTATATATATATATATATATATATATATATATATATATATATAATTGAACATACAAACCAAGACCTAGCGCCGACAGTCTGTTTCATGCTATACGCAATCGTCAATCGTCTAGCATGAAACAGACTGTCGCCTCTAAGTGTTGACTTCTCTGTTCACTTCTAAATTTGCACACGCTCTACCTCTGATATTGATCACTTTATCCCTAAATATAGCATATCTTAAAACTATATATATATATATACATATATATATATTGGCAGCAACCAACCATTCATTCAAGCATCCTTCATTGAAATTCTCCCTATCTTCAAGAAACGTTTCATATCAGTAATACTCTAGCTTTGCTGGATGTTGAGAATCTTTTTACCAACGTCTAAGTTGAAGAAACTATTAATGTAATTATTGACTCTGTCTACAAAAACCTTTTAATCCCTCCTCCTAAAATTCGACCAGCAACTCTTTGGATTCCTCTCCTCGCCAAAACCACGAAAGGTCCATTTTATGATCATAATGCCAGCAACTACATCCAGAATAATTGTACCATTATGGGAAACCCTATAGCTCTTGTTTTCTACATGTCTTATATTGAAAACAAAGTGTTTAAAACAGCTGATAAACCAGAAATCTACACAAGGTGTGTTGATGACATTTTACTTTTGCTAAAAAAAAAATAAAAATAAAAATAAAGACGAAATTATAAATCTAATATCAACTTTTGGAAAACTCAAGGCTAAAGTTTTCATATGAACTTAGGTTTAATGACAAAATACCATACCTTGATATATATATATATATATATATATATATATATATATATATATATATATATATATATATATATATATATATATAAATAATTTAACACTTAACTATATAGAAAACTAACCACTACTCACTCTTGCCTTTTAAACTATGCCCCAAAAGATATAAAATATCAGTGATAGGAAACTTCTTAAACAAAGCACACCAACATCTTTCTTCTCAAAGAATATTTTCAGCGAACTAAAACTCATAAATAATTAGTCAACAATAATTTCCCCAACTACATCATTGATAAATAAATAAAATTATTCTTACAAAAAATACCTGACACCAGTAATAAAAAATATCTCACAAAAACGTCAACTTATTTTACTGTTACCAGATGCATAAATAGGAATTCGCTATACGAAGAATTAATAATTCCCATATTACTGGCGTAATTCCTGAAGAACATATCAAATTTATAATACCGTGAACTCTAAACTAGCGATGACCAATATAGTACATTAATTACAATGTCTACAACAAAATCAAATACCTATATCGGACACACTACTACCTACTTGTCCCTTAACTAACCATAGTGTCATAAAAATATTTATTAATCCATAATTTACAAGTAGCCTAAAGAAAACTTCTGATCGAAAACACAAGAATTCTATATAAATCACATTATCAGAAACATCTCGCTACATATCAAAAGACTTCTTCCCTACCATCACCCTTACAATATTTAATAGTAAAAATGGAGTATGGAAAGTTTTTAAAATAAAAAAAAGATGGAGAGATCCTAATACGAATGCCAGTCACGCACGTCACGTGATAGCTTGGATTGAACGTTCCTTTAAAAAAAAAATACAACACAAATATAACAGTGCTCCGAACTGTTCAACTGTCGAACTCTTTGGCTTTGGCAGAGAGGAACCCAGACGAGGCTTTGCCGAAGGACACAGTTTCGTCTGAGGAGTTGGACAGACCCTGAAACCGTTTATGCGTGTTCTAAGGGAATATTTTTGGCCGAGCCTACGGGCACGGAGAACCCACGGTAAACTCGGCCTTATGTCACATATATCCGTCGTGGGCGGTCGTGGGGGGAAGGCTGTTAAATATTAAAAACACAAACATAGTTTACAACCTAACAGGAAAATGTTACATCAGAGATAAAACACCCTTGAAAATGGCTATAGAAATGGCCGAAAAGCCTTGTGACGATATATATATATATATATATATATATATATATATATATTCCTTAACTCCTACAAAACGGAAATATATTAGGATGATGAAAAAAAAACTTAATAAAAAATTAATTCAGTCTTTCTTGTCGACAGTATTCAATGAAATATATATATATATATATATATATATATATATATATATATATATATATAGAATGTTGAGGTAGCGAAGAAAAGATTTATGTGGACAAACAGACTGATCGATAAACACAGATTGAGATGGATAGACAGACTGACGGATCGATAGCAAAATTTTCAGATGAAAGCACTTTAATCGATCTGATAAGATTAAGTAGTATGACTCTGAAACTGTGGTAGGTAACGAGAGACTGGCATAGATAGATAGATTTACATACAGTTAATGTTTGATGTTTCAATTTTTATTTAAGTTGACATCAGGACATTATGCAAGCAAATGTGATTTTCTCTACAATTCCAGAAATGAAAAACAAAAAAAAAACTGGAAAGAATGATTCAACAACGCTTAGTTACATTGTTAACCTAAGATATTCTCCTACAAATTACAAAAGAGCAAAACTAAATTGCTCTCTTTTACTTGACCGGGAGAAACCTTTTTAACTTTCTTCTGCATGGGTGATGCCACCCTCCAGGAGACTGCCATATATTAGGTTGATGTAAAAATAATGACGTAATAATGTCGTTTTTTGACGTTAAAAATACGTCAAAAAACGACATTATTACGCCATTATTTTTGCAGCAACTTAATATTTAGAGATTCTTGATAAAAGCCAAAGAAGAATCTTGTCATTGGTTTCAAACTGGCATCTCGGCTTCAGTCATTTTCCCATCTCCGCGGTGTATCTTCACACGTTCCATCCATTAGGCCTTCAGCAGACAGGGTTTGTTGTTGCTGTGACTAAACATGCTCATACGAGAGATGGTAGTTTCAATATTTTATTAAATAATTGTTCGTAATCCATCATCTTTGTTTTTAGATTCCACATATTTTGATAACAGAAATTCTGACAAGAATGGTGAATTGTAAGAACCTGGACGTAAATTTACTGTGGCTGAAGTAACGATTAAAAACTTTCTAGACATTTTCCTCTGAGTGAATTAGTTTCTCTTATAATTTGAGTAGCATTTTTTATGTCAAAGTTGTTCTCAGTTTCTTACAAGTGAACAACCAACCCGTTTTGCGTGTTGTTCTTTGAAATACCTCTTTTGTGTTCGTATAGTATTTTGTTTAAACTTGTTGAGGCTTCTCTAATATATTCTTTCTGACAATCTTTGATAGAGTAAATACCTCATTCCAAGTTTTGTATCTTGTTTCTTTTTGTATTGATTAAGTCTTTGATTGTCTAAGATTGTGACAAATTTTATGTTGCGTTTAGATAAATTCTTTTCGGTTTTAGTTTTGATAGAGTTAATGGCTTGAATAATATTTTTTTTTGATTCGTTGTTTGTCAGGAGGGACACATTTTCTATTTTTTAATATTTTATGAGGCTTTTGTTTGACATTGAATATCAAATAGTGTATTTTGCCATCTTCTCATACAATTTTCTCAATACACATCTTGATATATAGAAATATATATCGTTATCTTATATATATATATATATATATATATATATATATATATATATATATATATGTGTGTGTGTGTGTATGACGTCGTCCCTGGTTGCAGCGCCAACCGTGTCGTTCTATCCCAGTCTACCACGGCACCAACTGTGACGTCCTACTTTGATTTCCAGTCTGCCTACCCACGTTGTGAATTGATCTAGGCAGAGGAAATCAATCAGTCGTCGGGGCCGTACTGCAAACCGAGTTCAACGGGGGTGATACCACACAAATATGCATAAAAGGCAATAAAATGAAAACGCAAAAGTTCAAAGTATCAAAGAAAAAAGTAACAAACTTTATGTCTAGTTGTTCGATACATAGGACTGCATCTATCTCCCGACCCGTTCTATGGATTGTGACACGTCGTTTTCCGCTAGGCAAGTTTTAACACTTCAAGTCGTCTGCTCCCTAAGAAATTGGTGTTTCGGTGGGTCTTTGGACGAAAAGAAAAACTTATTTCGGTAATCTGGATCTAAGTCGCTCTTCAAAATAATTGTTCTTGGTTTGAAGAGATGGGTCCGGAAAGTGCGCGAATCCTGGTCAGCTATCTGCGAGGCTTGCCTCAACCGGAGACTGACTCTGGGAACTGCTGGGTCTCGACTCATTTCTGCTCGTTGTGGCTTCGTTTATATGGGCGCCGACCAAAACCGGGGTGAGTTTGTCGGCGCCGGGGGGGTTCCTCGATAATTCTAAATACATATCCACCTCTGTGGTTAGGAATTTCCACCTTTTTCCATTTTTGGGAACTTTTCCTCACTCCCACCTTCTCATCATACTTCAGAGGGGCGTGAACTCCCCTCCCCACATCTTCGTGGCAACCTCTCTTACTCATCCTCCAGATGGGCGGCAACAGCCTCCCTCGTGCATCACGTGATCACCACTCGACCAATGATGTCTTAGTCGGGCGTGGACGAATCTGCGGCTTTGTTTCAGGAAGAAAAAATATCTTGCTTAAAAAAAAAATTATCTCTTCTCTTTCCCTTTTCTTCCCCTTAATGGTTTATCATTTCTCCAGCCGCGAACGGGACAATATGACAATGGCGGTCATAACTCTTGTTCTACACGTGGTTTACGTCAGGTATTTTATCGTTAATTATCAGAATGTGTGGTCTTCTTAAAACGGTCTCAAAAAGAAACATCTCCAAAGTTCCAGTCAGTCTGTCGCCTCGAAGAAAGAAAAAAAACACATTCATTTTCCTTCGGTACAAATTCCTGATAACAATATTTTATTATCGCAAGCCAAGGTTGTTCCGTCGGACGCTCCTGGGTGGTTTTTAATTTTTCATATCTGTCCAAGTCCTTTTAGTTGTCTGTTTTTCGTCACTTAACGAAATAACATTTTCATTTGAATTTTTTTTTTCTTTGGCTAGCCTGTCTGTAGTTGATAATAAGATGTCTTCCCGTACCAATAGTTTGTTTTCATATCCTTAGATAACACAGCCGATGCCAAAACATATCTGATTCTTTCCTTCTTTCCCTTTCTTTTTACTCAGAATTTCCCTGTCATTGTAATGACACTCTTTCGCCATTTGTTACTTATCAAAATATCCTTTTATCCATTGTCTCTTAGCTGTGTGTGTGTTCTTGCTTATCACTCACGATTCGGTTCTTAGCCTCTCCATTTCTTCCCTTCTCTCTTTTCCCTCTCTGCCTCGTTAAATGGTGCCACATATATTAGGTTTGCCAGAAAGTCGTGACTCACTTAGGAAACGGAATGAAAGCAACAAAATTTTATGGAGCAACACCACATTTATTCTTCAAAATAAAGTTCAATAAAGTTCATTATATTCGACGACCTTCTGCCAGCGACCAGCCAGCAGTCGAATATATCTCAGACGCTGGCTTGCAATCAAAAACCTATAAACAAGTTTCCTTCACTACATCAAAATCGCTGGTCTCGAATCAAAGGTCGCGCAGGAAGTGTGCCATTGAGAGGAATGAGCCATAGTCCCTGGGAGCATTATTGACACTAAATGGTGGATGTGGAAGGTTCTCTACATCGTCCATCTGTTTGAACTTCTTAATCAACCTGGCAGTGTATAGCCCCGTATAGTCTTGCGGAAAAAACGCCCGACCTCGACTAACCAAACAGGATAATTTAGTTTGTCGTACACGCAGTATAACTTCTGGCAATAAGGTTTAGCATTGACTGCGACACTGCGTGGAACAAGTTCGAAATGCAGTAAAAATTCCACCAGACAAAGATCAAGAATTGTAGATTTATTTCCGCTTCCTAGGTGAGTCAGGGCTATCTAGCCAACCTTGTATACAAATTTGAATTCGTATTTTTTTTCTGTTTTTTTTTTTTTTTTTTTTTTTTTTTTTTTACTCATTTCGCTCCAAACAAGGCGGAAATGCGGATGGGGTTGAAGAGAGTGAAATTGGGAGAATAGACAAGATATAGGAGGAGTTGAGAAAGGATAAAAGATGAAAAGTGTTCAAATCAACGGAAGATGACGACTGACGTTACATTTAATATTTTTTAAAGATTTTAGTTAACAGGGAAGCAAGTGTAGTAGAAGTGGCGGCTAATTTTTAACTATTTCAACATTAAAATAGTGGGACCTAGATACCAATCTAGTAGCACGCTTAAATTCATGTAATCGGGACACCAGGAAAAAAATCACGTCAGAGCAGTTGCCATGAAAATATTTGTAGAAAAGACAGAGAGAAGCCACAACACGTCAATGAGAAAGTGACTGAAGTCGAGATGCCAAGTTAGGATCGATTACATTGTAGATCCTTAGTTGGAATTTATCAAGAACCTCGAGATGAACAGCAGGGGCACCACACCAGATATGGCAACAGTATTCAATGCATGGACGAATGGTAAATTTGTAAATGTGCAAAATGGTCTCTGGCGCGAAAAATCTTATGGCACAACACAATGAACCAAATTTCCTTGCAGTATATTGATTCAATGTAACCAGTTGATTCTTCTGTGCATTATAGGGGTACAGTTTCTTCGAGGTTTTTCTATTCATTATTTCCTTCTTTTGGATTGGTTACAGTTAACCAGGTGGGTGGCGTGAAGGAGCAGGAAATGGATTCCTGTCTTTCTCAAAGATATCTATGGAAAACTGAAAACAATGACTTAGCGGGAATATTAACTCGCTGTGTTAATCACATTTCAGGCTGTGATAACCGCTACAGCCACGTACGCATAGGTGGGTTATCACGTGATATTAGTTTTCAGCTTATATTTTATTTTTACAGGTAATACTTCAGTTGGATAGGAAACAAATTGTTAAGAATTACGCGATTATTGAAATGATATGGAAATTTTTTTTTTATCAATATTACTTTTTTGTAGCTGAGATTTATGGAAATCTACTTATTAATTTTCGATTGTCTTTTTTTACCTCTTGGATAAGTACATCATTAAGAAGGAAAGAACGATAGATTATGTTTAATTGTTTGAACATTTAATTGAATAAAAAAAAACATTTGGATAAAGACGGGTTCGAGTAGGAAATTCTTTCAGAATATGAAGACTCTAAATAGAATTGTTGAAACAAAATTCGACACAATACAATCAGGAACCCCTTGTAGGTTATTTTTGTTTGCCTTTGGTTTTATTTCTTACATTTCTTATTCTGTGTCCTTGGAGAACGTTAGCAATCATGTATCTCGAGAACTTCTTGTTTTTTGTTTTTTTAACTTGCCTTCAATACGTCCTGTCAGCGTCAAATTTTCTAAGTCTTCTCTCCTTATTATGCGCCCTAGAATTTTCATCTGTTTCTTTCTTATTTTATGCATGTCTCATTTTTTCTTACATACATACACACACACACACACACATATATATATATATATATATATATATATACATATATCTATCTATCTATTTCTCTCTCTCTCTCTCTCTCTCTATATATATATATATATATATATATTTACATATACATATATCTATCTATCTATTTCTCTCTCTCTCTCTCTATATATATATGTATGTATGTATATACACACACACACACACACACACACACATATATATATATATATATATATGTGTGTGTGTGTGTGTGTGTGTGTGTGTGTGTGTGTGTGTGTGTGTGTGTGTGTGTGTGTGTGAAAATATTCCCCAAAAAATTTCGCTTGAAGATGGAACTCAGCTTGGTACTTTAATTCAAATAATTATATTGAAGTTTTCGGCTCTTGTTTTGAAACATGAGAACTCTTATGTAGCGTTGTAATCATATTTTTAAATAAATAATTATATATATATATATATATATATATATATATATAGATAGATAGATAGATAGATAGATAGGTTGGTCAAAATATTTGGAACAGTTGCAAAATCCACTCCTATATTTCAAAGAGCTATTATATTAAGAACTTGAACTAAAACTTTGTAATTGCAGGTTATATCTATTGTAAATACGTTTATTTATCTAATTTACTGTCTTTGTCTTATTTATTTTTAGAATTTATTAAAATTTAAGCTAAATGCGCGACCTCTCTGAGTTCAAAAAAGAGGAAATTGTTGGAGCTCGCATGGCAGGAACCTCGATCACTAAGGTAGCTGAACTATTTGGTTTTTCAAGAGCTACCATATCAAGAACACCGATGCAAGACCTCGAGCAACCGTAGCAATTCAGGCCGGATTCGCAAACTTACTGACAGGGCCTGACGTGCATTGAAACGCAATGTGGTAAAAATCATCGGACAAAGGCGGCCAAAGTGACTGCTGTGTTGAATAAAGATCTGAATAGTTCAGTTTCTACTAAAAGTGTTCACCGTGAACTCCATAAGGCTCCATATCAAGGAAGAGTCGCTGTGAGGAAAATTATTCGATAATTATAACATATGTTAAGAACTCACTTCTAGTGTCTTATCAAGTGAAGTGTTGAAAAACAATAGCTATTTTTGTAGTGATTTTATAATGTTATTGTTATGGCCCAGTTACTTGTACCACGGTGATGGTCCAAGGTAGAACCAAAAAAGAAGAACTCGAACATGGGTATGGAATAACACAGATATATTACAAACAGAAATATATACAGAGAAGTAGAAAGTGTTAGTACGAACAATCAGGTTTAGTAGGGAGAACAATGTAGTCACGACCAGTATCACTATTCCAATGTCTTGTAGTAATTGTCTGAACGCGACTCTGTTTCGGACTGCCTCTGACTCGAATGACTGACTCACTCGCTCTGTGTGACTGACAGACTCCTGACGGACTTCTGACGGACCTCGCTCCAGACTTCAGACTGAGCTCCCTGCTTCCTCTTGAGGGGCAGTATTTATTACGTATGAAATAGTCCATTATGTTATTATGGGTAAGGCCCCATAACAGTTATAATATTCGAATAAATAATTATATTTGCTCTACTCTGTATTGAGCACTCTTTTAAGAATATTATTTTTTGGTTATTGGAATTTATTCCGTATACACCAATCCTATACTTGGGTATATGTATACGAGGGTCATTCAATAAATAAGGTGAATCTTTCGGTATAAAGACTTCTAATACACATCGAAGCTTATTTTTTTGAATTTTTTTGTTTTACTTCTTTTTCACATGGATCTAATTTCTTTTGCAGATTTTTGGCGATTAACAAAGATGGCCGACCAAGAAGCATGCTCCAGGATTGAACAACGGTCAG
>OZ010605.1:66012078-66054578 GCA_963932145.1 Acanthosepion lycidas
ATAGACTTTGAAGATGGAAGCCAGAGTATGAATGCTGATACCATTACTTTAGGCCTGAATGATTTTTCGTCTCATCATTGCAGAGTTGGGATGATAATGTGTCTGACACAAAACAATTGAATAACTTAATAGGTTTATCAGTGATTCTTATACAAAATGGTGTCAAGATGGGGGGATTTTAAATATTTTGTATCGTGGACTAATATGCCGTTACAAGATGTGGACAATTTTGCAGTTACAGCCGGTATATATATATATATATATATATATATATATATATATATATATATATATATATATATATATGTATGTATGGATAGTTTCACGTAAAAAAAAGACTCGGTATTTCTGCTGTAGGTAATTAGAAAATAGTGAGAAATTTACAGTGAAAACATAGATTATTTACTGATGAACACATTGGTAGATATCAAATAAAAGCTGATAAATATTAGGTCGGTGCAAAATAATGACGTATGAATGTCGTTTTTTGACGTTAAAAATACGTCAAAAAACGACATTATTACGTCATTATTTTTGCACCAACCTAATAATTACATGTAACTAGATTTGATTTGCTGAATGAGATTTGCGGCATTTGTTTGTTTTTTATTTTATTTTTTTATTTTTTATTTTTGTATTCCAGATCATCAAATATGTCGAATTCTATCGAAACCTCTGAATTTGAGTAGTAATGATTTTTTTGCGGAAACGATTTTTAGATCAGTAATACTGCTTCTGAAGCAATGACTTTGATTGAACAAGCTTTTAGGTAACAAGCTATGACCGAAAAAATAAACTGCCTGCCAGCTTAAGAACGTTAGACGCGTGAAATACCGGCAACATGTCATTCAACGATTTAGCACACCCTAAATACCCTACGGCTTCTTGAAAAGAAAAAAAAATGGCGAAACCTTGAGAGAAGCAATGTGGATCGATCGTGTGATTGGTATTGATGAGTTAACAGTGATTACTATCGAGACCTTCAGTTCACAATAACTCATACCAATTTAAAATCCGGCGTAGTGGCCTTTAAGTGAGAATTTTAAGTAGATTTAACGATTAGGACATTCACCAATGCTGTCGCCAGAACCGGGAAATTTATGTGTAAATTACATTTACATACCATTGCGTCTAAATGTCTTGGGTCACCCACATGAAATGATATAAACGCCTATATCTTATTAAGATTCTGTTTTTTATGAAAAGCCTAAACATGATTCTGTGTCACGCGAGACAATCTTTCTCTCTAGAATCGAAGCATTGCTGAATGTTGGACTTATAGATAAATCCAACATTCAATAATGCTAAGAATTTTGCTGCGATATATGATCCCCGCTGTTTATCTTGAGCTCCTTGATAAGATCAGAAGAAGAATCAGCAATTTTATTAGTCCAGATCTGGCATGGCGACATCAGCCACTTTCCTACCACCGCAATGTTGGCTCCCTGTCACTTTTCTATAAATACTTTCATGTTAATTTTTCGTATGTGCCCTTTGCTATGGTTACATATACTTTGTGAATTTATGCAAGGTACTCAACTGGTGTCGAGATCCCATCAAGTTACATTTGAGCAGGCTAGATGTAGCGGTAAATTATATGCTAGTTTTTTTCCTATTCTTGCACTTCTCCCGTGTGGAACTCCCTCCGACTGTGACAATATTTAACATGGCGTACGGACGAAAAGGGTTAAACGGACGAAAAGAGTTAAAACGATTTTAGTTTTTTTGTCAGAAAGAGAATTATTTTCCAAGGATAGTTGTATGAATTTTGTTGAAAAAGTTACACAACGTGATTCAGCTAGACACAGGTGGCAGGTCGGGGACCAGAGGTTAAAGTCGTCTGCTGAAAGGTGTCAATGGGAAATTTTGGCTGTCAAAATTTCCCTGAGAAAAATAAGTTAAAAGCTGAAGATGACGTCAGAAAGGCTGACATCATGTAATGACTCCTCCCGAAGGAAGACGGGATCTTCCAAAATTGTAAATGTGAAATAGAAAACGAAAGAAAAAAAGGGTTGAATTTTGGGAGATTTGCATAAAACCCAACTATTCGTCCGCACCACACCAGTTGAAAGGGACACCCATAAATAAAGGTGACTGCGTCGGCCAACGTTAGTTTGGGCTAGCCAGTTGCAGTTGCCGTTGCAGCTGCAGTGAGGTTGTGAACGGTAGTTAATAGATTTCTGATATAACGCTGCTTGCCAACCTGATGAAAGGAATAATAGTGTTAATTATCTACTGAAGAAAGACTACGACGAAATCCTTGTGTCATACTGGAATGTACAAATAACAGAACTTGAAGATAAATCCACTTGTCCAATCTGACCACTCTTTGAAGTAGTTACCCGCAATTTTCGTTCCATCGCCATTTATTAGAACGGGTTGGAGAAAAGAAGAAAAAAAAAGAAAAAAAAGAAAAGAACTGTAAATATATTTTTTTTGTTATTCTGATATAAACATCATATCGTGACTTATTCGAGCATCGTCCATTTTATTTTTTAAATTTTGTATGCACGTGTTCAACTCCTTGGTTTAGCGTGGTTAAGATACCCCAGTGGAAATTCGGTTTGACTCCCTTAAGATCAAAAATCACAATGTGTGTAAGAGAGGTGATAGTTGAAGAGGTCAACTTAGAGACCAGCTGCTGTGCCAAACGACATAAATGACCGACGAGTAGGCTGCAGGCCTGTTCTCTGATACCATCGATCCTGACCAAGCAAGCAGACCGGGATTGACTCGGAACGCCGCCATAACTGGAGCGGGCAGTGGCCCGGAACAGCGTCATATTTGGAGGCCATGACCAGAATGTTGCCCTGAAAACAACCATACGAGGCCATTCTTTCCAAACTATAATCTGCAAAAATTAAATTCAATATCAATCGCTATCTACTACCTTCTTGGTCATTCTTTTTTCTTTCCGTGCATTAGTAATATTTCTATTAGCAATTCTTCTACACCCTGTAATCCTTTTTGTTTTAGTGGCTTTAATTCCTTCCCTTCCGATAGAATAAAAACCTTCAGAACTTGTCGAGACTATGATATCGAGATTATGCATGCCGCCAAACCCGCTCAGATATGTCTAAATTTTCAGCTGAATGCAACCGCTTCATTTGACCAATGGTGAGAAAAGGCTTTGATCTAGTAAATCCTGAGGGTCTGAGTAATTGGACATTGTGGATTGGTGCTACAGAATCATAAACAATATATATATATATATATATATATATATATATATATATATATATATATGCGATCTATAGAAAGTGTTTTGTTTGCTAGATCAGCCATGGTAAATTTCCATCCACGTTCTAACAGTATTAAACTATATTTGTAGATCTTCTGTTATCAGTATATGCGTTACTTAGAACAAGTGATAAAAATAAACACAAAAGAAACTGAAACTATATCACTTCCAATAACTAAAAGTATTATAATAGAAAATAATGTCATAATCAAAATGTTATGGCTAGGTAAGAAGACCCCATCTAAACAGGAAAGTCATAACGATTACTAGACTGGAAAACTTATTTTCCGGAAAAATTGTTTTAAGAGAAAGATTTTATTAATTTCAATTGACAGCAGTACTGGACACTCAGTCAATGAATGCCGGATGTTTCCTCATAAGGAAACGGCTAATATTACCATTACCATTAATTTTCTTTTTATACTAAGATCATGCCTATAATTTCTGCTGAATGAAAGATAAATTTGGGGCTTTGAAGGGAAAGAAATCTCAACATAAGTTAGGCATGTAGTCGTGGATATCCATGAACAGTGTTCAAACCATTTAAAAGGCGCTTTATACGACTGGAAGTGTTTCAAGTACATATGAAATCAGAAGACCACAAGCTACACAAGTCAGATGAAAGGAAGATTGTGAGATTTTGGACTGCCTATCTATACGGTAGGCAATCCAAAATGAAATCAGACAAGTGGGGAGTGAAAGCAGTTTTAACAGTGAGGTTCAGTCTATAGATTATCCAAAGCATTGCGATAAAACAAATCGAACGGGTGTTAGCTAAAAAAAAAAAAAAACATTAAAAAAAAACAGAAATCGAAGATTGAAGCGGTCAAATGAACATCTAACATAGGATGCGGGAAAGTGATAAATGTAATCATTACTGTCTATATTTCTGAGATGAGGTATTATGTACATTATTTACATTATTCGGAATATTTTCCTCATCTTTATCACATATTTATTACAACGTTTCGGCCGTTGATCGCACCGGCTTCTTCAAGGACACATGGCAAAGTGGATGAAGGCGTTGGTTATATCCAGTGACAGGACCCAAAGAGTGTGAGTTCAATACCCGGTTAAGGCAGTGGAGAACTTTCAGAGGGAAATTAATAGGAGATAACTGATAACTGATAACTGACATGCATTAAACATATCACGTGGAACTAGAACAGTCTACCGCAGTGAGCGAAATAAAGAGCTAAGTTCGACATTCACCTGAAGAAGGCCGGAGCGTACAACAGCCGAAACGTTGTAATAAATATGCCGACAAAGATGAGGACAATATTCCGAATAATGTAAATAATGTAATCTTTTTTGATTAAGGCAAAATAGATTTATATTTTAATTCATGTAAATATGTAAGTTTATGCATATTTCCTTTGCTGGTGGTAGTCATTCTTTCTATTTCCACACATCTTTAGCCTGCCTGCACTTGGTCCTTATTTCATTGTGTAATTTTCTGTATTCCGTTCCTTATCTTGGCGGGCTTAAGCAAATGGATGTGAGAACAGGGTCTGGTGGAAGTAGAAAAGGGGAAAAAAATTGAGAGTTACAAGGAATAGGGGGAAGGACAGAGCCATGATCGCCTACGTCCTGAAGGGTCTCGACACACAAAGATGAAATATGTAAGAAAACCAGTCTGAAAACGAAACGATGCAAGATACGCCATAAATATTGGAAAACTTGGTGATGGACACGTATTGCTATGGGGTTCCGCCAAATTCGATGATAGTAGAAAATTGGTGAAAGTTTATGGAAAGCTAAATACTAAAAATTATAATAATTCCTTATGTTATAAAGAAATTTTCAGAATGATGGAACTACTTGCCACGTATAAGAGAAACGTTTCTTGTGGATTAATATTTTCCACTTGTGATAAACTAGCCATCACAAAATCCTGAATTGAATCAAATTGCATCATTTGGATGGGAAGTGAAGAAATAAGTGCTCCAAGGAAAACCCTGCAATCTCAAGAGATTTGAAATAACTGCCTAGAAGAATGGGAAAATTCTGAGAAAATATGGGCTTGAATGGAATTGAGGTAATTATTCGAGCTAAATGCAGTAACACTAATAATTTAACATTTTTTTTTTGTGAAAAGAAGTAAAATAAAATTACTTTTAGCGTTAGAAAGAGCTAAAAGGTGAAATTCTTACGTCGTTATTTTGATATGACTTTTTTCAGCGGAATTCTGATTAAGATGCTCTGTCAACAAACCTACAACAGAAAGGTAAGTGCAGTAATTTGTTTTCTGTCAGTCAAACATCATAATATGCATTGGAATAAGTCTATTACTAATCTCTTACTATACCAGTAATAAAGTTAACAAAAGTAATTAATATACAAATTTGCCCCAAAAGTTTTATACACTAATGTTTTCCAAAACCTCATAAATATTCTTTAATTTATTCAACAAATATTTATTTTTAAACAAATTGTCTTCTCTTCGCAATACAGTGATGGTATGTACTGTATAGGTCAAATATTATATAAAGAAAATTTAATATCATAATTTCAGCAGAAACGTGATAAGCTCTGACTTACCGAGCTTTATGTGTTATAAATTTCAGCTGTACTCTTGAGTGTGATATACAATCAATTAGGGAAGCGGCCCATCGGAGGATTCCGTAACGACTGTCAAGTAGCGGAATTTGAAGTGGTATAGTCACGTAACAAGAGCCAGCGGTCTTCCATCAAGGCCAAGGAAGAAAATCAGAGATCCAATCTCTCGGATCTCTTCTTCGACTATGCCCTACGCATTTACAAAGACAGATGGGTATTTATCAGTTAAGTATTCTACACCACATCCCAACCGAATCTAATGACAGACGACAACGATGCAGCTTAACCTTGGGAAGTCAAAATACTTATGATGAAGAGAGATGGGGTGTATGCCGATGATATACTTATTCATATGCTTGAGATGATAATGATGTTGTGTAGAAAATCAACATTCACTAACAAGTGCTCTGAGAAATAGAACTGAGGATAACTTTTCCCAAAAACAAAAGAAAAAATATTCTGAAATGGAATGAAAGCAATGATGACACCTACGGTGTACCCATGAGAAAAAAATAAGAACTCGAAATTAGTAAAAACTAAACACTTCAAATACATCTCAGTCTATAGATCGTCTATAACAATTTTGGAATATGAGATGAGGAAATTGAATATAGTGATTTTTCAAGCGTAGCTCACATGTGGCACAAGGCCAAAAGTATAGGAACACCCATGTGAGGATCGAACTCACTACTCAGTCATAACTCTGCTAGCAAGACAAGCTTGATAACAATTATACCACTTCGCGGTGACCGAAGAAATTGAATATAGAAGAGAGAGCACTAGAGGTATTTTCGCGCAACATTGAAGTTTTCTACAAGACCAAAACGTTAACCAGGAAACACGTGTTATATTTTCGAGATTCCCATATGGATATCATGAATAGAGCCATTATCTAAACAGTTAACTGTACAACCGTTTTCTGGGATCAACGGTTTAAAATGGCTTTGAGCCATTTTCTGATATCCATGTTTTGAAATGGCTTTGATCCTGTGGGTCTTTGCGAAGATCACCTTTCTTCAATCCTTAGGACAGGCGCTACAGGTAAGAGAATCCACTTCACTTGAGGAGTTTCAACAGCAGCAAAAGATAAAATAGTTTAACCGGAAGACAAAAATCATGACATATCCAAGATGTTGACATTGCGAACTACTTCAAATAAAATGCCTGGAAGTAAACACCCATCAATAATACAAAGCACGATATCAGGATAGTGGTCTTAGAAAAAAACATTTTCCTGAAAAAAACTTTCTGAGATAGCAACAGACAGATAGATAGATAACAACAGACAAACGGACAGATAGATAGATAGATAGATAGATAGATAGATAGATTGCAAGAGACAAACGGATATATAGGAAAACAGAAAATGTGTAGATAGATAGATAGATAGATAGATAGATAGATAGATAGATAGATAGCAACAGACAAACTAATAGATAACCACAGATAAAGGTGTAGAAAGTTAGCAGTAGACAGACAAATAGATAGCAACATACAGACAAACGGATATATATATATATATATATATATATATATATATATATATATATATATAGATAGATAGATAGATAGATAGATAGATAGCAGCAGGCAGGCAAATGTGTAGATAGATAGATAGATAGATAGATAGATAGATAGATAGATAGATAGATAACAAAACACGGGCAAACGGATAGATAGATAGGTAGATAGATAGATAGATAGATAGATAGATAGATAGATAGATAGATAGATAGATTAAAAATGTTTTAAGAGAAAGATTTTATAAAATTCAGCAGTACTCTTGAGTGGGAGACACGAACATTTAGGGATGCGGCCCATCGGAGGATTTCGTTACCACTGTCAAGAAGTAAAATTTGAAGTTTTATAAGGTACGTCACAAGAGCCAGCTGTCTTCCATCATACAAGGTTTAAACCGAGGCAAAAGACGACGCAGACAACGGGAAATAGAGACAGACAAAATCAATAAGTGAACTGGAAGATAATTCAAAGAGACTCAGACATTGGCACGCAACCAGGATATATGGAGGTAGCTGGTCAGGTGCTCGATTCCCCATTGACACTCTCAATGACATCCGGTCATGTGACTGATGATGATGTCGAGGATTTTAGACATTAAAACGTCTAGAAAAGCAGAACACGTTAAGGATCAGTAAGCTTTTACATTATTTTTTTTTAAGATGTTTTTCATTCGTAAGTTATCTTTCTTATAGGTTGCTTAATATTGTTTAGCGGAATATCAACATCTCTATGGGTTATGAAATGCCGTTATGGAAATATATTTAACGCACTTTTATGTTTTCAGTTAAATATATCAGCGCATCCCATAAGTTCTGTCTGAATTTTGAATAAAGAAAACAAGTGACCAAATGTTACATTTAATTACAGATTCAATCAACAATGTATTTTCCCTGATTACCTATGACTTCCATCCATCTATTAACAAGCTTACTAATTCCATTACTGTAAAATTCTCTTGGCTTTGATTCGAAGAACTCACAAATGTCAGTTTTAACCTCTCCCTGTGTTACAAAAGCTGTTTCTTCCAAATGATTCTGTAAGCTACGAAACAAATTGTAGTCTGAAGGAGCAAGATCAGAAGAAAAAGGTGGATGAGGAATTTTCTCCCAACCAAGTTCTTCGATCTTTTGTGACGTGATTCTTGCTGTGTGGGGTCGCGCATTGTCCTGATGAAACATCACCCCTTTTCGATTCACGAGAGCAGGCTTTTTTTCCTCAAAGCTTGGTTCAAACGCTCTAATTGCTGACAGTATATTTGAGCATTAATTGTTGCATTAGGTGGTAAGAAATCAAAGTGGATTATTCCTTGGCGATCCCACAAGATTGAAAGAAGAAAATTTTGCCCATGAATTTCCCTTCTCAGCTGTGGCTGTTCACCTTCCCCTTTACAAAGCCACTGTCTACGACGCTTAACATTTCCATAAAAGATCCATTTTTCGTCACCAGTCACAAGTCTATCCAAAAAAGTTGATATAATTTGGCGAGAATGGAGAAAAGAGCAGATGTCAACTCGGGATTTGAGGTTGTTTTCATGAGGCACCCATTTTCCAAGTTTAGGAACTTTTCCAAGTTGTTGAAGATGACGATGAACAGTTGTATGGTTTGAACTGAGAACCACTACCAATTCCTCAACTGATAAAGCAGGATTTTCTTCGAGGGCTGCTTCAAGAAGCATTTCATCAAACTCAACTGGACAGTCCGGTTCGAACTTCATCTTCAAGGGTGAAATCTCCACCTCTGAATTTTGCAAACCATCTTCTGCAAGTTCATTCATTCACACATTCCTCTCCATAAACTGAGTGAATGTTTCTAGTCGCTTCGGCTGCTGAGTTTCCTTTCTTGAACTCATAAAGCATTATGTGCCTCAAATGATTCTTGTGTACTTCCATGTTAACAGGGTTTTAATCAAACAAAATTTAATTTTATTGTTCTCTGAAATAAAATTTGATCAGTTTAAATGCATCTAAACATAAAAATAATGTTCAGCTCCATTAGACATTATAAAATATTCTTTAAATTTCGTTCATTTTAACAAAAAGTTAAAATTCAGACAGAACTTATGGGATCACCTGAAATATGAAATCAATTGTATGGCTTCAACAATAGATAGAATATATTGTTGGCCATTTTGCTTTAAAATATATTGTCGGTAATTCAACTATAAAGATGTATTGCTTATCATCCTGCTATAAAATATATTGTCTGTAATTTTCATATAGATAGGTATTGCTGGTATTTTTACTATAAAATGTATTTTTCTGCTTTCATAGTGTTTTATTTCTGTTTGAGTGCTCACTACATGCCCATAGCTGGGGTGCTGACAGGTGCTACCACCCACTTTCTTAATTTAATCGAAATGTATTGTACCGCTCTAGTAAGTACCTGAGTCCTCCAAATTTCCTGTTCCTTTACAAGAGCCAAATGAGGCCAAAAATGGAGCACTGCTCTCGCATATGGGCAGGATCCGCTGAGTCTTTATTTTCTAGTCTCGGCAAAGTTCAAAAACTTCTCCGCGCATTTGGGGGTCGGGTGAAGAATTACTTTTAAATCCCAAACATAGACGGAATGCTTGATGTCTCTCGCTACTCTGTAGCTATTTCTGTCATGTCTTGTACTTCCCGTCTGTGGAGATCCCTTGCTCTTATTTGCTCCCCTGTTAGCTATAATCTCCAATTATTCAAATGCAATGTCAATCTATATCTCCAAATGACCCGATCTATTCTCCGACCTTCTCTTCATCCTATTCTTTATCATTCCTCTTTACTCTCGCTCCTACTCTCTGAAACCCGTTGCGTGCTAGTGGATCTCCCGCTATGCTGGAAGTGAAAAGTTTTAAAAACCTTTAAAAAAAGAAGAAAAAAGTGCTCTGATGTATTGCATTCCGTAGTCCTGAAACTTGTAACCTTCACGGCTAAGAACTGCCAAGTCACGCAAATTATAGCAACCCTCCCTCATTCCCTTCGTATTCAATTAGTTATATGTAAGTTCCACTCGAGCAGCAGCTTCCCACGAATTGCTGCTTTGTTAAACCGACATACAAGAGGATGATTTCCCGATCTCTATATCGTTAAGCCGTTGGTTAACGGTTATCTTCCACACATATCTTCATAATATGTGCAACTTACTGGGTAGCCCTATAACTTGAGTGTTTCTTGGACCTTTTACATGGTTGTAAAAATATATTAGATTTGCGTTGTAATATCAATGCCGTTGAATTGTATCTAAAAAGATAATTTTTCTTTCCTGATAAATCTTCTAGTGAAGCCACAATGTTCAGGCTGATGATAACCTGCAGGAAAGTGACTCAATGCGCCTTCTAGGGCTAATATTTTCCGCTGACAAGGATTGGAGAATTATATTAAATCAATTGCTAGATCTGCTGCTAGGAAAGTTGGTTCACTGTGTCGTGCTAGACAACTTTTCTCTCCAGAATGTATCATATATATTTATAAGTCTACCATTCGTGCATTCTTTGAATATTGCTACCGCATAATGTATGGAGCTATATATTTAGAATTTCTGGATAAAAGTCAAAAACATATCTGCAATGTTATTGGTCCTAACCTGGCATTTCGGCTTCAGGTCTTTCCAAGCACCGTAACGTATCTTCCATGCGTCTTTCCTATAAATTCATTCATGGTAATTGTTCTGATGAATATTTCTCTATTGTAGCTAGATTTTATGAACTTAAGCCTAGTATTAGATTGGAGGCAAGGTCTCGTCATTTTACAGTTTAATTGGCAAGATGTAGCCGTAAGTTCTATGCTATAAGTTTCTTCGCTTGCACTTCCCGTTTGTGGAACATTCTTGCTTTCCAGTCAACGCTACTCTTCAAAAATTTAAGTGCAATGTCAATTGTTATCTTCTGTCTTAATTCCTGGTCTTTTATTGTTCTCCCTCTTTAATAGTGTTGTGCCCCCCACCAAAAATTCTCTTTCACTTAGTAACCCCTTACATCTTAGTGGCTTTATTGCCTTGCTTGTGGTAAAATATAAGATTTCATCCTAATAAAGTGTTATGGTGAAACACCCCTATTCTATAGTTAATAGACGCTCCCACCTAATATAAGTAGGAGTAGTAAAAGAAACGAGGCTCAGTCGATGTTGGACGACCGACTGAACGGTTGAACTCTCTGCCTACGGGTTCAAAGGGTATATTTTTTGGCCGATCCCACGGTTTCGGAGATCCCACATTAAACTGGCCTTGTGCCACATGATACCCTCGTGGGGGGGTGACGAAATACTAGTCGATGTTGGACGACCGGCTGAACGGTTGAACTCTCTGCCTTCGAGCGGGGAGGAACCCGAAGGAGGCTACGCCGAAGGGCGGAGTCTCGTTCGGAGAGGTAAACCGACCCTGAACCCGTTTATACGGGTTCAAAGGGTATATTTTTTGGCCGATCCCATTGTTTCGGAGATCACACGTTAAACTGGCCTTGTGCCACATGATACCCTCGTGGGTGGGTGACTAAATACTAGTCGATGTCGGACGACAGTAGTCGACAGTTAGTCGAATACGAAAGTAGTCAGCGACCACAACAAGATTACTCTGCGTAATACCTATTATATCAAATTCCTAAAGTTTTGTACGTCGAACCTATTTTAGGACCGATTTAGTACAAATACAAGCCTCCACTGCGAAATAACTCCACAACATAAAGTGACAAACGGAATATCAATATTGAAATAATAATGTGGATTTATTGAAACTTGAAAGGCGACTTTGTCATTTCAGAACAGAACAGGAACGAATTCATATATTTTAATAATATATAATAAACATAACAATTGTGATTTGGAGGTATGGTGTTTATCATTGCAGTCAATGAAATCTAAACATGTTAAAATCTAGCTGAGGCTGTATATATGCAGTATATTAAGGCTTTCGGGGAAGCCTAATCATGTCTTCACAGGTCTTGTTACTGACATGTCATGTCTAGTGAGAGAAGAGTAAATGAATTTATGAATTTAAGTTCTGTATTAGATTGGTGGCAAGCTCTCATCATTATAGTTGAACTTTCTAGATGTAACAGTAAATTCTATGTTAAATTTCCTTCATCAAACCACTCTGTTCAGGCCTTTTGATTCTCAGTCAACTCTGACTTTCAAAAAATGTCATGTAATATCAATTGTTATCTTATGTCTTAATTCCCGTTCTTTTATTGTTCTCTGTCATTAAAAGTGTGATTTTCATATTCTCTCGTCCCCAGGGACTGCTTCCCTTTTAGTGATTTTATTATCCTGTTTTGGGATTAAAAATTAAGAAATTAAATAAACCGTTACAATTCAGCGAAGTCTGATCAAAATTTAAAAAGCACTGCCAATCATGTCAAATGATGGCAATTCTAAAAGAAGAACATTAGCAATTATATACACTCAAAACTATCAGTCTCTGCGCTTCACAACAGTAAGAAGTCCCTAAAAATGTTGAATGTTATTCAAATCATCCATTATTATTACTGACATTTCATAATTTCCGACTCGTGCATGTTTCCAGACACAACACTTTCGTTCTGATATGAGATATTCCAAGCAGGACTTTCACCTGCACACTCCTAATAATCCCAGGTATCCTGATGATGTCTTCTGACGTATAAAGATTCCTGAAATTATTATTATTATTAATAATATTATTATTATTATTATTTCCTTTGATTTCTGGCGTGTACACATTTCTTTCCGGGTCCCGCCCAGGGACTTAAGGTTAGAAATTGCATCATCACACTTTCCACTAAACAAAAAAAAAATTGTATAGATAACGCCATTTGTAAAGGGCGTTATCTATGCAATTGTGAGAACAATTGTTTGTATTTCTTTGAGGCATGGACTTCCAGGGATCCCTTCAATTAGTATACTGGAATGTTTCCAACCAATCCTAGAGCTCCAAATACAACAGGTATTGTCGATGTTCCCATGTAACAGATTTTTGAAATTTCGATTCCAAGGTCATTGTATTTTGACCGCTTTTTGAATATTTTCAAAGATACATTGCAGTCTGCAGGAACTGCCATATCAATACGGAGGTACTTTTTGTTCGTCGTCTTTAATAACAATGTCTGGGCGGTTGACATTGATTGTTCTGTCAGTGTGTATTGTGTATTCCCATAGAATTGTAACAGGTCCTATCTCCGTAACCGGGTCTGGGTGGTGTTCATACCAGTTTCTTTCAGTTTCCTTCCCGTAGAAGTTTCCAGTGCAGATATTGGCCCACTCTGTCATGCCGGGTTTTATATTCAGTAGGTGCCACTATCGTGCAACCTGATACAAGACGATCAATCGTTTCTGGATATATATCACAGAATCTGCATTTTGGACTAACACAATATTTTAGTATGTGCTTGATAATTCCTAGTTAACAAGCAATGGTCATGTGCAGCAAGGATAAAACCTTCAGTTTCAGCTTTCAACCCTGCAATACGTAGCCACTGATAGGTACGGGTTTTGTCTATGTCAGCTTGTTTGGTACTGGCAGAGTATTGGCCATGAAGCGGTTTATCTTGCCATCGCTTCGGTATCTGGTCGGTTGCATTCGTCTTTGCTGTCTTTCTTAAGTACTTTGCAGTTTCAGCCGGTGTATTGTGCTTTTCTCATTATTATTATTTCCTTTGATTTCTGGTGTGTACACATTTCTATCCCTGTCACGCCCAGAGACCGAAGGTTAGAAATGGCATCATGACACTTTCTACTGACAAAAGAAAAAAAATATTATTATTATTATTATTATTATAATTAACTTAAACATCAGTCGTAAATTTTGGCTCGCCTACTATGGAGAGGAAGACGACTCAATTCTCAAGAACTGTTGTCACTGTTGGAGGACCAAGCAACGATACTATCTCCGACTGTCTTTAACTGTTGAATTTATTTAGAATTTTTCTTTCTTTTTTTTTCTTTTTATTTCTTTTTTTTTGTAATCAAGCGTTCTGTTGCTTTATGTGAATCGTTTTGTCTAAACAATAGTTTTTCTTCTTATGAAATACAATTAATTTTTCCGATGAAGCCAATTCATAGGCTAAAGTCAAAGTAATCTAAATTCTCTTATATTTTGTCATATATATTTCTATATAATTTACATATATCTATCTATAAATCTATATGTATAAATATATATCTCATTAATATGCTATTAAAATTCTCTTTCATAACTATGAAAAATTATTTTTAAATATTTATTTGAGCAATCATAACACTATTATATTCAAATATATTAAAAATAATAAACATATTATATTAAAAATATATTAAAATTAATAAAAATATTATATTAAAAATATTACAATAAACATGTTTATTAGAGGGACTTTAAAAATAGTATATAAAAATCTTAAAAGTATATCAAAAATATTTTAAAAATTGTATTAAAAATATTTATTAAAGAAATCTCAAGAACATTATATTAGGTTTGTGCAAAAATATTGTCGATTTTGACGTTAAAAAATAATTCAAAAAACAACAATATTTTTGCACCAAACTAATATTAAAATTTTTAAAAAATATATTAAAATATTAAATATATTATATTAAATTATTTAAAATTTTTATTAAAGAAATCTCATGAACATTATATTAAAATATATAAAAAATATTAAAATATTGAATATATTATATTAAATTATTTAAAATATTTATTTGAGAATTCTTAATAATATATTAAAACGTTAAAAATATTTTATATTAAAAATAATAAAAATACATTTTTAAAATATTAAAATATTTATTATAGCAAACTTAAGCAATACATAAGAAGCATATACATACATACATACATAATATATCCGAGTATGCCTTTCTGTTAGTTTACAGACGGCTGTTCAATCACATTTGTCGGTGTTCATCTCCCATAGAGCCCACTTTTTGAAGAACCGTAGAAAGTGCATTATCTGGCATGATCAAGATTATGAACAAGGCCAGTAAGCTTAAATCCTCGGCCATGATGACTTTTAATTTTCTGCAATCACAATCATCGACATCTAATCAAATCGTTCTGACACACAGGGTTTGGGCCAAGACACGGTATGTTTTTGATTCACTTTCCGAGGATGCCACACGCTGGGTTCGCCTCCCCCATTCCGATATCAAACATGGTGGGATTTGAACCTGGAACTGATGGTCGGAAAACGAATGTTCCGACCTCTCGGTACACATATGTGCCCATACATATAAGCATGCATACAGACGTATAACTATTTATTTAGCAAGAGATGTTTAAATTAAAAAAAAAAAAGAGGCTATTGAGAGTAGGGGAGAAAATAACCGAATTTAAAGTAAGGGAAAGAACAAGCAGAAAGCAGCGGGGAGAGAAAATGATAATAAAAGAAAGATAGATAGAGAGAGAGAGAGAGAGAGAGAGAGAAAGAGACTCATAGAGAAGCTTTATTAAAATAGAAGTAAGTTATAAAAATGACTTGTCATATCGTCAATGTATTTCAGAAAGCGATAGAGAGACAGAAAGTGTTGTGTAAAGAGGAAGAAAAGGGGAGAAACAAAAAAAAGATAACAGAGAAAAAGAAAAACAGATAGATAGATAGATAGATAGATAGATAGATAGATAGATAGATAGATAGATAACAATATACTGACTCAGGGATAGATAGATAGATAGATAGATAGATAGATAGATAGATAGATTAATTGATAGATAGATAGATAGATATGAACAGACTGAGATAGATAGATAGATAGATAGATAGATAGATAGATAGATAGATAGATAGATAGATATGACCAGACTGTGATAGATAGATAGATAGATAGATAGATAGATAGATAACAACATACAGACAAAAGGATAGATAGATAGATAGATAGATAGATAGATAGATAGATAGATCGATAGATAGATAGATAGATAGAAAACAACATACAGACACAAGGATAGATAGATAGATAGATAGATAGATAGATAGATAGATAGATAGATAGCAACAGACAGACACACGGATAGATAGATAGATAGATAGATAGATAGATAGATAGATAGCAACAGACAGACACACGGATAGATAGATAGATAGATAGATAGATAGATAGATAGATAGATAGATAGATAGATAGCAACAGACAGACACACGGATAGATAGATAGATAGATAGATAGATAGATAGATAGATAGATAGATAGATATTAACAGAAAGGGATAGATAGACATATTTACCAGAGTAATGATATCAGGCAATTCGGAAAAATCGCATCGTTCAGAGTTAAAATTATTGAAATGACAATAAAACTATTGCAAAAAAAACAAGAACACAGTGAAAAACAGATTGGGTAAATAAATACACATTAAATTTTCTAAATTCTAGACGGCATGACGAGAAGATGCAAAGGGCAATGTGCATAGCAATGAAGGAACAAAAGAAAATACAAGAGAAAATCAGAGATAGAAGAATTTATGAAAAAAGAAAGAAAAAAAAACGACTGCATCGCCGCGAAACAGAAAGTCAAATCTGAGTGTCTAATCGAAGTCAGGACTTGATGATACGGCCTTTGATTGCATCATGCAATATCCTGTCAGGGAAAAAAGAACTGAAATCATTCTTAATCATTTCCTTCTATACTGCTCGTACCATTTTATTTTTCCATTTCCATCAAATTCATTGGATTCGTCCCTCTCTTCGTGTTTCTTCCACTTTTCTTCTTTTTTTTTTGATCCATCTTTTTCTTTCTTTTTTCTTTCATTTTGACTTCCCACTCACTTTTAGAACGCCCCGTTCTAATCCTTGCCAACGTACCGAACTGATTTTTGCATCCAAGCCAAATCTCAAATCGTCAGATTTCTGGGGGATGGAGAAAGACTTGATTACAGAAACAATTGCCAGTCAAAAAATGTATTATGCTCATTGCTACAGGTTAACGTCAGCTAAGTCCTGTTAAATGCTATGTTGATTTTCTAAGCGTAGCTTACATGTGACACAAGACCGAATGTATATGTACACCCTGTGAAGAAAGAACTCTCTACTTGTTAACCAATACACCGGTTAGAAGTGTCCAGTCGTGTTAAATGTTATAGTTGGATAAAGACCAGAAACAAACTCACGAGATTAGCGAATTGGTATGCAAGATAAATTACCAACTAAACACTATGTGCAGAATCTAAATTGTAATTTATAAAGATAATTTAGTCAGACACAAGGATATATTTGAGGAAACTTCTGTTAATATTTGGCACAGTAGGTAGTGGATAGTGGCTCGGATTGAGGAATCGGAGAGCAGAGTTCGAATTCCAGTCAAATCCATTACATTCACTCACGTGATAATACAGTTGGGAAAAGGGATGAATCCAACTCTTCTAGTCTGAAGAGGAACTGTGGAGTAATGTATAGCGGCTCGGATTGAGGAATCGGAGAGCCGAGTTCGAATTCCAGTCAAATCCATTACATTCACTTACATGATAATACAGTTGGAAAAGGGATGAATCCAACTCTTCTGGCCTGAATAGGATCGGTGGAGTAATGGATAGCGATTCGGATAGAGGAATCGAAGAGCCGAGTTAGAATTCAAGTCAATTGTGACACCATTAAGAGCCGCCAGAAAAAAAATGAAGGGAAAGAAAGAGAGAGGCGAGATTTAAACTTAGATGATAAAGGAAAGCCACCCACAAAAAGGGACATTTGGCGATGTTATTTTGATAATGGGGGATGGTGAAAATCCTTATGGTCATTGTCATAAAGCTAGCTGACAAAGTCCAGGTTGATACACAGTTTTTTTTAAATAGATAACTAATTAACTGTGTCATGGTAGCGAACAATATTATCAGAAAATGGTGAAAATTCCCTGCGAGGAAAAAGAAAGGAAAAGGAAAAAGAAAAGAAAGAAAAATAGAGGTGAGACTTAAACTTAGATCATAAAAGAAAGCCACCCACAAAAAGGGACATTTAGCGATGTTATTTTGATAATGAAAAAAATGGTGAAAATTCTGACGCCCATTGTCGTAGGGCTAGCTGACAAAGTCCAGGTTGATACAGAATTCTAAATAGATAAAAAAATAACTGTGTCATGGTGGCAGACAATATTATCGGGAAAGGATTCAATAGGTCATCTGTTAACCACACACAAAGCCCAACCCTGGGTTAAGTCTTTGTCGTTTGGACAAGACATCTGTGTTGTGTTGAAATTCGGCTATGATAATAAACTATGTTATCAGAAATTGGCACCAAGAATGCAAATACGGCTAGGATAGTGAAACTGCTTTATCGGGACGAAAAGTTGGCTGAGTTTCGCTAGATGACCACTCACTTGATAATTGGCGAAAATCTCATTGTTAGATCCCAGGTGACATTGAGGATAAGAGCTGCGATTAAGGGAAGAAAAGGAAAAGAAAAAGATATATATTTTTTTGGGGCAAGATATATTTTTTCTTAAAACAAGGCTAGTCTGGTCACACCCACACAGTTGGACGCCCATTGGTCGAATGTTAACGAGAGCCAGGCGGAGGGGATCATGTGACGCAAAGGAGGAGGCCTGCCACCGCCAATTCAGAAGATAGGTATGAGATGTTACTGCGAAAAAGTGGGGGAAACCGTTGACGCCCCTTGAAGCATGGTGAGATACCCATAATAGGACAGAGGAAGGTGGGAGTAGAAGAAGACTTCCAAAAATGGAAAACTCCTGACCGAAAATATAGAGGTGGACTGTGGATTTGGAATTATCAAGGAACCTCAAACCCCGACAAGCCCACCCCGGTTTGGGTCGGCGTCCATATAAGCGAAAATCAGTTGAGTCAGAAGAGTTGCAGTTAGTTCGAGTCCGAGTTCCGGAGAGTCCGAGTGAGTTCCAGTTGAGAGCTCTGAAGACCCACCACGCATTAGCTGACCTAGATTCGCTCAAATTCCGAACTCATCTTCTAATCAAGAACAATTTATTTTTGAAGAAAGACTTAGACTCACACCACCAAAACAAGTTTTACGAATTTCGCCTGAAGACACACCAGGAACCAGTTTCTTAAAGAACAGACAACTTAGATGTTAAGACTCGCCTAACAAAAACATCGTGTCACGAATCCACATAGCGAGTTGGCAGATAGACGTGGCCCTGTATCCAGCAACCAGATATAAAATATTGTTATCATTTTTTATAATACCTTGGAACTTTTCGAGTTGTTATTTTATTTTCTCTTACATCTATTTGTGCGATACCAACCTTATTCGAAACCGACTTGCATTACGGCCCCGACGACTGATTGATTCGTCTGCCTAAGATCAATTCACAACGTGGGTAGGCAGACTGGAGATCAAACTAGTTACTTCGGTAACCAGGCGTTGGAGGCGACTTAGAAACGACGAGGCTGTTATCGGAACTAACACGATTCCCATCCGAATCACCAAAAGGTTATGACGTCACAATAGGCGCCGTGAGCAGGACAAGACCCTGGATCGGCCGCTGTCACACAAATCCATTACATTCACTTACATGATAATACACTTGGGAAAAGGGATGAATCCAACTCTTCTGGTCTGAAGAGGAACGGTGGAGTAATGGATAGAGTCTCGGATTGAGGAATCGGCGATCAGCGTTCGAATTCCAGTTAAATCATATTACATTGAGTTACGTGATAATGCACTTCGGAAAAGGGATGAATCAAACGCTTCTGGTCTGAAAAGGAACGGTGGAGTAATGGATAGTTACTTGGATTGAGTTATCGAATTGCAGTCGAAACCATTACATTCTTTTACGTGCTACTAACGTTGAGAAAGGTGTTTTTTCTCTTCTTCTTGTGCCATCTATGTGTAAATAGCAACACAGAGCGGGTCATTTTTGCCTTGGATGGCAACTGTCTGAGAAGAAGGACAACTCTGAATTCAATGCCCTTTGGGGACCTTGTGGCACGTAGTTTACCAGGTCTCGGTATTTGGCTTTTCAGAATGTGTAGTTGGTTCTGCACATGCTTTTACCACTATAATCAAATCCTATATACTAGTGTCTAGGCTGTTGGTTCCTAGGAACAGAACTGCATGAACTGAATACGCCAGGAAAGTTCACTACATACACGCATATACATAAATATATATATACATACATATATATATATATATATATATATATATACATACATATATATATATATATATATATATATATATACATATATATATATATATATATATATATATATATATATATATATATATATATATATATATATATGTATGTATATATGTATATATATGCATTTAAACCTGGATATATATTTTAATTTTTTGGGTTTATGTGCACAACAGCATGACAATTATAGTAGTAACCAACTGTCCAATATCACTTAGCTGCAATTAAATATATATATATATATATATATATATATATATATATATATATATATATATATATATATATATATATATATATATATATATATAGGTAAAAATTCGCGGGTAAATAATACAATATAATTTCATAATATAAAATATTAAATCTGATCCACAATTTGAATAGTTAATTTATACTTACATTTATTAGATGGATTTTTTTAAAATTTATATTTAATAATGAATTTATATTTCAATTATATTTCACTTAAGTATAGTTTTTAATTAAATTAATTAAATAATGTATTCATTTATTATCGTATATTTATAACCTATTAATTTATATTTATTATGTAATATGTTTTTTATAAAATTTACCTAATAACTAGACTTTATTTTCTCATTAATTCATTATTATTTCAATTACATTATAAATGTTATTATTTTAGATGTTACCTTTTTTTTATTTCATTATTGAACCCAGATATTCATATTTACAAATATAGGTCAAGGTTAGTTTAATATATAGGTCAAGGTTATTTTAACTGGTGTCTGATTCCAAGTCTTCTTTACATGAAATTGTTTCTAAGCTTTCTTTCTGAACGATTTGCTACTTCTCTAATTGTTTTATTCTTTCTTTCCTTTCATTATTTTTCCTTCTCTGTTTTGTCTTTTTTTTCTCTTTCTTTTTCTTTAATTTTTTCTCTTACTTTGTCATCTTTTCCTTCCTCGTCCCCCCTGTTTCTTTAAATTTTAAAAATCTTTAAGCTTCTTTTTTTTTTAAATTTATCTCCAAACGACTTGGTGTTGACAAACCTAGCAAGGTCAATTCCTGCGAGGAGAAATACCTATTCATATCGTGTATCTTCGTCCTAATTCCCATTACTCACAGAATCAGTGAGACTCTTAACTACAGACACACCTCGATAAGCATGGGAATAGATATCTTAGAAGCCATCAACAAAGGGTGGCCAGAAGTCTTTCTACACAAACTCGACAGTTATGGAATCAGTGGAAGCTTCTTCTCGATCATAAAACCCTTGCTAATAGGTAGGTCCATGAAGGTATCTACCATTTGTCATTCCTCCGTAGCTTTAGAAGTCAACGCAGTCGTCCTCAATGGTCACTCCTCGGGCCAACCCGTTTTTGATGCACATAAATTATATATCTAAGAACATACACAGATCATTTTTAAACATCTATGTAGATGATACGACAATGTACGGGCGAATATATCATTATATATATATATATATATATATATATATATATATATATATATATATATATATATATATATATATATATAATGATAAGAAAACGGAAATTTTGATTGTCTATTTCGTTTATAATTTTTTTTCGTGAACACCAATATATTTAACTCGGTTCACTTGACGGACATATTAGATTAGTAGACTCTTCTCTTCGACATAGCCTCGTCTGGGGATTCTTTCTGACCGGAGGCAGAGAGTTTGAAGAAAACTATCAAAATCAACCTAAAATAAACAAACTAGACATTTTGTATACCGTCTCCTACACCAATGTGAGGGGGTCTACGTTCCAAATTTCAAAAAGTGGAACAATATCTTCTCCAGTCTAAACCAGGCCTCCTGTAACATTCTGAAACTGGTATCAACACTTCATGCGCACTAGAGGAGTTCATTCTCCCAGCGAACTCACTTTTCATAGCCAATCATGACCACCTAAATAGTCACGGACATAGGATTGAAGCCTACATCAAGGACGAGTTTCTCTGTGGAAGGTACGCAAAAACCGAGAAACCCGATTTCCCGTATATGTGCTTCCGCGTGGCTCTTATACATAGTACCACATTCGTCTCTCCTCTCTACTATCTTCACGACGGTAATTTTAGACCGAATATATGAAAAGATTGATATCATCATCTATCAATCTCGCCCAGCCAGCTTTCATATATGAGGTGACTTAAATATCAACCGTAAAGAGTGAGAAGTCCACTTCATCAAAACCGCTATTGAAGGCACATGTTGCAGAGACTTCTCCGTTGCCTATGAACTAACCTAGATCATCGGAGAACCTACCCAGGTCCCGGGACATGAAGGAACATCAAGCGAACCTTCACGATCTCTTCCAAACTTCCGACCCTGATAAATGGATATCAAAAGTTTTACCTCCACTACGCAACTCAGACGAATTACTAATCCAGATTGATGCCAAACCATAGGCATCCCCTGATGTACCGTTCCATAGAACGATTTCTCGCTATGCTATGCGAAAGCAGACTGAGACATCTTTAGGTCTTACAACATGAAAGCTCTCCTTCAAACCTTGTTTAAGTATTCTTGCACAAAAACTGCTGCCCTTATCACTGATTGGATACTTGCTGAAATGGAGAGCCTTATACCCAAAAATGTGTGTTTTCTCTTACTTTTGAAATATTTAAGTTATTGATGACTTAAAATATTTTAGTAATAAGTCTATTTTTTTTATTACTTAATAATTAATAAGTATTAAGTTGTGGGATCAAGTTAATGAGTTTCTTCAGTATTGCGGAAATAGCAAAGTGTAAGCTATACATATATATATTTGCAAAATGTTGACTAACTCTAAATCAGAAGTATTTAAAATTGTATGCATATTTATAAAAACATAGGTATACTAAAAAAAAATCCAATTTAACGACAAAAACATATTTACAATTTGAAGCCATCACATACCATCTCCTTTCATATGCATCACGAAATCCCCCTCGAACTGGATACTGTGTAACTTTTCATCAAGGCTGTAATTCCTTTTCCTCTCAATTTCGTGATCATCTGTGTAATATTTTCTTTCTTTGGCTCGCTGGATATTAAAATATTAAACGATAGAGAGGAAATATAAATTAAATAACTGAAATAACTCAAAATTCGTAGAGGGGAATATATAATTAAGATGCGAATATTGTTCAATAAGATACAATGTAAAAATTAGTTGAAAAAATAATCTGAGTAATGTAACATGAAAATACAATAAGTATTTACAGATTGCGAAATGAAATTTAAATGTTTATTATTGCATTATTCCAAAATTTTAACACATCAGCAGATAGCTAATGTCAACAACTGAGCACAAATAGAAATTAAAAAATTAGAAATTAATATATAATATTGTCCATATGTACTAAAATCCGTTTCACCTCTGAATGCGCTGCAGCCATTACTTACCAAAACCATTACTTCAATATATATCCCAAAGAGCGGTGTAATTCAGCCGCTCACTGCATTCAGAACTGCGCTGCAAAAACTTTATAGAAAAAGTGCAGCTACACAAGCGCGGTCCAGAACAAGACTGAAAAGAAAAAAATTGGATCCAGTGAATTCTGGAACATCACCAACCAAATTATGAACAGGGAAACATTAGATGACAAAGACCATCCTCTACTAATGTCCCCACGTCTCACTCAGCACAATCTCAGCAATATTACCGTCACAGCAAGTGATGTCTCTAAGCTTATCAAAGGTCTTGTTTCTAAGAAAGCCACTGGTCCAGGGGTTGTCCTTAAGATCATCAACCCGCATTTATCCCCAATCCGAGCAAAGTTATTCAACCGCTGCTTAAAGGAGAAGTCCTTTCCAAGCCCGTGGAAAGTATCAAGCGTATGTCCGATTTTAAAGAAATCGTGCGTGCGATCTTCTCTCTCCCAGTACAGACTCATTAGTCCTTATGTTATAATCAGCAAGCTTTTGTAGGCCATACTCAGTCGGAGAGGAATCGAGAACGTAGAAAGGTATAAATTATTCAGCAACGAACAATATGGATTTTGGTTGGCCCGATAGACTGCCGACACCCTAACTACCATCATTCACAGAATCAGTGAGGGTCTTGACTACAGACTCACCTCGATGACCATGACAATAGATATTTCCAAGGCATTACACAAGGAGCGACATAAAGACTTTCTACACAAACTCGACAGTTATGGAATCTGTGGAAGTGTCTTCTCGATCATAAAATCCTTACTAATAGTAGGTCGATGAAGGTAGTTTTCATTGGTCTGTCATCCGTAGTCTCCTAAGAATCACTCCTCGGGTCAACCCTTTTTTTGATGTGCATAAATGATATGCCTAAGAATATATTCAGATCAATTGTAAAAATCTATGTCGATGATACGACTATGTACGGGCGAAGCTCTAAGTATCTCGCTGGTCAGAGATTGGCAACTCAACTTTTTTGCACAAACTACCCAATTGTGTAAAATCTGACTGAATGCATTTAATGTCTCGAACACAAAGTTAGTTATTAGGATGGTGCAAAAATAATGACGTAATAATGTTAAAAATATGTCAAAAAACGACATTATTACGTCGTTAATACATCCGATCATCAGCCATCTGACAACGAACTACCACAAATCTGGATGAACGGAAGTCTTTCCCGGAAGGACTGTGCCTTCAAAGACTGTTGGGCTCCAAAATTACACCCGACCTCATGTGGAACTCGTAAATACGATCCATTGCTAAGAATGCAAGAAAATGGTTGGCTCTCTGTACGTACCTAACCATTATTATCTATCCTGAAACTATACAAGAGTCAGATCAGGCCAGAAGAAGATTACTGTTATATCTGGGCTCGAAATGACTAAATCTGACGCTCCAACCTTGATAGAGATCAACTGCGTCTCCAGGCCCTTGTGGGTGATAAACTATTCTCTACCCATGAATAGTTTTCCCTCAGGCGGAATGTGGCAAGTCTGTCACCACTTTACCGCTAATTGCCCGGAAAGGAATTGGACGAACTAAATTCCTTGGTCCTGCCGAGCCAAATTTTCACAACATGAACACGCCATACCACTGACATTGTAGCAAACCACCCACATTATAACCTTTTGTTTTCCCGTACACGTCTTCTAGATCCCGTTGTTTAAGTCTCGCTTTCTGTATACGTGCAGTCACTCACTTCGGACCCCTCTTCTTCCGATATCACAATACACGCAGAGCTTTTGGATAACGGGAGCTATACAGCTTCCAAAATTGTTTAGGGGTTGATGCCAGTATAAGACGTCGATCGTCCAGTCATCTTTATTCAACTTCTGTGATTCTTATTGACGAAGAAAATGTCTTTCTTCTTTTAGACAATAATTACCTTCTTGTTGACGACTGGGGCGGCCGGAAATAAATTCAAGACCTAATGGAAGAAATAATACTGGCAGTTTTGGTTTAATGTAGACGATTTAATGAAGGAGAGAAAAATAATTTGCAATCAAATATATTTGGTATCTGTCTATATTTCTGAGATGAGGTATTATGTACACTATTTACATTATTCGGACTATTATCCTCATCTTTGTTACCATATTTATTACAACGCTTCCGCCTTTCAGTATCTGTCTGTATTTCTGATATGAGGTATTATGTACAGTATTTACATTATTGGGACTATTGTCCTCATTGTCGCCATATTTATTACAACGATTTGGCCATTCAGTAACTGTCTATATATCTGAGATGAGGTATTATGTACACTATTTACATTATTCGGACTAATGTCCTCATCTTTGTCGCCAAATTTATTGCAACGTTTCGGCCCTTCAGTATCTGTCCATATTTCTGAGATGAGGTATTATGTACACTATTTACATTATTCGGACTATTGTCCTCATCTTTGTCGCCATATTTATTACAACGTTTCGTCCCTTCAGTATCTGTCTATATTTCTGAGATGAGGTATTATGTACAGTATTTACATTATTCGGACTGTTGTCCTCATCTTTGTCGCCATATTTATTACAACGTATAGTCCCTTCAGTATCTCTCTATATTTCTGAGATGAGGTATTATGTACACTATTTACATTATTCGGACTATTGTCCTCATCTTTGTCGCCATATTTATTACAACGTTTCGGCTTGTTAGTATCTATCTATATTTCTGAGATTAGGTATTATGTACACTATTTACATTATTCAGACTATTGTTCTCATCTTTGTCGCCATATTTATTACAACGTTTACGCTGCGGCCTTCTTCAGGTGGTTGGAATGTCGAACTGAACCATTTATTTATACTTCACTGAGCGAAATGAATGGTTCAGTTCGATGTTCCAACCACCTTAAGAAGGCCGTAGCGTACAACGGCCGAAACGTTGTAATAATCTCATTCATTCTCTTTATTTTTCTTTCTTTCTTTAGAAATCACAATATCGTTCATTCTCTTTCATTTTTTTTCTTTTTACCAAGTACATTCTTTGTTCTGTTGATTTTTTTTTATTTTTATAATTGTTTTTCTCTCCTTTTTTCACGTAATCTTTCCTGAAAATTATGCCTTTTCTCACTCCCCACCTCTCTCTCTCTTTTTCTCTCACTCTAGTAAACATAATTTCACTCCATCACCTCTTTCGTTTTTCTCCCTCATTTCATCTAGCCCATTCATTAATCCGCCCTGGTAGGAACATTACGTGTGTGTCGTCACATGTTTAGATCACAATTTTATTTGATGACTCGGATTCTCTTCCTCTGAAAGTAAGCAAATTTGTGCAGAGTTAATGGGAAATTATGCAAACGTTGAACAGTCTCTAGCTACTTGGAACAGAATACGAGCAAACAATACAAGAAAAGTATAATGATTTTAAAAGACGAAACAATTTTAAAGGTTAAACGAATGAGTTGTCTCCCTTTAAAATCAAAATATCCCAAAGAAAAAATATGCGATTGATTCGCTTCATAATAATTCGTCTTTTCAATGCACAAGTTATATCAACGATATCAATCAGTTCGTTGTTGTTAATTTTTGATTTCTCTAAACGTAAGATCGAATAAGGTTGGTTCATCATCTAAATCATCCATTAACAACACAAATGGAATTGAAAATTTCCCTTTAATGAATTCAATTAGATGGGAAAAAATTTCTTATTGAATCGTTTTCAATGGTTTGTAATTAGTTGGTGAAATTTTTAGGTGCGTAGCTCAGGTCTATCTCAGGACGGTTCTTTCTACGGTGGTGGGAGGGAAAGACAAGTCTGAAAGAGGAGGGAGAGCAAAGAGAGTGTTTTCCTAAATTTCGACTAAGTTGGAATAACGATACAAAATAGAGAAGAAATAAAAGAAAAAACAGAGGGCAGCACAAAAATGAGATAGATAGATAGATAGATAGATAGATAGATTATCAAGGAACATAGATAGATAGATAGATAGATAGATAGATAGATAGATTATCAAGGAACATAGATAGATAGATAGATAGATAGATAGATAGATAGATAGATAGATAGATAGATAGATAGATTATCAAGGAACATAGATAGATAGATAGATAGATAAATAGATAGATAGATAGATAGATAGTTAGATAGATAGATATGAACAGACTGAGACAGATAGATAGATAGATAGATAGATAGATAGATAGATAGATAGATAGATAGATTATCAAGGAACATAGATAGATAGATAGATATGAACAGACTGAGATAGATAGATAGATAGATAGATAGATAGATAGATAGATAGATAGATAGTGATATTATCAAGGAACATAGATAGATAGATAGATAGATAGATAGATAGATAGATAGATAGATAGATAGTGATATTATCAAGGAACATAGATAGATAGATAGATAGATAGATAGATAGATAGATAGATAGATAGATAGATAGATAGATTATCAAGGAACATAGATAGATAGATAGATAGATAGATAGATAGATAGATAGATAGATAGATAGATAATGATATTATCAGGGAACATAGATAGATAGATAGATAGATAGATATATAGATAGATAGATAGATAGATAGATAGATAGATAGATAGATAGATTATGACTGAACATAGATTATCACAGAACTTAGATACATACACTGAAAAATAGATATCAAGGGGCATAGATAGATAGATAGATAGATAGATAGATAGATAGATAGATAGATAGATAGATAGATAGATTACATAGAACATAAAGATAGATAGAACATAGAACACTGAACATAGATTATCGCGGAACATAGATAAATATATAGATAGTATATAAATACATACACGGAAAATAGATTATCAAGCAAACATAGATAGATAGATAGATAGATAGATAGATAGATAGATAGTGAACAGACCGAGTGAGATAGATAGATAGATAGATATATAGATAGATAGATAGATAGATAGATAGATAGATAGATAGATAGATAGATTTTATTATATGTGGATATATGAGTCAAATATATTAGGTTGGTGCAAAAATAATGTCGTTTTCTCACATGATGTCAGAAAACGACATCATTTTTGCACCAACCTAATAATAATATGGCAGGTAAACTGACTGTTTGAAGCCCTCGATAATTCGGGTGTGTCAACGCTATTGCCTGCGAAGTAGGCCGATGATATCTATTATGGATCCAGCAGTCAAGAAGGCTGTGTAAAGCAAGTCCGGTCGAGTCCCTCAGAACATGGACCGGATGAGGTAGCTGTCCTGCTAATCTACTGAAACTTGGATATCTTCGGTTGTAACGATACCTCATGTAACCAGGTAAATGTCTCCAGGCCGAGAGAGTAGGTGTATCACAGTCAAATATTTTCACATTTTAAATTCTTCACGCAGAAGTCTGTTTTGTAAATTCATTTGGATTCACTAACGAATGCTTCTTCGGACCGTAGGACAAACACAATGTTATAAAAATATCATATATAGATTATGAACAGACAAAGATAGATTGGAACGGTTCACATAATCTATTGTCCTCATTTTGTCGCCATATTTATTACAACGTTTCGGCCCTTCAGTATCTGTCTATATTTCTAAGATAAGGTATTATGTACACTATTTACATTATTCGGACTATTGTCCTCATATTTGTCGCCATATTTATTACAACGTTTCGGCCCTTCAGTATCTGTCTATATTTCTAAGATAAGGTATTATGTACACTATTTACATTATTCGGACTATTGTCCTCATATTTGTCGCCATATTTATTACAACGTTTCGGCCCTTCAGTATCTGTCTATATTTCGGAGATGAGGTATTATGTACACTATTTACATTATTCGGACTATTGTCCTCATCTTTGTCGCCATATTTATTACAACGTTTCGGCCCTTCAGTATCTGTCTATATTTCTGAGATGAGATATTATGTACACTATTTACATTATTCGGACTATTGTCCTCATCTTTGTCGCCATTTTTATTACAACGTTTCGGCTTTTTAGTATCTGTCTATATTTCTAAGATAAGGTATTATGTACACTATTTACATTATTCGGACTATTGTCCTCATCTTTGTCGCCATATTTATTACAACGTTTCGGCCCTTCAGTATCTGTCTATATTTCGGAGATGAGGTATTATGTACACTATTTACATTATTCGGACTATTGTCCTCATCTTTGTCGCCATTTTTATTACAACGTTTCGGCCCTTCAGTATCTGTCTATATTTCTGAGATAAGGTATTATGTACACTATTTACATTATTCGGACTATTGTCCTCATCTTTGTCGCCATTTTTATTACAACGTTTCGGCTTTTTAGTATCTGTCTATATTTCTGAGATAAGGTATTATGTACACTATTTACATTATTCGGACTATTGTCCTCATCTTTGTCGCCATATTTATTACAACGTTTCGGCCCTTCAGTATCTGTCTATATTTCTGAGATGAGGTATTATGTACATTATTTACATTATTCGGACTATTGTCCTCATCTTTGTCGCCATTTTTATTACAACGTTTCGGCTTTTTAGTATCTGTCTATATTTCTGAGATAAGGTATTATGTACACTATTTACATTATTCGGACTATTGTCCTCATCTTTGTCGCCATATTTATTACAACGTTTCGGCCCTTCAGTATCTGTCTATATTTCGGAGATGAGGTATTATGTACACTATTTACATTATTCGGACTATTGTCCTCATCTTTGTCGCCATTTTTATTACAACGTTTCGGCCCTTCAGTATCTGTCTATATTTCTGAGATAAGGTATTATGTACACTATTTACATTATTCGGACTATTGTCCTCATCTTTGTCGCCATTTTTATTACAACGTTTCGGCTTTTTAGTATCTGTCTATATTTCTGAGATAAGGTATTATGTACACTATTTACATTATTCGGACTATTGTCCTCATCTTTGTCGCCATATTTATTACAACGTTTCGGCCCTTCAGTATCTGTCTATATTTCTGAGATGAGGTATTATGTACATTATTTACATTATTCGGACTATTGTCCTCATCTTTGTCGCCATTTTTATTACAACGTTTCGGCTTTTTAGTATATGTCTATATTTCTGAGATAAGGTATTATGTACACTATTTACATTATTCGGACTATTGTCCTCATCTTTGTCGCCATATTTATTACAACGTTTCGGCCCTTCAGTATCTGTCTATATTTCTGAGATGAGGTATTATGTACCCTATGGATTTTCAAGGACACATGGCTCAGTGGATAAAAACGTTAGTTAGATCCAGTGACAAGACCCAAAGCGTGTGAGTTCAATACCCGGATACGGCAGTGGAGAACGTGGAGAGGGGAATTAACAGGAGGTGATTGATGACTGACATCCTTTAAACATGGCACGTGCAACTAGAACAGTCTACCCCAGTGAACTAAATAAAGGGTTCAGTTCGACATTCCAACCACCTGAAGAAAGGCCGCAGCATACAACGTCCGAAACGTTGTAATAAATATGGCGACAAAGATGAGGACAATGTTCCGAATAATGTAAATAGTGAGCTCATTATCTGCATTATATATTATCTACTTCTAGGTGATAGCACTCTTCAGGTTTAACTAATTTACACATTGATTTTTAAAAATTTATTTCATTAATTTAATATCCTTTTATTTAAGGATTGTTTTGATTTTCATATAAAAAATATTTGTGTTTAAGAATATCGTCTTATATAGTGCATAATAGCGTTTGAAATTTGCCTTCAGCAAGTCGGCATCTATTTGTAAAACTTTCCTTAAGTATAACAAGCCAATTATGAATGAAATGTTCATTTAAAACTGTTGTTTCAAAGTTTTCAATTAGTGAATATGTCTTACTTTGCGAAGCGATAACGGGAAGGCGACGCCTGCTAATCATATATAGGGAGAAAAGGTGATATGCAGATGGTGTCCATAGATTAAAAGATATATATCTGTCTGAAATAACGATGGCAGGTTCTTGAGTAAAAACTAAACATCCTTTTATTTAAAAAAAAAAAATATTCCCCCTTTAAGATAGATACTTAACCACCCCTGTCGCGTGCCTAGCGTCTGAATGAAACAGTGAAATGTGTAAACTCTATATTAGGCGTTCTTTGTAAGTTCACGTTTAGGCTGACCTTTTAGATTACAATATCAATTCCTCACAGTTTTCTGATGGTTTGTCTAAATTTACAGATGTGACCTTCCACGGTAGGGTTGAAAAGACAGAGGACCACTTTCGTCATCTTCCGAAATATCCTATTCCCCATATGAGGTAAAAAATGTGTCTGATTATTAATTACATACGACTCAATTCTCCAGTCGAATTTGACGTATGATGGTCAAGCAGATTGGTTCCTATGAAACCGACAGCCCGACAAGAGGACATGAGATTTGATTATAGTGTTGAAGGTTTCGTGCAGGACCAACCACACTATTTGAAGGGCCGAATACAGAGACCTGATGCACTATGTGCCACAAGGTCCCCAAACAACCATCCGCAGATTTTGAATTCAGAGTTGTCCTTCTTCTAGACCATTTGCCATCCAAGGCTATAGAACCCAGTCTGTCCTGCTATTTACCCAAGAAGAAGGAGAAGAGGATTCACACCTTTCCCAAGGGTATTGGCACGTAAATGAATGTAATGTATTCGACTGGAATTCGAAATCGGCTCTCCGATCCCTCAATCCAAGCCACCGTGCCTCATTAATTACATACATACACACACACACACATATATATATATATATATATATATATGTATGTGTGTGTGTGTTTGCTTATTATATAGTTGACGTAATTATAATGTCAGGACCCAGATATTAATTATTTTTAAAGATTGTTACAGAATATATATATAATTACTTTATAAATGATTTTTATATAAGCGTTTATAATAGAGTATATATTTATTATTATTTACTTCCTGAATTATAGAAGGCAGTCAATTTAATACATCGCAATTTATTCATTATTTATCAATAATATTATAATATTATTTAAATATTTTCAATAATTATATTTTTATTATAGTACATATAAAATATCTACATTTGAAAGATAGATTTTAAATTATAATTTTAAATTATAAAGTAAAATTATAATTTTAATTCATAATGAAACAAAATTTTATTTTATAATTAAAAATAATATGAATTTATTAAGTATAATAATCAAATTAAGAGAGTACATTTGCAGTCCGTTTAAAGTAATGCGACCTCTATGTTGGAATAATTTTTTGTCGAATTTCAAACGATTTATTTAAATATCAAAACAGTTATTTTGAATATGTTTTATTGAAGTCATATAAAAACTGCAGGCGGAAGCTTTTTCTTCTTAATTCAATCACAAGGTAATACAATTATCAGTAACTGACTAACACCTATAATACATGGTGTCCATAAAGTTCGTGTGTACTTTAAAAAATTATAACTTTAATTGTATTTGCGATAGAAATAATTTATAAAAACGATTAGAAAGAAGTATATCTATATTTTTTAAGGGTTTATTGAAATTTATTTAAGTTTTCACATGCCTTCTATCGTTAGCAATACAAAGGGTAATACGATTCTGCAGTTCACGGAAAACATTTGCCAACTGATTTACAGTAATGCCGGAAATCACATTAGTTATTTTAGCTATACTTAAAACTAGGTACATTAAACTTTATAACATTTTTACAGGTTATTTTCTATCGCAAATACAAATAAAGTTAAATTTTTTAAAGTGCACATGAACTTTATGGACACCCTGTATATCAATATCAAACATATATGAAAAATATTTGAAGCATTTACAACTTAATATATTAGGTTGGTGCAAAAATAATATCGTTTTTGACGTTAAAAATACATCAAAAAACGATATTATTTTTGCACCAACCTAAGTAATAGTAACTCTTCTTAATAAAATCCAACGTTCTATTGATTTTGTTAAATATTTTACTTCAGTGGCTAAGATTCCAACACGAAGAGGTTTAAATGCTTTCCAAAAGTCTTCTTTGCTGTCATAACTTTTGCCGCCATCATATAATTTATGCTTCACAATTGGCTATAGATTTTCGATCAGATTCAGAAATGATGGTTTCTTTTGCATTATCTTCTCTCTTGTAAACCTTTAATGCTAAAAAAAAAATAAATACCCGAGAAAACTACTTTAGAAAAGTCAATTCGCATGTATTTCTTTACGCAATTTTGACGCTGTCAAATATCTCATTCACTAAAAGGAATTTGTCTTGGAGGTTGCTTGCCAAATCCTAATTTGCGAAGTTCTCCACACTTTTTTCCCGGGTTGACTCCCTCAAAGCCAGCCATTTCAAATACGTGAGCAATTGTGAAAAATGTTTGTTTCGCTATTATTCGCTCCAGATTATGTTACCCTCGAGGAGAGAAGATATGAAAACCATCACCTTAGCTTCTGGTTCTCACCTTACCGATATTTTCAACACCCCTGTTTATCGTTCAATGATCTCTGCAAGGTTCTTTTGATATCTCCAATGAGGACATTCCCTCAATCCATAACTTTGCTGTTTTATGTTTTTTTTTCCTGTTTTTAAACTCTTTTTTATTATATAGGTTTCAGCTTATATTATGAAAAAACAAATAGTTTTATTAGATTTCAGCTGTCTTAAACTAATATCCCTTTTATATGCATAAAACCTTCAGATAATGAATCCAATAACTTTAAGAAAACGCTTGTCTTAACGTCTAAATAGTTTAAAATTTGACACTTTTCAAAGCAATTTTTTTTTTCTTCACCCTAAGCAAGTTGTAAATTCCACTAGCACGCAAGGGGTTACAGAGAATGAGAGGAAAAGTACAAAAAGCTTGTTTGAGGAAAATATAGAGAGAAGAACGGGGGTCACGTTTAAGGCAACAGAAGATGTCGATTGACATTACATTTGAATATTTAATGATTCTAGAAAGTAGGAAGAAGGGTGTTCCACTGTTGGGAAGTGTGAGAAAAGAAGCTGTTGGAGCAGAAGAGGCAATTCAATTTAACTCTTTTAATAGCGACAGGGTGGTACCGAAATGCCAACCTAGTATCACGCTTTAATTCATGCAGTCCGGGTACCAGTGAAAGTAGCTCGGCAGAGAAGTTGCCACGAAAGAGGTTTTGAGGTTTATGTGATTTTCATAACATCAGATTTTTTTATGTAAATAATTAAACAAAATATATAGATTTATTTTTAAACGTTAAAAAACAGAAATTAACTGAAATTTGAATTGTTTTTTTTAATTTTCGTACTTAATAATATATTTTTATAAAACATTCAGACAAATAATAAACTAATAAAAGCCGAACGAATATTCTGATTAACCCTTTTTGCTTGCATTTATTATCAAGGTTGGTTGGTTAGGTTTTATGGCATATCAACCACTGTGGGTCATTTAATGCCAAATTAAGGCATATATATATATATATATATATATATATATATATACAGACACACACACATATATATATATATATACACATATACATACATACACATATACCCATACATATATTAAATATACAGTAAAATAAAACATATCGCTGGCAACATTATTTTTTCAAAAACGCATAGCTGGCAACATTATTGTTTCAAAAACACATAGCTGGCAACATTATTGTTTCAAAAGCGTGTAGATGGTAACATTATTTTTTCCCAAAATCGTATTGCTGGCAACATTATTCTTTCCAAATAACGCATAGCTGGCAACATTATTCTTTTCAAAAAACGTATAGCTGGCAACATTGTTGTTTCAAAAACGCATAGCTGGCAACATTATTTTTTCAAAAAAACGTATAGCTGGCAACATTATTTTTTCCAAAAAACGTATAGCTGGCAACATTATTGTTTCGAAAACGTATAGCTGGCAACATGATTTTTCCGAAAAATTTATCTGAAGCCTTGTTGAACGTAGTTTATCGTCATACCCAGGACGCGGATGTAGTTTATCGTCAGACCCAGGACGATTTATTATCATGATTAACTTTTATATTCGTATATAAAAATATATACAGTAAAAAATAATATTTATTGTAAAATCCCAAGTAAAAATGAATGGATTTAAAATATATCTTTATTTTATATAAATAAGAGTTTACAATATAATAAAATAAATAAATATTCTTTAATAATTAATACACCCACTCTTTTGTTGGTCCCGCAGAGTGAGGAAAAACAAAATCTAACAGGTATTATGAACATTGACTAATTGTGATTCAACAATTATATGTCGCCATATACTATTAGTACTTACGGCTTGAATTATATGACTTTGTCTAGTAACAATTACACACACACACACACACATATATATATATATATATATATATATATATATATATATATATATATATATATATTAATAAAAAGAAAGAACAGTAAGATATATAATCCGCTGTTCATATAGATATTTTTTAAAAATAGTGCTCAATGTAAATTTACAGAGCATTAATATTATAGATTAATAGACTTAAAATATAGTTTTTCGCTCCACAGTTCCAACCATGTTTCAAAAATGGAAGCTAAAAGCCCCAAATTTAATTTTGTAATTAAATTAAAGACATTACTTCCATTTCATCCTCATCATTAATTTAATTATAAAATTAAATTCGGGGCTCTTAGCTTCCATTTTTGAAACATGGTTGGAACTGTCGAGCGAAAAACCATATTTTAAGTCTATTAATTTATAATATATATATATATATATATATATATATATATATATATATATATATATATATATATATATATATAAGCTCTACTTCTGTATGGAGCACTGTTTTTAAAAAATAAACCCCGGATTATTTACCAAAAGTGGTCTTTACTATTTTTCTACATATTTGCATATATATATATATATATATATATATATATATATATATATATATATATATATATCTGTGTGTGTGTGTGTGTGTGTATGTGTGTTTGTGCGTAAGTGTGTGTTTGCGTGTGTGTGTAATGATATTAAGAAGTCGGAAACTTTAATTATCAATTTTGATTATAATTTATTTCTTGAACACCGAGGTATTGAGATCGAAATATCCTCCGTAAATTTACGGAGGAGATTTTGATCTCAACAGTTGAACACCTCGGTGATCACGAAATAAATTATAATCGAATTGGACAATTAAATTCGGCGTCTTCTTATTATAATTATAATGCTCTGTAGTCTACATTGAGCTCTCCCTAGATTTATATCCTCCACGGAATTATCTCTTCCAGTTACAAACTGGTAATATATTTATATATATATATATATATATATATATATATATATATATATATATATATATATATGTATATATATATATATATATATATATATGTATGTATGTATGTAATTAATGAGGCACGGTGGCTTGAATTGAGGGATCGGAGAGCCGATTTCGAATTCCAGTCGAATACATTACATTCATTTACGTGCCAATACCCTTGGGAAAGGTGTGAATCCTCTTCTCCTTCTTCTTGGGTAAATAGCAGGACAGACTGGGTTCTATAGCCTTGGATGGCAAATGGTCTAGAAGAAGGACAACTCTGAATTCAAAATCTGCGGATGGTTGTTTGGGGACCTTGTGGCACATAGTGCATCAGGTCTCTGTATTCGGCCCTTCAAATAGTGTGGTTGGTCCTGCACGAAACCTTCAACACTATAATCAAATCTCATGTCCTCTTGTCGGGCTGTCGGTTTCCTAGGAACCAATTGAAGTAAACTTAGAGGCAACAGTCTGTTTCATTTTCGATTGCATGAAACAGACTGTCGCCTCTAAGTGTTGACTTCAATGTTCACTTTTATATTTACACACGCTCTGTCGCTGATATTGAGCACTTTATCCCCAAAATACAGCAAACCTTAAGACTTATATATATATATATATATATATATATATATATATATATATATATATATATATAATGAAATATACAGCAATTACCTTATTTTTTTTTTGTGTGTGTACGTTATGTTTTTTTATAAATACAAAGATTTAGTAAATGCTTTGTTTATAATAAACAGAATTAACTACATTTACTAGCATGAATATATGAGACATTTTATACAAAATATTTTTTCCGACAGGAATCGAATCTCTATATTACACGGAACCGTCATATAGCCTGACTTACTATACCATATAACTACAGAATCATCTAGTTAACAAAGTCAAAATTACTGTTTTTAACCAAAAATAAAAAATCCCATAATCTTTCTCTAGCGCTCATATCTGCTCGAAGCATATCATAACATAAAGAAATGACATTATATATTATGAAATATTTGTCTATATAAAAATAACGTATAAACAGCCATGACTTTAAAATAATATATTTCATATAATTTTAAGCTATGCTATATTTATGAATAATATTGCTCAATATCAGGAATAGAAAGTGATGCAATGAATATGCATACACCTGGGTTCCCCGTCACAGTAATATGATTGGCTGGTGTCAGCCATAAATACAGTGATGTGTAGGTACATGGACGACGGCTATTGCGTATGCCTATTGCCTACCACTACGACGAGGACCAGTCCATTACGGTTACCTGCTAGATTCTCCTACCAGGTTACAGTAGTCCAAAACCACTTTGCTACTTCGAACAAATATATTCCCTTCCGGGATATATCAGAAAGTATGGAAATGCAGAAAAGGAGACTGAGATCAAAACCGAGTGGCGACAGTGTTTCCTGCTTCAGGCCGAAGTTTGCCTCCGAGTATGAAAGAGACAATATATTGTTCTTGAAAATGACTGAGACATTTGAAAGTATTAGGTTGGTGCAAAAATAATGTCGTTTTCCAAAATATGTTACTATGTGAGAAAACGACATTATTTTTGCACCAACTTATTACTTGAACAAACAACAATACAATGATTCACTTCCGACAGTTTATCCATAATTTCAATATTCTAACACAACACCTTATGACAAAATTTGAAAATTACAACAAATGTTCTTTGACGTTTCCTATTAACCAAACGTGTTTTGATGAATACTTGCTGTCTACACATACACTGCACAGACACACACACACACACACACACATATATATATATATATATATATATATATGTCCAAATTTATTGTATATATATATATATATATATATATATATATATATATATATATATATATATATATATATATATGTATGTATGTATGTATGTATGTCTAAATGTATTGTGTATGTATATTTCTATTTACGTGTAATTTTGTATGTATGGATATAATGTTAAACGTAATGTTGATTAAATTTAGATTTTAAAATGGGTAATTTTTTTTTAAATTTTAATTTCAAATTTTATTATGTAATTTAATACATATTAGTTACAATAAATTCTATTTTAGTATAACCCTAACGTTAAAGAATTTAATAGCTATTATAACCTTACTCCAATGTCAAGTTTTTTGAATTCTCGTATACTTGTATTTTGATTGGTCATTCCAGATTATGTAACAGAGTTTCCTCTTGCGAGGGGTGGTTAATTAATTTGAACCTTTTAAAACCCTTTATTCTACGTTCAACATAATCACTTGATAAGACACCAGAGGTTTTGAAACAAAATGGCTATTTTTGTTGTGATTTTATAATATATTTATGCTAGAATTTTATATATATATATATATATATATGATTATGTTATTGCATCTTAAAATTATATTTCTTAACCGGAAGTAATGGTGACATGTCTAAAAATGTCAGTTCATCAAGACAAGCATGAATAACACACACACCCCTAACTTCTAACATATATTTCTCACTTTACTGATTTAGCTTTGACCTGTCCTTTGATTGGTCAAAGAAGACATACACATAAAATATTGAAATCTTGTTCCCATCTCCTTAACGCTTCAATAAAAAAACAATTCTGTTTTCAAATGCAAATCATTTTCATCAAAAGTTACCTAACATCATTTGATAATGGAACAAATTTTAAGTTCCGCAACATAGAAATTTCCGTGTCGCGATATAATTTTACCTCATGAATTATATTTTTTTTCACACTTCATTTTATGTAAACATGTGATATATTTTCTCTGTGTGGGACACATGTAAATACACGTATATAACTTTGAGAATGACAGCGATATAAAACACGCTTTAAAAATATTATTATTATTAATATATATATATATATATATATATATATATATATATATATATATATATATATATATATATATATATATATATATATTTCATACCTGGGGATGTCTGTAGGAACAGACGAAAGCTTGTAAAACAAAAAAGATCTAATGCAACGGAAATTTATAAAACAGGATCTTTTCATTCATAAACAGATTCGGGATTTTTGTATATTATTGAATTGTTCGCGAAGATGGATTTCTCGCCATTTAATCATTAACCTTTGTATTTGTTTTATGTATGAATAATTCATGAATTTGTAAATTAATTGCACCTTTATTGAAATTAAAATAACTGATCCAAGTGCAACTTTCGGATAATAAGTGCGACATTACTGTAATTATTGAACAATATAGTTCATGCCACTTTGAGGGAAAATTTACCAGTAAAAAAGAATTCTCTTATCACTACATTTGTACATAAACGCAGAACTTTAACCTTAAAATTTAAATTAAAACTCAGCGTCGCGACTGCACGTTCCAAAACAATAACACACATTTCTCATAGCATTTTTCGGATTACAACCTTGTTTTCGTTTGTCCACTTATTACTGAGAGTAAAAACAAGAAAACAATCTGTTTCATACCTGAGGATGTCTGTACGAACAGACGAAAGCTTTTAAAATAAAAAGATCTAAGGCAACGGAAATTTATAAAACAGAATCTTTTCATTCATAAACAGATTCGGGTTTTTTGTATATTATTGAATTAGTCGCGAAGATGAATTTCTCGCCATTTTATTAACCTTTATATTTGTTTTATGTATGAATAATTCATGAATTTGTAAATTAATTGCACCTTTATTGAAATATATATATATATATATATATATATATATATATATATATATATATATATATATGAAGTTTTAATACCCGTCCAATCCAACCGAAGTACAAATCGTTTAAATTTATAAAATGGCTTAAATTTAAATTTATCCTAAATATTTATAAAAAACACGATAACTGGAAGTCTAGACGTTTGACCCAGAATCTATTTTCTGTGGATTTATAATATTGAATGCTTGTTGGTGGGAGGGGGAGTTAGTTAATAAAATCACTACAAAAATAACCATTTTGTTTCAAAATTTCTTGTGTCATATCAAGTGATAGTGTTAACCAAATGGCTATTTTTGTAGTGATTTAATAACATATTTATGTTATAACTAGCAGCATGACCCGGCGTTGCCTGTACCTGATTCAAAAATCGTAGGACTCATACAGCAATCGCTATCACTTGACTTTTTGCACTTCTTTGGCCTTTGTCATGTTGATATTGCTACATGCCTTACTTCTTGCCTATCTCACACTGCAAATTTTTTCTAAGCTCTATACTAAACATTAAATCTGTTACGAAAAAAGAACTAAACAAAATGAACACAAAACGATCAGCTTGAATAAAAAGGATTCGTGACTGGAAAAACCGAATGAAAAACGAATGTTAACAACAAATACTTTTTTCACACCCAACCCAGTTCTCCGGAATCAGAATCAACGTTGAGTTTAAGCAAGTGAATGGGCCAATTGGAGTAAAGTGCCATGCAAATTAAATTTTTCCCACTTGTGACGAATGGAGCTATCGATTTTATTTTATTTTTTTTTGCATGCTAGCATGCTAGTTCACATTCATGTCAGTCAGCTGTTGGCTCTCACGCTGGCCAATAGAATTGTCCTGCCTATTCGTGGCAGCCAGCTGTTGGCTCTCACTCTGGCCAGTACAAAATGGCCGCAAACTACATGAAAACTGCCGTAGAAAAATAAAAAAATCGATTATTTCCACTATCGATGGGAGGTGAGAAATGCAATGTCGGTCTTGGCCTTTGATCTAACTTGGAGCATGTGCATGTAAATTTTGGTGCAAATCTGTCGAAAATTGCGACCGTGCATTCGTTACATACACACATACATGCTGCCTTTTATAGATAGAGATTTCCGAATAAATTATTATATTTGCACTACTAAGCACACTTTTACGAATAGTATTTGTTGGTTATTGGGATTTATTCTGTATGCACCAATCCTATATATATATATATATATATATATATATATATATATATATTCTTCTTATGATTATGTGAACTCTTCCACCAATTATAGCTTATAAATATCAATATTTAATTTTTATGATGGTCAGTCAATTTCTAATACGTACCTGCCTCGTGCAAGAAAATCAGAGTTAGGCTAATCGTGAAAAACCAAATTAAACTCTATATGGAGAAATAGATATCAATCTAGATGTTTATCGATCTAAGAGGTTCAACCCATCATTTGCTTATATTGGTGAATTCTTGAGCAAAATCGAATACATAGAACTGATTTTAAGCGTTTTATAAAGTTTACAAATGCCACTCCGCAGATTTTGGATTAATTATTGTCCTTTTTACAACAACGATTGACACCCAAGACACATGGACACAGTCTAACTTGCTATTTACCCATAGCTAGTAACGAAACGAGATAGATTCATACCTTTTCAAATGCACGTCTGTTGTTGGTGTAGTGAAGTTTACTGGAAATCGAACTCGGCTCTTCGGTACCTCAATCGATGCATCTTATCCATTACGACACCGCGTATTATGTATATTTATATATGAAGATGGTGGTGAAATAATTCGGACAAGTCACATTACCAAGATCTG
>OZ010605.1:66067078-66092078 GCA_963932145.1 Acanthosepion lycidas
TAACATTCATTTTTCATTCAGTTTTTCCAGTTACAATTCCTTTTTTAAAGCTGATTGTTTATGTTCATTTTGTTTAGTTCTTTTTTTCGTAACAGATTTAATGTTTAGTATAGAGCTTATAAAAAATTCGCAGTGTGAGATAGGCAAGAAGTAAGGCATGTAGCAACATCAGCACGGCAAAGGGCACTCGTTTAAAGGCAAGGAAGGGCAAAAATATTTTAAGTCAAGTGATAGCGATTGCTGTATGAGTCGTACGAATTTTGAATCAAGTACGGGCAACGCCGCGTCATGCTGCTAGTTTACTTATACAAGTCATACTAATTAACCCCAATCTGTTTGAAAATAAATTATAAAAAAATCGACTTGAATTGGAACTCGGTTTTCCGATTTTCAATTCCGAGGTTCTATCAATTACAATCTCCGCGTATCCTAAATTACAGCACCTGGTAAGCGGTCACCCATCTAGGTTCGACCAGAGTCGACGTTGATTAACATCGGTGATCGTACGAGTATCGTTGTTTAACTGTTAAACTATCTCTCGGATAATCTTTCGGATCCCTGAGGCGGTGTGTTGGTTAACAAGCTTGTCTCGCTAGAGCAGTTACAGTTGAGTAGTGAGTTCGATCCTCACTGCCTGCCTCATACTTGTGCTCCGCTTGGACAATCACTATAATCTATACTGTTTAAATTTGACCTCTACTGAGATGTCCCCCTGCTTCAACCTCTGAGCCGTCAGAAAGAAAAAAAAAAAATGGAGGGAAGCATTACTTTCGGAGCACTTCTCGTAAAATCTGATCATGTCAATTAACCATCATAATGTCGAGGAAAATAACATTTTGGCAATAATGAAAATCGAGATAAACAAAATAATTATCATTCTCAACATTAACGCTGTAGTTGCTTCTATCGAGTGAAAAAAAAAAATTCTAAATCGAATTTTAAATCGATGTAGTTCTCTATCATTATTTGTTTATTTTGTAATATTCCTACGAGAATTTTGACGAGAGCAAACGATTTAATTCTAGCGGTTGGGGGTGAAAATTTGTTAAATCCAAAAATGTTCAATCGTTATGAAAACTTTTTTTTTTTTTTTTTCGTTTCCATATTGGCTTTTTCCCTTGATTATTTCTTAAACATTTTATGAAAAATTTATTATGATGGATGTGTGTGTGCGTTTTTTTTTTTTTTCTTTGTTCGATTTTACAAGGGTAAACACCTGTCACCTGAGACAGTAGAGATTAGGGGAACTTGAAAAAAAAAATATTAAAAAAACGAAAGAAGACGGGCGTTCGCATGGATGATTGTGGTGGAGGGAAAAGAAAAAAAAAGGAGAAATTCAAAAAGACAGAGAGAGAGAGAGAGAAAGAACAGCAAATTTATGGAACGTAATAAAAAAAACGAAAAAAAAAAACGAGAATAAGCTACATTAACAGAGTGAGCATCCGCCATTCTAAGAAAGAGAGAGTGAGTGAGAGAGAGAAAGAGAAAGAGAGAGAGGGAGATGTGGCAACTTGACAAACTGTGTACAAAAAAGGAAAACAAAAAAGATGCCGCTAAAATATTAGAATTTGACAGAGGAGGAGATGTATATATGTCAGAACGCGTAAGTGGGCGTTAAATTTAGCTTTGAAGATGAAAGCAAAAAGATTACCTAGTGTGTTAAGAGAGAAAATACTTGATAAAGAGGGGAAGCCAATGTCTTATTTGCGTACAATATATCATTTGCCGAGTGAATAAACGACGAAGTTATTATCACGCGTATGTATTTGCTGCACGTATGTGATTATATGTGGCATGTAATACACTGCGCCTCATTAGCCACATCACATTTTATCGATATATAAAATAAATAGTAATTAAAATCTGAAGATATATTTGCTGAACGATGGCAACATCTATCTGCGCAGATAAAATGAAATTCGGTTTTTCTGCGCAGTTGTAAACAAACGGCGGCCATTTGCATGGGATGTCCTTACGATAGTCTCAAATTAAAAGACATATTGGCGAAGTTAAAGCTATAAAGCTGATCACAAACTGAATTGCTGGATAAAAACGTGCCGTATTCCTTCTTGTCGTAGGCGATCATGGCCTTCCATATCTTCCTGTGCCCTGGAACTCTTAATAAGTTTTGTTTTTGTTAGTTTACCGTAACCCTGTTCTCCTAGTCATTTACTCAAGCTAATCATGTATGTTTCGTGCTGATTTCCTCCGCTCCCACTTCATTCAATCTATCCCGTGAGTATCATGTTTTCTAAGCCCTTCTTCCTCAATAGGTGGCTCAGAAATTTCAACTGTCTCTTCCTGATATTAAGTATAAGTTTTTTTTTCTTTTTCCATTTTCTCCCAAACCCTAATGTCGTCGTTGCTCACATGTTCGGTCTATGGTATCCTCATCATACTTATGTAGAACCCCATTTCTGTTGCTTGAAATCGCTTCTTCATCTTTAAAAATATTGTTTAGCATCCATTGCCATATAGGAAGACAAATATTATGCAATAGTTCAGGATCATTTATTTGTTTCTAATGAAATTTTCCTTTGTTCCTTTTTGCCTTCAATATATGCCTCGTGTGTGTAAAATTTTCCAAGGCCTCTTTCCTCATTATGTGCCATAGAAATATCTATCTCTTCCTGATATTTAGTATAAATATTGTTTTTGTTTTCATTTTCTCTAAAACCTAATCGTTGCTCAAATTTTCGGTCTGTGGTATTCTTAGGGTCCTTGTGAAGAACCATATTTCTGTTTCTTCTGTTCTTCATCTTTGAGGAAATTGTCCAGCATTCGTTGTCATACAGATGGACAGCTATTCCATAACAGTTCAGTACTCTTCTTATTGATTCTAAGGAATTTTTTCTGTTTCTGAATTCTCTGCTTTTCTAATGGCTATCTTCATATTTCAGTGTCCCACTTTCCGTCCTCCGCGAGAAAGCTTCCCAATTTAATTTTTTACGCTTATTTTATTTTAGTATCCCCGATTGTAATATGTATTTTGGGCTCATCCTTTTGCCTATGACCATGCGCTTAATCTCCTTGTAGTTTGTACTTAGCCCTTTCTTCTCTCTTCCCTACGCTACCTTCCGTAGGAGCTTTTTTTAGTCCCCTTTCCTTTGATTTCAAAAGCTCAAATAAAATTAGAAATTCTACAGACCCCTACGCTACATGCAAGACTTCATTTGGTTTTATAACAAAAGCAATGCATCAGTGTCAGAATTCTACACACGCCATCTGTAACATTTGCTGAACATAATTAAATCTTCTTATACCGAGAAAGGTATTTTGTTTTTAAGAAAGCAAGTTTTCCAAGTCCAGTAGCTGTTATCGCTCTTTCGAATAATGGTGGGAATACTCTTCTAAAAATTTATTTGGAGTAGAGTCAGTCAGTTATGTGCCATGCGTGATACATGCTTAGATGATACGTATCTGTCTATACATGTCTGACAAAGCAGATTTTTCCCCGCAGTAGATTGACATTTCTTTCTGCGGTAGGCCAGTTGCCATCCAAGGCTACAAAACCCGGTCTGTCCTACTATTTACCCATAGGTGAGGAAAAAAAGAAGATACATATCTTTCCCAAGGGTCAGCCCGTCAGTTATGTGCCGTGCATAATACACGCTTAGGCGATCATGTATCTTTCGATACATGACTGACGAGGCAGATTTTTCCCGCAGTAAGTTGCTATTTCTTTTTCGATAGACCAGATGCCAGCCAAGGCTATAGAACTCGGTCTGTCCTTCTATTTATTCATATGTGGGGGAGAAGAAGAATATTCATATTTTTCTCAAGGGTCAGTTAGTTATGTGCCATGCGTGATACACGCTTATACGATCATGTATTATTCGGCAGATTTTTTCACGCATTTCTTTCTATTTATCCATAGCTGGGAGGAGAAAAGGAATCATACCTTTCCTAAGAGTATTAGCACATAAGTGAATGTAATGGGTTCGACTGGAATTCGAACTCGGCACTCCGATTCCTCAATCCAATCCGTTACTTCACCGTGCCTCCTTATATGTTTGCAATACATGGTAATTCTGGGGAATAATTACCCCCCCGCCGATTTATAATATATTAATATAAGTATTGTTTATTATTTAATAACTATTTAACATATATAACAGTGTCTTCTCTCGCACTTCTCGCTTGTCGAACTTTCTTCCGAATTTTTGCTTCTCAGTCAAGTTTAATCTTCAAAATTCAAAAAGCAATATCAATTATTATCTTCTGTCTTCTTGATCCCTGTTCTTTGTTTTCTCTCCTTGATTTTTCTCATATTTTCATACCTTCAGTAACTCTTAGGGGCTTTATTGCCTTGCTCGCGGTGAAATTATACTTTAAAAAACTGCAGAAATCCAATCTCCTATTTTATATCCAATAGAATCTTACATTATTAATGGCCTGCCAATACCGTCAAAATGGCGGCTATTGTTAAGTCGTCTTTTTATTAAAGGTTTCTGAATATGTATCTTTAAACATTTAAATACTCGTTTCACGTGCCGTCAAAATTGGCGGCCTATTTTATAAAACCTTTAGAAGTCTTTCACATGGAAAAACAGTGAATGTCATGAATAGATTTTTCATTAAGTTATCACAATCCATCAGTCTGTTTGTAATTATCTCCCAATCAACTTTAATCTTCAAAATTTAAAAGCAATGTCAACTATTATCTTGTTTTCTTGATCCCTGTTCTTTCATTGTTTTCTCCCCTTAATTTTTTTTTTCTAATATTTATTCGCCCTTTTCGAAATTGAAATTGAGGAAGCCATTAAATAAAGGCCATATCTCAAACCGACGTTCTCCTTTGCTCTGACTGCTCCAGACCAGGAGAGGTATCAGTCAGTTATGAGCCATGACTGATACACGATTAAGGGATCATGTATCGAAAGATACATGATTCACGAAGCAAATTTTTTTCCCCGTAGTAGGTTGCTATTACTTTATGCGGTTGACCAGTTTCCATCCAAGGCTATAGAACCCGGTCTGTCCTTCTATTTACCCATAACTGTGGGGAGAAGAGATGGATTCATACCTTTCCCAAGGATCAGTCAGTCAGTTATGTACTATGCGTGATACATGCTTAGATGATCATGTGTCGTTCGAAAGATGACTGACGATACTGATTTTTTCCCAGAGAAGGTTGTCATTTTTTTCTGCGGTTGATCAGTTAGCATCCAAAGAACCCGGTATGTCCTGCTATTTTCCCTGAAAAAAAGAATTTATGCTAAGGGTATTAGCACCTAGTCGAATTTAATGGATTCAATTGGCATTCGAACTCGGGTCTCCGATTCCTCATTCCGAGCCGCTGTCCATTACTCCCCCGTGTAGGACACCAATATCTTGATTATGTTGTTATTTTCGCTTCGAGTTACATCTGCTATACATTTTAGTTCTAACAATATCGTCGACTGTTGTGGATTCTCTTAATAAGTTGAGTTTTTGGTTGGGATTCTGTAGCGTGAGTCGACAAGATCCAATGAAGGGTGATCCTCGCTATGATTTTCAGGCTTCATTCGTTCAAACCAATTCTTAATCAACAAGCGCTTTGTATAGAGCTGATAGTTTGCATATATCGAAACGAGTTTGGTGCCATGCATGACATCCTTAGGATAATTTCTATCTGACTCAAGTTTTTAGCTTAACGTTTTGGTTTAGTAGTAATTTGAGGTGTTGTGGGAAACTACCCTGAGTACAGCATATCCTATATTCAATTTCCTTGTTAAAATTTGTTATAACCAATCGGATCACCCAAGTATTGCACGTGTTCAGTATTTAATAATTACACATACTGGATTTTTATTATGAATTCAAGGTAAAAGATTCGCGTTTTCTTTAATGAAAATATAAACCCTCAAATGTATTTTAAAATTGGTCAAACAGTGAATTCCTCTGCTTATTAACTAAATAAATAAAAATAAATTCGTTTCATCTATATAATACTTCCGAATATCAGTGTGTCACACTTTTTCAACCTTACCTATCATACTAGTCTGGAATCAGGTCGATTCCTTGAGCTAATTAAAGCCATTTATAGTCGTGAAATATATATATATATATATATTTTGAAATACATTATTCGGACTATTGTCCTCATTTTTGTCGCCATGTTTATCAAAACGTTTCGTCCGTTGTAAGCTCCGGCCATCTTCTGGTGGTTAGACTGTCGATCTCAACCCTTTATTTCGCTGGGGGTGGACTGTTTTAGTTCCACAGGTCATGTCTAATGGATGTCAGCTATCTACCGTGAATTCCCCTCACGAAGATCTCTACGCCAGGTATTGAACACACACTCTTTATATCCTGTCTCTGGATCAAACTAACGCTTTTATCCACTGTGCCATGTGCCCTTGAAGACATCTCTGTATTTCTGGGTATTATAAACCTAATATCTTCAGGAACCATGTTTCACCAGTGCTCATATTGCAAGTTTTGCTCTTATCATTGCTTGTTTTTTTTAATTTTTCTAAAGGTTCAGTTTGACATTCGAGACACCTGAAGATGTCCGGAGCGTACAACGGCCAAAACGTAGGGGATAAACATGCCGACAAACATGAGGACAATAGTCCGAATAATGCAAATAAGTTTCAGTATATATATATATATATATATATATATATATATATATATATATATATATATATATATATATATATATATATATATATATACCATGACAATAAATAATAGAAATGAACCAGCTGTTTAGTCATTAAGTGTTTACTCTCCTAATTTCAATATTTATTTTCGAAATGTGGAGAAAGTTGCCAACCAGAAATATCCGGTAATACATTTTAATGTGTTAAATAATCTATTAAACCTTTCCATTTTCTAAGATTATTATTAGGTTGGTGCAAAAATAATATCGTTTTTTGACTTATTTTTAACGTCAAAAAACGATATTATTTTTGCACCAACCTAATACATTTCTATCTATTAGTAAACAATGAATATAAAATAAATATTATCTTTTATTAAAAATGAAGAAAGAAACTTTATAAAAAATTGCAAGTAAATCAAAATATAAACAATCTTGTGAATAAAACTGGGCTAATTTTCAATGCTGATGCTTCAAATATTTTTGGAAAACGTGCAATTTTATATAATACGACTCTCGCTTTTTTGCCTGTAATTCTCCTTCAAATTTTCTAGAAACATTTTTTTAATCAATCCCGCCGGAATGCAAGGAAGTAGAGCCTTTATGAGAGAAGGGGTTTCTGGGCGTGAAGAATTAGAGAGAGAAACATTACTAAGGATCGAGAACAAAAAAAAAAGGAAAAAAAGAAGAGTAATTCGAAAAACAGTAAATAGCTGTTGATAATGTATTTAAATTTCAGAATCCGACTATCGAAATTCCTGAATTAATATCCATCAATTTTTTTTTTTTTTTTTTTTATATTTTAAAAAATGCAGTCGGGATGGATTTCCAAAAGCAAGAAGTACGAGAAAATAAACTGTTAGCATAGAAATTACGGTTATATCTAACCAGATCAACTGTAAATTAATGAGATCTCTTAAAGTTAAAAATACTAGATACCACAGATAAGATAATTATTCATTTTTTAAAAAATGTAGCACAATGCCAATAGGGACAATAGGGAAAAGGATGGTCTTCATCTGCCTTAACATTAAACATAACTAGCCAGAAACACGGTCCCAAACATACCACGATATTCCTAACACCAAAACAACACGTTCTTACTTACCTTTCTTATTACATCCACCATAATACCTCATGTCTCTATGAAAATCCTAACCCCAGCGAACTACTCCCCATATGTGCAATTATGTATTCCTAACACCAAAACAACACGTTCTTACTTACCTTTCTTATTACATCCACCATAATACCTCATGTCTCTATGAAAATCCTAACCCCAGCGAACTACTCCCCATATGTCAATTATGTATTCCTAACACCAAAACAACACGTTCTTACTTACCTTTCCTATTACATTCACCATAATACCTCATGTCTCTATGAAAATCCTAACCCCAGCGAACTACTCCCCATATGTGCAATTATGTATTCCTAACACCAAAACAACACGTTCTTACTTACCTTTCTTATTACATTCACCATAATACCTCACTGTCTCTATGAAAATCCTAACCCCAGCGAACTACTCCCCATATGTCAATTATGTATTCCTAACACCAAAACAACACGTTCTTACTTACCTTTCTTATTAAATTCACCATAATACCTCATGTCTCTATGAAAATCCTAACCCCAGCGAACTACTCCCCATATGTGCAATTATGTATTCCTAACACCAAAACAACACGTTCTTACTTACCTTTCTTATTACATCCACCATAATACCTCATGTCTCTATGAAAATCCTAACCCCAGCGAACTACTCCCCATATGTGCAATTATGTATTCCTAACACCAAAACAACACGTTCTTACTTACCTTTCTTATTACATTCACCATAATACCTCATGTCTCTATGAAAATCCTAACCACAGCGAACTACTCCCCATATGTGCAATTATGTATTCCTAACACCAAAACAACACGTTCTTACTTACCTTTCTTATTACATTCACCATAATACCTCACTGTCTCTATGAAAATCCTAACCCCAGCGAACTACTCCCCATATGTCAATTATGTATTCCTAACACCAAAACAACACGTTCTTACTTACCTTTCTTATTACATTCACCATAATACCTCATGTCTCTATGAAAATCCTAACCCCAGCGAACTACTCCCCATATGTGCAATTATGTATTCCTAACACCAAAACAACACGTTCTTACTTACCTTTCTTATTACATCCACCATAATACCTCATGTCTCTATGAAAATCCTAACCCCAGCGAACTACTCCCCATATGTGCAATTATGTATTCCTAACACCAAAACAACACGTTCTTACTTACCTTTCTTATTACATTCACCATAATACCTCATGTCTCTATGAAAATCCTAACCCCAGCGAACTACTCCCCATATGCGCAATTATGTATTCCTAACACCAAAACAACACGTTCTTACTTACCTTTCTTATTACATCCACCATAATACCTCATGTCTCAATGAAAATCCTAACCCCAGCGAACTACTCTCCATATGTGCAATTATGTATTCCTAACACCAAAACAACACGTTCTTACTTACCTTTCTTATTACATTCACCATAATACCTCATGTCTCTATGAAAATCCTAACCCCAGCGAACTACTCCCCATATGTCAATTATGTATTCCTAACACCAAAACAACACGTTCTTACTTACCTTTCTTATTACATTCACCATAATACCTCATGTCTCTATGAAAATCCTAACCCCAGCGAACTACTCCCCATATGTGCAATTATGTATTCCTAACACCAAAACAACACGTTCTTACTTACCTTTCTTATTACATCCACCATAATACCTCATGTCTCTATGAAAATCCTAACCCCAGCGAACTACTCCCCATATGTGCAATTATGTATTCCAAACACCAAAACAACACGTTCTTACTTACCTTTCTTATTACATTCACCATAATACCTCACTGTCTCTATGAAAATCCTAACCCCAGCGAACTACTCCCCATATGTCAATTATGTATTCCTAACACCAAAACAACACGTTCTTACTTACCTTTCTTATTACATTCACCATAATACCTCACTGTCTCTATGAAAATCCTAACCCCAGCGAACTACTCACCATATGTCAATTATGTATTCCTAACACCAAAACAACACGTTCTTACTTACCTTTCTTATTACATTCACCATAATACCTCACTGTCTCTATGAAAATCCTAACCCCAGCGAACTACTCCCCATATGTCAATTATGTATTCCTAACACCAAAACAACACGTTCTTACTTACCTTTCTTATTACATCCACCAAAATACCTCATTGTCTCTATGAAAATCCTAACCCCAGCGAACTACTCCCCATATGTCAATTATGTATTCCTAACACCAAAACAACACGTTCTTACTTACCTTTCTTATTACATTCACCATAATACCTCACTGTCTCTATGAAAATCCTAACCCCAGCGAACTACTCCCCATATGTCAATTATATTCCTAACACCAAAACAACACGTTCTTACTTACCTTTCTTATTACATCCACCAAAATACCTCATTGTCTCTATGAAAATCCTAACCCCAGCGAACTACTCCCCATATGTCAATTATGTATTCCTAACACCAAAACAACACGTTCTTACTTACCTTTCTTATTACATTCACCATAATACCTCACTGTCTCTATGAAAATCCTAACCCCAGCGAACTACTCCCCATATGTCAATTATGTATTCCTAACACCAAAACAACACGTTCTTACTTACCTTTCTTATTACATTCACCATAATACCTCATGTCTCTATGAAAATCCTAACCCCAGCGAACTACTCCCCATATGTGCAATTATGTATTCCTAACACCAAAACAACACGTTCTTACTTACCTTTCTTATTACATCCACCATAATACCTCATGTCTCTATGAAAATCCTAACCCCAGCGAACTACTCCCCATATGTGCAATTATGTATTCCTAACACCAAAACAACACGTTCTTACTTACCTTTCTTATTACATCCACCATAATACCTCATGTCTCTATGAAAATCCTAACCCCAGCGAACTACTCCCCATATGTGCAATTATGTATTCCTAACACCAAAACAACACGTTCTTACTTACCTTTCATATTACATCCACCAAAATACCTCATTGTCTCTATGAAAATCCTAACCCCAGTGAACTACTCCCCATGTGTGCAATTCATTGTCTGTGGTGGGAGGGGAATAAAACAACAGTTTAAAAACAAGCCCCAATGAGTATGTATAATATCATAGTGGGGAGTTCATCATAACAATTACGATGAAAGTATTCTAGAAAAAGCAGAAGGGAGGTATCACGCCATCCCATAAATTCTGTCCGAATTTTGAATAAAGAAAACAAGTGACCAAATGTTACATTTAATTACAGATTCAATAAACAATGTATTTTCCCTGATTATCTATGACTTCCTTCCATCTATTAACAAGCTTACTAATTCCATTACTGTAAAATTCTCTTGACTTTGATTCGAAAAACTCACTAATGTCAGTTTTAACCTCTTCCTGTGTTACAAAAGATGTTTCTTCCAAATGATTCTGTAAGCTACGAAACAAATGGTAGTCTGAAGGAGCAAGATCGGGAGAATAAGGCGGATGAGGAATTTTCTCCCAATCAAGATCTTCGATCTTTTGTGACGTGATTCTTGCTGTGTGGGGTCGCGCATTGTCCTGATGAAACATCACCTCTTTTCGTGTCACTAGAACAGGTCTTTTTTCCTCAAAGCTTGGTTCAAATGCTCTAATTGCTGACAGTATATTTCAGCATTAATTGTTGCATTAGGTGGTAAGAATTCAAAATGGATTATTCCTTGGCAATCCTACCAGATTGAAAGAATAAATTTTTGCCCATGAAGTTCCCTTCTCGGTTGTGGCTGGGGTCCTTACTCTTTACAAAATCACTGTCTACGACGCTTAACATTTCCATAAAAGATCCATTTCCGTCGCCAGTCACAAGTCTATCCAAAAAAGTTGAAACAAGTTGGCGATAATGGAGAGAAGAGCAGTTGTCAACTCGGGATTTGAGGTTGTTTTCAGGCAATTCATGAGGCACCCATTTTCCAAGTTTAGGAACTTTTCCAAGTTGTTGAAGATGACGATGAACAGTTGTATGGTTTGAACTAAGAACCACTGACAATTCCTCAACTGATATAACAGAATTTTCTTCAAGAGCTGCTTCAAGAAGCTTTTCATCAAACTCAACTGGACGTCCGGTTCGATCTTCATCTTCAAGGGTGAAATCTCCACCTCTGAATTTTACAAACCATCTTCTGCATGTTCATTCCTCTCCATAAACTGAGTGAATGTTTCTAGCCACTTCGGCTGCTGAGTTTCCTTTCTTGAACTCATAAAGCTTTATGTGCTTCAAATGATTCTTGGAGCCTTCCATGTTAGCAGGGTTTTAATCAAACAAAATTTAATTTTATTGTTCTCTGAAATAAAATTTGATCAGTTTAAATGCATCTAAACATAAAAGTAATGTTCAGCTCCATTAGACATTATAAAATACTCTTTAAATTTCGTTCATTTTTTAAAAAAAAGGTAAAATTCGTACAGAACTTATGGGATGACCTGATACATTATAGCTGTGGGAAAGAGACTGAATCTTTACCGCCAGATCAGGATCGACAGTATTGCCAATTCTTTGGATTTTATAATGTAGCACGAAAAAAGACGATATCCGTCAGCAATACTCAAAGAATGGAGGAATGGTAGACATAGATATCTAAGATAGATTCTGTGAAGAATATAGTCTAGAATATTGTCTAGCATATAACAAGCAACCAACGTTTTTAGCAGCTGAACCACAAGAAAATACAAAAAGGGACCCTCACGGCGTAGCAATTATCGTAGAAGAATAATCAAGAAATTGCGATAAGAATTTGCGAAAGAATCACCGGTTGTGACGGTGATATAAGAAAAACAAATTATTTATATTATTCGGACTATTGTCCTCATCTTTGTCGCCATATTTATTACAACGTTTCGGCCGTTGTACGCTCCGGCCTTCTTCAGGTGGTCTGAATGTCAAACTGAAACCTTTATTTCCCACAATGGTGTAGACTGTTCTATTTCCACGTGCCATGTTTAATGGATGTCAGTTGTCAGTTATCTCCGTTTAATTCCCCTCTCCAAGTTCTCCACTGCCTGAACCGGGTATTGAACTCACAATCTTTGGGTCCTGTCACTGGATCTAACTAACGTTTTTATCCACTGTGCCATTTGTCCAGCAAGCGAAATAAACGGTTCAGTTCGACATTCCAACCACCTGAAGATGGCTGGAGCATACAACTGCCGAAACGTTGTAATAAATATGGCGACAAAGATGAGGACAATAGTCCGAATAATATATATATATATATAATATACATAATAACTCATCTCGGAAATATAGACAGATACTGAAGGGCCGAAACGTTTTAATAAATATGGCGACAAAGATGAGGACAATAGTCCGAATAATGTAAATAGTGTACATAATACCTCATCTCGGAAATATAGACAGATGCTGAAGGGCAGAAACGTTTTAATAAATATGGCGACAAAGATGATGACAATAGTCCGAATAATGTAAATAATGTACATAATACTTCATCTCAGAAATATAGACAGATAAAGAAAAACGCTGCATTACAAAATTAGTCCGTTATTCTTGCTTTCCATTGTCTCTCGTGTCTAATAATTCTTTCCGATAGCTTTCTTCTCGGTACAGTGTCATCTATCTAGCGTGTCTTATTACAATTATAAATAAGGACCTACTTACGTTCTCCGATATTTTAGTATTTTATACCTGTTACAAGAACGAAAAGAAAAACGAATAAAAAGAAAGAACAAAAGACAAAAAAGAAAAGATACCAAACTAAAGATAGAAAGAAAAAGAAATCTCAGGAAAGAAACCAAAAGAAAAAGAAAAAGATTAAACAATAAAGGAAACAAAGCAAGAAAAGTGAACAAATGAGTGAAAGAAAGAATGAAGAAAAGATGGAAACAAATAGTGAAAAAAGAAAAATAGTCAAAGGAAGAAAATTAAAAATGAGGAACTGATAAAAGAAAGTAGAAAAAAAAAAGAAAACAAATGAAAGAATGAAAGACAGATATAAGAAGGAAAGCGAAAGAAGAAAAAGGACGAACGAAAGACAGGAAGAAAAAAAAGAAAGAAAAAGACAAAGAAAGAAAGAATGTTTGATGACTTAATATGCAATCATTTCTATGACGCTGACTATAGAACAATTTCGACCCAGATGGTAGAGACAAAATATTATTCCAACTAAGGCTATCTTGAACAGCTGTTCATTACCAATGGCTTTATGTGCACAAAAGCATGGCAATTATAGTAGTAACCAAATGTCCAATATCACTTAGCTGCAATTATATATATATATATATATATATATATATATATATATATATATATATATATATATATATATGTGGAGAGAGAGAGAAATACGTGTGTAAGTAATTCATGTGAATCCTAATAATCAAAAATGTTAAAACTGATCCACAAAAGACAGCTCAATATATATATTATCTAATTAATATACACAGACACACATATACACACACATATATATTATTTTCATTATAAGAGATTATAATAAAAACATGTTGAAATCACTACACAAATGCTTTCATGTTTCGATATTTCAAAACGTTTTTATAATAATAATAATAATAATAATAATAATAATAATAATAATAATAATAATAAAATATTACTCTACATTGTATTCACCACTTTTTAAAAACAAATGCTACCAACATTGGAATTTTACTACATCTGTTCTCTCTCTCATTTGTATATATATATATATATATATATATATATATATATATATATATATATATATATATATATATATATATATATATATATCATTATTATTATATTTTTATTATTAGAGATTATAATAAAAACTTTTTGATTTGAAATCGCGCTTCACAAAAGCTTTCAAGTTTCAATACTATGATTGTACTTATTCTAACGTTAATTACCATCGCCTGGAAACCTTTTTTTTTTTGTATTAAGCACTTTTTTTAAAAAGAAAATGCTATGATCAGTGGATTTTATATCTGTTTCCTTTACTACGTTTTTGATCTACAGAATGCTGCAAAAGTAGAGTGTGATTGCCTGGGACAAATAGTTCGTACAATTGAGGGAATATGTTTATTATCAAGATTTTCATATAATCATCACAATACGTTTTTTTGCGCACATTTTGTTATTCATAACTGCGTACCTACTTTTGTATATATGTAAGAGGATACTGCTATGTTTTTGGCGCAGAACACGATCCAGAATCTGACCAAATGAAAATGAAAGTAAAAAATATATGTATGAAAACATAACTGGTGTCAAAGTTCAACAGTTGATCTACTTTTAACTTCTCAGGAAGGAAAATATTTTTCATGTTAAAATAAACAATTTTAATGAATTTTTGAAGTTGATATAAGTTTTGGGGTATATTGCAAAATGTGAAATTTGAAATTAAAGCAAGATTGGACATTATGTAGAATATTGGATCTGTTGAAATTTTACTAGAATATTGTTTTAATTTAATAAAGGGATAGTTGGATATGATTGGCAAAAAGTAAATATTTCATGGTCAGGTTTTGATCAGGCATATGAAACATTGGCGGGTTGTAGAGACGATGACACTTGTAATAATCAGGTCAAATGAATGTGAGATTCCGGGACAGAGGAAATTTTCTACAGAAGGTAAGTAGTTGGGATTTTGATTGGCCGACCAATGAGAGAAAAACTCGATGCAACTTCTTATCTCCACCTCCAAAACACGTACAGTATAAGGTCATCATTTTCATTGGACCACTAATCATATTAGGCTCCTGAGGGATTTCCTTCCTCTTCTTGGATGTTTATGACACTAAGATGATTGTGAAGAATTATTATTGACTAGCTATTCAGAGAAGTGCAACTGAGAATTGAAAATCCATACAGAACAAGCGCCGAAAAAGCAGATGTATGATCGAACTGGTCTCACTGCCAGAAGACCAAGACACCTTGCCGAATGAACGCTGTGTCGCAATCAGCTAAAGTCCTGTTCACTATGCCCCCTTTTGAAAACCCTTTAAAATCTTGGCTGTTTTGCTTTAACTGCAAGCACCAGTCACACTTGTTCCCAGCTCAAGAATTACTCATTCGGGAAATTTCTTCAAATACTTTTTTATTATATATTCGTGATTATAATCGATCATATTAACATAAATAAAGTTTTTTTTTTACACTTGTTACTGTGTATTGATGAAGTCAGTTAAAGTTACTGACGACAGGGCAGTGAGGAGTCATGCCTGATATTCGACAATTCATCACCGATATTCCTACAGAGAGAGAAGCACAACACGGGTTGCAGGAATGAAAGTCAGAGTGGAATTCAGTGAAACACTCAGCAACGGGCGCACAAAATCCAGAAAGAAGGAAAGAAAGAAAAATGAACAATCAAAAGAAAGTAAGAAAGCAAGGAAAATGAACGATCAAAAAAAGAAAGAAGGAAAGAAAGAAAAATGAACGATCAAAAGATAGAAAGGAAAATTAACGGTAAAAAATGAAGGAACGAAAGAAAGAAAAATGAACGATCAAAAGAAAGAAAGGAAAATGAACAATCAAAAAAAGAAAGAAGGAACGAAAGAAAAATGAACGATCAAAAAAAGAAAGAAGGAAAGAAAGAAAAATGAACGATCAAAAGAAAGAAAGAAAGGAAAATGAACGATAAAAAAGAAAGAAGGAATAAAAAGAAAAATGAACGATCAAAAGAAAGAAAGAAAGGAAAATGAACGTTCAAAAGAAAGAAACAAAAGAAAATGAACGATCAAAAAAAGAAAGAAGGAACGAAAGAAAAATGAACGATCAAAAGAAAGAAAGAAGGAAAGAAAGAAAATGAACAATCAAAAGAAAGAAAGAAAGGAAAATGAACGATCAAAAGAAAGAAAGGAAAATTAACGATAAAAATGAAGGAACGAAAGAAAGAAAAATGAACGATCAAAAGAAAGAAAGAAAGGAAAATGAACGATCAAAAAAAGAAAGAAGGAACGAAAGAAAAATGAACGATCAAAAGAAAGAAAGAAAGAAAGAAAATGAACAATGAAAAGAAAGAAAGAAAAAAAGACGATCAAAAAAAGAAAGAAGAAACGAAAGAAAAATGAAGGATCAAAAGAAAGAAAGAAAGGAAAATGAACGATCAAAAAAAGAAAGAAGGAAAGAAAGAAAAATGAACGATCAAAAGAAAGAAAGGAAAATTAACGAAAAAAATGAAGGAACGAAAGAAAGAAAAATGAACGATCAAAAGAAAGTAAGAAAGGAAAATGAACGATCAAAAAAAGAAAGAAGGAACGAAAGAAAAATGAACAATCAAAAGAAAGAAAGAAAGAAAGAAAATGAACAATCAAAAGAAAGAAAGGAAAATGAACGATCAAAAAAGAAAGAAAGGAAAATGAACGATCAAAAAAAGAAAGGAAAGAAAGAAAAATGAACGATCAAAAGAAAGAAAGGAAAATGGACGATAAAAAAGAAAGAAGGAATAAAAAGAAAAATGAACGATCAAAAGAAAGAAAGAAAGGAAAATGAACGATCAATAGAAAGAAACAAAGGAAAATGAACGATCAATGGAAAGAAACAAAGGAAAATGAACGATCAAAAAAAGAAAGAAGGAACGAAAGAAAAATGAACGATCAAAAGAAAGAAAGAAGGAAAGAAAGAAAATGAACAATCAAAAGAAAGAAAGAAAGGAAAATGAACGATCAAAAGAAAGAAAGGAAAATTAACGATAAAAAATGAAGGAACGAAAGAAAGAAAAATGAACGATCAAAAGAAAGAAAGAAAGGAAAATGAACGATCGAAAAAAGAAAGAAGGAACGAAAGAAAAAAGAACGATCAAAAGAAAGAAAGAAAAAAGAATGAAAATGAACAATCAAAAGAAAGAAAGGAAAATGAACGATCAAAAAAAGAAAGAAGAAACTAAAGAAAAATGAAGGATCAAAAGAAAGAAAGAAAGGAAAATGAACAATGAAAAGAAAGAAAGAAAGGAAAATGAACGATCAAAAAAAGAAAGAAGGAAGGAAAGAAAAATGAACGATCAAAAGAAAGAAAGGAAAATTAACGAAAAAATGGAGGAACGAAAGAAAGAAAAATGAACGATCAAAAGAAAGAAAGAAAGGAAAATGAACGATGAAAAAAAGAAAGAAGGAACGAAAGAAAATTGAACAATCAAAAGAAAGAAAGAAAGAAAGAAAGAAAATGAACAATCAAAAGAAAGAAAGGAAAATGAACGATCAAAAAAAGAAAGAAAGAAAGAAAAATGAACGATCAAAAGTAAGAAAGAGAGGAAAATGAACGATAAAAAAGAAAGAAGTACTAAAAAGAAAAATGAACGATCAAAAGAAAGAAAGAAAGGAAAATGAACGATCAAAAGAAAGAAACAAAGGAAAATGAACGATCAAAAAAAGAAAGAAGGAACGAAAGAAAAATGAACGATCAAAAGAAAGAAAGAAGGAAAGAAAGAAAATTAACAATCAAAAGAAAGAAAGAAAGGAAAATGAACGATCAAAAAAAGAAAGAAGGAACGAAAGAAAAATGAACGATCAAAAAAGAAAGAAGAAAGAAAGAAAAATGAACAATCAAAAGAAAGAAAGAAAGGAAAATCAACGATAAAAAATGAAGGAACGAAAAAAAGAAAAATGAACGATCAAAAGAAAGAAAGAAAGGAAAATGAACGATCAAAAAAAGAAAGAAGAAACGAAAGAAAAATGAACGATCAAAAGAAAGAAAGAAAGAAAGGAAAATGAACGATCAAAAGAAAAAAAGAAAGAAAGGAAAATGAACGATCGAAAGAAAGAAAGAAAGGAAAATGAACGATCAAAAAAAGAAAGAAAGAACGAAAGAAAAATGAAGGATCAAAAGAAAGAAAGAAGGAAAGAAAAAAAATGAACAATCAAAAGAAAGAAAGAACGGAAAATGAACGATCAAAAAAAGAAAGAAGGAAAGAAAGAAAAATGAACGATCAAAAGAAAGAAAGAAAGAAGGAAAGAAAGAAAATGAACAATCAAAAGAAAGAAAGGAAAATGAACGATCAAAAAAAGAAAGAAGCAAAGAAAGAAAATGAACGATTAAAAAAAAAGAAAGAAGGGAAGACAGAAAAATGAATGATCAAAAGAAAGAAAGAAAGAAGGAAAGAAGGAAAAATGAACAATGAAAAGAAAGAAAGAAGGAAAGAAAGAAAATGAACAATCAAAAGAAAGAAAGAACGGAAAATGAATGATCAAAAGAAAGAAAGAAGGAAAGAAAGAAGGAAAGAAAGAAAAATGAATGATGAAAAGAAATAAAGAATAAAAGAATGAAAATTAATTTTGGAAGGAAGTGGTTTTGGCTTGGTTGGCGCGCACAAACAGACACGTAGACGCAATGACATACACATTCACGCGTGTACATTTACAGACATATATATATTTCTTCGACCTTGGTTTCTACAAATCAGGTATCATCAGGCAGTAACACACACACACATACACGCACACACACATACACACACACACACACACAGATATATATATATATATATATATATATATGTGTGTGTGTGTGTGTGTGTGTGTTGTGCGTGCGTACGTGTCTATGTGTTTGTGTATTTTGGCAGCAATTCTTCTTTCACACACATTTCAGTGAATAGGACAGACATGGTGCTTTGATTTAGTTTTTTATATATTTCTTTTTCTTTTCGGATCATAAATTATATAAAATCTGTGCGTATGTTCTTTTTATCCGAGCGCTTTCGGCTATACATTAAGCCATTTTCAAGGATTAAATATTTTAACTATTAAATAAGAAATAGTTTGTTGTATGTATGTTTTATAAAATGTTTTAATTTTTCAAAACACGGCCAAGATGTTATGTCCATGTTAAAACTTAATATTACGAAGTGATGTTTTTGTTTTTGATTTTATTAATAAGGCTCCCATAATTTTATGCGTGTTCTTTTTACATGTAGATGATGCTATTATATTAGAGTTGTCAACAAGTATGTTAGGAATAGTGTCCGGTAGGTCGCCATGAGTCTGTCGATATTGTCTTTCAAGGACACATGGCACAGTGGATAAAGGCGTTGGTAAGATCCAGTGACAGACCCAAAGAGTGTGAGTTCAATACCCGGTTAAGGCAGTGGAGAATTTTCAGAGGGAAAATTAGCATGAGATAACTGATAACTGACATCCATCAAACGTGGAACTAGGACAGTCTACCCCCAGGGATCGAAATAAAGGGTTCAGTTCGAAATTCCAACAACCTGAAGAAGGCCGGAGCGTACAACGGCCGAAACGTTGTGACAAATATGGCGACAAAGATGAGGACAATAGTCCGCATAATGTAAATAAGGTCGCCATGAATATTTAAATGAGATCTAATTGAGCTATGGTCCGAAAGGTTTAGAGTGAGTCTCCGTGTCAAACATGTTGTAGTGTGGCCTATATAATTATTTACCAATTTTGACTGATGAGGAATACAATTCCTTAATGGGCTTTTAAATTCGTAAATAATATTTTCCCTATATATATATATATATATATATATATATATATATATATAATTTAGGATATTAAAACATTTTATAAAAATCGTTACACATTTACAATTATGTTTCAACAACATAATGTGTCTCTTCAGACGATTACCGATTGTTTAACAACGCCTGAATAGACACATTATTGTGCTGAAACATAATTTTAATTGTGTAGCGGTTTTTATAACATGTTTTAATCTCTAAAAATAAGTAATTTTTAGCTCTACTTTGTACTGCGCCCTCTTTTAAATTAGATGTTACGTACACTAGAGTTATACTTCATTTGTTCTCATTTTACCTGTATATATATATATATATATATATATATATATATATATATATATATATATATAGGCTACGATGGTTTAATTGGGCCCATTTTATATTTTTAATTGTGCGCATCCGCGTTGTTTGTTTTGGATTTTGTCGACAGCACAGTATAGTAGGATCAGTTAGGCACCATCTGTGAGAAAAAAGTATCATGACGCAATTCACTCCGCAAGAAATTTGGAAACAGCATGCTGTACTGCTTGGCATTCGTGCCGGAAGCTCCAATACTAACATTTCAGACGACAGTGTAGATGAATAAGCCTGATGCTGATTGCAAAGGTGTTTGGAGTGATCACTAGTGATGGCGACGTTATGCTTCTATACATCTTACCGCAGAACCTCAGATTCAACACGTATGCCTACGTCAAGTGCTTTGAGGAGGTCAAGAAATTGGCTGGTGGAAGACCCTATTTCTAGCAACAGGACTCTGCACCATACCTCACAAGCAAGAGAACGTAGTTATGGCTGTCGTATAATTTCTGTGACCACAATAAGCAATTCTGGACTCCTTGCCCCCATACTCTAACCCCCTTGTTATTTGTAAGGCGCAGTTGAGCGGGAGACTAACAAAAAATTTTTAGCGGTAAAGATAAACTCTAATCAAAGGATTATGGCAGTATTCACCAAATTAAAAGGAGACGGTCCGAAACAATTGTCTGGAGGCAGTGGTTGGAACCAATTGCGATTTTATTTACAATTTAGTATTTCAAGATATATTTGTGTGATTTTGGTAAGTGTATCTATTAAAATGCTATTTTGACGTTATTTTAATATTTGCGTAGTTTTGATGACAATTTATACATCAACCATGTGTATATATAATGCTGCTCAAAAGTAAGTGAAAAACCTAAGATAATATCAAAAAATATTTCTTTTTCTAGATAATCAATAATTCCAAAATTAACCGAAAACACTTTATTAAATGAATTACAACCACTTTCAAATTTTTTATCAAGCTGGAACAAAAAAAAAATAATTAAAAATTAAGACGTGCAAAATTGAAGCAATTGGTTTATTGTCAGTAATTTGTGTGATACTTAAGTGCAAATATGTTTGGGCACGTTTAAAAGTCAAAATAACACGTGTTTATTTTTTGTGGGAAGCTGTGTATACTTGCAGTCGGACAATATCACTCATCGTCTATTTAAATGTGTGCAGTTAAAAACTAAATTTTTTTAAAAATATGCCAAGATCATAAGATCTCCCTAAGTCTTTAAAATTAGTATAATATGACGGTGGAGAAGGCTACAGAAATCTGTCAAAACGATTTGTATTACATGTCACCTCGTCGTCTTTTTTACCACAGCATCGCAATCAAAGATTTTCCGTTTGCGAAAATTAACTGCAAGAGCATGTAGACATCTTGATTTTCAAGTCCAACTGAATCGTGCTGTGACCTCTGCAATTCTCCAGTGTCCACTAGACAATGCCCGAATTAATGCCATACGTCGACAGTGCGATAAACTTTAACGTTTCCTGTCTTTATGGCAGAATACCGAGAAAAAATTACTTCTTACGAAACAGCAGAAACAATATCCACTATAGAAACGGTCATGTTCATAAGCTAGAAACGTTCTGGGAAAACGTATTGATCGGAGGAGAATAAACAAGTGCTTTTGGAGAGGAACGATAGGCGATACGTCTAGCGAGTTCTTAATACGGCTTTTAAAGAGAAGAATATGATGCCAACATTGTAGCGGCAGCATTATGATTTTGGGTTGCTTTGCTGCAGCTGGGACAGCAAAATAGTAAACATTGACGGCACAATGGTCCCTGCAAGATACAAAGCAATTTTGAACAAAAGTGCCATAGCCTCTGTTCGAAAGTTGAAATTAAGTCGATTCTGGATCTTCCAACAGACCAATGACCCAAGGGTAAATGCACAAGGGTAAATCCACAAAGAATATATTTCAAGTCTTCAAATCACCTTGTTAAAGTCCTAAACTCAATTGAAAATCTGTGGTTCAAGATAAAGAAGGTATTACATGCAAGAATACCAGGTAATATCGTGCAATTGTGGGAGTTTTGCCAAGAAGAATGGTAAAAAAAAATGGCACTTCCTATTACTAGAAACATTGTACAAAATATAGAAAAAGACTGACCGATGATTTTTGAGGAAGAGTGAACAAATATTAAATCTAAGGATTCACTTAATTGAAACAACAGTTGTTTATCTTTTGTTGGGTTATTTGCAACTGGTGAGTAGTTTCATGATGGATTTTGGTTGTCTGTTGTATTTTGTAATTTTAAATCCTGCCAGTGCTTTTTTTATTCTAAGGTAAAATGTTTTCGTATGATTAATTTAAGTCTTTAAGGACTTCCCCCGACTAAAGTACGTTGATCTAACTGTGCATGCGCAGAAAGGAAAGCGGTCGCTGATACTTTTAAAGTTGTTTTTTTTTTTTTTAGATATGTGCTTTGAATATGTCATATAGCCATTGTTTTTACTATTATGGTTGAGTTTTTGTCACTTATGTTATTAAATATCCCAATAGTTTGATAAAAGCTCTGACAGGAAAGTTGAAATGTAAATTCCTGGACGTTAATTTACTCTGGGTGACCTGGCGATTAAAGCACTTTCTAGACACATTCGTATTAGTAAATTTTTTTGTATTTTAATTAAAGTAGTATTTTTTAAAATAAAAAAAATATGGCCAAATTTATTACGGTTAGAAACTAATGTACTGTGTGTAGTGGCTGTAAAATATAACTTTCCTTCTTATAATCAGTAATCCATGTGGTTTTGTTTTTAATTTTTATAAATACCTCGTTATACCTTGTGGCTTTTTTACGTTTTTAGAGTGACCTCGATATACTAAGTGACTTTTTTTTTTAGATTTTTAGAGTCATCTCGTTATAACACGTGGCTTTTTATATTTTCAGAGACACCACGTTATACCATGTGACTTCTTTAGATTTTTAGTGTGAACTCGTTATACAGTGTGACTTCTTTATTTTTTAGTGTTACCTCATTATAACATGTGGCCTTTTTTTAGAATTTTTTGAGTGACCTCGTTATACCATGTGGCTTTTTAGATTTTAAGAGAGACCACGTTATACCATGTGACTTCTTTAGTTTTTAGTGTGACCCCATTATACCATGTGGCCTTTTTAGATTTTTAGGGTGACCACGTTATACCATGGGGCTTTTAGCGTTTTAGTTTTACCTCGCTATGCCATGTGGCGTTTTTAGATTTTTATAGTGACCTCGTTATACCACGTGGCGTTTTTTAGATTTTTAGAGTGACCAAGTATTAAATGTAATGATGATATACTTATTATTGTGCAGAACTATATATATATATATATATATATATATATATATATATATATATATATATATATATATATATATATATATCATTGATTGCATAGATGTGAGTTTGTACCCCTGGGTTTCACGTTTTAGCGATCGTCAGACAAACTGATTAATTTTTTTAAAAAATTGTTTTTATGTAGATTGCGTGTATTGGTCTTATTGTGGAAGTGGTGCGGGGAACTACATCAACCCAAATTTTTAAAAAAATTAATCAGTTTGTCTGACGATCGCTAAAGCGTGAAACCCAGGGTCACAAACCCATATCTATCCAACCAAATACGTTAGCTTTCTAATAAGTACCGCGCTTATATATAAATAATTATACATAGATATATATATTTATTTATATTTATATACACACATTTTTCACACACACACACACATATATATATATATATATATATATAAATATATATATATATATATAAATATATATATATATATATATATATATATATATATATATATATATATTTCAATTAAGATTAGTTACAAAGGACTGCGATTCCGATTTTTTTTAAATATTTCATGTATTTTCTTGTTTCTGGGCAAAAATTGTATGAATCTCTTTAAATGTTCTATATATCACAGTGTTTTCAGCTAATCTATTAGCCATTGTCAACATTGTGTTTTTGTTTTTTTTAACTGAATATCTTTTATCTATGTATCTGTAGTGATATATTTTTTTAAATATTTTCCGAACAAATTGAGTTTGTTGTTTCTTTTAACTATTAATATTTCCATGATATTTATCGGATTTCTAACGTGGATGAGTCTATTATGGTCGCATTTTCCACATGTAGCGCAAAAAGGTTAGGAGGTCTTCGTGTGTGTTTAAATGGGTTCGTTTAAAGACACGCAAATACGTATGGAAAGGAAATAAAACTAGAAGACGTGATTAGTTCTTCACAAGTCCGGAAGTGGGTCGATGTTCATGGAAAGTCAGAGGATGTCAGATGATTCCGGAAGATACTAACGGCATATATAGGCAGAAATCTCTTCCGCCTAATCTATCATAAGCAGGTGTAAAATCCCTGTTTACATATGTTCAAAGTAATAGAATGAAATACGAAAATGTCTAAATGAAATGCTGCCTACTTATTCTAGAAGAAAAAAGAACTGAAATGAAAGGTTGTAGATATTAATAAAAGATACTTATACCAAAATATATTCAAGAAGAATTTGGTAGACGTGTTTAAAAT
>OZ010605.1:66097078-66127078 GCA_963932145.1 Acanthosepion lycidas
CTCTATGTTTAATGGTACTGTATATTTAATTTATGTATAGGTATATGTGTATGTATGTATATGTTTTATATGTATATGTATATCTATATATATATATACATATATATATAACGTCATCCACAGACAGACTATATATATATATATATATATATATATATATATATATATATATATAACTTAATTTGGCATTAAATGACCCACAGTGGTTGATATGCCATAAAACCCAAACAACCAACCGTCGTGCCACGCACATTTTAACGAACTTCCCTCATTGCATTCGTATCCCCTGGTGAAATGTTCAACTGAAGCAGATTCTTTCAACGAACCATTGCCTTGTTGAATCGACTCCCAAGAGGATAATTCTCCGGTCACTACAAACTTAACCTGTTCATGTCTGACGTTAACCGTTATCTTCTGCACATATCCGTATAATCTATACTTCTTAATCTGTAACCCTCTACCTCGAGTGGCTCCAGAGCCATTTTTAACTTTTTTCTTATTCCAAACTCTCACGGTGTCATTGATTGGCTTTATCCCCCAGTCTTCTGATCTCTTTTACTTTTTTATCTCTCCTCATTCTCTTTTTCCATCCATTTTTCCCCTCAGTTTCAGAAATAAACCTTTTCCTCTCTACTTCAGCATCTCTAACTCTCCATTTCCTTCCTCAATCTATCAGTCACATGCCTATATTCTCGCTATACCTCTCTCTATTCTTCTCTCCTCTTCTCTCATCTCTCCTGATAACGAGTGATAAATCGAGAGACAGGGGAGGAGAGATAGAATGTCGAGGAGAAGGTAGAGGAAAATACCAAATAGAGGGAAACGAGAAAGTTCATTTTCCCTCTGTTTGATCTTTTTCTCTACCTTCTCCTCGACATTCTAATATATCTCCCCTCCCCTATCTCTCGTTTTATCACTCACTTCACCAAATTTCTCCTTTCCTCCCCCCCTCTAATTCTCTCTCTCTCTTTCTGTTAGTTTTCATCCCGTCCGTCTTTCCTCATTTCTCGATTTACTTCTCTTTGCTTTTTTTTAGTATTTTCACTTACACATCTTTATATCTCTCCACTTCCCTGTCTGTCTCTCTATTCCATATCTCACACATTCATTTCCCTTCCTCTTCTTTTTCTTGAACCCACCAATCTCTCCTTCTGTCACGATTTCCCTCTCTTTTTTTTCTTTCTCTTCTCTTCACGTCCTTATATTTTCTCGCTCTATTCCTTATATCACCCATTTTTCTTCTCTCTTCCTCGTTCTCTCTCGAACTACCTGCTTCTCCCGCGCATATCTCCTTCCTTCGCGGTTTCCGACTTTGCATCTTTCTATCTCTTCTCTCTCTGTCTTATCTCTCCTCATCTTGTTTCACTCTCTAACCCTTATCACACTCTTCTTTTCATTTCTCTTACCCCTCCCTCATTTCTTCATGACACACATCTCCCATTATTTCTATCTTCATCTTTTTGTTTTTATCTCTCTCTTCTCTTCCACATCCTTATATCTCTCCATTACCTTGTCTCTCTTTATATATACCTCTTAGCTCTGTCTTCTTTCCATCTCTTTATCACCCCCCTCTCTGCTTTATTGATGGCGCCCTTTTCCCTTATTTCTCAATATTTCTATCGTTGCTCTTTTTCTCTCTCTTTCTCTACACGTCCTTAAATTTTTCTCTCTCTTTTTCTTATATCACCCATTTTTCTTCCATCTTCCTCGCCCACTCTCACACATCCTGCTTCTCCCGCGTATCTCTCCTTCCTATGTAATTTCCGATTTTGCTTCTTTCTATCTCTTCTCCCCAACTGCCTTATAGCTCTCCTCTTCTTGTCTCACTCTCTATTTTCCATTTCCCCTTTTTCTTAATCTACCTCTGTTTGCTTTTTCTCTCTCTTATCTCAACATCCTTATATTTTCTCTCTCTCTTTCTCTATGCCTCATATCAGCAATTTTTCGCCTCTCGTCCCCCCTATCTCTCTCACACTCTTTCTGCTTATCTCGAGAATCTCCCGTTCCTTCGGAATTTCCCATTTTCTCTCTCCTCTTCTCCACTACTTTATATCTCTCCTCATCTTGCCTCACTCTCTATCCCTTATCTCTCTCTACTTCTCAACTCTCTCCCCCTCCCTCATTTCTTCATGACACTCATTTCCCATCCCTTTCTCTTTTCTTTTATTTCTCTCTTCTCTTCCACATCTTTATATCTCTCCATTTCCTTCTCTATCTCTCCTTCCCCTATCTCTTGTCTCTCTGTTTCGTCTCTCTTCACCCCTCTTTCATTTTTTCATGACGCTCATCTTCCCTTATTTCTAAATCTTTCTCTCTTTTCTTTTACATTTCTCTTATCTTCTATATCGTTATATCTCTTCATTTCCTTGTATCTCTCTCTATCCCTTAGCTCATTCTTCCTTTCATCTCTCTTCCCTCTCGCTCATTTCTTTATGAGGCCCATTTTCACTTATTTATCAATCACCCTCTCCTTGCTTTTTTCTCCCTCTTATCTTCTACATTCGTGATCTCTAGCATTCCCTGTCTCCCTGTACACCACTTAACTATCTCTTTTTTCATCTCTCCATTTCCTCGTCTCTCTCTCTCTCTTTCTCTCTCTCTCTCGCTCACTCGCTCGCTCTCTATTGCTTATTTCTCACTTCTTTTCATCTCTCTTCACCCCCGCTTTCATTTCTTCATGACACCCATCCCCCCGTATTTCTCAGTCTCCCATTCTTGGTACTTTCTTTCTTTTCGCCTACATTTCATTATATATTTCTCCTTCCCTCTCTCTCTCTCTCTCTATCTCTCTCTCTAACCTTCATCTCTCTTACTTTTGTCTCTCTTTTCCCTTCCTCTTCGCTTTCTTCCTCTTCAGTCGACCTATTTCTCTTTATTTTATGATTTTCCTATCTGCATTTTTTTTTCTCCTCTCCTCAATATTCTCTTTTTCTTTTCCTCCTGGCCATTTCTACTTCCTTCAGGATTTTCCTCTGTTGGCGCTATTCTCTCTTCCCCTCTACATCTTTATATCCATTCCTTTTCTTCCCTCCCCACTCTCTCTCTCTCTAACTTCTTCCAAACACTCTTCATGAATTTCTCTTGAATTATCATGAATTTCTTAGAATTCAACCAAATTAGGAATAAGAAAATAGACTTAAATTAAAAATCAACAGAAAAAGACGAAAGGAACGAATTCTCCGGGAAGAATTGGGGTTGACATTTAAGACGACGTTGGTGGAAGAAAAAAAGAAATAATTTTAGGCTAATCGCTAGCGAAGAAAAAAGACGCTGACGTGATTGGAGAAATTATACTCCTTTTTAAACTGTTATTATTGACTTTTAAATCATCATCATTATTAGCATAATAGATTTATTATCATCAGGCTGATTGCAAATACAGAGGAAATATCGCGATTTTCAAAATTCTTGCTCAAATACTTTATCGCTCTTAAACGCGCTTCAAAAGTGCCCTATTTTCATATTCTTTCCTTCACTTCCTTCCTAATTACATATTTTCATAATAAACAATTTTTGTCTCATACGCCTCTTTCTTTCATCCATTCTTTCTTTCTTTCTTTTTATAAGCCTCTATTTCTTCTTTTCTTTTTTCTGATAACATTTATTTCTTTATTTCTTTCGCTCTCTCACTCTCTTATAATCCCGTGTTCTTTCTTTTCTCTTTTCTGATATCCCTTCTTTCTTTTTTTCTTTCTTTCTTTCTTTCTTTTCACTTTTCTGACAAGACTTACATATTTATTTTTTCTTTCTTTTTTCTTTCTTATAATCTATTCTTTCGTATTCCTTTTCTGATAACTCTTCTTTCTTTCTTTCTTCCTTTCTTTCTTTCACGCACATATAAACCTCTTTCTTTAGTCTTTCTTTTATTTTTTCCAATCAACATTACGTCTTACTTTCTTGCTCATATTTCTCTATTGTTTCATTTTTTTTCTTTTCTGATGATCATCATTAAATTCTTTTTGTTTATTTGTTTCTTTCTTTGTTTCTTTCTTTTTCATTATTATTTCTTTTTTCTTCTTTTCTTTCTTTCTTTCTTTCTTTCTTTTTTACTTTCTTTCTTTCTTTTATACTTTCTTTCTTTTTTAAATTCCTCTGTTTTTCAATTTTTTCTTTTCTGATGACAATTCTATTTTGTTTGTTTGATTATTTGTTTCTTTGTTTCTTTTTCTTTCTTTCTATTTTTCTTTCTTTGTTTCTTTTTTCTTTCTTTCTTACTTTCTTTCTTTCTTTCTTATATTACTCCATTATTGTTTTCTTTTCTGATGGCCTTCATTTAATTCTTTTTTTGTTGTTTATTTGTTCGTTTGATTGATTGTTTCTGTCTTTCTTTTCTCTTTTTTCATTCTTTCTTTCTTTCTTTCTTTCTTTTTTTCTTATATTCATTTATTGCTCATTTTTTCTTATTTGATGACACTCATTTAATTCCATGTTGTTTATTTGCTTGATCGATTGTTTTTTCTTTCTTTCTTCTTTCTTTCTTTCTTTCTTTTTCGACCACTCTCTTATTAAGTTGGTGCAAAAATAATGACGTAACAATGTCGTTTTTGCCGATAAAAAATACGTCAAAAAACGACATTATTACGTCATTATTTTTGCACCAATCTAATATAATCCGCTATGTTTTTTTTTTCATTTTTATTTTCTAATAATACTTACTTCTTTATTTTCTCTTAACCGTCACTTTTTCTTTATCGTTTTCTTTTTCGCTTTTCTTTCACTTCCGAAATTCACAACATCTTTTGTTTTGCAATTACCGATTAATATCTACTTCTAACCCTATTTGTCTTCTTCCTCGTTTCGCTCATCGCTATTTTCAATTTTTTTTCTTCACTCCTCCTCCATCATTATTCATATTCTTTCTTTCTTACTTCCTTTCAATGTTGTTTATCTCCTCTTTGTTCGGGTAGACGTTTTTCTTTATGCTTTCAGTTACCGATAAATATCTTTACTTCCCGTTCATTTGCCATTTCCCAGCTTTCCTCCGTCGCCATTTTAATTTATTAGGTTTTTCCTTCCGACCTTTCCGCAATTTCGATCTAAATTAAATATCGTTTCTCGATTTTCTTCTGTTTTACGCTTATTTTCCTTGTCCTAAATATTTTGTTCATTTTGCATTTTATACTTTCCTCTATTTTACAAATTTGTTCTATGATGATTTTTATATGACAATGATAATAATGTTCGTTTTTATTAGGCGGAAACATTCATTGACCGAGCAGCCAGTGCTACACTACTTACGCTTTTCCTCACAACTTGGCCATCGGAACGGGATCAAAGTGTAGTATCTGCCCTCAGACGGATAAACTACAGGGTTCGATGGATGAATTTTCGCCATTTTATATTTTCAATTTTGTACATTCGCGTTGTTTTTGATTTTGTCTACTGCTCAGCATAGTAGGGTCAGTTGCAAACTGACTGTGAGAAAAAAAAGAACCATGACGCATTTCTCTCCGCCAGAAATTTAGAAACGGCATGCTGTATTGCTTGGAATTTTCGCCGAAAGCTCTAATACGAATATTTCAGAGTGCTTGGGCGTCAGTTAAAATTCGCTGGGCATATTGAGAGCAAGATGGATATTAGAAAGCAGTGAAACACTTACCAGAAACTGCTAAGGGCCACAGAGGATAGGAAATTGTAGAGGCCCATGAACGCCTATGTCTTGAATTATCTGTGCATCCATCCGTAACCTAGACAGTTACAAGACACACACAATGTATGTGTTTTTGAAAGCCAAATGGGAACATACTTTTATAAGTTTTTGCTTTTTCAGATCGATCATGGATGTTTCGACTTTAAAGCAGGAAATTACAGAGCATGTCGATTTCTTTGTTTTCGCCGTTAACCAGTCAGATTCAGATATTAAAATCTTCTTAAATGTCGCCTGTTCCTCTATGTTTAAGGTAAGAAACAAAATTCTGGAATCTGCCAAAAATATGTCATCTGTGGCCAAAATACTAACACATTATCGATGTTGAGACATTGAATTTCCAGGAATGTCAAATCCGTCGAGAAAGTCAAGATTATTTTTGAAGAGAACCCCGTAAAATTGTCAGTCTGTTCCATGTATTAGAGTCAAAAAATCAAACGTGGTACACGAAGACCTGCGATCAAAATACATTAGGTCTAATAATGAATTTGCTGAAAAACGACAAGCAGCTCAACGATTGCAAAATATTTTAGTTGTTCTTAAACGAGAAAAAATGTTCAAACACTGAAAGGATATGCTAAATCTAACCCTAAATTTACACGCGCCAAACCCCGTAAACCGCTTCAGCGGGTGGCGGGCTAAATCACGTGAAATGACCATCTAAAGGCGCTGTACTATTCTATGCACTGGTAGTACCGGAGAGGTATAACTCCGTGATAATAAAACGTAAGGTGTGTTTTTCATTGTGTTCGTAGCAAATGTTTGCATCATATTGAACTACTCCTAAATTCACACATACCCTCCTCCATTGAATTTAGTACTAACTCTTGTAACAAAGAGGGTTTTGATAAACATCGTGAATTTTACAATTCTGTCCTTAGAAATAGTGGATACCAGGGTACCATTACCCAATATAGAAATCCTGTTAATTATCACCATAATAAGAAATGAAGGTCGAGGAAAAGTATTTGGTTTACTCCCTCTTTCAATATAATAGTTTATATACATCCAGTTTATGTTCTATGCCTGTAGGTAGATGTGGGTAGAAGTAGTACCTTTGTTACTCGGTTGCTGCTCTTATTATTAAGATGCACGAGTGAAACTGTCTACGCGCCAGACCCTGTAAACTGCTTTAGCCGAAGGTGTAAAACACGTGAAATTACCATCGAGAGATGCTACCCTCTTCTGTGCAATGGGAGTAACGGAGAGGTATAACTTCGTGATGATAAGATCTGGGCGGGGGTTGTTCATTGTGTTCGTGGCAAATATTTGTACCAACTCCTTGTTATCAGTACTTCCAATCAGTGTGGCTGGTTCTACACAAGCCTTCAACACTCTAAACAAATCTTTTTTTGTGGATAGTCTGCAGTTCAGTTTTCTGTTCCTTCTTTGCTGTTCCAGCTGAGCAACAAGTACACTGGCGAGAGTTATGGCGACGGGGATAGGTACAGAATTAAAACCAAAACTGAAAAGTTAATGATATGTTTGCACTAATGAAGTCTATATTACAAATTCTTGTCATCTGTGATGGTCTTGTGGATAGTGAGTATTTAAAACAACGCCATGTCTCCTCATTTTCTCCACAATGATTTAGGGTAAAAGCAGACCAGAGATATTTTACATCGCTGTCAAGCCCAAAATCAAGGACGCAAGTGTACCTGAATACAATTACACAGCTGGAAACTCAAACAAAGAAATGGTCTAACAATGTTTTGTTTCAGAGTCTGTCTATATTTCTGAGATGAGGTATTACGTACAGTATTTACATTATGCGGACCATTGTCCATATCTTTGTCGCCATATTTGTCGCAACGTTTCGGCCGTTGTACGCTCCGGCCTTCTTCAGGTGTGTTGGTTGGAATTTCGAACTGAACACTTTATTTCGATCCCTGGGGTAGACTGTTCTAGATGTTAGATGGATGCCAGTTATCAGTTATCTCCTGCTAATTTTCCCTCTGAAAGTTTTCCACTACCTTAAACGGGTATTGAACTCACACCCTTTGGGTCCTGTCACTGGATCTAACCAACGCCTTTATCCACTGTCCTTGAGGACATCTGGTTATTAATTTCTGGGTATGAATTTCTGGGTATTATAAACCTAATGTTTTCAGCAATGTTTTGTTTGTCTGTTTTACGGCATATCAACACCTCAATGGGTTATTTAATGCGGACACCATATTTATTGCTGGTAATATTTTTTTTCAAAAAACGCGTTGCTGGTAATTTTTTTTTAATGTATTTTCTATTCAAAAATATTTTGCTGATATTTTTTTACAAAGTATTTCTGGTATTAAAACCTATTTTTACACTTTCCTAGACTTTTGAACAGAGTTTGGTGGTTAACTACTTGCCTATAGCTGGGACCCTAAGAGGTGCTACCACCCCGGATCAGGGTGGACCTTGGAACACCAGCCATTAAGAGTTGGTCCCAATCTTCTTAAAAACTCTTGATCAGAGGCTTTGCTGTCGGACGTAGTTTATCGTCATACCCAGGACGCGGATGAACTTTTTCGTCGAACCAAGGACGGAGGATCAATATTACCGCTTACCTAGAGGCACTATACATCGCTGTCAAGCCAAAGAACGAGGGCGTAAATGTACCGGAAACACTCTGCACACAATTACACAGCCGGTAACTCAAACAACTGATGGTTTATCGCTTTCATGGACGTTACCCTTAAGATTTTAAATACTAACTCACCTAATTTAAACCCTACGGATTATTACATGTAGGGAGTTGTTGAGAGTGGAGCCAACAAGAATAAATACGATATCAAGGGTATAATCGGTGACAACATAACAACATATATACAGTCAATTGGATCAACGCCTGTAATCTTTTCGGAAGCTGCACCGAAACCATAATCTAAACTGATCTATGTAATATTGCATAGATATTTACTGTATGCATGTATGGAAGAACGTTGTATTATCTGCTAAATAATACGAAGAGGACAAGATAAATTTATTGTCAAATACCTGATGCATCTCCAATCATATGTATCTATGTATCTATCTATTTATTTATCTATGTATCTATATATATATATATATATATATATATATATATATATATATATATATATATATATATATATATCATAATATGTTCTTTCTCAGATTGTTCATATTTTCTTTCTATACATTTCCTATTTATGAAGGTAAGAATTCCAAATTATCTATCTATCTATCTATCTATCTATCTATCTATATATATATATATATATATATATATATATATATATATATATATATATATATCTCAGTTTATTCATTTCTATCTATCTATCTATCTATCTATCTATCTATCTATCTATCGCAGCCTGTTTCTATGTTTCTATCGGTTTATCTCAGCCTGTTTCTATCTATCTATCTATCTATCTATCTATCTATCACATTCTATTCATATCTACATTGCTTTATCGCTTCGTCCATTACGACTGAATAGTGAGTTTTATTCTCATTCGGTGTGTCATAGTGTCTGCCTTGTTCCACATCTAACTACGATTAGAAAATATATCTTAAGCTTACATAGACATAGTGAAATGGTTAGCAATCTTGTTTCGTCAGATCAAACAGGATTGTATAGAGAGTTAGCTCATATATCAGCCGCATTGGGAAATATATGAATCCTCGTCTTCTCCATGTCAGCTATGGGTAAATAGCAGGACAGACCGGGTTCTATAAGCATGGTTGGCAACTGGTCTACCGCAGAAAGAAATGCTAACCTACCGCATATATCCTCAGTCATGTATCGGAAGATACCTGATCTCTTAAGCGTGTATCACACATGGCACATAAATGACTGACTGTAAAATAAGTTTAACTTGATGCCAATTGTTATATATATATATATATATATATATATATATATATATATATATATAGAATATAATTTCGAACAATAATTTTGATAATTGAAAATGTCACTAAAACATATCGGAAATCTTTGATTTTTAATCAAGAAAATTATGACCTTTAAGTAAAATGATCACAATATATGTGCAAAAAATGTAAGTTAAATAGACAGAATGATACAGTTAATGTGGCCCAAAAAATCAAATATTTAAAACTCTTGTTATTTATATTTGTATCTACTCTTTCCGGAGACTGATAAAAAGCTATTGTTTTATGGCTTTTATATGAGTTAATACCCCATCTGCCCGGAAAACAACAAATACCTTAGTATTTAGATCACAGCTCGGAAGTAAAGAGGTGTGCGTAATGTATGAAAGAGAAGTACGAAATCTTTGTTTAAATATACTAGAGATATTCCAAATTATAACATTATAACATGCCGTGAATGTATTAAACGCCTACTAAAATGTTTAAAGCTTTCAGATTGCGTTATGACAATTACGCTTAATATCCTTTTATGGTACATGTAAAATTTCCAATGAAAAGAAATGACTGCGTAACACAGCTGCACAAAAAAGGGATTTCGTTCACGCAACGCGGGGTCTGTTTTTCTATCTTTCTGTTCAAATCACATCAGGGTTTCTTTTACAGCTTGCCTCTTTCGGCTATCGTTTTTTTTTTCATGCTAATATCCCGTTGAGCCTGCCTTTAATTTTTCTATTGTTGCTTATTTTTCTTCTCTTATCCGTTTTTCTTTTCATTATTTTTTCTTCCGTTTTTCTTTTCCCTTTTCTTTAATTTCTCTTCATCCAAATTGTAACTATATTTATATGTTTGTTTTCCATATCTTTCATTCATCCGTCATTTTTTTTTCTCTCGTTCTTTCCATCTTATTCTTTTGATTCGTATTTCAAACTTTCTTTTTTCCTATTAATGTGTCATTCAAATTACTTCTCTCTTTTTCTATATTAATTTTTAAACAAATGTTTAAATTGATGATATCTGCTTTTCCTATATCTAGAATATAATTTCGAACAATAATTTTGAAAATTGAAAATTTCAACAAAACAAGTCGGAAATCTTTTATTTGGAATCAAGAACATACAAACTTTAAGCATAATGATCACAATATATGTACAAAAATAAAATAGCTAAATTGACAGGACGATACAGTTAATGGAGACAAAAAATTAAATCTTTGAAACTCTTTTGATATATATTTTTATAGCTTTTCTGACAATGATAAAAAAAGCTATTGTTTTATGGCTTTATATAGGTTTAATAACCGATCTGGTCGGAAAGCAAGAAACAGCTTGGAACTAAAGCGGTGTTAGTGAGGTATGAAAGTAATGTATAAATGTATTTATCTGTTCGTTTTCCATATCTTTATTCCATGCGTTATTTTTCTGTTGTTCTTTCCATCTTTTCATTCTCTCAACATGTATTTCAAACTTTCTTTTTTTCGATTTAATTGTTCATTCAAATTACTTCTCTCTTTTTCTATATTATTTGTTCTTCTTTAGTGTTCTTTTTTTCTTTTCAGTCTTTCAATAACATCTCTTTCGAACCATTATTTTTTTCTTAATTCTTTCCTTCTTTCGTTCCCTACCTGTATCTGTTATTTTAGTTCAGGCTTTTTAAAACAACTTTTTCCTTATTCCTTCCTTTCCTTTTCTTTTTTCACTTAATTAATTATTTCGTTTCTTCATACTTTTCCTTTTTTCTTCCATCCTTCAACTTTTTCTATTTATTTTTCGTTCAGATATCATTCGGATATAAAGCTCTTGCTTTTTTTATCCTCTTTCCTTTTCCTTTTATTTTCTTCTTACAACGCTCTGTCAGATACTGTATATGTCCTACAATAATTCCACCTTTTCCTTCATTTGACGTTCTTTTTAAACTTTATCATTCTATTTCATTTATGTTATCTTATTTTTTTAAATTTATTTACCATCCTTCTTCTTTGCTTTTTCTTTCACCTTCTTTTCTTTATCTTTTTTTTTTTATTTGGCCTGTCATTCTCTTCCTCCTTCCTCGTCTTCTACTGCCTGATTATTTTCTTCGTATTTCTGTATGTTTTGCTTTTTCTTCCTCTCCTGCTTCTCTTTCTTCTTCCTCTCATTCTTCTGTTTTTTCTTCTACTACTTTCTTCTTCTGTTTGTCCGTCTTCCTCTACTATTTCTACTTCTTCTTCTTCTACTTCTTCTTCTTCTATTTTTCTTTCTTCTTTTCTTCCTCCTCTTCTTCTATATTTACTTTCTTCTTTTTTCCTTCTCTTCTTCTTCTTCTTCTTCTATTTTTACTTTCTTTTCTTCCTCTTTTCTTCTAGTTTTACTTTTTCTCTTCATCATCTATTTTTACTTTCTTCTTCTTCTAGTTTTACTTTCGCCTTTTCTTTCTCTTCTTCTATATTGACTTTCTTCTTTTTTATCTTCTTCTTCTTCTTCTATTGTTACTTTCTTCTTTTCTTCCTCTTCTTTTATTTTTATTTTCTTCGCTTCTTCTTCTTCTTTTTTTCTTTTCTACTTCTTTTAGGTCTTCTATTTTTTACTTTCTTCTTTTCATCCTCTTCTTTTATTTTTACTTTCTTAACTTCTTCTTCTATTTTACTTCCTTCTTCTTCTTCTTCTTCTTCTTCTTCTTCTTCTTCTTCTTCTTCTTCTTCTTCTTCTACGCCTGTATTTGTCATTTCTGTTCAGGCGTTTTTGTAAACTCATTTTCTTTCATTCCTCTTTTCTTAAATGTTTAATCCTTTTTTCTTCCTTGTAGACTTCCGTTAATTATTAGTTTTGTTTTTTGTTTTTTGTACCTGTCTTCCTTTTTATAATCCGTTTTTATTATTTCTTTATTTTCTTATTCATTTTCAATTCGTATTTTTTTCTTTGGTCAATTCTGATATTTTCCTTCTCCATTTTTTGGGGTTTTTCACCTTCCTTCCGTTCTTCACTCATACATTCTTTCTTTCGTAACGTCCTATCTTCATATTAAATTAAGAGGATTCGAGTAAATTTTACGTGTGATATTGCCTAGAAGTATATAATATATTATACAGGTATTGCGCTTTTTGTGTGTATATTAATATAATTAATGTGTAAATATCTCTTTTTGGTTTTAATTTCACGTTTTCTTATCATCTCTCAGTTGCGTCTCTGTCCTTGGACAGAGTGCGCTCAGGGGCTTCTCTGTCAAAGGACAGAGGGGCAACTGAGGAAAATTATACTGAAGAGGTGCCCAGGCCTGGGGAACAGCTGCCCGAGGCCGCACCCTGCCATTGTATAAGAGATCGTTGATCGCACCGTGGCCTGCGCAACCGACGGATTCGGGGGACTGAGGAGAAATTTTGACTCTGCCCGGGTGCACGCGCTCGGGTCACCACATTAACCGACCTTGTGTCACGTTGCATTCACTTGGGAGGAAATGAGGAAACACCGTGTAGATTAATATAATGTAGATCCGGGGCTTCTTAATCCCTGAATTCCTGGAAAAATTGAACCCCATTTTCCATTTCTTCATATGGATTCCATAATGCAGTTTTTAATTAATTCGATCTGGTGTTTTACATTAACAAATGTTGAATGTATAGCGAATTCTATTTTCCCATCTATACACAATATTTATTTTATCGGAACGTTTACCCCCTGTTTTGTCATCCATGAAATAAAAATAATTGTTTGTACGGAAAATAATGATCTATTCACATCAAATTATCTTTAAATTAATTGTCAACAGAAGAAATATCGTTGAAGGTAAGCTTCAACATTAATTTAATAGTTAAATTCAGTAATCAATTTTGAGTTCTGCTGTAGTTTATTGATGCCTATCGATTCACAGCAACGCATAATAAAACTAATATAATTACTAGCCTTTAATAAACCTAGAACATTTGAAGCCTTTATTAAAACTATTATCAGTAGCAACCCTAAATAAACTTAGCATATGTAGCAGTCCTTAATAAAACTAGCATCAGTAGTGGGCCTTAATAAAAGCAGTGTCAGTAGAAGCTTTTAATTAACCTAGTATCAAAAGCAGCACTTATTAAGACTAGCATAAGTAGCAATCATTAATGAACTTAGCATCAGTAGCAATGCATAGTAAAATTAACTTCAATTTCAACCCTTAAATGAACCTAATAACAAGAGTAGACCAGAATAAACGTAGTATCAGTAGCAGCTCTTTGTAAACTGTGTATCAGTATAAGCCATTAACAAACGTAGTAGCAGTAGCAGTCTTTAAACCAAGTATCAGTAGCAGCCCTTAATAAAATCAGCATCAGTAGCAGCTCTTTATAAACCTAATATCAGTAGCAGCCCTTAAACCAAGTATCAGTAGCAGCCCTGAATAAAATCAGCATCAGTAGCAGCTCTTTATAAACCTAATATCAGTAGCAGCCCTTAAACCAAGTATCAGTAGCAGCCCTTAATAAAATCAGCATCAGTAGCAGCCTTTAATAAAACCTCGTATCAGTAGCAGATCTTAATAAACCTAATATCAGTAGCAGCCCTTAAACCTAGTATCAGTAGCAGCCCTTCATAAAATCAGCATCAGTAGCAACCCTTAATAAAACCTCGCATCATTAGCAGCTCTTAATAAACCTAATATCAGTAGCAGCCCTTAACGAACCTAATATCTGTAGCACTTATTAATGAACCTAGTATCAGTAGCAACCCTTAATAAATAACATCAGTAGCAGCCTTTAGTGAACATATTATCCGCAGCAGTCCCCAATAAAACTATAATACCAGAAGCAACACTGGAGGTATAAAAAACAATGCATATACTTAAATTAACTCTCCCTTTCAACTGTGCGATATTAAGTTTTCGTACTGAAGCTAAAGGGGTGTGGGCGCTTCACACTAAATCACACCAACTTAGGCCATTTACACTCAAATATGTTCCTTACCATTTTTTCCTCTAGGCAATTTACTTCTGGGAAAAAGTCTCTTGTCTGAAGCTTTCCTTTTCTTAACTCTGTTTAATAAATGCTATCTTGCATTGCAAATCAATTGCTCTCATATTTTGTACATGTACATTATTCACTAACATTAGTTTATGTATTGTAAAATATTCTGTTTATATTTCTGAGATAAGGTATTATATTCACTATTTACATTGTTGGGACTATCGTCCACGTCTTTGTTGACATATTAATCACAAACTTTTTTTTTCATGATCTCTAACACTCAGTAAACACTTGCAGTCTTATTGGCTTTATAACCTTGCTTGGGGTGAAATGATTAAAAAAGAAAAACATTCGACTTTATACATTTCCTTTATATTCTTTCGCTCCTAAACCATTTTTCTTTTTAATCATATTTCTCCTTCTCCATTTTTTTCTTTTGTATCGTACTTCTAATCGGTTCCTCTATCCTCATTCTTTCAGTATCATGTCCTCACCTTTACTTCCGTTGCTCATTTATTTCCTATATTCCGTTAAGTTTTCCTTGCTTTTACCTTTTTTTTTCAGTTCCTCTCTGTTTGCCTGTGTTCCTTGTCTTGTTTTTTGTTCTAGTCCCCTTTTAAATACTTTTCCCGCCACTTCCTTAACTTTTTCTTCTCTATAATTGTCCTTTTCGTCTTCTTATGTTACATGTCCTTTTTCCTGCTTCCGTGTCAACTCACTCTTTCCTCAACTGTCCCTTCTCTTTTTCATAATCTCCAACTTTCTCTCCATCTTCCGATCTCTTCTACCGACTATTTTTTTTTCTTCAGACATTTTCTTCCTCTTCTATCCTTTTATATGTCTTCCTCGGAACTATTCTTCTTCTAACTGTTTCTTCTATTTCTTCAGATTTGTCTTATTTTCAATTTCTTCTTATTCTGAATTTTCTTCTTCGGACTTTTCTTCTTCTTCTGGTTTTTCTTCTTTATCTGACTTTTTCCTCTTCTGATTTTGACTTTTTCTTCTTCTCCTTCTGAAATTTTCTTCTTCTTCGGACTTTTCTTCATCTTCTGTTTTTTTTTCTTTCTATGGCTTTTTCCTCTACTGATTTTGACTTTTTCTTCTTCTCCTTCTGAAATTTTCTTCTTCTTCTAAATTTTCTTCTTCGGACTTTTCTTCTTCTTATGGTTTTTCTTCTTTCTGTGACTTTTTCCTCTTCTGATTTTGACTTTTTCTTCTTCTCCTTCTGAAATGTTCTTCTTCTTCGGACTTTTCTTCATCTTCTGGTTTTTCTTCTTTCTCTGACTTATTCCTCTTCTGATTTTGACCTTTTCTTCTTCTCCTTCTGAAATGTTCTTCTTCTTCGGACTTTTCTTCATCTTCTGGTATTTCTTCTTCATCTGACTTTTTCCTCTTCTGATTTTTACTTTTTCTTCTTCTTCTGGACTTTGTTCTTCTGATTTTTTCTTCTTCTTCTGACCTTTTATTCTTTTTCTTACTTTCCTTCTACTTTTAACTTTTCCTTCTTCTTCTGAATTTTCTGAGTTTTTCTTCTTCTTCTTCTGAAATTTTCTTCTTCTTCTGACCTTTTCCTCTTCTTCTTCTTCTAACTTTTCTTCTTCGATTTTTCTTCTTTTTCTGACTTTTTCCTCTTCTGATTTTGACTTTTTCTTCTTCTTCTTCTGAACTTTCTTCCTCTGATTTTTCCTTCTTCTTCTTCTGACCTTTTATTCTTTTTCTTACTTTTCTTCTTTTGACTTCTTCTTCTTCTGACTTTTCTTTTTCTTTTGATTTTTCTTCTTTATCTGACTTTTTCTTCTCCTTTTGATTGTTTTTCTTCTTCTTCTTCTGGCTTTTCTTTATCTGACTGTTTCTTCTTCTTCAGACCTTTTCTTCTTCTACTCTCTTTGCTTCTTCTTTTGACTTTTTCTTCTTCTTACTTTTCTTCTTCTCTTGACCTTTACCTCTTCTTTTTCTTCGTTTTCTATCTTTTTTCTTCTTCTAACTTTTCTTCTTCTTCGATTTTTCTTCTTTATCTCACTTTTTTCTGATTTTGACTTCTTCTTCTGACTTTTTCTTGTCTTTCTTATTTTGGTCTTCTAACTCTTTCCTCTCCTTCTTTTGGCTTTTTTCTTTTTCTTTTGTCCATTTCTCCTTCTTCTTATGACTTTTCCTTCTTCTTCTTTTTCGCTGACTGTTAATAGACGTATCATGCTACATAATCAAGGATCTTAGGATTCATTGTTCTTTCTCTTGTATTCTACCCTTTATTTAAAAAAAAAAACAAACCTTTACGCTCCTGTACACTTAAAAAAATAAACGCATCCCAACGCTTCTTCCTTTTCCTCCTCCTTCCAATTCTTTCATTTATATCGCACTCGACACCTTCATTATTATTCTTCAAGGTTCAATTTTTATTGTTCTAATAATTGCATTGTTACTTGAGTTCAAACAGTCTCTTCAGATATTTTATTTTTTTTTTATGATCCTTTTTCTTTTGTTTTTCCTATAATTCGATCATTACTCGCCAGTCATCAGTTCTCATCATCTGCCTTCTCTTCTTCGTCTTGTTCTCTTTACCCTCCTTTATCATTATCGTTTTCTTCTCCCTCTTCCTCTTTTATCACTTGTATCTTTCTAATAGTTTTCCTAATTTCTCTCTTTCTTTTCTTTTTTTTTTTTAACTATTTATTTCCGCTTCTTCTTCCTTCTTTCATCTTTCAACTTTTTCTATTTATTTCTCCTTCAGATATCATTCGGATATTACGCGCTTGCTTCTTCACTTTCTTCTATTTTTTTTTTTTTATATATCTTGTTCTTCTTGCAACGATCTGTCACGTACAGTATATATATATATTCAAATAATTCCACCTTTTCCTTCATTTGACGTTCATTTACACTTTTTCATGCTATTTAATTTATGTTATCTTAAATATATTTAGCTTCTTTCTTCTTTTGTTTTTCTTTCACATTCTTTTCTTTAACTTTTTTTATTTCGCTTGGCATTCTCTTCCTCGTTCCTCTTCATCCACTGCGTGATAATTTTGCACGTATCTCTGTACATTTCTTTTACTTCCTCTTCATCTTCTTTTTCTTCTTCTTACTCGTCTACTTCATGTTCTTCTTCTCTTTCTTCTTCCTCTTCTTCGCTTTTCTCTTCTTCTTTCCTCTTCACTTTATTCTTTTCCTTATCTTTTTTTCTTCTTCTTCTATTTCTACTTTCTTCTTCCTGTTCTTCTTTTCTACTACTTTCCTCTTCATTTTCTTCTCCTTCTTCTTCTTTTGCCTTCCTCTTCTTTTTCTTCCTCTTCTTTTCCTCTTCTTCTTCTAACTTTTTTCTTCCTCTTCTACTACTACTACTACTACTAATACTACTATCTGATTCGTCTTCTTCTTCTTCTTCTTCTTCTTCTATTTCTACTTTGTGCTTCCTCATATTTTCCCCCTCTTCTTTTTGTATTTTTACTTTCTCCTTCATATTCTTCTTCTTCCAACCTCTCTTCTCATTTTCTTCTTTTTCTTCATCTTGCATTTCTACTTTCTTCTTCGTCTTCAAACTCCACTTCTCTTCTTTTTCTTCTTATCTTCTTATTCTATCTTCTGTTTCTTTCTTTTTCCTCTTCTTCTTTTTCTTCTACTTTTTTCTTCCTTTTCTTCTCCTTCTACTTTTTTCTTCGTCCTCCTCTTTTCCTCTTATTCTTCATCTTCTTCTTCTACTACTACTACTACTACTATCTGCTTCGTCGTCTTCTTCTATTTCTACTTTGTGCTTCCTCATATTCTTCTTCTTCTTCTTTTATTTCTACTTTCTCCTTCGTATTTTTCTTCTTCCAACCACTCTTCTCATTTTCTTCTTCTTCATCTTGTATTTCTACTTTCTTCTTCTTCTTCTTCTTCTTCTTCTTCTTCTTCTTCTTCTTCTTCTATTTCTACTTTCTTCTTCCTCTTCTTTTTCTTCTTCTGCTTCCTTCTTCGTCTTCTTCTTCCTCCTCATCTTCTTCCTCTTCTCCTCCTCCTTCTTCTTCTTTTGATCTTCCGCTTTCCTTTTTTTTTCTCTTCTCGTTCATCTTCTAATCCGCGCCTTTCTATCAATAGTATTTCCTCAACTTGAACTTTCTTTGCTCTTTTACTTCTACCACTCTCTTGTTATCATTGTATTTTTCAATTCCCCCTGTTTTCCTTTGTTGCTTGTTATATTTGTTCATTCTGAGCAACTTTTAACCGCTTTTCCCGCCATTTCCTCAACCACTTCCTCTCTAAATTTGCCTTTTCCTTTTCAGTTTCATATATTTTCCTGTTTTTATTTCCCGCCCAAAATTTCTTTTCGTCTTACCCAGCAGTGTCGACAGGCTCTCTGCACTGCGAATCTTGCTTAAAATGACTTCGACGTCACGAATAAATTCAGTTGGAACGAAACAAAATAAAACAATTTAAGACAAGTCCTTTCCCATTGCAAAATAAAATCCTGAAGAATAAAAAAAAGAAAACCAACCAGCTTTCGATAAATTTAATTAAATAAATAAAAAAATTATAAAACAATTATAACCGCTAACAATGATCCCCATAGATCCGCGTAACAATACAGGCACCTTCTTACATTCGCAGCATTTCTAAATTCAGAAAAATTTTGAGAATTGATTTTTCTTTATGCTTTTGTAAAATTATTTCTCACATTGTTTTATTTCAGTAAAAATAAAAACAAGCAAAGAGCAATAAAGCAAAGATTTTTTGCATCTTTTTTTTTTAGCCCACTACTTAGACGGAAATATGGCGCTGGCATGATTTGTGGTGGAAGAGTTATTGCGCATGTGTGACATGCACACTTATCGAAAATATAGGTTTGCTATATTGTCATTCAACATGAGTTCTTTTGCGTCTATTTGGATGACAGAACTGTTAGAAAACGTGACAATATATATGCGTGTGTCTGTGAGGTTTGGTTTTCTTCAACGTGTAGTAGGTAAACAGAAGTGGTATGAAATTATATTTACTCATCAGCACACACATATTTACACGTGTGTATGTGTGGCAGCTTGTGCTTATGTAAATATTCATACATAAGTAAAAATGTAGGCTTAAAAAAGATAATATTAATAAAGACAGGAAAAAGGAAACTTTTCTTAATATACGCGGTTCGTCCTCTGATGGACTTCACCAAGGCAGATATAAGGATTATATTTCTTTTCATTTTCCTTGATAAATTTCGTCAAATGACGAAACGCGTTGGCTAAGAATTTTTTTTCATTTTTATTGTCTTTATATATATATATATATATATATATATATATATATATATATATATATATATATATATATATATATATATATAAGATAAGATAATCCTAAGGAGCCAGGCAAACCTACCAAGGTTACACCTGACCGGATCGTCAGGGCAATGCCGTCTCTGACGATCCGTTTAGGTGAAACATAGGTAGGTATACCTGGCTTCTTGGAATTATCTTAGGTTTTGCTCTACTTTCTTTATTCATCTTTTTTCCTTGGGTACCGATATGTTCTACTACATGTCGAACTATCCAAGGTTTTTCCAAGCGAGTACCATCATTTATATATATATATATATATATATATATATATATATATATATATATATATATGTATGTATGCGTGTGTGTGTAAAACTAGGACTGCATTTCGACAAAAACTGTCAAAACGGGCATTTCTGTAAAATAATTATTGAAAGGCAAGCAATTTGTGTAATTAATAGTGATCGATATTGAGAGATAGAGCGTTAATAATAATAATAATAATAATAATAATAACGTGCCTCCTTATTGATATGGCAGTCCCTGCTGACTGCAATGTATCTTTGAAGATATTCAAAAAGCTGTCAAAATACAAGGACCTTGAAATAGAGGTCTCGAAAATGTGGCATATGGGAACATCAACAATCCCTGTTGTAGTTGGAGCCCTAGGACTGGTTGGAAAAGACTGCAGTAGACTAATTGCAGGGATCCCTGGAAGCCCATGCCTCAAGGAGATACAAAAAATTGTTCTGACAAGTACAGCCCACACTTTACGAAGGGCTCTATCTATGTAACTTTTTTTTTTTTTGTCAGTGAAAAGTGTCATGATGCCATTTCTAACCTTAGGTCCCTGGGTGGGACCCGGAAAGAAATGTGTAAACGCCAGAAAGCAAAGAAAATAAAAATAATAATAATAATCGGTTACGGAGATAGGAACTGTAACAATTTTATGGGACTAAACAATACACACTGACATAAAAATCAAAGCTAACCGCCCAGACATTGTTATTAAAGACCACGTACAAAAAAAAAATGCCCCCTTATTGATATGGCAGCCCCTGTAGCCTGCAATGTATCTTTTAAGATCTTCAAAAAGCTTTCAAAATACAATGACCTTGAAATCGAAATCTCAAAAATGTGGCACATGTGGACATCTACAATTCCTGTTTTAGTTGGAGCACTCAGATTTGTTGGAAAATATTCCAATAGAATCATTGAAGTGATTCCTGGAAGAAATGAAAAAAAAAAACTGTTCTCATGAATCCAGCCCATAACTTACGATGTCTTTTATTTATGTAAAATATATATGCGTGTATGTTTTCTTTTTAATTGGTCAGTGTAATATGCCATAATGTCATTTCTGAACTTAGGTCTCTGGGCGGGATCAGGAAAAAATGTGTACACTGCAGAAATCAAAGGAAAGTAAATAATAATATTAATAATACTAATAACAAAATCACAAGATATGGGACTTCAGGGTTCATTCAGATCATGACAGTAAAACATGAAGATCCGACCATATTGTAATGAATAAGAAAATTAGCAAGTGTTTAATTAATGATTTATTTCTTCCCTACCATAAATAAGCGCACTCCAAAGATACAGAAATTTTGAAATATACCAGGATCTTGCCTGAGAGTTGAACAATGGAATGTAACTTTAGTGTTGAATTCACTATATTAGTAATGGGGACGCTTGGAGGAGATCCTAGAAATTTAATATATCGTTTCTAAAAAATTGTAATTGACATTGGGACTGTAGATCTCCAGAAAGTGATATACGATCATTCTTCTCACTTTTCTTTATTTGTGAGCGGTATAGTTGATATTTTCTGTCACGAACAGCATTCCCATTAATATCACCATTGTGTGTCACCAACATATTTATAATAATAAAAATAACAATAATAACGATGACCGAAAGTATAGAAAAGAATATTTTTTATTGACATAGCAGGTTCTGACGACTGTAATCGACCTTTCAAGATTAAAAACAAATATCTATCTAACTAAACGGATCTTGAATTTCAAATTCAAAGACAGAAGAAAATGAAGTCATCAGTAGTTCCAGTTGCAGCTGGAACATTGGGTTTGATTCTGATAGGGTCAACAAAGAGATCTCTTGCCGCTTACGTCTGAAGGAAATAAAGAAACATTTTTCTTTCAAGCACAATTCTCACGCTACGAAGTGCATTTCATGTGATGAATATATTTGGAAAAATTTCATGATGCTATTTCAGAACTTAGGGTCTCTTGTTAGGATTTCGAAAGAATAATAATAATAATAATAATAATAATAATAATAATAATAATAATAATAATAATAATAAGAAGAAGAAGAAGAAGAAGAAGAAGAAGAAGAAGAAGAAGAAGAAGATGATAATGATGGTGATTATGATGATTACGACGATGACGACGACGATGATGATGATGATGATGATGATGATGATGATGAAAGATACGACAATGTTAAAAAGAAAACGAAGAAAATCGTAAGACGGCAATACTACTATTACTTCTACTACTACTACTACTACTACTACTACTACTACTAATAATAATAATAATAATAATAATAATTATTATTATTATTATGATAAGTAGAAGTAGAAGAACGAGAAAAAGAAAAATAAAGAAAAAAACTAAGATAATAATAATAATAATAATAATAATAATAATAATAATAATAATAATAATAATAATAATTAGAAGAAGAAGATGATAATGATGGTGATGATGATGATTACGACGACGACGACGATGATGATGATGATGATGATGATGAAAGAGACGACAGTATTAAAAAGAAAACGAAGAAAATCGTAAGACTGCAAAACTACTACTACTACTACTAATAATAATAATAATAATAATAATTATTATTATAATGATAAGAAGAAGTAGAAGAAGGAGAAAAAGAAAAATCAAGAAAAAAACTAAGATAATAATAATAATAATAATAATAATAATAATAATAATAATAATAATAATAAAATACGTAAAAACGAAAGCAAAGACCAATGCAATCGACCAGATACAGAACAATGGCAAGATAAACGGCTTCATGGCCAATACTCTGCCCGTACCAAACAAGCTGACGTATACAAAAACCAGTACCCATGAGTGGCTACATAGTGCAGGGTTGAAAGCGGAAACTGAAGGTTTTACCCTTGCTGCACAAGACCAATGCTTGTTAACTAGGAATTATCAAGCACATATACTAAAATATTGTGTTAGCCCAAAATGCAGATTCTGTGATAAATATCCAGAAACGATTGACTATCTTGTATCAGATTGCACGATATTGGCACCCACTGAGTATAAAACCCGGTATGACATTATGAGCCAATATCTACACGGGAAAATATGCAACCTCTACGGGAAGCAAACAGAAAGAAATTGGTATGAACACTACCCAGACCCGGTTACGGAGATAGGACCTGAAATAATTTTATGGGACTACACATAACACATACAGAACAATCAAAACCAACCGCCCAGACATTCTTATTAAAGACCACAAACAAAAAAGTGCCTCTTTATTGATATGGCAGTCCCTGCTGACTGCAATGTATCTTTGAAGATATTCAAAAAGCTGTCAAAATACAATGACCTTGAAATAGAAATCTCGAAAATGTGGCACATGGGAACATCAACAATCCCTGTTGTAGGTGAAGCCCTAGGACTGGTTGGAAAAGATTGCAGTAGACTAATTGAAGGGATTCTTGGAAGTCCATGCCTCAAGGAGATACAAAAAATTGTTCTGACAAGTACAGCCGACACTTTACAAAGGGCTTTATCTATGTAATTTTTTGTTTTTTTTTGTTTTTTTTTTTGTCAGTGGAAAGTGTCATGATGTCATTTCTAACATTAGGTCACTGGGTAGAACCTAGAAAGAAATCTGTAAACGTCAGAAATCAAAGGAAATAATAATAATAATAATAATAATAATAATAATAATAATAATAATAATAATAATAATAATAATCTTAAAATTGATACGGCTTGCCCAGTGTACTGTAACCAAAGAATTTGAGAAAATATTGAAGTATAAAAACCTGGAAATCAAAATTAATAAAAAAATTCAAAATTGAAAACAAGAATAGTACCAATCATAGTAAGTGCCATTGGAATGATAGAAAAAGGAACACAGCAGTACATTGAAAATTCCCTGGAAATCCTAGCTTAAGAGACATACAAAAAATTGTCTTGATAAGTACAGTCCACACACTAATAAGAACTTTGTCCATGTATGGGAGTTAGAAAAACAAATAATGAAATGTAACCATAAAAACACTCCACGATCGGCCTTAGGTCTTCCCGCAGACTTGATAGGTAGTGGGACCATAGCAGAAATCAGAAGATAATAATGAGAGTAATAATATTTTAAAAAACATCAAAAACTATCAAAATGCAAAGATCTTGAATCGGAAATCTCAAAAATGTGGCAAATTAAGTCATCCGTAATTCCAGTTGTGTTTGGGCTGTTGCGCTTGATACGAAACAATTGAAAAGATCCCTAACTAACTTGACCCCGGTAGTCCATGCTTAATAAAAATACACAAAAAAGAAGTCACAAGTACAGCTCATATCTTACAATGGGTTTTATCTATGTAAAATGTGTGTGTTTTAGATTGTTTATTTCTATATTATTTTTTACAAAAATTTTAATGTTCTGATGCCTTTTCAGAGCTTGGAAGCAAATGTGTGTACAGCATTAATCAAAGGAACTAATATTAATGATCTCTATCTATAAAAGGCAGGATGTGTGTATGTGGGTGTGTGTGTGTGTGTAACGAATGCAAGGCCAAAATTTTCGACGGATTTGCACCAAAATTTACATGCACATGCTCCAAGTTAGCGGGAAGGCCAAGACTGACTTTGCATTTCCCAACTCCCATCGATAGTGGAAATGATCCAGTTTTTCATGCTTCTACGGCACTTTTCATGAAGTTTGTGGCCATTTTGTACTGGCCAGAGTGAGAGCCCATAGAGGCCTGCCACGAATAGGCAGGAAGAGTCTACTAGCCAGCGTGAGAGCCAACAGCTGACTGACACTAATGTTAACTAGCATGCTAGCATGCAAAAAATCGATAGCTGCATTCGTCACAAGTGGGAAAATTTTAAATCTGCATGGCACTTTACTCCAATTGGCTCATTCGCTTGCTTAAACTCAACGTTGAATCTGATTCTGCAGAACTGGGTTTGGTGTGAAAAAGTATTTGTTGTTATCATTCTTTTTTCATTCGATTTTTCCAGTTACGAGTCGTTTTTTAAAGCTGATCGTTTTGTGTTCATTTTGCATAGTTATTTTTTCGTAACAGATTTAATGCTTAGTATAGAGCTTAAAACCTCGCAGTGTGAGATAGGCAAGAAGTAAGGCATGTAGCAACATCAGCACGGCAAAGGACACTCCTTTAAAGTCAAGAAAAAGCAAACACTTTTACTAATATAATAAATATGGTTAAAAAATTGGAGGAACTCAAGGGGAATACAATTCCAATGAAGAATGGACCAAACGAGAACAAGAATGAATGAAAGATAAACCTGTACAAGAATGGAAAATATAACCAAGAATAATGTTAGGCAAGCTCTAACAAAATCCCAAAAATTGAAATCCTCAGAAAATAGCAAGGTACCCAACTTTTGGCATTATCATCTGATATTAATTCCTAAAACACTTGCACAAATTATATTAATAGTAATTAATAACCCCACAAAAATCTAGAATGGATTAATGAAGCTATTTAATATCTCCAACCAAAATCCTGTTAAACAAATTATAATATAAGCCAATAACATTTCTTTCAACCACATATAAATTGATCAGGTTCCTCCTGATGAACTGTACTTACTCTTTCCTCGATGAAAACAACTTTCTTCTGCTGCAACAAAAGGAGTGTCGAAGAGGTTCAGATGCTGGGAATGATCAAATGCTAATAAATAAAATCATCCTGGAAAATTGGAGAAAAAAGGTAAAATTCACAGCACAGATTGGATAAATTACCATTTGCCTTGGATCCGTAAGGCTTTCGAAATGTCCAACATCCCTTTGATGATAGTAAATTTTGTTACAGTTTTTCTGGATACTTATTTGTGCTAGTGAGCCAACCAAAACGAGCTGACTCATTTTATTGTCCACCAAGTGAAGAGTTAATCAATCAGAACGCTCAAAATATTCAATCCTACGTGTATAAAGGCAACCATTTTGTTTTTTCTCCATAAATATCTTCACTGCCAACATCTGATATCGAAGACCTGAAGAATTACAGAACAGCTGCTACTAGTGATATTGGCGTTGTTCCATTGACCACATTACATACTGCACTGGATTCTATATTCAAACACTACGGCAAACATGGTCAACAAATTTACTTAAAAATAGATTGGAACTGTAAAAAACAATATTATACTTAAATCACAGCAAAAGTACTGCCATTTCTAATTTTTGAAGAAGAATCACTGTCGCTTCTTCTCTTCTATTTGTACTTAATCCTCCTTTCGATTGAACCAAACAGTAAAAAGCTATGGATATAAAGTTAAAAAGAAAGTATTTAATTACCTATTCTACATAAAGGATATCAAAGACAACAATGGATTGAAGGGTATCCTCAATACTGTAACATGTTTCAGTGATGATATAGGTATGGATTTCGCATTAGCCCAGTTGTAGTCGGATCCCTCAGATTGGTTGAGAAAGATTCCAATAGATTCATTGAAGGAATTCTTGGTAGCCCATGCCTAAAAGAAATACAAAACATTGTACTTACAAGTTGTTGTTGCGTCCTCCATCTAATAAGGCTATATTGAACTATTCCACTTACTATTAGAAGTAGGCCTCAGTGGGAAGATTCGTAGGACTGTTCTACTGAATCTGTTCGCAGCTTCTGTCGAGGAACCCGAACGAGGCTGTGCCGAATGTCTATATTTCGTCTGGGGATCATAGACATACCTTAACCCGTTTATGCAGTTTATACGAGGATTTATTGGCCGAGCCTATGGGCTCGGATGACCCACATTAAAATCGGCTTTGTGCCACATGTACCCTTGTGGGGGGGATACTGAAAATCGGAACAGTGATAAACTGAACGCTGGTCGACAGATACACACACCCAATTCATGTAACCCCTTCTGTTGTATTTACTATTCAATACACTATCTATCTGCAATTTCTTGTTTTGTTATTCTTCATCATTTACTTGGTCACAACACAAGTACAGATCACACCTTACGAAGGGCTTCCTCTAAGTTATGTGTTACCTTAGTATTATTTTTTTCCTCAAAGAATGATCGGCGGAAAATGCTATGATGCAATTTCGGACCTTACACCTCTAGTTGGATTCCGGAAAGAAATGAGTATACACCACCATTAAGAAAAAAAAACAACAACAAAAAACAAACAAAATAATAATAATAATAATAATAATAATAATGATAATAATAATAATAATAGACTGTGTGACATGATAATAGAAAATGTCATCGATATCATTAACACCCGTTTGTGGAATGCTTGTTCAAAACGAATACATTGCTGCCATAAAAAAGTGCTCAACCACTGCATTGATGGCTATGTAGAAAGTAGGAACGTGAAGGTCCACACTAATGGCAATGAGACAAGCCAGAGAATGTGTTCGAAAACGACCAAGTCAAGATCTTATGGGATTTCAACATCTGAAAAGACTGCAGCAAACAGGATATCACCGTCACTGACAAAAGAAAATACTGAGAAAAACAACAAAAATATTAAATCCGGTTTTCACTCCTGATATCCAGCAAGGAGAGCTGATGGCTGGATATTTTCCAGATACTTTAGAGTTAAGCCATCAAAGACAGATACAAAATCGAATGGCACCGTATTCGGAAGGTTTGTCTTAATTATACACAGACACGCGCGTGCGCGCATATATATATATATATATATATATATATATATATATATGAGAGAGATTATGATAAAAACATTTTGAAATCGCCATACAAACTATTTCAAGTTTCAATATTATGATCGTATTTCTTCAGACGATGTTAAGAAATACGATAATGGAAGATATTGTTTAGCGATTTCAATATGTATTTATTATCATCTTTTATAGTAAAAAATATAATAATAATAATAATAATAATAATAATAATAATAATAATAATAATAATAATATGCTCTACATTTTATTGACACTTTTTTAAAAGTAAATACTACAAAGAGTGGATTTTTACACCATATGTTCTTTCTCTTATCTATATTTATATATATATAATATATTCTCTTATCTAATATATATATATATATAATACATATATATATATATATATATATATATATATATATATATATATATATATATATATTGATGCATGTTTAATTAAATAATATAAAGTTTTGTCTAGGTATTCTAAGTAAGTTCCTTTGATATTGTCTGATAAGTTTAAAACATTATCATTGAAAGACGAAAGGAAATCACCATATTGATACATGTTTAAATCCAATAAAAGCTTTCGACTTACGTAAGTCATCACCAAAGATGACAATTACTTTTCAATATATCAAACAATACACGGATGAAGCAATAATGTTAGTCTGCTTTTGTTGCATGAAAAATTTCAAAGCAACGACTAACTCGTGTATACGAGAGGCGGAAGTGAAAATCGCATCGCAGTTCGTGACGTCACAGATGACCTCGCGAGAGTGAAAACAAGAAGTATTAAGTATGGAAAGCCGTTGCTATGAACCAATGGCTTCTGTTATAAAGTATAGGCATTTAAGAAAATTTGTGGAGATTTCCTAGTTTATTTTGTTCAGGTTAGGTTTCAACGGTTTTATGCATATAGCTTCAAGAATTCTTGGAGCTATATACAAAAAAAGCGTCGATTGGATTTAAACATGTATCAAGATGGTGATTTCCTTTCGTCTTTCAACGATAATGTTATTAAGCTTATCAGACAGAATGAAAGGAACTTACTTCAAATAAAAAGAAAAAACTTTTCTATATATCTTAATGAAACATGCATCAATGAAAAATACCTGCCTAAATATAGACAATATATATATATATATATATATATATATATATATATATATATAAGTGATTAAAGGGAGAATAGATTAAAAATCTATGCAATTCGTTTCATAACAGATATATATTATGATGATGATGAGGATCCTACAAACACATTCATTTTTTTTATGCTTCTGTCGTGTACACTTCAGTCCACCTCGGGACCTGCATATAATCAATATATTGTGAAACAGCGATGATCTTGGGACATAGCAACATGTATATTTGCAGACGCTTTTCGCCGGTGTCTTTCGACAATTAGATGGTCAATACGCCCTATTTACACATTTCTGATACCACTTAATAATTGGCAAACACACACACACACACACACACACACATATATATATATATATATATATATATATATATATATATAATGTTCGTCCCCCTAGAGGAATCGAACTTGTATCCTTTACGGAACCGTCATATAGCCTTACGTGTCTTAACCGTTTCGGTCACAGAGGAGCGTTCGGTTAGCTTTGGGTTGTTCATTTCATTTCCTTTCTCGGACATTCAGGCCGGTAAATGTTGTTTAATGTTGTTTATTATAAACAGAGCATTGTGACGTCCCCCGGGTGTCGCTGCGCCAAATGTGACGTCTGCCTGGCCACGTCCGTCGTGCTATTCTGTCCTGTGACGCCCAAATGGCTTCGTATTCGTCGCGGCACCAAATTGACGTTCTAACCTTTTGGTGATTCGGATGGGAATCTGGTTAGTTTCGGTATCAGCCTTGTCGTTCCCAGCTCGCCTTCAACGTCTGGTTACCGAAGTAACTGTTTTGATTTCCAGTCTAACCTACCCACATTGTTATTTGATCTTAGGTAGACGAAATCAATCAGTTGCCGGGCCGTAATGCAAGCCGTGATTGATCAAGGGTAACACCGCACAAGTAAGAAAATAAAGTAATAACTCGAAAAGTTCAAAAATGTTAAAAAAAGGATAACAATATTTTATATCTAGTTGCTGAATACAGGACTGCGTCTTTTCTCCCAAACCGCTAATATATGGATTGTGACACTTCGTGTTTGTTAGGCGAGTCTTAACATCTTAAGTTGTTTTTTTTCAAGGAACTGGTTTTTGGTGTATCTTCAGGCGATATTCGTAAAACTTGTTTTGGTGGTATGAGTCTAAGCCGTTCTTCAAAATAAAATTGTTATTGGCTAGAAGTTGTGTTCGGAATTGCGTGGAATCTTTCAGGCGAGGCTACTAACTCTGGAACTCCAACTGCGAATTTCACTGCGAACTTAACTGGAACTGCACTTGCCGCAACTCGTTGCAACTCTGCTTATATGGA
>OZ010605.1:66132078-66409578 GCA_963932145.1 Acanthosepion lycidas
TCTTTATTCTAACTCATACCCTCCATCTAAACTCTTTCTTTTTTGTCTCCAGTTGTTTTCCATTTACTCTCCATTTTCCAACATACAACTAATTCGTCTGTTATCCTTTATTCATGTTACTTCTACCATTTTTTTTGTTACCGCTGTTTAGTCGTATCTTTTATGATGTCTTTTCGCATGGACCCTTCTCTGACTTCTTTCGACTACACTTATGTATCCTAAATTTCGCGATCATTGCTCTCCACAGCAATCTTTCTGCTTAATACTTCTCTCACATACACACACTCGCACGCATACAGACACACACAGACGCACACACACACATACACACACACACACAAACATATATATATATATATATATATATATATATATATATATATATATATATATATGAAAAATTAACCTGTAGAAAAAGATAGTATATAAAAAGGTAAAAGACAATAGGAAAACTGTATTATTACCCACCGCGTCTCATCCAATGTTGAACTTTTCAAGGCAAAGAACGAAATGAATTTATTGAAAACAAAGTTACTATTAACAACAAACAAAATGTCCTTAGCAAGTAGAAGAATTCAGAAAACACTCATTTCTGTTGACAATCTGAATACAATAGCGTATATGCATAGCCTTGTGTTAAAAGTTAAAAATTAAAAACAATTTTAGTAGGTCACGGGGCCACTCAAAGTAGAATTTTCAGCTTGGTGGCCATTTATGTTTATGGGAGTGGGAAATACCGGATAACCTTGGCCTTGAACAGGTTAGCCTTGTAGTGATCGCAGAAGGACCCTCTTGGGATTTCGTCTCCACAGGGCAGGGGTTCGCGAGAAGAAGCTGCTCGAGTGGAACTTACCTTGGAATACGCAGGGAATATGAGTGGCTTGCCACTATGTAAGTGTTATTGCGTGATCTTGATGTGAATGTTTGCCTAGGCCTGTTTTCCTCACTATTGGTAGTTAGGACGTCGCCAGTGGATCGAGTCGACCGACACCATACTGCTTGTTGGTGAAGCTGCTGTTCTTTTCTTGGTTCTCGACAATCCTTTTATTAATTATGGCCTCAAAAAGCCTTTTGATGGTACTGAGGAGCCTGATGGTTCTGTGCTGTGAGGGTGAATATCGCACGTCCGCGTTCTTGAAAACTGGGAATTCGCTTGACAGAATTTTCAGGTTTCGGTAGGATTTCTCTTTTATCCAATGCTCCTAAAGACAACCCCCGGAATTGTGTCTGAAACCATGGCTTTCTTAGGTCCAAGGCCTTTGATAATTCTTGAGACATCACTTGCTGTGATGGTAATATTTCTTGAGGTTGTGCTCAGTGTGACGTGGGTACTTGCGGAGGGATTGTTTTGCATAGTCTTTTCCATCTAACATTGAGTTACAGGCAAATATGGAAGCGAAGACAATCACCTTTACGGTCGAGGAAGATATGACCCCATGGCCATTTATAATTGTGGCACGTCCCCTTTGCCTCTGTCCATGTTTTGTTTGGTGATCTTCTAGAATTCAAGAGATACAGTATGTTTCTTTACAGACTTGGTCTGGACTGCAAGTGCGTAGCCGCACTTGGCCTTTTTTTAGAACTTTTTTGTTGCAGCGATTTTGGGCAGTTCTGAAGACAAAGATGGCCCGGACTACATCGCTCCATGAAATAGATATTGAAGTAATGCTTTTGCTGAGTTAATGCTGCAGCGCATTCAGAGGTAAACCAGGTTTTCTTTTAGCTGGAACATTTTTTTAAGACTCTCCATTTCAGCAAGGATCCAATCAGAAACAAGGGCAGCAGTTTTTGAGGTAGCATACCTGAAGATTTTTCGGATGGACGCTTCCATCATTTAAGATCAAAAGCAATCCCAGTCTGCCTTCGCAGAGCGACAAATCGTTCTATGGAACTGTACGTCAGGGGATGCCGTCGGTTTGGCATCAATCTGGATATTGATTAGAGAATCGTATGACGTGCCTAATGGAGATAGGTCTTTTGATGAGCAGGAGCTTAGGTAGAAGAGGTGTTTCGCTTGATATTCGGTATAAATCCTGATAAAGAGATTTTTTTACTTTTCTAGCGAAGGACCTTATCAAGATAAATGTAACGATTTTATTTTGCAGCATTTATTTATAAACAGAAATAAATTTCAGGAAAAAATGTTTTCAACATTTTAAATTCAATCTCGGTCTAAAATATCCTTAAACTTACTGCGTAGGAAAAGGTAGACAATGCACGATGCTGAGATGAAATATAAGGTCTAATAACCGATAGTGAGTAAATTTTGTTGTTATTGAAATTTATTTTTTGATTTAATTATTTTTCTGCTTTAATTTGATAAATTATTTATGCTTTTGATTGGATTTTTTTTATGTATTTCTTTCAAATAAAAGGTCTCGAGTTAACCGCTTCCTTTTTAATTTGAACAAAAAATTATGGTCGTGTATATTGGCTTGGGAACTGAGTATTTCCTTTCAGAAAAGAGATATTTGAAGAATTCCAGGGCGCATTCACCTGACCTTGCACTAACCGATTATTACATTTTCCTGTCGCTGCGAAACGCTTTGATGAAGAAAACATTCTTTAATTAAAACAGGAATCAAGTGTTCGTCAAAAACCTGTTCACATTCTTGATAAAATCTTAAGAAGAATCACCAATATTATTGGTCCTGACGTGGCATCTCGGCTTCAGAGAATTTCCCACCGCCTTTTGTCTAAATACTTTCATGGTAATTGTCCTGATGAACTTTCCTATTTCCTCTTTTTTTTTAAAATGTTTTTATTTCTATTTCCACCCCGCCAGACATTGAACATATGGGTCTAATAGGACTGCATATGTTTATATAAGTTTTAATGGCGTCTGTAGTAAGAATGGTAAGTAAGAATGTGTGCTTTTAGTGTAAGGAATACTGGTATATTTGGGTTATAATTGTGGCTAGCTAAGTTTAATTATACGACTAGTCTTGTACCACGTCTTTGTATCTTACAAAATTACTTTTCTTTATGCTACCTAGACTTTCTCCATATAAATGCAGTACTAGATTGGCGGCAAGGTCTCATCACTTTACACTTGAAATTGCTAGATGTAACCGTAAGATCTGTGCTAACAGTTTTTTCTCGCACTTCTTGCTTGTGGAACTCTCTTCCGGCTTCTAGATTTTTGCTTTCCACTCAAATTTGATCTTCAAAAGATTAAATGCAATTTCAATCGTTATCTTCTGTTTTCTTAATTCTTTTTGTTCCATTATTCTCTCTTTTTAATAGCGTTTTTTTCTCTCTAATATTTTCTGATATTCAGTAAACCCTTGCACTTTAGTAGCTTCATTGTTTTATTTTGATTGAAAGGATGATAGAAAATTAAAAGTGGCGTTAATTTTGTCAAAAGTTATCGAATACTTGCTTTATATGTGGCCTCAATTAATATATAAGTGAATCATACTTTAAATTTTATGCTTCGAAGAATACAATTGATAGAAATAAAAGGAAATTATCTAGAACTTAAAATAAAAATACTTATAAAAACAGCCTTGAGAAAAAGAGAATTTTACTGTTACCTAGAAGTAAGATTTATTAGGAGTATTGAGGCATTTACTTTTTTTAAAGTGGACAATGCTTAAAAGCATATGTTTTTGCTAAGGCACCATGGCCTGTACTAAAACCCTCTCCGCCAATTGCTAGATGATGTTGTAATCGCAGCCATTATTTGATTTATTTTGCATCTTGTAGATCAATTCTAACCGTAGACTTCTACAAGACATAGTACTTTGCCAAACATGGGACCACATTACATTTTAACGATATATTTTTAAAACAATTTGTTATTGTGATTAAAGAGATCAACATCAAGAGATAGAACAATAATAGTAATAAATAAAATTAAATGTTCACTTAACTTATCTCTACTCTGAGCTATATCTCTGATGTTGAGCACTTTAACATATAATTAAAACATACCATAGAACTATATTTTTATTATGCATATATATATATATATATATATATATATATATATATATATATATATATATATATATATATATCCGATGCAACGAGAACATAATATATAAATTCTATATAAATTCTAACCGAAAGAGCGATAATTATTATTTATTTATTATAATTTTATCATATAGACAAAACCATTTTACTCATAACAAAGATGCAACATCGTTTCACTGCATTTTTGTAGTGAGTAAAATGCTTGTGTCGACATGATAAAATTATAATAAATAAATAATATATATATAGATATATATGTATACATTCATATATATATGTATATATATATATATATATATATATATATATATACATATATAAGTGAACATAGAAGTTAACATTTAGAGGCGACAGTCTGTTTCATGCTATATGCAATCGTCAGGCCTGACAATTGCATCTAGCATGAAACAGACTGTCACCTCTAAGCGTTGACTTCTATGTTCACTTATATATTTACACACACTCTATCTCTGATATTGAGCACGTTATCCCATAAATATAGCACACCTCAAGACTATATATATATATATATATATATATATATATATATATATATATATATATATATATATTTATATATATATATATAAAGAAATTTTTGCTGTTTTCAAAAGAACCGCTCGTTAATGAGAAACCAGAAAATTTAAAAAGATGCGGATTATAGAGAATGCTTATACTCTTTTTAATTTGATGAGTCTTACTCCTCTTATCTATGGGTTAAATATTACGACATGTATCTGGAAAAATCATTGTTATTCTCAAAGAATTCGTAATGCAATATTCACTGACTAAAAAATTATTTTTGCAAGTCCAAAAATATATTTCGGCATGAATTCAGTTGTTGATAAACTGAAAAAAACATATCCATCATTCTTAATATAATAACTTTTACGGGGAGAGTAATTCATCATTCTTAATATAATAACCTTTACGCGGAGAGTAATAGTCATTACTAAATAATGTTCGGTCGAGGTACTGGATTCAAAATCTGTGCCTTTTCTGTTCTCTTCAAATAAAAAAAAAATGATTCCATATCAATACAATCATGGATTAAATAACAAAGTAGACTCGACTTTCGAGCCTTGGTGTCATTTAGTCTAGGCGAAGATAAGTTGTAAATTCAAAACCTCGAAGTTTATAGGTTTGACTGGGATCTCTTGCAAACATGAGATCCAACAACGTAGTTCTGTTGTGAAATGGAAACTAAAAGAATTAGAAAAAAGACTATTAAATCGCCTCGGACCCATAATGAGGAAAAGAGACCTGGAGAATATGACACATACATGACATGATGAAAGCAAGAGGGAAACAGTGAGTAACCAACTTGTGTAAATTATTGGCAAAATTAGGTATTGGTCGTGATAGGAAGGAGACTATCATTATGGGAGATAGGATAGAAAATTGTGGCGGGCTATGATTTGCTACATCCTCTTGCTGTATAGCACAAAAAAGAAGATAATGATTTAGTTTCGTTTGTTTTGTTTTACGGCATATCAACATCAATGTGTTATTTAATGCCGACAAGATTTGTTATTATTGGTATTATTTTTTTTTATCAAAAAATATATTGCTGGTAATATGTTTTTCGAAAATTGTATTGCTTGTAATAATGTATTGCTGGTAATATTTTAATACAAAAATGCATTGCTAGTATTAAAACCAATTTTTACATGTTTTGACCAAAGCTGGAAACCAACAGGTGCTACCACCCTAACTTAGGGTGAACTTGGGAACACCAGAAATTAAGAGGCGGTTTTATGCTCCTCAGAACCACCTGATTAGAAGCCTTGATGTTGGATAGATTTTATCGTCTAAGAAGAAGAAAAGAAGAGCCTTATTATGTACATTCAGTGAAAGCTAGCAATGTTTGTCTTTGTCATGAAACATATGGATTAGGACAATTATGTAGAATTTAAAAGATATTGAGATCCGCAGCAATGGTATTGTTACTTATAAGGAATTGACACAAATTCTAGTTACAAAATAGGGGCATTGTATGTATAAAGAAAATGCACTGTTAATATAATTAATTAAATAATCTATTTCAACACTATACTTATAAAAACCTTTTCCTAAAACTCTGAAATTCTATTTATTATTTATTAAATTATTATCTCAATAATAGTAAATATATTCGCCTAACGTCCGGTTCATACATCTCCACAGTCTTTTTAAAGGGATTAGAAGTTTTCCCTTGTCTCCTCTTTAGGATCGGGTTTCTATCTCCTTATAATATCAACTTCATTTCTATACTTCTAACGTATTTGCCCCCAAATCCTGAACTTATTATTTACTACATATTTATTTTTTCTTCAACAGGAGTTGATAGGTTCGCCTATCGTCCGGTTCCTGCTCCTTCCCGCTTTTTTGAACATGAGTAGGTGTTTATTCCTTGTTTCTTTTTCACTACTGGGTTTCCTGTTCTTTCTAAAATATTTCCTTCTCAATAACTTCCTTTGCTTCTTGAACCTCTTATTCTGTAGCCCTCTACATCGAGTGGTTCTTGGGCCTTGTACAGAATGAACATCATTGTAAAATATCCATTGAAAAAAATTGTAAGTAACCATAAATTAACAGAATATGCTTGTATAATTATGCACTACGCCAGATGTCAAACTAATTTTGTTAGTAATTAAAGCATGTCTTAATGAGAGATAGAATACGGTTGTATAATGTCCGCTATAAGGAAACCTGTTATAGGTTAATTAACATGAGCTGATTAAAAAATTCTTTGGACGATAATTAAATCTATTAAACATTGATACAATGCATCAGTAGTTAAATAAGACATTTAAATTCGAAGAGGTTACAAAGTATTAGAGATTTGATCTTTAAAATATCAGGTAAGCGAGGATGCCTCAAAGTAGAGCAGTGCTGTAACAAGATTTCATTGCAGACCATGACTACTCTGCCTAATATGTGTAGATTCGTCACAAATTCTCGTAAAATATTTCAAATTTCACTGCCTAATATCATACCACGTCTGGCCAAGATCAATCCTGTGTTGTTTCCAGTCTGGAAAGTACTGCCGCCGGTCAAAAGATGGTTGCCTGCTTTCCGCTTCGTTTCTTCATCTGCGCCTGTCCGATGTTGTATTCCTCGATCACAGAGCAGTGAAGATTGAATTTTTTCTGTACTTGAGCGCTGAATCGGACCGTGGCAGAACCGTGCTGCAAAAGGAGACAATAAAAGTGACATAACAAAATAACGAAGAAGGTTAATTTTCACTTGGTTTATATAATTTTTGATAAAACAAAATTAACCCTTCCTGTTAAACTCTCTATGTATACGTCTTTTTCTTCTAAAACTTTGATCGGATTCAATCAACGAAGAAATCGGTCGGGAATTCTTTTGGCAGCAGGTCACGTGGGGTTCAGCAGCCCCTTCGTTCGCTTCTATCTCATCTGCGTTTGCGCCTCTTGCTGTCTCTCGCTCCAGATGCTGAGTCGATGAAGCGCTCTGTTTATAGACATTTTGCCCGACTCCCAGCGCATCTCAGGAATCACCAATATTTATAGCAATTAATATTTTTTTCTAATGTTTGGAGAAACGACAGTGACCTTCAAACAAAGCGTCAGTTATTCAAAACAATACATTCTTTGGCAAAAAATATTGTTTCTCATTCTTTTTGTATCCTGTAGTCAATCGGCCCGCGATCGGCTACTTATTAAAAGCAATATTTCCGATAACAACATTTGTGTTTATAAATGTCTTTTATGTCTTTGACGTCAAACAATTTTCTTTGCTGTCGACTTTTCAATATAACCTATTAGAATCTTTGCTCAGTTATGCATGCTAACAAAAACCGTACTATTTAGATTATCGGCTTTGCGAATCATAAACATTCCATTTGCCTTTCAGCTGGCAAGAAAGGAAAAAAAAAAATATTTCTCATTTTTTTTTCCTTCCTCCATATTTCAATTCAGTACATCCATCTTGAAGAATACAGTTAAGAAAAATGAAAGGTATTGCTGATTTAACCTTATATAACCGAAGCCTTTTTCTCAGATAAAGATAAATTAAAATTTAGTAACAATTTAAAAACAATAAAATATAACAGCAGACGATACCATCATTTTTGTTATCATTCCCCAAAGTATGATAACGATCGTGCTGCTCTCCACTACTTCAAATGAAAAGCATATATACGATTCATCGCTAAAAAGGCTGGAAAGATCGCCGGTTACTCTAGAAATTCTAGAAATTATCCGACTTCTACAAACACTCCCTGTCTTTACAAGTGCCAGAACACAGCGAAAAAACAATGCGTTTCCACCATCTCTGGGCTTGAGGTGCCCAATCCTCACTAGTCTTAGGGCCATATCACAGTGGTATCCCAGATTCCATAATATCAATGAAGTTAAGCATGTTAAAGTTTTTTGGGTATATATAGTACTAGTGAGACAATCCAAATGACATAACTTCCTTTATAGTCTACTAATAGAAGTTTAACCAATCAGAAGCCGCAGAACATTGTATCCGTCGTGTATAAAGGCCAGAAGGACCAGTGCCAACTTAACAGGCGAACATGATAAAAGGAAGAACTACGCTCTGCTACTTTGCTACGATATCCACTGCGAACCTGAACTACGCTTTCCCACTGTCTCCGAAATATTCACTGCCAACCTCTAGATTCTATACTCGAAGACGACCGTCATGAAAATGTCTAACAAAGCAAAGCCGAGTACGGTCACCGAGGTTAAGCAACGAATCTGGTTAATATATAGGTGAGTGACCGCTTAGGAATACCAGATCAATACCAGGGGATCATGGCTCTGAATTATTAATCGGAAAGCCGAGTTCTAATTCTAGTGGGTTTTATTATTTACACTTACGCACACATACCCTTGGCAAAGATATGAATTCATTTATTCAACCTCCAGCTATGGTTTAATTATTAATATTTGGATCGCTAAATCATTATTATTATTACCTCAAAATATTCTTACAATCTAAAAAAGTTTTCTGTCTCTTCTGTAACTTACAAAGGGTTGATAAGTCGTAAAAAATGAATCAATCAACTATCCTTTCTAGCTCTGTCATTCTCAGTTCTTTATAATCTATTCCTCTTTGCGTTCTGTCATCCATTTTTAAAATCTCCTTAAATAGGTTGCATGCCGTATTTAAATATGTCCTGAGAGTTCCAAGTTCTCTAAACCGTCCTTTCTCATTTTATGTCCCAGCACCTGTCTCTTTTTGTTTCTTAGAGAAACTAAGCATTTTCTCCCATTTTCATTAAAACTTCAACGTTGTACACATATTTATCAATACTATTCTTACTATTGTTCCAGGTCTGCTGTTCATCTTGGGAGATTTTTTTTCAATGATTCCTTGCTTCGGTGATAGATACAATCTTCAAAAATTTAAAAGCAACGCCAATCACCATGATCTGTCTTCTTGAATTCTTTTGTCTGTTTCTCAATCCTTCCTATTCTCAGTCTTCTCTTTCACTTTTAATCCCCGTAAAACCCTGCATATTAGTGGCATTACCTCTTTGCTTATGATGGAATCATTAAAAGGAATTCAGTGAAAGATAATAAATTTGATATTATATGGCGTTTCAAGATTTTTTTCCTTGGTTACTTTTGTTATATCAACAACCACTTGTCACTTTCGTAATGCTCATTGTAGTAGAAACTTTCTAATCGCAAATATAACTGTAGCCATCACTGAGAAAATAGACACGTTATCTCAATATAATCTCCCATAATTCTTTAAAGTATACAAGTGTAGTTAGTAAAACATATGCTGACATAGATAGATAGATAAATAGATAGATAGATAGATAGATACTTTTGTGACTCACCGAAAACTCATTGCCACTTTTGTAATGTTAACGAAAACTCGTTGTCACTTTTGTAATGGTCATTGTAATGGAGACTTTGAAATAGCAGATCCAACTATAGCACCGTCGTTCAACATTACTGGTGCCAGACACCTTCGAATAACTCTTGCATTAATAGTACTTTCTCGAATAGTAATCCGTATAGTGATCTGAAAAGAGAAATAATATAGTGAATAGAGTAGAGAATAGCAGTCGGTATAGTAATAGAGGATAGAGTAGAAATAGTGATCCGTATAGTAATAAGCGATAGACTAGAAATGATGATCCGTGTAATAATAGAGGATAGACTAGAAATGGTGATCCGTATAGTAATAGAGGATAGAGTAGCGATCAATCTAGACGTAACACGACTTCCTATGTATGCGTTTTCACTATAGTTATGTGGTCTACTTAATTCAATAATGTGATCGACTGTGTTTGCTCACTCTCGATCTATGTTCAAACTCAATTCTCGGCAGATGCACTTTATTCCTATATAACAGTAACTAACGAAACTGCCATGATTCTTTATGAATCGTTTATCTTTTGGAAGGTAATATTTGTTATTTGAATGCGCCTATGCGTTTCGGTGTCAGATTTTCCGTTGTCTGTTAAAGCAAGTCCCAGTTAAATTTCTGTACTTTTCTACTACTGAACTGTTCAAGCGAACTACATTCTCTGGTTCCACCCGTTCTAAACTTGACGACAAAGACCCGCCAAGACGCACACATTGTAGCGAACCACCTTCATTCCTTTCGTATTCCATTGCTGGATGGTAAGATCAACTCAAACAGCTTCTGCTCACGAACCACTGCTTCTTGTAACTGCCTCCAAAGAGGGCCCTTCTCCTATTATTACCATCTTTATAGCACAGTCATATTAAATTTATAATGTACTGAAGCTGTACAAATTCTATATGGAGAAATGCATGGTACAAGGACATTATTACTAAATTATCGTGCCATCAAATAAGATTTTCATTTCCTTCAAAGGAAAATTATACTGAACAATTTAGCAATATTATGATGTAATATTTTATGCAAATCAGTAGTTTCAGTGATATTCAGCAAACTATACAAATTTAAAATGTCGCTTATAATTTGTGCCCATCAGTATGGGGGGTTAAATTATGATCAAAAAATGATCTAACAAAATTTAATTCATTGAGTATCCATTTTTGTAATATTTAGAATTTTTTACACACTCATTGAATAAGGTTGCTTGTGATAATCCATAATAAGAATTTCTGGTTTTTATTATGTTTTCCATTCAATGTACGCAAGTGTTATAGAGTAGTTTCACAGTGGAGGATTGTATTTCACTAAGTCGGTCCTAAAATGTTTCGACGTACAAAACGTTAGGCACTTGATATGATATTTAATGCCGCAGCAATCTAGTTGTGGTGGTTGATACTTTAATGTCAGACATCGAGTGACTCACCACCTCTCTGAGCTCACTAGCGACTGCTACTACTACTACTTATTATATGTGGGAGAGTCTATTAGCAATAGAATAGGTATGTTCCAGTGTAACAGTAATACAAAATATATTAACTTTATTTGTATTTATTCTTGAAATAGTATAAATTGGAAGTCATTTTAAAGCAAGAACCTACAGAAATGTGGCATTTCTGTGCAATTCTACTATCTACATTTTACGGAATATCATCCTCATCTTTGTTGCCATATTTATTACGATGTTTCGGCCGTTGTATGCTCTGGGATTCTTCATGTGATTGGAATGTACAACGCCCGAAACGTGGTAAATATGGCAACAAAAATGAGGATGATAGTCCTAACAATGTAAATAGTGTACATAAAACCCCCATCTCAGAAATATAGACAGATTCTCTGCATTTGTTCACACAAATGCTCAAAAATTAGTGCAAGCCATGAATCTAATTTTTCGTATCAATAAGTATTGCCTCGAAAACCAGCATTTGCGCGTCCTGGGTATGCCGATAAACTACATCCGCGTCCAGAGTAAGACGATAAACTACGTCCAACATCAAGGCCTCTGATCAGGAGGCTTTTGAGGAGCGTGGAACCTCCTCTTAATTGCTGGTGTTCCCACGACCACCCTGACCCGGAGTGGTTGCACCTGTTAGTGTCCCAGCTATGGGTAAATAGTTAATCCAGAAACTGAGGTAAAAGGGATTATAAAAGTGTAAAAATAGGTTTTAATACCAGAACTACTTTGTAAAAAATTACTACTAGAAATAAATTTTTGAAGAAAAAAAAAAATTACCAGCTATATGTTTTTGAAAAAAAATATTAACAGCAATAGGTTTTTGAAAAAATATTACCAGCTATACGTTTTTGAGGAAAAAATATAACAGAAATAGATTTTTAACAAAAATATTACCAGAAAAAAAAAAAAATCTTGTCAGCTTTAAATGACACATTGAAGTTGATATGCCTTAAAGCAAACCAAACCAAACCAGCATTTGCATTAAGTGATATATTGACCCTTTGAAAATTTTCAAAGATCTACTTGACATATATTACAGGGTGAACGTCATGTAAAAAAATAATTTTTAAATGTCCAAATTGTAGCCTGCTTCTTGCACTCTTCTTCTTAGTAAATCCCATACATTGTGCCTGTTTACAAATGAGAGTTAATCCTTTCTTCACGCATTCCTTTACAGATAGGCGACAAAGTCACTTAGAGTGGAAGAGATCGAGAAGACTTTAGAATTAATCGAAAACCAAATCCTAAAGAGTAAATTAATAATACACTTCTATTCCTGCTTCTAAGTGTCCAATCGTTTTTTTTGTTTTTGTTTTTTCGTTCCGGCCATCAACACAGTTTTCGTTAATTACAATTCTTCCCCCATCACTGTTTTGTGATTAATATTCATTTTGCCAACCTCTAATTTTGAGAGTACGCCATATTTAGAAAATCGAGTGTTCGCTTATAAGAAATCATCTCACTGTCGGTACGAAAAAACGCGCGTTTCTCAACGTCACAGATATGTATGTCTCCATGCGACCAATAAACGATCGTCTTGGCATGTACATCTGCGCCTATTATAAAGCACGAGGAAAGAAAAAAAAAGGGAGGAAAAACAGCGTCTGTAACGTAATCAACGTCGGCTCCTCGGTGTTTCCAACAACAGGACAAATCAGAAATTATGCTGAAGGGGAAAAGAAATATTTGATGTAGATAGCAAATAGGTAATCGACTAAAAAGAACGAGACAATCAGACAGTGACGTGTGTGTAAAAACAATGATTCCTCTAAGTCGATTGTTTCATTTAAGGACACATATGTAGTTACACTGATATGCATTTACACACACAAATACACGAACACACATTGATTACTGCTATCAGTCTGAGGTGCCGTGAATTAATGAAAGGAAAATATAACATCAGGTGTAAATATGCTAATAAAATCAAAAGAAAAAAAAAACAACAAATAATGAAAAAAAATGTGTGAGAGAAACCGTGGGTACTATAAAAATATGTAAATAAATAAATTGAGAAAAAAGTGAAAAATATAAGAAAAAACGAAAACTGGCGTAATATGATAATAACGACAAAAGAAAGAAAGAAAGAAAGAAAGTAAATACATGTAATAGAAAGTGTTACATGAATATAAAAGCGAAATAAAAAGAAAGAAAGAAAGAAAGAAAGAAAGAAAGGAGAAGAGAAAACTTAAATCAAGTGTGTGAGAGAAAACGTAAGTGCTATAAAATATGTAAATAAATAAAGAGAGAAAGAAAGTGAAAAAGAAAAGAAAGAAAAATGATAACGGGCGTAATATGAAAAAACCGGCAAAAGAAAGAAAGAAAGAAAGAAAGAAAGAAAGAAATACATATAATAGAAAGGGTTACATGAATATAAAAGCAAAAGAAAGGGGAAAAAAAGAAAGGAGAAGAAAAAGAAAGAAGAAACAGAAATTAAATCAAGTGTGTAAGAGAAAGCGTAAGTTCTATAAAATATGTAAATAAAAAAAGAGAGAATCAGCGAAGAAGATAAAAAAAGACAATATATGAATAGCGAGAGACAGAAAGAAACAGAACTAAATAAATAGGTAGAAAGAAAGAAAGAAACAAAGTAAAAGAAAGAAAGATATCTATGAGAGAAACTTTGAGTAATATAAAAAATACTTCAATAGATAGAAATATAAAGAAAGTGACAAATAAAAGAGAGAAAAATGATAACTGGGAAAAAAAAAAAAAGAAAAAAACAAAGAAAGAAAATACATATAATAGAAAGGGTTACATGAATATAAAAGCGAAAGAAAGGAAGAAAGAAAGAAAGGAGAAGAAAAAAAAGTAAATCAAGTGTGTGAGAGAAAACGTAAGTGCTAAAACATATGTGAATGAATAAAGAGAGAATAAACGAGGAAGAAAAAGAAAAACAATAGATGAATAGCGAGAGAAAGAAAGAAAGAAACAGAACAAAAGAAATAAATAGACAGAAAGAAAGAAAGAAACAGAACAAAAGAAATAAATAGATAGAAAGAAAGAAAGAAACAGAACAAAAGAAATAAAAAGATAGAAAGAAAGAAAGAAACAGAACAAAAGAAATAAATAGATAGAAAGAAAGAAAGAAACAGAACAAAAGAAATAAATAGACAGAAAGAAAGAAAGAAACAGAACGAAAGAAATAAATAGATAGAAAGAAAGAAAGAAACAGAACAAAATAAATAGATAGAAAGAAAGAAAGAAACAGAACAAAAGAAATAGATAGAAAGAAAGAAAGAAACAGAACAAAAGAAATAAATAGATAGAAAGAAAGAAAGAAACAGAACAAAAGAAATAAATAGATAGAAAGAAAGAAAGAAACAGAACAAAAGAAATAAATAGATAGAAAGAAAGAAAGAAACAGAACAAAAGAAATAAATAGATAGAAAGAAAGAAAGAAACAGAACAAAAGAAATAAATAGATAGAAAGAAAGAAAGAAACAGAACAAAAGAAATAAATAGATAGAAAGAAAGAAAGAAACAGAACAAAAGAAATAAATAGATAGAAAGAAAGAAACAGAACAAAAGAAATAAATAAATAGAAACAAACAAACAAACAAATAAAAAGAACGAAAGATGCCTATGAGAGAAAACAGGAGTATTATAAAAATACTTAAATAGGTAGAGATAGAAAGTAGAAAGAAAAATAAAGAAAAACGGAACGATAGAAAATAAATATAATAAGAATTGTTAAATAATAAGAAGAAAGAAATCTAATTAGAAAAAAAGAAGAAAGCAGATTGACGTGAGAGAAAACGTTAGTTCGATAAAAATATGTAAATAAAGAAAGATAAAAAAAAGAAAGAAAAAGAAAGAAAGAAGAAATGTAATACCAGGATTAACATAATGATCGAGGTAAAATAATGAAAGAAAGAAGAATGTGAGAGAAAGAATAACAGAAAAAGAAGGAAAAATAAATATAATAAAAGCGAAGGAAAGAAAGAAAAAGAAAGGATAAAAGTGTTTGAATGATTACTATAGAATATGTAATAACGAGAGAAAAGAAAGAAATGACTAAAAGAAAAGGAAAACGTAGAGAAACGTAAAATGATGATTAATACGAAAGAAAGAAAGAACGAAAGAGTACAAATAACGTGATCAAATATGAAAAGGAGAAAATCATAGTAAAAGCAACAAGAAAGAAGGAAGAATGAAATAAAAAAGGAAATTGTTAACTGCTTTTACTCCTGGATATAACGCATTGCTATTCAGTTATGAATGAACGTTCTGACTGCAAATTTGACGTTTATATACATCACGTAGCTAAGAGCTTAGCTTTGTCTGCCGTGCTACGATAGGTTAGGAGTAGGCCCTGTGAATGATGCCAAATTGGTCGAGTTTCGATCCGGGCTTGAAGCAATCGAGCGTCTAGCCACAATGATGGGCTGTGATATATATATATATATATATATATATATATATATATATATATATATATATGTAAGCAAATATAACAGCATAATTGCATATAAGGATTTTTGTTTGTTTTTTCCGTATATTCTTCTTCATATATATATATATATATATATATATATATATATATATATATATATATATATATATATATATATATATATATGTGTGTGTATATATAAAAGTGAACATAGAAGTCAACACTTAGAGGCGACAGTCTGTTTCTTGCTATATGCAATCGTCAGACCTGACGATTGCATATAGCATGAAACAGATTGCATATAGCATGAAACGGAGTGTCGCCTCTAAGTGTTGACTTCTATGTTCACTTTTATATTTACACACGCTCTATCTCTCATATTGAGCACTTTATTCCATAAATATAGCACACCTTAAGACTATATCTCTATAGCAGATTGATAACAAAGCAATCAAAATGTAATAAAGATAAAAATAAACAATAAATAGAAGGAATTGCAAAACGAAAATGATTTGAAAAAAGATGCGAATGAATTAATGAATATAAAAAAAAAATAACACATAAGAGAAAGTATGTTAAAAGAATAAAAAAGCAAAAGTAAAAAATAAGGAAAAAAAATGTAAACACTGAATCGAATGAAATGAATGTAAATACGTAATTGAAGGGATAAAAAAAAATAAAAATAAAAATAAATATTAGGTTGGTGCAAAAATAATGTCGTTTTTTGACGTTAAAAATACGTCAAAAAGCGACATTATTTTTTTGCACCAACCTAATATAAAAGAAAAAGAACGTAATTCCACAGAAATAAAGAAAGGAAGAAAATCAGACATGAAAGAGAATATAAAAATACGAATGTTAAAATGATAATAAATGCGAAAGAATGAAAGAAAGAAAGAAAGAAAGAAAGAAAGAAAGAATGAATGAATGAATGTCAGAAAGATAGAAAGAAGGAAATAAAGAAGGAAAGAAAGATTTAAAGTAAGGAGGGTAAAATGATAATAAATGCAAAAGAAAGAAAGAAAGAAGGAAAGAAGGAAAGAAAGAGAGAGAAGGAATGAAATTCAGGAAAAATTGAAAAATTGAAAGACAGACAGAAAGAAAGAACGAAAGAAAACCAGTAAAGAAAGAAAAAAATAAAGTAAGAAATTTAAAATGATAATAAATGCAAAAGAAAGAAAGAAAGAAAGAAAGAAAGAAGAAAAGTGAGAAAGAAAGAAAGAAAGAAAGAAAGAAGAAAAGTGAGAAAGAAAAAAAGAACGATACAAGGAACGAAAGAAGGAAAGAAAGAGAGGAGAGAAACTGAGGAAAAATTGAAAGAAAGAAAGAAAGAAGAATAAGCAAACAAAGAAAGCGTTATAGTACGACGGGTAATCGATAACAAATACTAAAGAAAGAAAGAAAGAAAGAAACAAACAAACAAACAAACAAACAAGGAAAGGAAATCAATACGTAAATATTAAAGTACGAATAGAAAAATGATAATATGTGCTAAAGAAAGAAAGAAAGAAAGAAAGAAAGAAGAGAGAAAGAAAGAAAGAACGATACAAGGAACGAAAGAAGGAAAGGAAGAGAGGAGAGAAAGTCAGGAAAAATTGAAAGAAAGACCCTAAGAAAGAAAGAAAGACCCGAAGAAAGAAAGAAGAAGAATAAGCAAACAAAGAGAGTTTTATAGTACGACGTGTAATAGATAACAAATACGAAAGAATGAAAGCAAGTAAGAAAGAAACAAACAAACAGAGAAGGAAAGGAAATCTATAAAGTAAATATTAAAATACGAATAGAAAAATGATAATATGTGCTAAAGAAAGAAAAAAAAATAGATATAACCAAGAAAAGAAGAAAAGAAAGAAATTCAATAAAGAAAGAAAATCTCAAAGTAAGAAGGATAAAATGTTAATAAATTCTTAAGAAAGAATGTAAAAAGAAAGAGAGATAGATAGACAGAAAGAAGGAAAGAAATAAAGAAAATCATTAAAGAATGAAAATTTTAATGTTCGCAGAGTAAAATGATGATAAATTCTAATGAAATAAAGAATGAAAAAAAGAAAGAAAGAAAGGAAGCAAGGAAGGTAGGAAGGAAGGAAGGAAAGAAAGAAAGAATTAAAGTAGGAAAAAAGAAAAAAGAAAATTAGTATAAAAAGAAAACTTTAATGTACGAAAGGTAAAACTTTAATATATAATAAAGAAAAAATAAATAAAGTAAAAAAGATAGAAAGAAGGAATGACGGAAAAAATGAATGATGGAAAGAAAGAATGAAAGAAAATTAGAAAAGAATGAAAAATTTAAACTAGTAAGGGTAAAATTATAATAAATGCCAAAAAAAGAAAGAAATTAAGTAGGAAAGAAGGAAAGAAAGAAATTCAATTAGTAAATGAAGTGTTTACTAAGAGTAAAATGATAATACATGCTAACGGAAGAAAGAAAGAAAGAAAGAAAATCTCAAATTACGAAGGAAAAAATGCTAACAAATCCTAAAGAATGAAAATAAAAAGCAAAAAAAATAAAGAAGAAAAGAAAGAAAAACAGTAAAGTAAGAAAATTTTAAAGTACGATTGGTAAAATGAGAATAAATTCTAAAGGAAGAAAGAAGGAAACAAAGAATATCAATGGCTGATGGAACTAACGTAACTTAAAGAAGAGAAAAAACTAATCGAAATTATTATTATTATTATAACGGAAAAGTCGTAAGGTTTTCGTGAAGAATGAAAGAGTTGACAATAAAGGTAACATCAATTAAATGAAAGAAAAGCGTTGAAAATTGGCAATTAAATGAAACAATATGATTTTGAAAAAAAAAACAGAAACGCATTGTAAATCAGATTTTGTAATGACCATGTCAAAAGACATCTCGTTTTTCTTAAACATTTTGTTATTGAACTCACGACTAGTATGCCGATGACATTATTACCCAAAGATTTAATCATCTACTTCTATTGTTTCATTAGAAATGCTAGAACATATTCCTAATGTCATTTTTGCCTCAGCTGCTGCTGCAGCCTTGTTATCTATCTTTTCTTCCTTTGCTGTCGCTTCTCTTTGTTTTTTTAATGCCTTCCTTTTGCCACCATTTTTTTCCATGTTCCAGTCTTATTAGCTGCAGGTTTTCTTACGTATGATATTATTGTTTAACAATTCTAATATCATAAAAAAGGAATAGCGGAACGAGACCAATCCAATGCTGGAGAATGTGTTTAAAATTCAGTTCAAAATAGCCGGAAGTCGACCCACATCGACAGACACCTGAATAACCCAAAAGCCTAAACGGTTTGAACATGACAAGAAAGATGAAAACATTAGTTTTATTCTAAATAACATATTTATTCAAAATCAATTAACATCTGTTCATAACGTAATTAAATTTATTCGAAACCAAAGTATTTTAATTAAATAGTACTGACATTTAAAGGGTGTTCCAATAACCTGGACCGATTTTAAATGTGAATTAAATTTAGGTGTCTAATGATTTTTTTTTCTTGTTCTTTCAGAATTAACAACTTAAGTCTTTTCAATTCCAACCATAGAAAGAATAACAGTCAAACGTGTTAAAGTTTCAAAAGTGCAATTGAAAAAACTGTAAATTCAAACAAACTAGGTCGGTGTCAGAGGTGAAAACACCATTGCGTGGTCATTTGTGCCGTTCAGCTGAAAACATTGCTTCAGTGAACGAGAATGTGGCCGAAAATCCAGACCCCTCTATTCGTCATCGCGCGCAGAAATTGAACCTCTCCACAACAACGTTACATCGTTTCCAACTGTACTCTCAGTTGGTCGATTATGTTGACCGAAATAATCGCGAAGTGCGAGAAATGCATTTCTGTTTGAACGTCCATTTTCGTAATAGGCTTCGATGATTCCGATAACAAATTGATTGTTTATCTTTCCATCGTTAAAATTGCAAAAGACGTAATTTGTTAAATCTGAAAGAAAAAGAAAGAAGTCATTAGAAGCTTAAACTTAAATAACATTTAAAATCGGTTCAAGTTATTGAAACACTGCTTATATAACATATACTCTCCTTTATTCACGTGCGTATATTTTAATTCACAATATAAGTAATTTAATTCAATATGTAAGAAACTTTATTAAAAATGTATGCACTTTTATTTTAGATATCCGTACTTTAATTAATAAGCATTCAATTATGTTCAGTGTATAAATAATTTTATTCAAGAGTCCTATAATTGCATTCATGAGAGAAGTACATTATACATAGAATTTTAATCAAAATGATACTCATTCCTGGCTTTGCATCGTGAGACCAAACGTTAAATGCAGCGGTGGATAAGCGCCTGGTTGGATATTAGATGCCGTTTCCTGAGAGGTCCATATGGTTAAATGCAGAAAAAGTGGGCTTGATCGAAAAGTGAGTCCGTTGTTGAAAGATCAGTGATGATGAAAAACACTTGAAAGAATCATTTTCGTGTATTCATAGGCTTCATTATCTAAAGGGAACGTGGAAAACTTCTTCATCTTGTTCTGCTATGTGCCGTATCGCTTCAAGACATACGCCATCAATGATATCTACAGTTTCTTTTCCCTTGTGGACCTTGGTAGTTTTTCTCCCTGTGGTAAGGCTCCGACTCCCGCTTCCCATTCATTCTTGTAAGCTTGTCAGTAGATGGCTAGCTGCCCTTCCTTGTCTTTGTTGCCTACAAAATCCCCCCGAGAGTAAGAGGACATTCTAAGAGGTTATTTCAAGTTATTCTTTCTCATTATGTCCCAAGGGTTTTCAGCTGTCTCCTCCCGATTCTGAGGACATAGGGATTGAAAAATGGGGAAATCGAAGTGTGGCAGATAAGGTTTGGTTTTGGCTGTACTGATTGCCTCTTGCCGGCAAAATGATCCTCTTTTATGGAATTTGAACTCCCGCTAGCATAATTAGGAAAAGTCATGGAACACAGCTCACCGCCAACACTCGTCTATGACTGAAATGTTTTTTTTCGAGACTGTTAGGACATAGATAAGTGAATTACCCAGAAATTCTTTCGTCCGACATGTCCAATTAAAAAGCATTCTTGCACTCCTAGTTTGTTTAATTTAACATGATCTTATATCGTTACACATAACCGATAAAAAAAAAAAACACTGTTATGGAGACAGAAGATAATGACTGAGATTAGATTTAAAATTTTGAAGATAAATTTGACTGAGAAGCAAGAAGCCGCAGGAGAGTTCCACAAGTGTAAAGTGCAATAGAAGAAGCTATTGACATTGGACGTATAGATTCATTTAGAAATTTCAACTGTAAAATTATGAAACCTGGTCGTCAATCAAGTACTACGTTTAAATTCATAAATTCTACTAACCAGAGGAGAAAGTGATATTTATACTCGTATGGTAAAGGAAATGTGGCACAAGGCGGAAAGGGGAGATTGGAAAGAATATGTGGTCATTCTTCAAGGAACGACTTCGTGGAATGGAGATACGAAGTACTAACATGTTTCATTGGAAAAATACGAAAAAACTAAATAATAAGGGAATTATTCGTTTTGTTTCAATTAATTTTCACAAGGGTGTAGATAGATAGATAGATAGATAGATAGATAGATAGACTGCCATAAACAGACTGAGATAGATAGACTGGCCTTGAAACTCTCCTGATTTAAATCCGATTTATAATCTGTGGTCAATCTGCAATAAACGACTTCGTAGAATGGACATAGAAATGACTAACATGTGCACCGTGTCATGTTTCATTGGAAAAATACGAAAAAAAGTAAATAATAACGGAATTATTCGTTTTGTTTCAATTAATTTGCAGAAGGGTGTTCTTACAATATATACATGTACATGCATTCAAGGCTGCTAGATGTGTCTTGTTTAGAAAATTGTGTTTTTTTTTTCATTATAAATTTTAATAATTCTATTCTTTAAAAAAAACACAATGGCGCCTTTGGCAGGCTAAGCTTGGCCCAGTCGGCTAATTTTCATTGCGTCGAAATTAAATTATTTTCAAATTCTAATACCCCGTACGCATGGCCTTAAGCATAGATATGATCAATGTTATTTTCCATACATATATCTACAATAGCTTCAGTCACTTAAAAATACCGGAGATATATCAACAAGACAAATTCATTCTGTTACGAGTGAGAAAAATTCACGACCGTTGCTCCTGAGAACTGCTTATTTTCATGAATTTAAAATGTAAAATTGGAGATCCTGGGCCCCATACGTCTGCTGAAAATCCTGTTACAATGGACTAACTGCATAATGCCATGCTCTTATCAGTATGGCCGATTCTCTGCTTCAACCGAGCGTCTCACTGAGCCTCCTTGGTCTCACGTATTTCACTGACTTGAGACGTGTTACAATCTTTGGATACATTATGTACTAGTGAGCTAGCCCCAATGACTTGACTCACTTTATAGTCCACCAATAGAAGGTTAACCAATCAGAAGACGTAGAACATTCAATCAGTCGTGTATAAAGGCGGCCATTTTGTCTACTCTACCCGAATGTCTAGTCCAGCTTGTCAGGCGAAGAGAAACAGAAGGACGAACTACGCTCTGCTACTTTTACCAAAATATCCACTGCTAACCTGAACAACGCTTTCCTACTGTCTTCAAAATATTCACTGCTAACCTCTGGATTCTATACTCAAAGACGACCGTCATCATGAGCAACTACATTGAATCAATAGCTTCATCTGTCTCCAAGGAAAGTTGGTTCTCTGTGGTGTGTCTGAAGGTTTTTTCTCGCCTGAGTCCAAATCTACAAATCTACCATTCGTTCTTGCATTGAATACTGTTGCTAAATATGGCCTGGTGCCCCCGCTGTTCATCTCGAGGTCCTCGACAACATCCTGGGGCTCATATGCCATGTCATCTCGTCTACAATCATTTTCTCACAGACGTCGTGGAAAGATCAACGATGCTATGCAGATGACTGTTATCTTTAGTTAACAAATACAACTGGTTTCAATAATTCTTCTATAAATATAAATTGTTTCAAGCCTCCGTCTTCTATGAGACACTCAAATTATCACTTATTCCTTCATCCAATAAGTAAAATGGACTTTAAGAGAATATTCAGAAAACAATGTCTCTTTAGTCAGAAGCAAGAGACAGTGAGCTACTGGATAAACCGGGAAACCTGAATTACTTTTTTCCGTGACTGTACATATCTAAGTAACAGTCAGAGCTCCTAGCATCCAAGTTTAAGTAGTGGAACATGGTCACGGCAGATTTATGTATCACCAGTTTCAAGGACACGAAACAAGGACATCCTCTCATTCTTAGACATGGAAAACAGGTTGCGCTATTGCAAAGCTTCTTATCTTAAATGAACTGAGAGCATGTGAAGGATGTAAGTCAGCCTGCCATAGATTCCATGATAATACACAAGTACCAGTTAAGCAGGATTGTATAGAGTTATTAAAGACTTATGTGGATATGGGATGCCGAATGTTACTCAAAATCCACTTTCTCCACTTTCTCCTCAGAGTTGCGAATGATGAACACGAGGAGAGTGTCCAGCAAGTTATTACTTAGATGGAAAGAAATTACAAAGGCATCTAGAAATCCCAGGATGACGGGGGACTTTTACTGGATTCTCCTACGCGACATATCTGATGCACGGTACAGGAGATCGTCGCAAAAACTCACTTATGACTCTCGACTGTACTATGACGGTTACGTATTTTATTATCCAAGTAATTTATTGCTGTCAATGTTCTGTATATATATATATATATATATATATATATATATATATATATATATATATATATATATATATATATATATATATATATATATATGAATATATTTGAAACGGTACAGAAGCGTATTAAGGCATTAAAAACAAGAAATTTTATATTATGGACCATGATAGATTTAAAACACAAACAAACACCAGTCGACCGGTTTCGTCCCCTCTCATCAGAACTGAGAAAAAGAAGTCTGTTATGCATGACATGAATGATTGGACAGGAAGAAATAAATTATTATAAAAGTTATACCAACCAAGATGCTAGAAACGCAGCACAGCAAGTCCGAGCAAACAATCTCTTTGTTTACAAAGAGTAGGTTGCCTGAACCTGATGTAAAGCGTCTCTAACACCTTAAGATGGAATAGCGAGTGCGAACTGGCCAAAACAGAAAACCAGTTCACACTGAAATTCAACGCACAAGTAGGATTCTTTATAAAGTGATCCGCAATCGAAGACCCATACGTGTTACGAATGGTATCACCCAAAGAAAATTTTTTATTCAGTATTATAGCAGGTACGTGTTGTTTAATTCTAACGTCCAACCGCTGTGTCGTTCTACCTATGTAATCGCATCCACAATTACATTTGAAATGGTAAATAACAGAGTTAATATGGTGGGGGGGTAGAACGTCTTTACACATAGATGAAAGTACGGACTTAGTTTGAAAGACAACACGAACATTGGCTGCAAAATAACACTGACGTGAACTCCATGAAATACGCTTGGCGAAGGATTCACTAATGCTACCCAACCACGGCAAACGAAGATAGACCGGACATTTACCCACTGAAGCAGGTTTAATTTTGTTGAACCTGGCAGTTTCATCTCGAATAACTGAGTGAACAATGTTCCACGGATAACCATTGTTCACAAAAACCTCAGTTAAACAACTGATTTCATGTTTCAAAGTGTCATCCGAACAAATCATTAGGGCCCTATGTGTCAGGGTCCTAATCAAATTAATCTTTTGTCGTTTAGGACATTAGGAGTCCCATCGAGTATATAATCCAGTAAATGTAGACTTCCTGTAAACTGATGTGATAAACGAGGAAGGAGTTCTTTGAACAAGAACATCTGATTCTGATTTACCTCCCCCGTGATTTTTTTTCTATCTAAGCAACAGTCAGAGCTCCTAGCATCTAGGTTTAAGTAGTGGAACATGGTCATGGCAGAGGTATGGATCACCAGTTTCTAGGACACGAAACAAGAACCTCCTCTCATTCTTAGACATGGAAAACAGTTTGCGCTATTGCAAATCTTGTTATCTTAAATGAACTGAAAGCATTTGAAGCTTGTAAGTCAGCCTGCCATAGATTCTATGCTAATACACAAATCCGTCTTAACCAAGAGTGTATACAGTTAATACTCCCGTATGAGGATAATGAATGCCGAATGTTACTCAAAATTCACTTTCTCCACTTCTACGTGTAATTGTTCCCTTTGAACCTCAGAGCTGTGAATGATGAGCACGAAGAAAGAGTTCACCAAATTATTACTAAGATGGAAAAAAATTACAAAGGCATCTGGAAACCCAGGATGATGGGGGACTTTTACTGGATTCTCTTACACGACATACCCAATGCAAAGTACAGGTGAATCGTCGCAAAAAAAAAACACACTTCTGAATGTCGACTGTACTATGACGGGTATCTATGGTATTATCCAAGTAATTTATTTCTGTCAATGCTCTCTATCTATGTTGTTTTTTTATTTTTTTATAATATGTGTTTGTAATAGATAAAATAAACAAATAGTGCCGACCGCTTTCCACAGCATCCAGCAATAAACGACATCATCAAAAGAAGTTTGGATGCAGCTGGGTTCCCTTCCCAAATCGAACCCGTAGACCTCGACCGTGCTGATGGAAAGCGGCCGGACGGCATTACCATTTTCCCTTTTAAAATGGGGAAGTCGTTGATTTGGGATGCGATCTCTGCGAATAGATTTTCGGCCGGTAATTTGATCAGGTCCGCGTTTGAGCCGGGATCTGCCGCCCGGGAAGCAGAGATAAAAAATAAAAAATAGTTAAATATTCTTCTCTTGCTGATAGATTTTTTTATACTCCTGTGGCAGTAGAGACTTCAGTGGTTATTGGCGCTCGTTCGATGACGTTCCTTCGGAGGATTGGCGCAATTGCGTCTCGATTAAAGGACGAGCCTCGCGAAACGAAGTGGCTCTTGAAGCGTGTCTCACTGGCGATGGTTCGAGGTAACGCTTTCTCCATCAGAGCGGCTGGCAGAGGATAGAAAAAAATTGTTTATAGATACGTTGTTCTGGAAATGTCATCAGTGGTCAACTGATCTTGCTCTGTTTCAATAAATTTTCCTAAAGCTCTAATAAACAAATTATATTTTGAATTTATATGGAGTATAATAAAAATGTGATGTGTGAAAGCAAAAAACAAACTAGGGGGTGATAGAGCAAAACTTTTATGAAATTGAATTCCCCTCATGAAAATGAGTAATAAAACACACCTTTTCCTATGCTTGCCACAGAAAATTATTTTTGTTAAACTGATGTAATCAGTGTGAATAAATACGAATTATTGCATTTCCTAAGCTATTGTGTGACGGTTTGCCGAATGAGACTAATGTGGTATTTTGACTGGGTACGCCATTTCAAATTACTACACCGATATCCGTCACGATACCGGCAGATCTATGCAATGAAGGATTTTATACAGTATAATTATAAATAAATAGTGGTTTCCTCAGTAAAATCCTTTGTTTATTTTGAATTTTAGCATTATTTTAGCATGGACATTTTAGGAGCATTTTAATTCTGCATATTTGAATAAATGCACCATTTCAGGCACTCAGATGTTCAGATAAATTGTATTTTTCTTCTAAATCATAGAAGGGGGTCTGTTTCATTTTGACGTGATTTTTAGTAAGAAATATACATTTCAATTTTGTCTGTATTTCTTTTTACTAATGTTCACCCAATTCAAGGCCCAAGAGCCACTCTAAGCAGACGGTTACTGTGTGGGATTAGATGAGCGCAAGAAAAGGCAAGTTCAGTTTATGAGTTTAAGTAGTAAAGATAACGGTTAATATATACACACACACACACACAGACACACATATATATATATATATATATATATATGTGCGTGTGTGTGTGTATAGATAGATAGAGAGATATGAACAGATCGATATATATATATAAAAACAGAGAGAGACAGAGTGGGATAAATAAATAATGAACATATATATATATATATATATATATATATATATATATATATATATATATTAGGTTGGTGCAAAAATAATGTCGTTTTCTCACATAGTAACATTTGTGAGAAAACAACATTCTTTCTGCATCAACCTAATATATATATATATATATATATATATATATATATATATATATATATATATGTGTGTGTGTGTGTGCATGTATGTATGTATGTATGTATATAGAAAGAAATATGAACAGATATATATATATATATATATATATATATATATATATATATATATATATATATATATATGTATATATATACACATATATATATAGAAAGAGAGAGAAATAGAGAGAGAGGATAGATAAATAATGACATGTTGATATATATATATATATATATATATATACATATATATATATATATATATATATACATACACACAGAGAAAGATAGATAGATAGATAGATAGATAGATACGGACAGACTGAGATAGATAAATAGCCAGATAGATTTATTGATCAATCTTCAACTAGCCCGCTAGATAATGGAGAATAACTGACCAACATATAAAAATTGAATTGACTAATCGTTGTGATATACAAAACAAGTTAGAAATTTCTCAGATAAAAACAGAAAACAATGAAGTCCATGTTTATATAACGACTAACGTTCATTATTCCTTGCTTTGTATTCGAGATGAAACTATATATTAACTATTTCTTTATGACTGCTACAGAAGTAGGCGTTACTTTATACGCGCTAATTAGTGAACAGGTAAATACATTTTTTTTTTGGCGTCAGTATCAGCCAAAGCCCATCAACAATGTTGTTCTTGATACTAAACAAAGAAACGAAATAAAATGCATGATAAAAATTTAAATATGAAATCGTTTTTCTTTCTTTTATTCCGCCATAGTTTCTTTCTTATTTTCTCTTACATTAACGTTTTTGTATATCGAAAGTTTTTTTTCTTTTCTGATTCGTGCCTCGTTTTGAGAATGTAAGATTTGTATTGCTATAAAACCATTTTTGATATTCCTTTTATTTTTATACATTTTTTTCGTGATTACTTTTTATTAATTTATATTTCCTTATCTCTTCTTTTCTTTTTATTCTTTTTTTCCTTTAACATTTTCCCTATTATTCTTCCTTTCCTATTTTCTTTCTTTGTTTTGCTTCCATTTCGGATAATTCTGATTTTCAATGATTTTGTCATTTATTTTTCTCATCTTCTTTTTGTTACTCGTCATTTCTTTAACGGTTATTCACTGTCTTGAGTTTTCTACAGCATTTAAAAAGTTGCTTTCTTTTTTTCCTCTTCATCATGTCTTCATTCTCTTAGCTTTTCTTTATCATGAAAAAGTTTCTCCTTTTTATTTGACACCTTTATTTTTCAACATTTATTTCGAAGATTCTCATGCAAAAGTATTTCAAATCTATTATGTTTAAAAAAAAAAAATGTCCGTCTCGGAATATTTCCAAATTCAATTTTTCTGGTTTAACATTTATGGCAATTCAATTAAATTTTATATAAGATGTAAATGGATTTCTTTCCACGGATGTCATGCTCCCCAATCCTGTGTGAATATCCGCATCCATTACAAATATACGACAATAATTCAAAAATTATCTACATTTTTGCCATAATATATGTTTCAAATTGTCTCACATTGTTTTCCTCATGCAGAAGGCTGTGGGACAATTAATATCTTATGCCATTATTTTCTCTTCGAGTTCCATGTTTGTTTTTGATGTTTTAGAAAATTCTATTTGTTTCTTATATTGTAGCTCCAGTCCAGTCAGCCAGTTATGTGCCGTTCGTTATACACGCTTAGGCGATCATTTATCTTTCGATACATGACTGACGAGGCAGATTTTTCCGCAGTAGGTTTCTATTTCTTTCTTTAGTAGAACAGTTAAAATCCAAGGCTATACAACCCGATCTGCCCTGCTATTTACCCATATCTGGGGGAGAAGAAGAGGATTTATACCTTTCCCAAGGGAGCATGTAAGTGAATTTCAGTCAGTTATATGCCGTGCGTAATACACGCTTAGGCGCTCATGTATCTATCGATACATGACTGACGAGTCACATTTTTCCGCAGTAGATTGCTATTACATTCTCTGGTAGACCAGTTGCCATCCAAGGCTATAGAACCCAGTCTGCCTTGCTTTTTTACCCATAGCTGGGGGAGAAGAGAAGGATTCATACCTTTCACAACGTTATTAGCGCGTAAGTGAATTTCAGTCAGTTATATGCAATGGGTAATACAATCTTAGATTATCATGTATCGAAAGATACATCACTGACGAGGAAGTTTTTTTCCGCAGTAGATTGCTATTTCTTTCTGTGGCAGACCAGAGGCCATCCAAGTCTATAGACTCAGGTCTCCCCTGCTATTAACCCATAGCTGGGGGAGAAGAAGAGGATTAATATCTTTCCCAAAGGTATTAGCACGTACGTGAATGTAATGGATTCGACCGGAAGCCCTGCTCTGATCTTCGATTCCTTAATCTAACCCGCTATCTATTCCTCCCATCGTACCTCCAGCCCATAGTTTTCATTCCCGCAATGATATTTTTGATCATGAATCAGAGAAAGAGTTTGTATACAGCTGACAGTTTAGTTGATACCATTCTGGTGAGGTTTTCTTGCTGCTCTTACAGTGTAAACATGACCTCTCCATAAGCAGTTTTATTTTATTAAATAGTGAAATTAATAACAACGGGCCAAAATTAGGTCCGACTAAAAAGTTGCAGGAATCGAAACTGCATCCCATTTTTTAAAACAGGGAACTCACTTTTTGAAGCAGCGTGTACCTCTAACAGTTTGCTCACAGTGTACATATTGACAGGCCAAGGTTTTGATATAGGAGGATTGTCACTAATTTCACAATTTGATAAAATAGAATACATACACACACACACACACACACACACACACACACACACACACACACCCATATATATATATATATATATATATATATATATATATATATATATATATATATATATATATATGAAGAAAATATACGGGAAAAAACAAACAAAAATCCTTACAAGCAATAATGCTGTTTTAATGTTAATATGTCGACTCGGACGTTTCGGTCAATAAACCATCTTCAGGACATATTCAATAACTAAAAGTTTATGCGATCAACGTTTAGTTTTAAACATGGTCACGTTGTCACCACGTTTGGATATGTCTTGTTCTTGTGTCCATCGTTTTTTTCATGTTAAGTTTGATAATGTTATTTATATTTTATATTTTATATTGAATATGTCCTGAAGATGGTTTATTGACCGAAACGTCCGACGTCGACATATTAACATTAAAACAGCATTATTGCTTGTAAGGATTTTTGTTTGTTTTTTCCCGTATATTTTCTTCATACTGTCGGATTCTATATCCATATATTTGCTTACATATATATATATATATATATATATATATATATATATATATATATATATATATATACACCTGAATTCAAAACCTGCGGAGGGTACCATGTGGCACGTAGTGCACCAGGTCTGTGTATTCGTCCCTTCAAAAAGTCTGGATGGTCCTGCACGAAACCTTCAACAATATAATCAATTCTCAAGTGCTGTTGTCGGTTTCCTGGGAACTGATCTGCTTGACCCTCAACGTCTAATTCGACGGGAGAGGGGGAGTAGTATATATATATATATATATATATATATATATATATATATATATATGTGTGTGTGTGCGTGTGTGTGTGTGTGTGTGTTAAATAATACTTTAGCATACTATTAATTTTTAGAGTATGTATATCTCTGCTTCCGACTGCTTGATGTTGACGATGGGGTCAGATACAATAATAAAGGATGTCGATTTTGATTGGCTGAGCTAGCGCGGGAAAGAAGATAAGAGACGGGTTTCAGCGTGATAAGTCTTAACCATCAAGAAATGTGTTTCTTTTCGTATCTAAAACGACTCCCCATTGAGCGAGGAACCACCTCCACTGGATAGTTTGGACATATCGACATTAATAAAAATATTTAAATGAAAATTCTCCGTGCTTGATGTAATTCATTGCCAACTAAAATAACTAGCGATCGCCGGGCATGGGAAGACGAGATGAGATCAGAACCACTGAGGTGATATTTAAAACTGACACACATATATATATATATATATATGAAGAAATATAGTCTTAAGGTGTGCTATATTTATGGAATAAAGTGCTCAATATCAGAGATAGAGCGTGTGTAAATATAAAAGTGAACATAGAAGTCAACACTTAGAGGCGACAGTCTGTTTCATGCTATATGCAATCGTCAAGCCACCGTGGCTTGACGATTGCATATAGCATGAAACAGACTGTCGCCTCTAAGTGTTGACTTCTATGTTCACTTTTATATTTATATATATATATATATATATATACTACTCCCCCTACTATATATATATATACTACTCCCTCCACATTATATATATATTTATATATATAATGTGGAGGGAGTAGTATATATGTGTGTGTGTGATATTAACATTATTTGGACTATTGTCGCCATATTTATTACCCCGGCCTACTTCAGTTAGTTGGAATGTCGAACTGCTTTAACCGGGTATTGAACTCACACGCTTTGGGTCCTGTCTGGATCTAACCAACGCCTTTATCCACTGTGCCATGTGTCCATGAGGACACCTGTGTATGAATTTCTGGGTATTAAAAACCTAATGTCTTCAGCAACCATTTAAGGTAGTGGAGAACTTGGACGGGAAATTAACAGAAGATAACTGATAACTGACATCCATTAAACATGTCACAGTGAAATAGTCCGAATAATGTTAATACCATATATATATATATATATATATATATATATATATATGTGTGTGTGTGTGTGTGTGTGTGTGTGACACTAGCGGTTGCGTGAAAATTACATGCGAGAAATACTTAAGGCGAGAAGAAGCTATCACGAAAGACATACTGAGCGATGTTATTTTTTAACAAATAAACGTGGTAAAGATTTTATTTTCATTTGCGAAGAAAAGTTTTTTTTTTTTTTGCAGAAGATGGGAAAATTCATAAGATCTCGGATCTGTCGGAATTAATTTATGCTAAGACGCGGCGAATAAAAGATAGCAATCTGCTCATGGAAATAATGAAAATTTCAAATTGGTCAAGTGGCCTACAAAGCAGAATGCTAAAAGATAATGGATGCGACCGAAAAAAATAAGGTCAGTTTAGACCACCCACAAAGAAAAGAAAAGAAGGGAAATGTGAAAAAGAGAAAGAATAAACCATTAACTATCTTTCGCAGAGACATTTGCTATTGAGAAATGACACCTGTTTTATGTCCAGACCTAGACATGAAAAAGTTTTGTTACCGGGACAGATAATTGGCGACAGGGTGCGAAGACGTTCGGTTGACCACCCATTTAACGCCTGGCGAAAATCTCGTTGACGAATTCCTGATGACATTAAATTAAGATAGAGATTAAGGACCACAATATGAGTCTTAGAGGTCTGGTCGAGGAAAAGAAAGAAAAGAAAAAAGTAAGATATTTTTTTTCTTTGAGCGATAATTGTAAACTGAGGCCAGGCTGGCCACACCCGCGCTGCCGAGCGTCATTGGCTGAGTGGTGGCGTGAGCAGTGGGCGGAGATAAACATATGAGAAGGAGGGGAGGCCTATTGACGCCTCTGAGAGGATTGGTGTGAAATACCACTATGAGAAAGAAGGGAAACCTGTTCACGACCTCTGAGGGATTGGTGTGAGATACCAATATGAGAAGGGAAGAATTTAATCCCTTAAGAAACCCTCTAAAGCAGAAAGTAGCGGACTTCCAAAAAAGGGAAAATGATAAATTTTCCTGTCCAAAAACAAAGAAAATCCTTATTTGGAATTATCGAGGAAACCAAACCACGACAGGCCCCCACCCGGTTTTGGTCGGCGTCCATATAAACAGAGTCGCAGCGAGTAAACGGCAGTTGCAGTTCCGAGAAGACGCAGACGCAGACGGACGCAGACAGAGTTGAGCTGTGAGCTCGCAGACCAGACTCGCAGGAACCTGACTGTAAGTTCCACGCAGTTTTACGAATATCGCCTGAAGACACCAAAAACCAGTTATTGAAAAACAAGATATTAAGACTCGCCTAACAAACGCAAAGAGTCACGTATCCATAGAAGCGGGTTGCGAGAAAGACGCAGTCCTGTATTCAGAAACCAGATATAAAACTATTTGTTATTCTTTTTTTAGCACATTTGAATCTTTCGAGTTGTTACTTTATTTGCTTTTACATATACTTGTGCGATGTCACCTTTGCTCGAAATTCGGCTTGCATTACGGCCCGGCGATTGATTGACTTCGTCTACCTAAGATCAAATCACAACGTGGGTAGGTTAGACTAGAAGTCAAAGCAGTTACTTCGGTTACCAGACGAGCTGGAAAGAACAAAGCTGATATCGAATCTAACCAGATTCCCATCCGAATCAGCCAAGGGTTAGAACGTCACATTTGGCGACGCGACCAATACCAAGTCACATTGGTCGTCACAGGATAGGACGGGCGCGAAAGAGACCGGGGTGACGTCATACACACACACATATACATATATATATATATATATATATATATATATATATATATATATGTGTGTGTGTGTGTGTGTGTGTGTGTGTGTGTTTCTGTTAGTGTGTGTTACATATCCCTTTATTGGGATGATCTCATCTCGTCTCCACATGGCCAGTGAGCGAAATAAAGCGTTCAGTTCGACATTCATCCACCTGAAGAAGGCCAGACCGTACAACGGTCGAAACGTTAAAATAAATATGGAGACAAGAATGCCGACAATAGTCTGAATAATGTAAGCAGTGTACATAATACATCATCTCAGAAATATAGTCAGATATCGTATTAAACCATAAAATCCAAAATGACTTCATATGTAATTTTGGATTGTATGGTTTGCGACTATTTATTTGCCCTCTTTAAGAAATACATGAAACCCTATGGATCGGTTTTAATATTTTATAACTCTAGGATCCACTTCGATAATATGCCAACGGATTTCTTACCTTTACTATATACATATATCGTGGACTAGGCGGTGGAAGGAAGCGAAGAACTCCCCGCAGAAAGAAAATTGGATATCTATTATTTACATTTTTTCGGACTTTTTTCTCATCTTTATTGTCATGTTCCCGACATTTCGACTGCTCTACTCTCTGGCCTTCAGCAGGTGATTGAAATTTTGAATTGAACTCTTTATTTTGTCTACCTGGGTAGATTGCTCTAGTTCAACCTTCCCTGCCCCTTTCTGGATGTCTCAGTTATCTCACTTTAATTCAACTCATCATTATCGTAGCCAGGTATTGAAACTCACAATTCTTCGGGTCATGCCACTGGATAAAACCAGCGATTTTATTGGCGAATAAAAGGGTTCAGTTCGAAATTCCAATTAACTGAAGAAGGCCGGAGCATACAACGGCTGAATAGTCGAGAAGATTACAATAAAAATGAGGAAAACAGCCTAATCAATGTAAATAATGTAAATAATTACGATACTCATCTCAGAAATATAGACAATATATTTATTACTATATATCTTGATATCTAGCAATATAAATAGAGTAAATTCTTTCATAAAATTTACATTGGTCCACTCATAGATAAATAGATAGATATAAATCTTTTCCTTCATATTTGAACATACTTCAACTATAATTTCCAGAAGTAGACTGGCTGTCCTTTTATTTATATGTGTGTCTGTGTATATAGATAGATAGATAGATAGATAGATAGATAGATAGATAGATAACAGAGTTAGAGAGATATCAACATAATTGCATGTAGATAGAATAATAGATGGATATTAACATAATTGTATAGATAGACAGATATGAACAATATGACACAGATAAATAGATAGATAGATATTAACCTAATTATATAGATAGATATAAACAACATGCTCTAGATAAATAGGTAGGTAGATAGATGGGAAAGCAACAGATATATATATAGTGGCTGTAGGAGTAATCAGGATCTGAAAAAATATCTTATATATATATATATATATATATATATATATATATATATATATATATATATATATAAACGCTAGCGTCCCTACTTAGTGATATGCTCATAAATCCGTACTTGTTTTCTATTATCATGTCTAAGCTAGATAGCCTCAAAGCATTTGGACTTGTAAGCATCCCTGCAATAGTCCTTATGATATATGCTCCCCAACTGACTCATGTTCTGTCTAAACGGTACACTAAGTATCTCGCTGCTTTTTCTGTCTTTCCTGTCTAAGAACTTGGGTGAACCATCTGGTCCTTCTAACTATCGCCCTATCAATCTTCTACCTCTTTAAGTACTAGTTTCTCTAATCAACTCTCAATTCGTTAAGCATCTGACCTTGCAACATGTTCTTTCAGAGAAGCAATATGTCATTAGCAGCTGTGTTTACGGTTGTTGAAAGTGTCTATCAAGATTAAGTTTTGCGATATCAACGGCCACTCGTTGCTACCTTTATTTAATGGCAAAGAATACTTGTGTTTACTTTCGTATTGCTCGTTGTAGTAGAGATTTTATAATCGCAGATAAAATTATAGTAACGCCGTTGAACAATACTGTTGCCAGGCGCCTTTGAATAACAATCGCACTAATAGAACTTGATCGATAATACTCGCTCGAAAAGTAATTCGTATAGTGATCCGAATAGTAATCCGTATAGTGATCAGTATATAGAAACAGTATAGTGAATAGCATAGAGAGAGAGGATAGTGTAGAATAGTGATCCGTATAATAATAGAGGATAGACTAGAAATATTGATCAATTAGACGCCACGCTAATTCCCATATGTACCTTTTCTTTGCTATCACGTGATCTACTTATTCAAAATTGGATCGCATGTGTTTGTTCTCTGGTGATCTGTCTCCAAATTCTAGTGTCGGCAGCGAGAGTTTCTTCATATATAACATTAAGATAAGCACTAAAGCTGATAACACAACCATTATTCCCTGCCTTAATAATAAGTGTGAGCGGTTCGATAAAGTCAAATTAGAAGTTCAACATGAAATTATTTACTTTCCGTTGTTAACTGGGGCAATGAATAGCATGCAATTTTTAATGGCTCCAAATCGAAACTGCTCTCTTTTAATGTTTGTATTTCTGTGATGAGGTATTGTAATTGTATTATTTACATTGTTCGGACTGTCGTTTTCATCTGTCTTCGTTGCCATATACAAGACGTTTCGACCGTTGTACACCCCAGCCATTATCAGGACCTGCCTATATTTCTGAGATGAAGTATTGCAATTATTTACACTATTTACATTGTTCGAACTGTTGTCCTCATCAATATTTGTTGTCATATTCACGAAGTTTCGACCGTTGCACGCTCCAGCTATTATCAGGTCTGTCTATATTTTTGAGACGATGTATTGTAATTATTTACATTATTTACATTGTTCGGACAGTTGTCCTCATCTATCTTTGTTGCAATATTCACGACGTTTTGACCGTTGTACGCATCAACCATCATCAGGACCTGTCTATATTTTTGAGATGTGGTATTATAATTATTTACATTATATACATTGTTCGGATTCTTGTCTTCGTTTATCTCTGTTGTCATATACAAGAAGTTTCAACAGTTGTACACTCCAGCCATTATCAGGATTTCTCTGTTATTCTGAGACGAGTGATTGCAATTATTTACACCATTTACATTGTCCTCGTGTATCTTTGTTGCCATATTCACGAAGTTTCGACCGTTGCACGCCCCAGCAATTATCAGGATCCATGTGTATTTTTGGGTTGAAATATTGTAATTATGTACATTATTTACATTGTTCGGACTTTTGTCCTTATCTATCTTTTTTGCCATATTCACAACGTTTCGACCGCCGTTTGCTCAAACCTTTTTCAGGTGATTGGAATTTCGAACTAGAACACCCCAGAGAACGAAATAAAGAGTTCAGTTCAAAATTCCTAAGACCTGAAGAATGCCGGAACATACAAATATACGTTGTAATAACCAAACTGTGAAACGAATGAGAGACAACCAAACGTGAGAAAAAAACAAAAAAACTCAAAAACTTTATCAGGAAAAGAGAATGGAAATATGTTGAAAAGCCTAATCTATTAGAAAATCTATCGATTATAAAGATTTCCAATGCAGAATGAGACGCCCTCAGTTACGGTTTAAAATTTGGCATCGTATCTGCAAAGTAGACATAGTAGATGCTATAGTAAAAAATCATAAACAAAGTCAATCCGAGTTCACCAAAGGTATTTCAATTCAAGGTATTATCACTGTTACTATAGAAACCAACAACGAAAATACATTATCAATGAGAGAGATAAATGCACTAAATAACCTAGCGGGCACTAAAGAAATCCACATCACCCCCTCTGACAAGGGGTGGGGCTATTGTCATCATGAACAAGTATATATAGATAGATTAAATAAAGTCACTACTGAACGATAACGACACATACGTAAAACTAAACAAACAAACAATAAATGTTGAAACACCAACAATTAACAAGGAAATCAGAAAACAGGTGAGTAATGGATATCAGCTTGAACTGAGGAATCGTGGAGCTGAGTTCGAATTCCAGTCGAACCCATTACAATCACTTACTTCCCATGAAAAAGGTATGAATGCTCCTTCCCCCCAGCTATGGATAAATAGCAGGATAAACCGGGTTCTATAGCCTTGGTTGACAATTGGTCTACCGCACAAACAAATGGTAAACTAATACCGGAAATAAATTTGCCTCGTCAGTCATGTATCGAAAAATACATGTGCGTGTATCTCGCCTGGCACATAACTGACGGACTGATCCTTGGTAAATTTATGAATCATCCTCTTCTTCCCCCCAGCTATGGGTAAATAGCAGCAGTGGCCGGTTTCTATAGCTTTGGATGACAACCAGTCAGAAAGTAATGGTAACCTACTGCGGGTAAAAAATACTGCCTCGTCAGTCATGTATCGAAAAATACATGATCGCCCAAGTGTGTATAACGCATGGCACATAACTGACGGACTGCTCCTTGGTAAAGTTATCGTCTTCTTCCCCCCCCCCAGCTATGGGTAAACAGCAGGAGAGGCCAGGTTCTATACCTTTTGGATGTCAGCTGCTCTACCGCCGAAAGAAATGACAACCTACTGCGGGAAAAAATTGCCTCGTCAGTCATGTATCGGAAGATACATGATTGCGCAAGTGTCTATCACGCATAACACATAATTGACTGACTGACTTTCCAGTCAAATCCATTACATTCACTTACGTGCTCATACCGATGGGGAAGTTATGTATCGTCTTCTTCTTTCATGCCTTCAACTATGGGTAAATAACAGAATAGACCGCGCACTATACTCTTGGCTGTCAATTGGTCTACCGCAGAAAGAAATGACAAAAATATGCCTCGTCAGTCATGTATCGAAAGATATATGATCTTCTAAGCGAGTAGCACGTATGGCACATATTTGGTTGAATTAAAAATGTAAATAATTCATGCTACAGACTCATAGTATATCACCCCCAAAACCCCAAAATTTACAGTCTCCCTAAACTCCACAAAACTGGTACTCCAATGTGTCCCATTGACTCTCGAATAGACAGCGCATCCCACAAATTTGCGAAAGTCATAACAAGAATTTTAAACATTCTGCTTGGATCAATTATTCCCTATCACATAAAAACTAAGGGAAGTGAACATAAACGATGAATTCATGGAGAGTCTCTATATAAAATCCCTCATCACCAACCACCCAGTGGAAAAATGTTTCAATCTCCTAAAAATAGCTTTTAACACAATTAAAGATAAAGCTCTTTTTACTTACAGATAAAATAATAAAAATCTTGTCTCATCACTAATCAATGCTAATTCATATTTAATAATGATTGTTACAAAAAATTGAATTCCCAATATCATCATCTCTCGGGAAGAATGATGGCATGTATATTCTTAGAATATCTCGAATCCAATCCTTTCCAAATTATTTTACACAATCAATCAACAATCAATCGTTATATTGATGTTGTTCTACTTAAACGTCCACGTGATACTGATTCATCTGACCTAGTAGATCAAGTCAAATTCAATATAATTTACAGACGAAATAGAAGAATACACTTTCTTGTCTTCCTTGATATCAAGCTACACCGTACTAACAAAGGTTTAAAACACGGTGTCCGTCGTAAATTAACCTAAAAAGAGACCTAATAAATTTATATTATCATCATAACAACAAAATGAAATCCGGCATAATCATCAGATTTTACCTAAGAGCACTAGGAATATACAGCCCAGATTATTTACACGGGAAAGAGAAATACATTGAAAACACTTTGAAACTTCCCTAGTATTTTATATTCAATTCGAAAAGAAAGGCACATAAATTATTCCAAAACAAAAAATCGCATCTCTTGAGAAAACCTGCCTTCTAATTCTATCACATTTACAATAAAAAAAATCTATCAGGAACTCAACATAAAAGTTGTTACTAATATATCCAGAAGAATAAAAGACTTAGATATTGCAATAAGATATGCCTGAAGGGGGATTTTACTCTATCGACTGTAGTAAATGTCCCAAAAAATAGAAAAGACAAAACTCAATGAATCAAAATAAAAGACCATATGAACACAAAAGGGACATTTTACAAAATAATGCATCAAATGCGTTGGGTGCCCACCGTAAGGAGGCTGGCCGCAATTTTGACATAAACGATGTAACTGTGATAACAGGAAATAATCATTCACCGACAAAAACAACCGGACCTAATAAATTTATATTCTCATCATAACCACAAAATAAAAGGCAGCATAATTATCGGATTTTACTTAAGAACAGTAAGAATATGCAGCTCGGATTATTTACACAAAGAACAGAAATACATTGAAAATACTTTGAAGTTTCTCCAGTACCCTAATTATTTTTATTCTGTTCGAATCAAAAGACCCACAAATTATTCAAAAAAAAAAATAAATAAAAAAATAATAAAAATAACGGCCCATCCTGAGAAAAAAAAATCAACCAAAAAAATATATTATGCAACCTACTAATTCTATCACAGCTAATATCGAAAAGAATCTATCTGAACTCAACATAAAAATCGTTACTACGGCATTCAAAACAAATGAAAATAAAATGTCAATACTAAACACAAGTTGAACTTGACATACACTTTGTATTATGATTGACCACTCATAGGCCTGTCTCTTAAGGCGGCTAGCCAATCTCTATTGCAGACGCCTGCTCAGTTAAATTTTTCTTTTTTTCAACAACCAAAACAACTCCCCGGTGTTTTAATACGCTGAGCGGACTTTTTTACACTTTGTGAGAGAACTCATCATCTGGCATGATCGAAAGTTTCTGACTTCCGGCTAATACAATCATCGACGGACGATAAACGGTGCAATGATTTGAAGGTGTCACACTTTTTAAACGCATTCCAAATAGTGATAAAGTTAAAGGGTCCTCTTCCTGGCAATTCGAACGTGTTTAGCCCCTATGCCCGGGATTCATGGTCGGAAAACGAACATTCTAAACACTCGACCACACGCACATTTAGCTTTTTACACACGCACACACACAGAGAAAAAGACACACAAACACCCACACATACTTAGATATATTCTTTAGTGTTTACTGCGAACATTTCGTGGTTGCGTGTGAATATATATATATATATATATATATATATATATATATATATATATATATATATAAAGTAGATAAGTTATATAAAGTGATAAGTATATATATATATATATATATATATATATATATATATATATATATATGAAGTAGATAAGTCAATATATAAGATATATATATATAAAGTAGATAAGTCAAAAGAAAGGATACCGATGAAATCAGTACCAAAAATATTTATTAATATTAACCCGTTGACAAAAATGAAGCACGGTGATTGAGGTTTGAAGTTTAGAATTTTCGAACACAACTGTTTTCTTCATATATATATATATATATATATATATATATATATATAACTGAATGTAACTGAGATATTGATACAAATTAACACCTTACATCCCTTTTCTGTAAACAATTGCTCTGTCCGTTACCATAGAAATTTTGATTTCAATAATGAATATGCTTATAAAACGCGTAAATTTCAGAAATAATTTATTCCAAAAAAATTTCACTTGAAGATGGAACAGAGCTTAGTACTTTAATTAAATTTAATTCAAATAATTATATTGAAGTTTTCGGCTCTTGTTTTGAAACAGGAGAAATCTTATGTAGCGTGTTGGAATCATATTTTTAAATAAATAATTATATTTATGCTCTACTTTTGTATCGAGCACTATTTTTTAAAAATAATAAGAAAAATACTAAAGAACTTTCGATTATTTACATAACGAGTTCTTTCCTATTTTCTATATATCTTTATGTCTTTATTCATGTATATATATATATGTGTGTGTGTATTTGTATGTGTGTAAAGATTCAGAGAGAATATATCTGTAAACGTACAATATAAACAATGACAAAAGGAAAGTTTATCTTAGCCCACGCGTTTCTACATTTTTCGTTAGTCATATATATATATATACACAGGTTAACCCGGATATAACAGACCCGGATATAAGATAGATTATCTCTGGTCGCAAATTAGAGCCATACTTACCTAAACAAAATAGGCCAAACCCGGATATAAGAGAAAACCGGATATAAGAGACGCATGCGGTCCCGACAACTCTCTTATATCCAGGTTACACATGATATATATATATATATATATATATATATATATATATATATATATATATATATGTATAAATATGTATATATGTATATATATATATATATATATATATATAGATATATATATATAAAGTATGTATATATATATATATATATATATATATATAAAGTATGTATATATATAGACAGAAAGTTATGGTTTCATAGGATCATCTAAGTCTGAAAATACCATAACGTATAAATGAATATGTATATTTGAACCTTAAAAATTATATATATATATATATATATATATATATATATATATATATATATATAATGGAAGTAATTTATGCTTAGTTCACAAAATTGAGGAACAGGAAAAGTCGACATACTTTCATGGAAGAGAAACAAAATGTTTCTACCTTATATAACGCCAATGTGAAGAGAATGTCAGTTATTTCAACCATGTAAGCCAGTTGCTCCAAGCAACTGGCGTGTGTCATTTCTACAGAAGCCCCGATAGAGAGAGATGAAACCTAGCAATGACGGAATACACCAAAGACTCTACACGAACATCTGTCGTGGTTATAACCTCAAGAAAGTAAAAGAAAACGATGTCGTGTTGAAAGAAGAGCAAAGACGAAGAAGAAAAGAGAGACAACGAGTCAGTAACGTTGAAGCTGAAGATTACTTAAGGAAAAGTAAAGATGACGGAGAAGGAAATAGAAGACAAATAAAGAAAAAGAAAAAGGAGATATAAAGAAAGAAGAGAGTAACAAAAATAGAAGAAAGGAGAAGAAAGAAAGAAATAATGAAAAAAAAAGAAGAGAACGTTATTCAACAAAAAGAGGAGGAAATTAAATAGACTTATGAGTATAAAAGAAGTCAGTGAGAAGAGAAGGCGGTAATGATAAAAAGGCCGCAAGTGGGAAGAAAAAAAGGCGGGAAGAAAAGAAGTCGGGAGGAAATAGTTAAAGAGCTAAGTGAAATGATATAAATGAGGAGAAAATAGAATAAAGAAATCAGATTAAGATAGAACGAAACAATAGGCTAAGTTTAATTAAGAGAACCAAAGAGGAAGACATAGAAGTGTGGATCGCAAATAAAAGAAAGGAACAAAAAGAAATAGAATTGTGACAACTGAATGATACAGATGATAAACTATAAAGAAATAGAGAGAGAGAGAGAGAGAGAGAGAGAGAGAGAGAGAGAGAGAGAGAGAGGAAAATGGCTTATGGAGAGAGAAGAGTACAATCGAAAAAGAAGGGCGGAAAAATTTAAATCTTTGGAAGACAATTCTGATATACTAAGTTGACAAGAATGCCAGGAAAAGAAAAAAGATAATGTCAGTCTGTCGAAATTTTGATCCGGTAAGAAGAAGCAAGAACGTGATGAAACTTTTAGACGAAAGAAGAAAAAGACAGGATAAAATTGTAAAGAATTCAGATGAAAGTAGAAAGAATGGACGAAGAGAAAAATGAAGGAAGGAAGGAAGAAAGAAAAGTGTAGAAAGAAAAAGTGAGAAGTACTAATAAGAATGAGACAGTGAAGTAACAAAACACAAGAAGAAGAAGAAGAAGAAGATGATTATGATGATGATGATGATGATGATGATGATGATGATGATGATGATGATGATGATGATGAAGGAAATAAAAGAAAAGTGAAAGCGAGAAGTAAGAAAAGTGGAGAAAGAATATATGGGAAATATTAATAAGTAACAAGAAGAAGAAAAAGACGAAGAAGAAGAAGAAGAAAAAGAAGAAGAAGAAGGAGATGATGATGATGATGCAGAAGAAGGAAATAAAAGAGGAAAAGGGAAGGCGAGAATTAAGAAAAGGGGAGAAATACTAATAAGTAACAAAGCCCAAGAAGAAGTAGAAGAAGAAGAAGAAGAAGAAAAAGAAGAAGAAGAAGAAGAAGAAGAAGAAGAAGAAGAAGAAGAAGAAGAAGGGGGAAATAGTAGTAGAGGGAGTAAGAAACAGTGAAAAATAATAATAGCGAGAAGACAAAGATGAAGAAGAAATGAAAGATGATGATGGTTGGAGAATAAAAGAGTTATTACAGAAATGAACTGTATAGTGTTATGAAATTTTTGGAAAGCATTTAAAAAAAAAATGAAACAGAAGAGAAGAAAAAAGTAGATGAAGGATTGAAAATAGAAATGGTATGAATATGAAAAGGAGAAAGAAAAGAACAACGACAAAGAGAAAATAGTGAAAATAATTAACTAATGTGGAGATGAAATAGTCGAAAGGTAATACAAGAAACTTAAAGAAATCAACGGAGAGAAAAAGAAGGCAGCTGAGGATGGAGAAAGTTTAATGAAATGGCAATGGAAAGACCGAGAAACGTTTTCATTCAGGAAAATAAAAAGATCACGTGTTTGTAAGAAGTTAAAATTAAAAGCCTGAAAATCGAAACAAAGAATTTTAGAATTCAAAGAAGAGCGCAAAAAAAAAAAAATTCTGTAAAATAATAAGAAAGTAAAAAAAAAAAAAGACACAAAAATGTATTCTAAGATTGAACAAAAGAAACAGTTTCGAAGAGGATGGTGTGCAGGAGATGGCAGGGTTGGGAGCTCGAAGCGGGAAATCAGCGCGCAGAGTTCGAATTCCGTTCGAGATCGTTACATTGACTTTCGCGCAAATACCCTTGGGAAAGCTATGTAACCATCTTGTAAAATCCAGCAATGGCTTAAAAAACGGAGACAAGACTTGACTCTCTAGCCCTGTTTGGCAACTAGTATAATAGAAGAACAATGACTTTAAAATGTCCGTATTGTTGCTGTATCTACAACAGGTTAGCTCTGTCCGCACTGAAGAAACACCACTGGACCTAAACAGACGGACCTGCTCGAAAATGTAGAGCCGTGCCTAAGTCGAGAAATCAAGCTGATTTGCAGGTGCAGGTATAATGATTATGTGCAAGGAACGAACTATATTCTATATTCTATATTCTATCTGAAAGGAGAAGGCGGGAAACAAAGAGAAATTACTTGTTTATTTGCTTAGCGACATATTAAGATTTCATGGGTCATTTATTACTGAAATTAATTTTTCTTGCGAGTATTATTAATTTCTTTTACAAAAGATGTATTGCTGACATTTTTTTTCCAAAAATATACAGCCGGTAATTTTTTGATTTTGCAAATGTATAGCTAGTATTTTTGCTACAAAAATGTATTCCCACCTGTCGGCTGGGGCTTCTGAATACGATGAATGCACCTCTAGATAGGAGTAAGATCGCCACCACCAATCAATGAGGCGTCCTGGGTAAGACGATGAACTATATCTGGCAGTGAGGCCTCTGATCAGGTGGTTTTGCGGAGCGTGGAACCAATTCTTAATTGTTAGTGTCCCACGTCTACCTTGACCAGGGGTGGTATCACCTCTTAGGGTCTCAATTATGGGCAAATAGTTAACCGCCAAAATGGGGTCAAAACACTATGAAAGTGTAAAAATATGTCTTAATACCAGCAATAAATTTTTGAAGGAAAATGATATTACCAGCAATACATTTTTGAAAAAAAATATTACCACCAATAAAAGCCTTGTCAGCATTTAACGACCCATTTAGGTTCATATGCCATAAAATAAAACGAACCAAATCAAACTAACAATGTATTTTTATACTTTCATATTGTTTTGGCGCCAAATTATTTTCTCACGGACGTAATGTGACTTCTCTCTGTGTTTTCTACAATTATTTTCATGGGAACTGCTCTTAGGAGCTTTTTTCCCTAATTCCCCGACTACATGAATTTAAGCGTAGTTCTAGATTGTCATCTAGGTCTCACCTGTTTACTGTTGAAATATTTATATGTAACAGCTACTTCTGTTCCAACAGTTTCATTTCTCGCACTTCCCGCCTGTGGATATCACATCCGTTTATTCTATTCTCTGAAAACTACAATCTCCAAAGATTTAAATGCAACACCAATCGCCATCTTCTTTTTTCGTGAATCTCGATCATATTTTATCTTTTCGTCATCACCCGACTATACTCAGTCTTTTCTCTCAATTTCACTTCCTTTAACTCCCTGTGTGCTCAGGAATTTCCGCCTTGCTTGGTTTGAAATGATTTATTAAAAAAAATCTAGCCAACTCAACTGTAAATTGATGAGACCTCGTCCCTAGTATAGCACTTAAATTACTAAAGTCTAGGTACCATATCGAAGAGCTCATCCGAACGATTACCCTGAAAGTATTTTAATGGAAAAATGTAAGGACAGCGTCAATGAAACAGAAATAATTCGACAAACATTCCAAAAGAATTTTTCAAAGATTTAAGAATGAGAAAATGAAGGAAAAACTTTAAGAAACAAAGAAATTAGTCAGCAAAGTGATTTAAAAAAAAATGAGAGAATATAGTTTGACCTAAATAAGATACAAAACAAATACTGAAATTGAACATTGAAAAAATTGTCAAAGAAATCAAGAAAAAACAACTGGTCGAAAAAGGCACGTAGAAGTACTAATAACATGGTACGAATATAAGACAGCTCTGGTCTTTCGGTAAGTAGGAATTTCTGGTTTTGTGTCGCAGACTGACCAAGCCACCTGGACCAGATGAGTAGGAGATATTGTATTCAACCAACAAACCATGGCACTTCAAAGACGGACCGTAGAATCACTATAAGATCACAGGAGAAATATAGAATCATGAAAAGAAACAAAACGACTAAGAAAATAACACCTATAGTTCCGATATATCGATAAAGTTACCAACATAAAAACATCCTTGAGAGTAGTCATCTGAGATTAAAAAGGTTCTATTTTTTTTAAATTTTGGTCCGGGGTATAGTCTTTACGAAACTGCCTCTCTATATAACGATTCAGATTTTTGTACAAAAATCTTCATTTAATTATATTATATAAAGATAGTTTTATTATTAGTCTAAGTTTGATGCCCATTATTAAAAAAACTACAAAAAATTAGGAATTTTTTTTTTTAAATGCCCTGTGAAGTTTTCAAAATCTTTTACGCATTCCTGTGGATAATTCCTCACCGAACAGTCCATTTCTCGCATACACACCTTAGCAAGCCTATCGCCTCTCTACCACTTTTTAAATGACAAATGTGATGATTAGGTCCATTCGATAGAACCAGCAGTCCATAGTTTACAGCCAATTCCCATCTTGCTACGTCCGCAGTGTTGAATCACCGTCATTCCCTCCGTATTCCCTTGGCTGAAAGCTGATTTCCCGCAACCGCTACTTTCTGTAACAGACTCTTACGTGGAATTTGCCGAATGCTAGAATCTTTCTAGCTTCAAATCTAAGGTCTGTCTTTATCTATCCACCATATCCTCTTTCTACTCCATTATCTGACGTACATATCACACGCCGCTTTTATTAATGCTCTACCTTGAGTGGCTCTCAAGGTTTTTTTTGGATTAACTTTAGTTAGAAAAAGACGAGTAGTGGTTGACTATTTACATTATTTGGACAATTGACCTTATCCTTATCGCACTATTTATAACAACGTTTCGGCCATTGTACGCTCCGGCCTTAATTCGCTCACTGTTCTAGTTCCACGTGCCTTGTTTAATGGGTATCAGCTATCAGTTATCCCTATTATTTCCACTCTCCAATTCTCCATTGCCTCAAGGACACATGACAGAGTGGAAAAAGGCCTTGGTTAGATCCAATGACAGGACCCAAATAGTATAAGTTCAATACCCGGTTAAAGCAATGGAGAACTTGTAGAGAGGAATTAACAGGAGATATCTGATAACTGATATCCATTAAACATGACACGTGGAACTAGAACAGTCTATGCCAGGTAAGCGAAATAAAGGGTTCAGTTCGACATTCCAACCAGCTGAAGAATGCCGGAGAGTACAATGGCTGAAATGTTGTAATAAATATGGCGACAAAGATGAGGACAATAATCTGAATAATGTAAATAGTGTACATAATACCTCATCTCGGAAATATAGACAGATACGGAAGGGCGGAAGCGTTGTAATAAATATGTCGACAAAGATGAGGAGAATAGACCGAATAATGTAAATAGTGTACATAATACCTCATCGCAGAAATATAGACAGATACTGAACAGCCGAAACATTGTAATAAGTATGGCAAAAAGATGAGGACAATAGACTGAATAATGTAAATAGTGTACATAATACCTCATCTCAGAAATATAGACAGATACTGAACGGCCGAAACGTTGTAATAAATATGGTAACAAAGATGAGGACAATAGTCCGAATAATGTATACAATGTACATAATTCATCATCTCAGAAATATAGACAGATACGGAGGGGCGGAAGCGTTGTAATAAATATGGCGACAAAGATGAAGACAATAGACCGAATAATGTAAATAGTGTACATAATACCTCATCTCAGAAATATAGACAGACACTGAGTAGTGGCTGAATTGTTTGACCATTAACATTTCTAGCATGAGAACTCAGGTTCGAATCACACCATGTTAATCTTCCCAGCAAAGCGGTACTGCTACTAGAACTCAGGTGATTATGGGGAGTGAAAGTAAAAAATAAGATTGAAAATGGAGAAGACTGAGTAAAGAACAAAAAATGATCAGAGTTCATGAAGATCGGCGATTGACACTCAAAATTTGGAAGATTTTAGTTTTCAGAGAAGCATGAAATCGGAAGGTCGTTCCAAAAGGTGGAAAATCCGAGAAAAAATGTTAATGTACAAGGAGCAGTTGCATCTAACTATTTCAAGAATAAATCGCTGAGACCTAATTGCCAATGTATTAGCACCCTTAAATTCATGTAGTTAGGTCACCAGATAAAACCGTTCAACAGAGTAATTGCCATGAAAATATTTGTAAAAATATACAAAGGGATTTTACGTCAGGTCATTGAGAAAGTGACCGGAGACGAGATGTCTGGCCAAGATGGATTGTATTTCAGACCATTTTCAAGGCTATGTCAAGAACCTCGAGATGCAAGACAGGAGCATCAGACCAGATATGACAACACTATTCAATACACAATTAATTCAATTAATGGTAGATTTATAAATGTGCAAGATGGATTCTGACGACGAAAATCTTTTGTCACGACACAGTGAACCAACAGTCGTTGCATCAGACGTGGCAGATGACTCGATATAAACGACCACTTTGTTTCAGTGGCAAACCTGAGACAAAGATAGCGTAGAGTATTGCTCTCCTGGAGTTCAACATCAACCATCCTGATTGTAGGCAGACAAGTTTCTCTGTATTGATTAAATGAGAACAGTCTCGTTACGGAGGCGTTGTAATTTGCATCGTTCATATTTTATGTTACAAGGTTTTCTTTTTATAGTTTTTGATTTTTATGCACCATAGTGTGCGTGTGTGTGTGTGTGTGTGTGCGTGTGTGTGTGTGTATAGAGAGAGCGAGACAGAGAGAATTAATTAGGAATATTTGAAATAATCATAATTAATAATTCATCTTTTCTAGGAGAAACCTCAACAGAATACAGAAAGCACAAGACGGCCGTTTCGTCCTATATTTGGGACTCATCAGCAGTGCGCATCCACTACGGAGAATTGAAACCCGAGCATTTACGATAGGAAGCAAACACCATGCCATCGTTTCTCGGTGACGAAGAGGTAACGAATTAGACTCGATATAGCGCCGCTCGATCACAAATTCCATTGGAGAACTTCGAGTTTCTCTTTTACCCATAGGACTGTGCATCCCCTGAACTGACATATATATATATATATATATATATATATATATATATATATATATATATATATATATATATATATATATATAATATTAGTGGTAAATATACATATATATGCAAAATCCACAGGTGCATATACACACATGTATATTTTTTGAATAAAAAATTCCGAGAGGATAGAATCCAGGTAGAACTCAATGTCCAGGACAGAGTAAGGATATAATAAAAAGGCTTAAACACTAATATTCCATGGTCATAATTTATTCCATTGGAATCGTAAATACGATCCAATTCATCAGACCTACAAATTCAAAAAGAAAACAGAAAAAAACCTACTCCGGAAATAAAAATAGAATTTAGAGAGAGTGTAATTATGAGAGTGTCGGACGAATGTTAGTTTATAAGAGAGGGGTTTAACAGAGAGAAAATGGTAAGGAGCAATATATTGATTCTCTCTGTTAAACCCCTCTCTTATAAACTAACATTCGTCCGACACTCTCATAATTACACTCTCTCTAAATTCTATTTTTATTTCCGGATAGTTTTTTTTCTGTTTTCTTTTTGAATTTGTAGGTCTGATGAATTGGATCGTATTTATGATTCCAATGGAATAAATTATGACCATGGAATATTAGTGTTTAAGCATTTTTATTATATATATATATATATATATATATATATATATATATATATATATATATATTGAAAAATAAAAAAAAATATTAAGAAATTAAAATGTTCAGACACACTAGGTTGTATATTAATATTCTTCCGTTTTTTATTATTATTTCAGTTACATTCCTCGACTAGTTTCGGTCAACATGGCCATCATCAGGAGAAAAAAAATTCTGCTTACTGGTAGCAGTTAACAACAGAAATATATATATATATCTGCCGTGTATAACAGCAAATTTTTCCAATTTGTGAAACACCATAATTATCCCTCCCACAAAATGTTTAATATCTAAAAATCCACTGTACTAATTGAGTTTTTTTTTTCTAGAATGTCAGATAGGGCGGTTCGAAATCTTGACACAATATTTTGTGAAAATCACTGAAAAAACCTTTGATTTCTTCACCTAGAGAGAGAACAGGGTAAAATCGTTTTGTGTCGACCTAAAATGGGCAATATTGAGAGAAGGAAGCTCATTCACGCCTTCAGTAATGGCACCAACATTTAAGAAACATCAAGAAACGGTGAATAAATTTTGAAAAAGAGGGAACAGTAGAGAAGTAAACTGGATCAGGAGGTCACAACAAGAAGAGGGATCGTCATTTAAACTTAGAGCTAAAGAGATCAATTAGAAAAGATCCAACTGACTCCATAAGAATTTTGGCAGATCAGAGAGGAGTTTCTCTGTGGGAATTAAATGAGAGCAGTTCTATTTTGGAGGCGTTTACATTTACAAGCCATTGCTTGTCCCTGTTAAGCACTGTCGGATCTGTTGGATTTGCTACTAATACAGAAGTAAATGGTAATGTTATCTATATTAGTTAAGATACTGGCGGTTTAATGACATATTTCTGGAGAGACGATCGTTATAGAATTTCGAGAAAACCAAAATACATTTTGACACTAGCCATGTGAACGAAATTGCGCAAACAAAATTCCGAAAGCCCTAAATAATTGTGTTCTGAAAATGTCAACTGCCAAATTCTGCTAGAATACACGCTAAAATAGAGGCCAGTTCATCGGGTGCGCGTCTGTATAGACATCGCTTAATGAGAAACCTCGCATGGCTTTCTTGAAGGCGGAGACATCTATAAAGAAAATACGAGCAGTCTTAAAAGTTTGGATGTAGTATACCGAGTTTAGAATGTGCATTGAAATAGCGGATGTTGGCTTCCAAAAACTAAGCAAAGTATTAAGAAGCAAGAAAATGCTAATTCTTATCGGTGCTGATATATGACAGTGAATGCCGGATAGTTTCCACGGGGATAAAGCTGAGACATGAAGCAACAGAAATGTGATTCTACAGAAGGAAGGAAGCTGAGAAAAACTAATGTTTTGAAAATATAACGAAGAAGTTTTAAGAATAATGAAAAGTAAAAGAGACTTCTAACTAGAATCAGATGGAGACAATTGAGATTCTAGGGCACATAATGAGGAGAGAGGGCTTGGATATTTTGTTACTCGCGTGTCATATTGAAACAGAGGAAGAAGCGAATGACTTACCTATATAGCTAAAGAGAACGAGAATTAGGAGAGATAGCAAAAAAGGCAAACCTTACCAAGAACTACAAATAAGAAGCAATTGTGGAGAGCCATGATCGCTTATGGTCGCAAGGAACATGAACATAAGAAGAATAATTGAAAGAAAACAAATAAAACATAGTATTTCGAAAACAATTACAAACAAAACGGATATATCTAAATAAAGTTGTAATGCAAAATAGTGAAATGGCGTGATGGGATATGGGGAGAGAATTGATGCGAAAAAAATAGAAAGAAAGAAAACAAAACGAGCAAAAGTAAAAAATAAAAATAATCAGAAAAAAACCGATTGATATTATTAAAAGAACCACTAAAAAAGACAAAATCCTTCAATCAATCCAAATTATCATTGGTAGTGAAACTAAAAATCCTGATTCCTATATCCGAGTTTAATGTACACAGAATAGAGCCGTAAGCGAAAAATGCCATTTTTAAAAATGTTGACATGATAGCGCTTGACATTTCATTACGAGAAATATTGACCAAAAAGAGAAAGAATCGACTTTCCATGGAAATAAACAAGAGAAGAGAAAAATGATAACTAAGAATAGAAAGTTGAAAATAGACTTTTTTTTTAAAGTGAATTGGGAAAAGAATAAACAAGACGGCTACTTTATTTGAATGAACGAACGCGGAAAAAATGGCGACGATTATTTTCATGTTTTGCCGGTGGGTGGCGCCGTCAATTTTGTATCCACTGATTATTGTTGCCGATAACAGGAACAGATGGCTGTTAGGCAAAGAATTTAAAAGGAAGTGCTGATTTATGACTGGCTGGGGAGATTACATACAGAGACGGTTACATATATATATATATATATATATACATATATATATATATATATATATGTGTGTGTGTGTGTGTGTGTGTGTGTTTGCGTTTATGTGTGTTTGTGCTTATTCAAGTCACACTGAGAGTATAAATGGAGAAATATCTTAGCCGACGCGTTTTGTCCTCTGATGGACAAATGTAAATATTTTATTTTGCACCATTTATTTATAGACAGAATTCACAATGTTGTTTGAATTTTGAAACGAAAATGGCCAAATAAAAAAATCTCATGTCATTTAAAATATATAACACATTTTCTGAATTTCGTTTATTATTTATTAAATTACAGCAATTAGCTTCCTTTATAATTCAGTATTTATATATCATATATATCATATATATTATATACTATGTATATAATACATAGTATATTTTAACGCCATCAAAAATAAAGAAATAGCGAAAATAGACAAAACCTTCATATAAATGGGTAAAATTATGGAAAACAAAGCATAATATTTCTTTCTAAATAAATCCACATTACAACCAAAAACGTTTGCGGCACCCCTCTTCTCTTCTTTTTAATATATATATATATATATATATATATATATATATATATATATATATATATATATATAATAAAAAGGCTTAAACACTAATATTCCATGGTCATAATTTATTCCATTGGAATCGTAAATACGATCCAATTCATCAGACCTACAAATTCAAAAAGAAAACAGAAAAAAACCTACTCCGGAAATAAAAATAGAATTTAGAGAGAGTGTAATTATGAGAGTGTCGGACGAATGTTAGTTTATAAGAGAGGGGTTTAACAGAGAGAATCAATATATTGCTCCTTACCATTTTCTCTCTGTTAAACCCCTCTCTTATAAACTAACATTCGTCCGACACTCTCATAATTACACTCTCTCTAAATTCTATTTTTATTTCCGGAGTAGGTTTTTTTCTGTTTTCTTTTTGAATTTGTAGGTCTGACAGAGTAAGGATATAATAAAAAGGCTTAAACACTAATAATCCATGGTCATAATTTATTCCTTTGGAATTGTAAATACGATCCAATTCATCAGACCTACAAATTCAAAAAGAAAACAGAAAAAAACAACTCTGGAAATACAAAATAGAATTTAGAGAGAGAGTAAGTATGAGAGTGTGGGACGAATGTTAGAGCTAAAGAGAGGGGTAACAGACGACAGAAGGTGGGGGAATAAATCTTAACAGAGAGAAGTTTTAGAGAGGTGAGTCAAAGACGGTTTAAGTGAGAGAAATATGAATGTTGTCGGATGTCTAATACATTAAAGATGTAACCGGAAAGGATACATTTTGTGGTGACATACACACACAATAGACGATCAGAAGATCTTAAAGATCAGAAGAAGAGGGAGGGAGAGGAAAAGAAAAAGAGTAATGGGTGGGGGAGAGAGATGGGGCGGGGAAAACTAAACTGAAGGACATTTACTGAAAGGGCCGCTGTGTAATTAAGAAAATTTGACAAAATTAATATCGACTGCAGGTTACAAATCAAATATAAACATATAAAAAATAAATATAACGATTATCTAATCTAGCAATGACCTATATTTTATGTTCAAAAACACATGCGTATACACACATACACAATAACATATACACGCACATACATACATATAAGCGTGTACCCACATACACACACATATATATACCCATGTACACGCATACACACACACACACACACACATATATATATATATATATGTATATATATATATATATATATATATATATATATATATATATATGTGTGTGTGTGTGTGTGTTTATGCGTGTACATGGGTATATATATGTGTGTGTATGAGACCCAGGTTTCAATCTCCCCATGGTCGATTCGTGTTATCAGACTGGAAGGGTCGATATCAGCGTGGGACCCCTTTGGAATATACACACACACACACGCACACACACACACATATATATATATATATATATATATATATATATATATATATTTGTGTGTATTCCAAAGGTGTCCTAATGCTGAGATCCTACCCTTTCAGTCTGATAACACCAATCGACCATGGTGAGATTAAAACCCGGGTCTCATGGTCAGCATGCAAACGTCTCACTACAATCAAAAGCAAGGCAATAAAGCCAGTGAAATGCAAAATTGTTATTGAGTTTGAGAGAATCTGAGAACGAAAAAAATATAAGTAATGAGAAAGAACAGTACAAGAACAAGAATTAATGAGACACAAGATAAAGATTTATATTTCTAAGATCAATGTTGATAAGGAAGGAAGAATTTGGAAGAGAGTTTCGCAAGCCAGAAGTGCTCAAGAAGAAACTGTTATCATAAATCTTACGGTTACATCTAGTCATTTCAACGATTAAAGTATAACACCTTGCCAGCAATTTGGTACTGGGCTTAAATACTATAGAGGAAAGTTCATCAGAACTATTACCTTGAAAATATTAATGGGAAAGTCACAAGGAAACTACGTTAGGGCGGTGGGAATGTGACAGAAAATGAAATGCCAGATCAGGACCGCTGATATCGCAAATCCCTACATGTATTTCATTAAGAATCTCTAAATATAAAGCAGAAGCACCAGACCAATATTTTGAGGATGGGACAATGGTAGAGTTACTTATATGTAATATAGTTTCCGGCGAGAAGATGCGTGAACCAACTTTGCTGGCAGCAGACCGAGTAATATATATATATATATATATATATATATATATATATATATATATATATATATATATATATATATTGCTAGGACTGCTTCTAGGAAAGATGGTTCACCCTGTCGAACTAAGCAATATATATATATATATATATATATATATATATATATATATATATATATATATGTGTGTGTGTGTGTGTCTGTGTGTGTGTGTGTGTGTGTGGGTGTGTGTGTGTGTGTGTGTATATTGCTAGGTCTGCTGCGAGGAAAGTTTCTTCACCCTGTTGAACTAGGCACATTTACATGCCAGAAATTATATTACATATATATAATTCTACCATTAGACCATTCTTAGAATATTGGTCTGGTGCTTCTACTTTATCTTTAGAGATTCTTAATGATATATATATATATATATATATATATATATATATATATATATATATATATACGTGTGTGTGTATATGTGTGTGTGTATGTGTGTGTATATATATGTGTGCGTGATACATATATATAGATGTGTAGCGCTTGCTATGATTTTCCACGCCCACATTTTATTCGCCTACGATTGGCTAATAAATCAATATTACGTTTATATAGAACAATTTAGCCATCGCAGTCATTTCTTTGAATCCTTCGGTTTTCAGCTTGCTTGATTGTTCTGTTAGTACGAATGCAGTGATTGGTTAAATTTTAACCAATCACATATTTTAATGCAAGATTAATTTTTCCTGCGTTTCCGTGGGAGCCTACCGTTTTTTTTTTCTCAAAAGAGGCAGCTTTTCACAAGTCGTCAGTGAGATCCGATAAGATTCCAGTCGTCAACACAAATCCACGATCTTACTCATCACATTTTCAAACGCACACACAGACACAGATTTTCGGAATATAAACTTAACATTTCTCTCTCTCTCTCCAGAACTCTGTTTATTCTAACAATTCTATAACACAACAATATTTTTAATTAATTGTATTCTTGTGATATTTATTTTTAGCATGAATACTTGCTCCAGTGTTGATTTCTGAACATTTTTCTCTCAAGATCATATAAAATCCATTACAAATCAATCTACAATTAAGGGGGAATAACTTTTTTCCCATAATCTATACATTGAAAACAATTTTATTGCATGTTTCTTCTCCTATGTTATTTCAATATATATTTGTTGATTAAAAATTTGGAGTTATTGTTGTTTACTTGAAACCTGTACGTTGGAAATATCGTTAATATAAACAGTTGTGGTCTATCTACAAACCGGCCATTACATATGTATCACACACACACACATACACACGCGTATATATATATATATATATATATATATATATATATATATATATATATATATATATATATATGTCATGAAGAAAACAGCAGTACGTAAGCTGCCACTTAACAATATCCCTGAAGTGTAACGGGCGGCTCTTGACACGCTGACACACCGAGAAGACGTAATCATTACACAGGCTAACCAAGGTGGTGCCATAGTGATCTGGGGGATCAAAGAATACCTTAGAGGCCAAGAATCAACTAGCCGAGAAAAACACCTACAAAAACCTACCCACGGACCCCCCCCCCCGAATATAAAAAAAAAAAAAAACGTAACAAGTCCGCTGAACATGATGCTTCAAAATAAGCTGATTGACAAGGAAACATAAACAGTTACACCCACAAACATCACACCTGCCAGCTTCCTATCCCCTTGCCAAAATAAATAAATAAACAACCCAGTGAAGCCGGTCATTTCATCATTTAACTGCTACACAACTAAAATACCCAAATACTTAAGGCACTACATACATCCCCTAGCGAGGAAGGGAAATTCTACGTCAGAGACACAACAGACCTACTAAATAGAATTGATTATATAAAAACAATGCCAGAAAATCCAACTCTAGTAAGATCACTTTATTCAAACATCAGACACATCGAAAGACTAACCGCCCTTAAAGAAGAACTTGCTAAAAGAACAAAACCAGACCACCTCTACAGAAATAATCATAAAATTACTGGAACATATTCTTACATTGAATAATTTCGATTTCAATGAAAAACACTAGCTACACGTAAGAGGATGTGCCATGGTCACCGTTGAGGTCCATAATATGCGACAATCTTCATGGGAAAATTTGAGGAGACCCATATTTTTCCCTTCATCGGTAATGACTGCATATTCTATGCAAGATATATCGATGATATCTTCTTCATACACAAGGACAGTGAAAAGAAACTCATTGAATTCCTTATGACTGTAAACACGATTCACAGCTCCATTAATTTCGACCAAGAAAAATCAAAAAGATCGATAACTTTTTTTAGACACCCGCATCTACATCGATAACACAGATTTCTACAAACGACACTGGATACCAAAATTGCAGACACCCACAACTATCTACACTTTTGTCTTCCCACCTAAAACACCTCAAAGAGAACCGTCCCTATTCACAAGCACTTAGAATATCAGGTTCTAACAATGAAGAACTAAGTAAACACACTAAAAGTCTCGAGTATCAATTCACAACACGTGGCTATAAATAACTCCTAATCAGGGAACAAATAAATAAATTTCCATACCTAGAGAAAACACTCTAATATATAAAATTAAATATAAATTCTGACGCATTCTCTAGTAACCACTTTCAACGCCACACCTCCTCCACTATCTCTTTTAATCAAAGTCGCTGGAAATACTACATCTCCAACCAGATCTAAAAACTTCGTTTGAGGAAAAAGGCCTTCCAGCATATCGTAGACCTAAGATTCTTAAGAAAATTATAGGTGATAATTACATTTCTGATGATAAGGTAACCCGTAACAGACCAAGAATAAAAATAATAGAATTTTCCCAGCCATGTAAAGAACAAAACAGTCTATGTTGTAACCACATTTGACATATTAATTCGTTCAGTAGTTCATTCACTAAGTCTTCTTTCAAAATTTACCACAACTTTAAGTGTAGAATACATAACAACTTACTTACCAGAATGCCCACTGTGCCAGAAACAATATATGTGAAAATCTGAATGGCCCCTTCAGTACAGAATTAATAATTATGGGAATTGTATCAAGTCGGCTCTCCACGGAAGATCATTACCTGTAGAACAACATTTCCGCCAGGAAAAGCATCCTTTTAAAAGCCAGGCAAAATTCACAAAAATGAAAAAAATAGAAATAGACAGAAAAGATAACCTTAGAAAAATATTAAGGAACATGAAGACAAATAGTTTTTGCGCCTCAAAACACTTTGTCCAGACGGAGTTAACGACAAGTACAGTTACAATTAATATATAATCCCATATATCAAGACCTACACCAAAATTCTCACCCGCACTCGACAGACATGCTTGCAAAAGTTTTGAGTTCTCACACATATACACAGACTGACAAAAATATATACACTACACACATCAACACACACCAAAAATGCTAAAATACAATATACACTTTATGCACCCCTTCCCAGCAACCAATAAAACTGCAAAATGACCAAGGAGGGAATCCCAGGAATCTCCCAGCGTCTATCTTAAAAACCACTTGAAAGAGTCCGTTTAACTAATATAAGGTCTGACCAAAATTAATGATAAAAATGAATGCTACCGATAAAGTTCACTTTCTTCAGAGACATTCATTCACTCCTGTAGTTCACTGCTACTAACAAGCAGGGATTATTTTTTAGTCGAGGAACCCAATTGTTACACTAAAACAAAAATTATTAATATAAAACCCAATGTGTCTAAAAAAATTTAATTTTTAATATTTTTTATTGTTCAAAAAATATGTGTGTGTGTGTTCTCGCGCGGGTGGGTATGTTCTTAACTACGGGTTTAGATAATTTTTAACAAAACAACATTTATACTAATAATCAGAAAGAGACATTGAAAATTAGTGTTCCAGAGACTATGAAGAAATTGTAGTATCTGTTCCGTGGCCTTGACAAGCTATGACCTGCTAAGAGAAGCTTTGTGCTCGATTCCGTGTAAGCGGGGGTCGGGCAAATTTTGTTCAGCAGCCCGAGGGTTCGCGCAACGGGTTCCCACGTTAAATATTTCACCTTGTGTCACAACCTTACCCAGTCGTGGGGTGGGGTTCTCTGTTAAATACCTAAACGTTGAAAATAAGGACGATTCGAAGTGGCATGATGTGTCCTCGCTATACATATCTGGAATGCTGTAACCAACGCACTTAGATAAACACAAGTGGATATTTAATCAAAAATGAAATATTCCTAGACGAGAAAAGCGCAAGGTTCCTTTTAAATGTGGTTCATGACATAAAATGAGGTCACAATAGTATCAATGTTATTATCAATTAGAAATATTTTCATTTGTATTCATAATACGAGTTATTGTAATAATCCTTATAACCTACATTATACAATCTTACATAGATCAAATGTAATAATAAATGAATAAAGGAAAATATTCAAGAAAATCATAAGCTTAGGGGGTTTCATATTTATTGAAACAAGATAAAATATGGATGCCTCCTATTTTTGCACTTAGTTTCATTTTATTATTAATAATAAATACGTATATTTGGTTATTTGTTTCAAAAAAATAATGATTGTTATTATATGTTATGGTGTCCTCTCTCTAAACCGTCTATGTTGTACTCTTCCGCCTACTATAAGGCTAGTAGGAGAGAAGGCCTAGATTGAGTGCTGTGTCAACCGACACACACTCACTAGACGTATAATACTCTTCTAATGAACTTACTGCTTAATATATGGTATCTCTGTAACACTTGTTTTGTTAATTCTTTCTGCACCACTGTTGTTGACACCGGCATTTTATTTATTTTTTTAGGGTTTAACGTGAAGTTCGAATCTTTCGTTGCCAAGATACTGTGATCAAGTAAATGGTTTAAGAAATGACAAAGCAAGTGTTATAGAGATGTCCTATATTAAACAGTAAGTTCAACAGAAGAGTATTACGCGACTATTCCACTGTTCTCCCAAGGCCTTCTCTCCTACTAATCTTATAGTAGTCCAACATAAACTCTTTAGAGGAAGAACACCACAACATTATACATTTTTTTCTGGCAGTTATTTCAATATGCGTAATGCCGGCAAACCAGTTTGTATCTATTTATTTATTTACCATCAAGTCATTTGTCAGTTTTCCAAACTTGCAGATTAAGTCTTACGGTTTACACACACAGTGTCATCACATATGAAGTAGTTGCAAAACATCCTAAATATTAGTCTAAGTTCTTCAGTTCTCCTAAATAAGAGAAATGAATTAACAGTAATTTGTAGGCATTGTATAATGTTACTTTAAAATATACTTGAAATAAATTATTTGATTCTTTTTAAATTTTAATATTGGCATGTTTTTTTTTTTGGGGGGGGGCATCCAGTGTAACAAGTATCGTATTTTGGGTTCAAAATATATACAAAAATGTTTTAATTACACAAGATGCCCCTTTAAGAAAGTTCTGATATATAAAAAAAAATTAAATATTGAAATTGCTTAAAAAATTGTGTTAAAAATAACGCTCTACTTAACAGTATTTAAACATTATATTTGCAACAGAATGTCGTCTGTGGTGGATGTGCCTAATGTGTCAATTTGCCCAGACATGAATTAATAACCTACCAACCCCCACCTTCTGAGTTTACTCTTCATTTTTCTATTTTAGCTTTGATTTGTCTTTTGACTGGTTAATCATGACATGCCCACATATGTATTTTGGAATTTAGGTTTTCCCCCTCCTTTTTAACTCTCAAATCAGCTGGCGAATTCTTTTTCTGATTTCCCAAGTAAATAATTTTCATCATAAGTTATCTAACATCGCCCGATGAGGAAAAATTTTAAAGTTCCGAAACAGGAAGATATTTGTGTAGCGATGCAAGTATAATGAAAATATTATAACAATATTTTGCTCTACGTTGTAATGAGCATTTTTTAAAAAGTAAATGCTAAGAACTGTGGATTTTTAATCTGCTCTTTCTGTTTATTTAGATATTGGTCTATAAAAATTATTATATACTGTAGTGTATTTTATAAAATATTGTTGCGTTATATATATATTTAAATTTACCTATTATGTTATAATGAATAACGTATGCTTATTATTTTCCGAACACATATATTTGGGAATATAATATGTGTTTGTTTATGACACAGATTGATATAAGAATGGTCATTGAAAACATATACTAAATTTTCTATTAAAGATGCAGTAAAACAGGAAAAACGGCACTACCTCAAGAACTGTTTGTATAATTTTATTGATATTTGGCACTACACTCGACAGTAGTTCAAGAAAATTCTAAATTGGTTTGGGTATTATCTATCGTTTAAGATGTATCTCGTGAACATACATACATGCATACATGATTAAAGTTTTATTATTATAAACATATTTTTTTTCGGGTGAAGTGTTTTCTTTCACGTTTTCATATGTTGTATCCATTAAAGATTTGGGGGACCAGGGTTCTTCACAAATGTTTGACCTTTGTATCTGTTTGCAATGTTTGTTGGTTTAGCTGTCTTCTTATTCATCATCGGACATGCATTTATGCAAGCTTCTCATGTTATTCTCAGGTTTTCTTTGCCCATGTTGCCTTCAGTACGTCATGTGTGTGTTAGATTCTCGAAGCCCTCTTTCCTCCTTATGTATGCCAGAAATTGAAACTTCCTCTTTTTGATTTTAAGTACAGGTGATCTCTTTGTCCTTATTTCCCGGGAAATCCCATCTTTGCTTTTTTATGTTCTAACAACCATATTCTCAGCATCCTTCTGTAGCCCCACATCTTCGTTGCGTGGTAGTTCCTAAACATCTGTGAAAAAGTTATCCGCCATTGTCCATATTGAAAAATTATGAGAACTTCGACATGGTGTAATGCTTAGCAAGTTTGTCTAGGTACATCAATTACGACTGTGAAGTGATATTTGGGCTCACTGTGGCTCGACGCTTGTGGCCTTTTATTAAGCTACCCTTAGTAATCGATGGACCACCACGATATGGTGTAATGTTAGTCGGTGCAGTGACATCTTGGGGGTTGGTTCCAGAAAGTAGCGGTTCGTAGGAAGATGTTTGAGTGAAAGGTACATATCGCTAACACAATAAAAAGGAGCTTCGCTAAAATGTAACTAGTATGGTGGTTCCTAACCGTGAAGAGTAGTACTGTGGGAACTAAGAAATGTAGTTCGTCTGAACATTTTCCATGGAAATAGCGATAGAATAGAGAGAAGATTACAACGTTTTGTTTGGGTAGAGGCGTTTTTTGGCGGAAAATAATTTTTCCCCCCATCAGATTGCGGAAAACTGAACATATCAGAAAATGGGTAGCACTAAAATGACTCGAAAATGTGTAGCACAAAACAGGGAGAAGAATTTATATACCTAAAAGTGTATAAAATATAGTGCTCTAAAATGACACAGAAATGATGGCACAAAAGAGGATGGAAATCTGTAGCACTGAAATGAAACGGAAATGTGCAGAAAAAAAGGCGATAACAAAGGGCTTCAAAATGTGTAGTACTAAAACAGCGTGGAACATTTCGAGGAGCCGCACGATTTTTAATATACACTATAGTCACTTCGTCAATAATATAGAAGTTCTCACCGCCATCAGATAACTAAAAAGAAAGATTTTGATGTTACCTTCAAATGGTCTCAGATAAGCATAGTGTGTCGAAATCTTACAAATTTCCCTCTTCATATATAGACAGAACAATTTCAAATTCAAACATACCTCAAGCACAATTGCCTATGGATGCAATGCTTGGAAGATCCATTTAAAGGACATTTAACTTCTGTAAAGTCATTGTAACATTATTCAGAACTTGACGAATAAAATCATTTGTCCGAAACATTGAAAAAACGGGGAAGTGATTTTTAAAAGTATCTATGTGTCTACCTTCTCAATAGGGAATGAATTCGTGTTTTAATCCCCGTCTTCACACGCGTAAATGGGAATGATGTCAATAAATGCCATATACACTTGCGTATCATGGGACTTTTAATGAAATTTTGAAGCTAATTTTCATACAGGATATATACAATTAGCGTATACTCTGCTGACCCTAGCTATGTCGTTGACCAAACTATATATCCATCTAAATTACAGCTGTATCTAAAATAAACATAATTTTGATAAAACTGATGTTTCAATTAATTGTATCCATTAATGCATGTAATATTCACATAACTGTATTGTATTATAAAATACAAATGTACCGAATATGCATATTTCTTATTGTTTGCGCTTATAAGATGCTTACCTGTTGATCGTTTGGTTGTTTAACGCTGTACGCGTTGACGCAACTAGTATAGCGTTGCTAATGATACTTTTATAATTCTCTTTTAGTTTTTTAACTTAATTAACTAGAAGATGGGACGAAGAGATAGAGGAAAAGAGGTTAGCCGATTGTAATTTGTTCCCTCAAAAAGGAAGTCGGCTGATACATGAGATAAAATCATCTTTTATAATTGAAAAAGTGGGGGTCACACGATATGCGAGATCGCGAGTTACACGAGAATACGATATTTAAATATTAAATCGGTTAAACTTACACAAACTTTCAAAAAAGTACATTTCATTTTTGAAAGATTTTCTTTAGGAAATAGAATGAGGTCGTTGACAGATTTCTCAATATACTGATTTCATAGATTTTCTAAAATATAAATATATTTAAATTAATTTATATATATATATATATATATATATATATATATATATATATATATATAATGGACACTCCCGTCGGTTTCGACGTATGAGGACCTGACAGCTTATTGAATCAGTTATGAAAGTTTGTGCGATAATCTTAAGTAGCATTTAAGGCCCGCTAGTGAATTACAAAGGAGGGCACATATGGAGCAAGTGTGAAGATTGTGAAATGAGATCACTGTTAGATTGGCTGACATTTTAGATCTTGCTCTCGCATCTTCAAGATGATTCTGACAAGCAAAGTGAAAATTTCTGAGTCCACTAAAACACGTTTATATATATAAGTTATATATATATATATATATATATATATATATATATATGTTTGTGTTATAATAAATTACAATAAAAAAAATTAACATTGCTACACAAAAACTTTCATATTTCAGTACAAAGATCGTAATACTTGGTTCACAAGTTATCTACCATCGCTTGAAGAAGTACCATGTTAGTACTGAAACATGAATGTTTTTGTACAGCGATGTAAAATGTTTTTTTTATTGTAATTTATTATAATAAAATATTACAATAATATTTTGCTTTACTTTGTATTGATCACTTTATTAAAAATTAAATGCTACGAACTGTGGATTTTTTTTCCATCTGCATTTTCTCTCATTTGTATATATATATATATATATATATATATATATATATATATATATATATATATATATATATATATATATTGTGAGGTAGCTACGATTTCATTAACCACATAGGCGTAAGGCTAAAAAGCACCCCAAAGTAAAATCTCAAATTCTAGTCGAAAATCAGTTATATAAATAAATAAATAAAAATAGAAATTTAATCCAATGCTTTCGACTTGCGAGCGAATATGTTGCATGATCAGCCATATTCTCCTCTTCTCGTCAAAAATTCTTTCACTCTTTACCTACATTTCCACGCCTAAGCCAAGGGCCCGTGAACTTTGAAGTGACCTGACGCGAGAATGACCTGGTTCCAAAATTTCGCAGCTATCAGGCGTTTGACCCAAAATGAATTCCAGGCACCACCAGGATCTCCTGCTGCGATTCACGTATCAGAACACACTAAGCGCGGATTGAACTTTTGGCCATCACACAAACACTGCGTGATTTGCACCCCATCCTCCTGCGTACCCGGTCAAGGACTCAGGGAACCCACGTGACTGTCTTTGGGGACAGCAAAAATCTAAAAAAAGGATTTTCAGTTTTTCCTATGACCAGCGGCAGTCGAACGTCGCTGGGCAACTCGTCCCTATTCCAAATAGACTGCCCACTGAGATGAAGAAGACTGCAAAGTCTGTCGACTAGAGATGAAATGACTGCTATGAAACTGAATCAACCCAACGAAACGCCTGTACGAAATGCTGTGGACATCGAACATTTGCGAAAGAAAAGGAACCCGGAAAAATTGCCGGCCGACCAAAAGCATAAGAACTCTCGCTTTGGCGAATCAGAATTTTGTGTGAAAATATCAACTCGACTGAAAGATAAGATGATTTCTCTTGGCTTGATCTTTTTTTTATATATGTATATATTCGCTCGCGCCTTCTGTTTATTTAATGGTCCCCTTCCCCTTTGTTAAATGAATTTTCATTTTTTTCTTTCTTTATCTGTTTACATATTTATAAATTTATAAATAAATGTTTTCTTTTGAAATCCATCGTCTTGTGTCTGTCCTTCGTTGACTCCCTTGTGTCGCTTCCATTTTTGAGTGAAGACCGAGAAGATCCCATATTTTCCTTATTTTAAAACCTGTGATTCATCTATATGTCACAGGTTCGTAACAATATATATATATATATATATATATATATATATATATATATATATATATATATATATATATTCAACAGTACATTCCTACAATAAAATCCACAACAATACATTTTATAGCAAAATGACAATCCATACAATTTATGATCTACAATATATATGTGTATATATATGAAGAAATATAGTCTTAAGGTGTGCTATATTTATGGGATAAAGTGCTCAATATCAGAGATAGAGCGTGTGTAAATATAAAAATGAACATAGAAGTCAACACTTAGAGGCGACAGTCTGTTTCATGCTATATGCAATCTTCAGGCCACATAAATTTGAATATATATATATATATATATATATATATATATATATATATATATATATATATATAGGAAAAGAATTAGAAATTTGCCCCTTTAAAAACAACTCGTATGATACATGGGGTAGATGAGAAAAATCGTTTTTTAGGTGAAGTCGCGTGATATGCGAGATTGCAGGTTAGTTTTTCTTTATTACCGTTTTGAGAGGCCTAAGACATCAGAGGTTAATCTCGACCTGATGCCTTCACATACAATGTTTTGGCCCTGATATTAATTTGGAACGTTATTGTGAAGTGGACCACGGTTATTCAGCTTCTCTTCTGGGGTATACCAAGGAACAGGATCATATCCATAAAGAGGTATTCATTTATTTAAATAAAAATAAAAATGAAACAATCAAAAAAAGCCAAGACATGTAAATCGAAAAACAAGATTCAATTCAGCTAATATATATTGGCGTTTCAAACGATTTTTCCTTTTGTTTTATATATATTTTACTAATGTTAGAGATTGTTTTTTTTTGTTTCTTTTTTGTTTACAATAATGTTCACCCAGTAGAAGACCCGAAAACACTCGAGGTAGAGTGTTACAGTGTAAGAAATACGGTCTTTGGGGATATGTGGGAAAGGTAACGATTAGTCTTGAACAGGTTGAAATTGAAATCCGGGAAGAGTGTTCTTGGGAGTTTCACAAAGCAGCTGATTTTGGAAAGATCTTGCTCGAATGGAAGTTAAAGCTCACCAAAGTGCGAACGTAATGAGGGTGCTTTGCTAGAATGTGCATGAAATTTCGGATCTTAGCTGTGAAGGTTACAACGAGTGAAACTAAAAAAATCTGTATAAATAAATCATGATAAATAAGGATAATAAATCTGTATAAATAAATCAAGATAAATAATAATAAATCTGGATAAATAAATCTGGATAATCAAATCGTGATAAATACTGATAATAAATCTATATAAATAAATCTGGATAAATAAATCTGTATAATTAAATCAAGATAAATAATGATAATAAATCTATATAACTAAATCTGGATAAATAATAATAAATCTGGATAAATAAATTTGTATAATTAAATCAAGATAAATAATGATAACAAATCTGTATAAATAAACCTGGATAAATAGTAATAAATCTGAATTAATAATTCTGCATAATTAAGTCGTGATAAATAATGATAATAAATATGTATAACTAAATCTGGATAAATAATAATAAATCTCAATAAATATTCTGGATAAGTAAATCGTGGTAAATAATGATAATTAATCTGTATAAATAAATCATGAATAATAATAAATCTAGATAAATGAATCTGTATAATTAAATCGTGATAAATAATGATTATAAATCTGGATAAATCAATATGGAAAAATAAATCATGATAAATAATTATAAATAATGATAATAAATCTGTATAAATAAATCTTGATAAATAATAATAAATCTGGATAAATAGATCTTGATAAATAAATCTTGGTAAATAAATAATTAGCCTGACGCTAAACTCAAAATGAACAAATACTTGCGCCTTCTTGGTTTCATGATTTCTACTGATGTTGGATACCAGTTGAAGAAAGAGTGTTTGGCCTTACTTCCGCTTTATCAATGTGTGAGCGAAAATTGGTACCGGTGATATGCATCCTGTGAATAAAATAAATGTCCTGAGCAGAAGGAAATGCCTGTTTGCATGGGCCTATACTGGAAGAGATGTAGCCAGGTGAAGTTGCGTAGGCGACATACTGGAAGAAGGTGTAGCCACGTTCGTATGTGTCAAAATGTTATTTAACCGGGTCTGATTCTTGATCTGACTTATGGTTGGCTAGAGGCATACCGAAGATTTATCTCATTCAATTCCAGTGTGGACAAACCTAACCACTTTGATTCTCCCTGTCTCTACCCCCAAATCGAACAATAAAGATATTTATATATTTATTATAGAGGAGATACGGTGGAGTAATGGACAGCGGTGGAGGAATGGACAGCGGTGGAGGAATGGATAGTTCTGGAGTAATGGATAGCTGTGGAGGAATGGACAGCGGTGGAGGAATAGATAGTGGTGGAATAATGGATAGCGGTGGAGGAATGGATAGTGGTGGAGGAATGGACAGCGGTGGAGGAATAGATAGTGGTGGAATAATGGATAGCGGTGGAGGAATGGATAGTGGTGGAGGAATGGACAGCGGTGGAGGAATGGACAGCGGCGGAGGAATAGATAGTGGTGGAATAATGGATAGCGGTGGAGGAATGGATAGTGGTGGAGGAATTGACAGCGGTGGAGGAATGGACAGCGGTGGAGGAATAGATAGTGGTGTAATAATGGATAGCGGTGGAGGAATGGATAGTGGTGGAGGAATTGACAGCGGTGGAGGAATGGACAGCGATGGAGGAATAGATAGCGGTGGAGGAATGGATTGCGGTGGAGGAATGGATAGTGGCTCGGACTGAGAAGAGTCGTGTTTGAATTCCAGTCAAATCCATTACATTCACTTACGTGCTAATGGGTAAATAGCAGGACAGATCGGGTTATACAGCTTTGGATGACAAATGGCTTACCGCAGAAAGAAATGGCAACATACCACGGGAATGAAAACATGCCTCGTCAGTCACATATCGAAAGATACATGATCGCCTAAGCGTGTATAACGCATGGCATATAACTGACTGACTAAACCTTGGAAAAGATATGAATCAGATTCTTCTCTCCCAGCTATGGTTAAATAGCAAGACAGTTCGGGTTCTATAGCCTTGGATGACAACTGGTCTACCGCAGAAAGAAATGGCAACCTACTGCGGGAAAAATCTGCCTCATCAGTCACGTATCGAAAGATGCATGATCGCCTAAGCGTCTATAATTCATGGCTCATTACTGAGTGACTGACCCTTGGGAAATGAATCCGTTTTTTAACACCCGTTATGGGTAAATAGCAGGACAGATCGGGTTGTATAGCCTTGGATGTCAACTGGTCTACTGCAGAACGAAATGGCAACCTAGTTCGGGAAAAAATCTGCGTTGTCAGTCATATATCGAAAGATACATGATCGCCTAAGCGTGTATCACTCATGTCACAGAAATGACTGACTGACTGACCCTTGGGAAATGTATGGATCCTCTTCTCCCCCAGCTATGGGTAAATAGCAGGACAGTTCGGGTTCTGTAGCCTTGAATGACAACAGGTCTACCGCAGAAAGAAATGGCAACCTACTGCGGGAAAAATCTGCCTCGTCAGTTACGTATCGAATGATACATGATCGCCTAAACTTATATTAATCATGGCATATAACTGATTGATATATTCATATATATATATATATATATATATGTGTGTGTGTGTGTGTGTGTGTGTGTGTGTGTGTGTGTGTGTGTTCGTCGCTTTATTTGAGCCCAACACAAATAATATACTGATATGTAATAAAGCGATAACAATGCAACGTTTGCTAAGTTTGAAGCTATGAAGGCTGGTTCCACTGTGACGTACCAGGCAATTTTTCCTGATCAAGCATCTCAACTTCAGTCACACATTCCTACCGTCTGTCTTTTCTACAAATATTTATATACTAATGAGTTCTCCTCTTGGTCACATCGTTTAACTTTGCATTAATTAAATGTAACCTTCATTTCTATTCGAATAGCTTATTTACTCGCACTTCTCATCTAAGGAACTCACTTCTAGTTTCTTGCGTTTCGTCCAAGTGAGTGAGTTCCTTTATATTTTTGTTATCTCTCTTACAAAGACATGTCCATTTTCTGTCAGCATTCATTTCCAAATTCTCGGTTTTCCCAGGGCTATACAAATTAAACAACACTGTTGACTCAATATAGAGCGCCATATTAGTAAAGGCCGATAATACGTTCTTACTTAATAAAATGAATATCCAGTTTAGTTCGGTTTAAGAAATGTTAACGCATTTTAAAATGGCGTACTGTTTCAGAATGTCCAATCAATAAAATAACTGGATTGTCTCCCTTGACTGAACGTTTTTCACATGCCGAATCAAAATGTACTTTTACAAGAAAAATAAGAATAATATTTGTCGTGAAAACTGAATGAAATTCACAAAGGAAAACGAAAAAGAAAACATTGTAAAGTTTTTTGATCGAAAATTTAAATGCAAAATCAGTCGCCATTATTCTGTTTTACTGAAACCCATTGTTTTATTGTCCTTTCTACTCAGTAAATTCTTTTTATTCTCTTTAATTAACAGTAAAGATCTGCGTCTTAGTGTCATTAATGACTTGCTTGGGGTGAGATGATTAAAAAAAAAATGTAAAGTTAACCTAACGGATTTAGATCGAAATAAAGGACCTCACTTCAAATCCTGGCACCATTAAATTACTCATACATATATAAATTAATATTTTTTATAACATGACCTATCAAGAGATATATAATCAGGCTACTCAACAGCTTTATTTTTCATTGTCTGTGAAATTCAACGTATTCTTCTGAAATATCGTTGGGTGTGATATCGTTGCTTTTGCAATGATTTTGAACTTATAATTTTCCTTCTCTTCAATTGGTTACTATACAAATCCTGCTATTGATTCATTAACGCCTTTGCCAATGATATTACTAGGAAAGTGAATGGAACTAAAAAGGACGTGATTTAAATACGGCTCGTCGATTCCAATTTACGGGACGTTAGCAATTACATTATCCGTACGTCCACTTCATCTTTTCCTATGTGATCTGTCCCTTCAGGACGTTTATTAGCATGGCTCGCCCACATTTCCTATCGCTTTTAGCTCTTAATACTGTTTTTCGTATTAGAATCTACCTTATTCCCCGTTCGGTATTCCATTCTCAAATCTCGTCAAGCAGATATTCCCATTTCTCATCGATATTTCTTGTGAAATTTAAATTTTCTGAACCTTCCTTACTCATTAATGTATATCTAAATGTCAGCTGTCTCTTTCTCGTTATGTGTATAAATGTCATTTTCTTTGTTTATCCGTACTTTCCATGTTTTTCTCAACCCCCTCTCTCGAACTAAATTTCTTGATTTCTCCGCAGGTTGAAAAAGCAAGCGTCTGAAAGGTCGGAAAGTACCGAAAAAACCGTCATCTCTATCATTATTGGAGAACTAGAACTAATTCCTCGCCAAACTGATTCATTTATTTGATATGGAGAGAAGCTAATGTTTATGCCAACATGAAATCTGAAACGAAAGTAATATATATATATATATATATATATATATATATATATATATATATTTAAGGTTGTGCAAAAATAATGACGTAATAATGTCGTTTTTTGACGTATTTTTAACGTCAAAAAACGACATTATTACGTCATTATTTGCACGAACCTTATATATATATATATATATATATATATATATATATATATATATATATATATATATAAGAGGTTTTGATTATTCTTTTCATTTAAGACTCCACAATCAGAAAACAACAGATATTTTCGGGTAACAAATACATTCTCGGACACTCTAGAGATTTTTGTAAAGAAAATTAAGATATTTTTAAAACTTTACAATGTTTTCTTTTTCGCCTTCCTTTGTGAGTTTCGTTCAGTTTTCACGACAAATATTATTCATATTTTTCTTGTAAAAATACATTTCGATTCGGCATGTGAAAAACGTTCAGTCAAGGGAGACAATCTAGTTCCTTTATTGATTGGACATTCTGAAACTGTACGCCATTTTAAAATGCATTAACATTTCTTAAACCGAACTAAACTGGATATTCATTTTATTAAGTAAGAGCCTATTATCGGCCTTTACTAATATGACGCGCTATATTGAGTCGACAGTGTTGTTTAATTTGTATAGCCCTGGGAAAACCGAGAATTTGGAAACGAATGCTGACAGAAAATGGACTACATGTCTTTGTAAGAGAGATCAACAAAATATAAATTAAAAATAAATGATTCAAAACAGGTTGCAAGCAAGAATAACGCCATGGATCAAAATTTAGTTTTTTTTTTTTTCTAAAAAATGATAAAAAAAAAACAATGCCGAGAAATCGTTGACTGGGATGTATTTTAAAATATTATTTTGTTTTTTGTCATTTTAATTCAGTTTAAAATATTTCTTAGGTTATATAAGAAGATGTGCATGAATTTCAGAAACCCTCCCGAGTGTTGTGTTATTAATGAAGACAGTACTGGACTGCATAATGATCTGTAAATTGATATCTGTTGTAAGTGATTTATTACATCCTTTAATAAATGCTGTTATATCTTGTATAACATATTCGACAAATTGAGTTACTTTATGTTATATTAAATTATACGCCTTTGCTTATGTTGCAATCTCTCTATCTATCTATCTTTATATATATATATATATTATTTTAGGATATTACATCGAAAACGTCAAAATCGCTAGACATTTTCAGTTGGGTTTCGATGCGAATAAAATGCATCTAATCGGGTGATTATAAATTGCTTGCGAATGAACGATTTAATCAGATTTAAAAGCAATATACAGCCTCTCTTTACGAAAAAAAAAGAAAAAACGGTAAGATGAGGGGTAGTTATAAGGTTTTGGGACTTTGCTTCTATCAAATAAGACCTACGTTAAATTTAAACTGAAGAAAAAAGCAAAAATTGAGAAATTATTTTCCATAAATGGGTCATGACCGTAGGTTAGAAATCAGTGACAAGCAACTAGGATCAGATGTGGATGGATACATCTTGGACATCTTGGACATTTAGACGATGCCACTTCCTAAGATAAAGTAAATAGCAATAAAAAAAAAGCTAGACAAGTTATATGCTTTGTGACTTTCGCACATAAACACCATTTTTATAGTTGATAAATAAATGGCTTCTTTACGAAGACTATAAATAATTTAAAACCATAGATTTACTCGGTAAATTAATATGCAACTGTTAACTGAAGATTCTTTATATAAGGTATTGTAAGGTACACACGCATATATCTATATATATTAGGTTGGTGCAAAAATAATGACGCAATAATGTCGTTTTTTGACGTATTTTTTAACGTCAAAAAACGACATTATTACGTCATTATTTTTGCACCAACCTAATATATATAGATATATGCGTGTGTACCTGTGTGCGTTTGTGTGTGTGAATGAGTGCGTGTGTGTGTGCGAACGAGTGTGTGTGTGTGTGCGAACCAGTGTGATAAGTAAAGTGCGATAGATATCTAAACACTCACCTATCTTACTCGAAATCCTCTGTAGATCATTATGTCCAAAAATATCAATTTTTGCTTCATTACTCCATAGTACTTGTTCCCAAAAGCTTATTTTTTTTTTGGTCAAGGAAGTTTTAGCAAAATTAAACCGAACAACCATGTGATATAGTTTGTGACGAGGGGTTCGTTGTGGTCAGTTTCCATACAACCGATTTCTCTTTAAATGACAAAGTATTGTTCAAATATTTACACTGATACCAATCGTATCCAAACTTTTGGCGATTGTCTTTCAAAACAACTCTTGGGCTTATATTAACTTCGCGACACAATTTTAGTGGAGTTCCCCGTGACAATTTTGGTTTTCTTCCATGCCCAGGCAAATTCATTGCCGTGGCAAACTGTTTAAACTTCTTTATAACGGACTATACCGTAGATCTAGGGGTAAGTAACTGGTTTGAAATATTGCTATAACTATTTCCGTACTCATGGAAGTTAGTAATTGTGTCTGTAGTCAAGGCTAAGCTCCTTTGTCTTCCCCATCGTGCTGATAACAATGGTGACACTCAATGCACCACGTGATGTTCTTTGCTGGAATTATCACAAATATTCCGCTGAATAAATAGTCCACAATGCTCCACCAATAAAATAATTATGTAAATTACTTATATTTACACGAATCAATTAATTGAAAACAAAATTATTCGTACAGTAGAAAATTTTGTTCTTTCCTATTTTGCATAATTCGCCTATCATTTTTTTTTGTATCTAATCAATTGTTCTGAAAATTTTGTTTTATATCCCATGTTTGGTTCTTATTATTATAATAAAATCTGGCATCATACGAGCATTAGATTCTGAGAAATGGATAAAAATATTCAAAATTGATGGGTCACGAATAATTTCGTCGTTGACTGTATTTCGAGAATTCTTTGATTTCCTGAGTAATTGCTTCGTTGTCTGTACTTGTAAAAGTCACTTCCCCGAGTTTGTTTTGTTTTTTTTTTCAGTTTCGGACAAAACGGTTTGCTCTTCAAGGTTTGAATAATGTTATAATTACCATACAGAAAACAGATTTTTGAACACACTGCATTAAATACTCTGTCTAAGATATTGTATCTAAACTATTGTTCTGAAAATTGAGTTTTATATATTTTCCGTGCTTATAAAAACCCGGCATCATACAGGCATTAAAATCTGAGTTAAAATATTTAAATTAAAAAAAAATACGAAACTTAGACATTCCACTATCTAAACAGCAAAACTATCTCTCTTACATTTTAGAGTATTATTGCTGAGTTTGCAGGCAAAATGTGGTGCCCAGGTTTTGTCTTGATCTCCGAGAGGCATGCCGAAATACGCTTTGTACAGTCAACGACAAAATTATTCGTAAACCCATCAATTTTAAATATATGATGTCCTGACTAGAATCCTATTGAAAATCTATGGCAAGAATTGAAAGTTCTAGTAAATCGTCTGTCACCAGAAAACCTTCAGGAATTACAATTTGCAAGCATTGAATTAAAGAAAATACCAGAAAAGATTTGTTCAAATCTCGTCCAAAACTATAGAAAATGATTGCAGTAAGTTATAAAGATGTGATGCCATGCTATTGACTATTAATATTGTGAAAATTGTTCGACTTTTTTTCTATTTTTTTAATGTACGAATAATTTTGTCTCTTCCTATTTATGAATGATGCGCCTGTCAAATTTGTTGTTTAATATATTGTTCTGCAAATTGATTTTTATATCTCTTTTTTGTGCTTATTAACATTTAAAAACATGGCATCACACAGGCATTAGATTCTTAGAAATGGATACAAAATATTTCAAATTGATGGGTGTACTAATAATTTCGTCTTTGACTGTACCTTAGTTTTAATAAATTGACTAAAGAATAGAAAATCCTGAAGGAGTAATTGCATTATATTTAGACGAGCTTGCTGGTAATGATGTCCTCAATTTAAAAATTTCTAAGCCTCAGACGCATTACAGATGTTTAATATAAACTGACAGGCAGCACTGTGAAAGAAACCACCAGGGAAGAATTCAGTAAGATATTTCGACCGCTTGAAACCGAGAAGACAGCAATAATTTGTAGAGGCTGAGTCGGGGAAGTTCTCAATAATAATTCTTACATAATGTTCCATTATCGGTTGATATGGTAACGCCACAGGTCATGGTAATATTACGTTTCTTATATGGAAATTTTCGGCATTCATTGGCAGTGCTCCTCGATTTACGCTTTTCTTGACGGCCAAGCCAACTGACTAGGATCAAATTGTAGAATCTGTTCTCCGCACTGGTATTAGGTTGGTGCAAAAATAATGACGTAATAATGTCGTTTTTTGAAGTTTAAAAGTACGTCAAAAAACGACATTATTACGTCATTATTTTTACGCCAACCTAATAATTTTAATGGTATTATAGCCGTTTCCTTGGAAGGAAATATTGAGTATTCATTAACTGAGCAGCCAGTGTTACTTGATTTACGCATTTTTGTGGCTTATCAATTGACTGACATCAAAGTGTAGAATCTGTTCCCCGCATCTATAATGATGATGGTATTATAGCCTTTTCCTTGGAACGAAAGATTCGGCATTCATTGACCGAGCAGCCAGTGCTACTCGAGTTACTTTTTTCTTTACTCACTGGCCATTGAATTGTGACCAACGTGTATCTGTTCTCTATATCTATAATGGTAATACTCATAGCCGGTTTCTAATGAAGAAATGTTCAGCATTAATTTACCGAGCAGGCAGTGCTTCCCGACTTACGCTTTTCTTTGCTCCTTGACCATCATGTCTGGATCAAAGTACAGGATATCCTCTCTACATCGATAGTGCAAAAATCAATATTAAACTTTTCGTTATAAGGAAGCCTGCAATGTTCATTGACCAAGGAAGGAGTCAGCTATCGTTTAAAATTTATAAAATATTTCTATTAAAACAAATTTTCATAACAAATGTTTTGGTTGTTGTTGTTTGTTTTTTTGTTTTTTTTTTAATCCAGTCTATCATCTCTCTTTCCAGTATTGATAGACCTTTCATTCGTAACATTTTGTTTGAAGTTGTGAGAAATGTCAACACTTTGATCATGATATTTCCGCTTCAAGTTACATGCGCTAGCCATTTTAGTTGTTGCCGCTGTTGGAAGGCCGCAAATGATGTTCCTCACTTAAGTTAGATCGATATTGGTCAAGATTAAATAAAAAGAAGTACCAGGAACGGAAGATATTGTAATAGAGATTCTGGCAGCCTTAAATTAATTCGGGATCGATAGGTAATAACACCGGTAATACTCCCCCGCAACCGGCCACGAGTTACTCTAAAAAAAAATGTTATGACATTATTCACTGTTAAAAACAATTATTCTTACAATACTGATTATTTTTCGGCTTTAAATAACCCATAAAGATGCTGACAATCTGTAAAAATAAATAGATCACTGCAATAAATCATTATGAGGAAACATTTGGTTTTCATTGACAACGGAGCCATTTTTACAGTCCAGTTTTTCAGGACAACCGCTTTTTAAATCCAGTAGCTGTTATCGCTATCCCCAGTATTGATTGTGGTTTCCTTACTAACGTTTTGCTCTGTTGACCGCCATTATCTTGATTATGACATTATGTTCTCTTCAAGGAATAATTGAAGTCTATTTTAGCTATAGCTGTAATTGAAAGTCCATAACAGTTCTTTGTGATTCAGTAGCGCCAGTACATAAAGTTTAAAAGATGATACTCCCTAAGATATGCAGGCTTAATTCAACCATTTTTATTCATGAAGCGTTTGTCTACAGCTTACATTTTAGATAATTCTGAGTGACTTTGTAGCCATAGATAAGATCCTCGATCCGACGAAACTATTTACTCCTGGTAATTTTTTTTTTCAAAAATATATGATTGATAATATTTTTTTTCAAAAATGTATTGCTGGTAATTTTCTTTTTTCAAAAATATATTGCTGGTAATAATTGTTTCTTCAAAATTCATTGCTGGTAATATTTTTTACAGAAATGTAATACAGGTATTTTTTTTTTTATTTTTTTAAAATTCAGTTTAAAATATCTCCAAAATGCCAATGAATCAAGCTAGAAGTTTCGTCACATAAGGATTTAAAGTTCCGCACAGCTTGTGACTTGAATAACTCAATTTATTTGGCGTTCTACGTTTGCAGTTTGGAGAATTGAAATTTTGGTTTGTTTTGAAATTTCGAGCCAAATCGGATTTTCGAGCCAAATCGTTTTTATGGCCGGAATTGAACTTATAATACAAATCAGAGTTAAACTGACGTTTGGTTTGGTTTGGTTTCTTTTACGGCTTATCAACCTCAATGCGTTATTTAATGCCGACAAAATTTTTATTGCTAGTATATTTTTTCAAAAATGCATAGTTGACAATTTTTTTTCTCTCAAAATTCTATTGCTGGTATAATTTTTTACAAAGTATTTCAGGTATTAAAAACTAGTTTTACACGTTCATAGTGTTTTGGGTTTAACTATTTACCCATTGCTGGGACCCTAACAGGTGTTACCATCCCGGGTCAAGGTGGACCTGGGAACACCAGCAATTAAGTTGTGGTTCCATGCATATCAAAACCTCTTGACTAAAGGCCTTACTGTCGGATGTAGATTATCTTCTTACCCAGGACGCGGATGTAGTTTATCGTCTTACTACTTGGCGCATTCTAAAGACTCAACCGACAAGGTGGCTTGATTGGCAGTTTGGTTTCTGTGTTAAAATTGATAAGTTTAATCATAATTTCATTCTAATAAACCCATCTGTATTCCTTTTCGGCGATGGAACTAACTTCTAGTAGTTGCTTTACTATCAACTACAATCTTCAAGCATTTAAATACACCGTCAACTACCGTCTTATGAATCTTAGAATCGTGTTCATTTTATTGTGTTTCTCTTATGTGACGTTTTATTCATTTCATTCAGTTTCAATAAAACCTTGTTTCTTACCGGGTTTATCTCCATGATTGGAGTGAAATAGGAAAATTTGTCGCGTAATGAACGTGGCTGTTTCAATAAACCATTGAGTAATATCTTGAAAACACTCAAGACCTTACACATTATGAAATGGACAAAGTCCGATAATTATTTTAAGACATTTTTTTATGTTTATACGTCCTTTGTTTATAGATACAAATATTTAAATGCTCTATTTATAATAAACATTATTACCAACATTTACCAGCCTGAATGTCCGAAAAATCTTCATAGAAAATATTCGTCCTCCGACAGGAATCGAACCTGTATCCTGTACGGAACAGTCATTTAGCTTGACGTGCCTTTACCGATTTCGCCACAGAGGAACGTTCGTTTAGCAAAGTCGATTTTACTGTTTTTACTGTTTTTAAACACAATTCTCCATGATTGTACTTAAATATTTGTATCTATAAAAAGAACGTATAAACATAAAAAAATATCTTAACGGACTTTGTCCATTTCATAATGTGTGACGTCATTTGTTTACATTTGGATAAGCATCGAGCAGATATGAATGCATGAGAGAATGCATGAGAGAAAAGAAACTTATAAATTAAAAACTAACCAGTTTTCGTTTACGTAGAAGATATTCAAATCAGCTCAATTTTATTTTCTGTGCCGGATTCAACAATGGCTCTCTACAACTTCATATCCTTGCTAGCTCTTAATAACATATTTCAGTTTTACATTCCCTCCAATCTTCTGTTCTGCCATCCATTTACACAATCTAGGTATGGTGATTTTCCAAGCGTAGCTTAGATGTGGCACAAGACCGAAAGTATGGGGCAGACACTGAGGATCGAACTCAGTCGCAATTGTTCTAGCGAGACAAGCTTGCTAGCCATTACACGACTCTGAGGTGCCCAACAATCGAGGTATATTACATGTCGTTATCCTCGATCCATCTAATCTTCAATATATGCCGTGAGTGTTAAAGTTTTCTTTCCTCTGTCTCAGAAATTTCAACTGCGTCTTTATGATTTTAAAAGAAGCGTTTATTCTGTTCTCATTATCCTTAAAACTTCCCCTTCTACTATATTTGGGACGAAAAGGGGGTAGTAAATATACAGGATGTACGATAAGATAAAACAAATGTGCAAAAATCCTTCATGAGTAAACGGCAGCTTAACTAGAGGATCAATAAAAACACCTTGAAGGAGAAAAGGAGAACCTATTCCAATATTAATTAAAAGATACATCTTAATAAAAAAATAATTATAAATGCCAATGAAATGCTTTGAAATGAATATACTACACATAAATACTTTCCACTGTTAGCTAAAATTTTCGAGACATACGGTTTTGATCAAGCTGCGAAGAACTGCCCTTATGACAGTGGCAAGAAGAAAACTGATACCACCCAGCATCAAAGAAATTAATTTATAGCTGATAAATGTAAGAAATAACTACTTCAATTCACTCTTCATCCAAATAGTAAATTAACGCGTTATTTAAATATATCGATATAAAATATCTATCAAGCTTTGTCATTCAGTTCGAAATATCTTCAGAGCATATGATACAAATTTTGTGGACGTTCATTTGAGAAAAGAAAACCTAGTGGAATGATCACCATCAAGACCTACAAGGTTTGTAGGTCTGGAAATTTAAAGCTGCTATTTTTAAAACTCTCATAAAATAAAAATTATTACCGATGGGATTTTAAATGTTTGACGTTAATAATAATAATAATAATAATAATAATAATAATAATAATAATAATAATAATAATAATGTATATATATATATATATATATATATATATATATATATATATATTGGGCCGAAGAGGGGGCAATAAATCTATAGGATGTACGATAAGATACGACAAAATGAGCAAGAAATCTTCATGAGTAAACATCAGCCTGACGATGGCATCCAGCATGAAACAGCCTGCCGCCTCTGCGTGTTGACTTCAATGTTCACTTTTATATTTACATAAGCTCTATCTCTGATATTAAGCACTTTATCCCATAAATATAGCACACTAAGACTATATATATATATATATATATATGATGGATTCTCCCGTCGGTTTCGACCTATGAGGATCTGACAGCTGAATTGATTCAGTTATGAAACTTTGCGGGATAATCTTAAGTGACACTTAAGACTCGCTAATGAATTAAAAAAGAGCAAGTGTGAGGATTTTCAGATGAGATCACTGTTAGATAGGTTGACCTTTTAGATCTTGTTCTCTTTTCTTGATGATTTAGACAAGCAGTTTGAAAACAGTGCACTAAAACACGTTGATCTCCATGCTACCCGCTGCAAGGCTAAGCTCTCAGGGGTGTTATGTGGTATATTAACTACTGACAAGTTTCTTTTCAGCTTCTCTTTGTATCGTAGACAGGGGCGTCCTAGATTCATGTAGCCCTGATCTAACTGGCTGTACTATGGGATCTTGTGTATCCTGTCATCAGACATTCTCAAGACATGACCAGTCCACCGTAACTAAGACTATATGAGAAAAGTTTCGATTCCTCCAATATTACACCTGTTAAACAGGTCTACGATAGATGTCCTATCCTAAAGGTTAACTCCACAGATTGCACGCAGACAGCGTTTATGAAAAACATTCAGCTGGCGTATATGGTAAGTGTATGGAGTCCACGACTCTGAGCTATATAAAATGATGGCAAGTACAACAGCTATGTAAAACCGAATTATCGTATCCAGTCGCATACCCGGCTCATTCCAAAAGCGATGGCGAAGTTTGCTGAAAGCAATGGTAACCTTAGCAATCCGATGCATGAGTTCGACTGTTTATTTCTTCCTTCTTGCTTTTTTTTTTCTTTCACACACTCTTTCTCAATCCTTTCATTTTTTAAAAATGTTTTATGTAAATTTTCCTCATTGTTTTTCCTCTTCTTTTTTATCATCTGGACGGATTGATTTCATTTCTGAAAAAGCTCCGGTCTGAAGAGATGAATATTAAAATATATTCATGAAAAATATTATAACCGAGATGGATTTTTAAGGATTTTCTTGAATTTATATATATATATATATATATATATATATATATATATATATATATGATATTATTTTTTATATGAATGCTTTTTGTAAAAAAAAAAAAATGGTGTTTTTGTAGGTAGAACTGCTAATTACTATAATTGTAAAAAGTCGGGGATAGATTTTGCACTACATCGATTTGACAAACAGAAGACCCTTTCTAATTTGCTAAAAAAATCAATATCTTTCTTTTCTAAGAAATATCGTCGCTTATGTTCCTTGTCCCTTTCTTGGGCGTTGGCGATCATGGCTCTCAATAATTTCAAGACATTTGTAGCTCTTAATAAATTTTGTCTTTTTTTCATCTCTCCTAAACCTTGTTTCAACAACTATTTACTCAAGCTCATTTTTCTTCTTCTATGTGTCGTATTCCATCAGGACGGAAACGATAATGGCTCTCCCCAATTTCCTGCCCGTAGTAGTTCTTAATTAAATTTTGTCTTTTTGTTATTTCTCCTAAACCTTATTATTCCCTCTCATTCTTCTTCTATCTGCCGTATCTTTTTAGGACGTATGTGATCATGGCTCTCCACAATTTCCCGTCCTTTGTATCTTTTAATAAATCTTGTCTTTTTGTTATCGCTCCTAAACCTTGTTTCACCATCCATTCACTGAAGCTTGTTAGGTAGTTTATGCGTTTTTTCCTGTCCCTCTTGCCTCCAATCTCTTCTGTGAGTGTTACATTTTCAAAGCCTCTTTCCGCATTTTAACAATCTCTTCCTGATGTTAAGTAGAGGTATACTTTTTTTTTGGGGGGGGGGGGTTTCATTTTTTTCTAAAACTTTGTTGTTGTCATATGTCCAGTCCATTGGCATTCTTAGCATCCTTCTGTAGGACCATTTTTTTGTTTCTTCAAATATCTTCTTCATCAGTGAGGAGATTGTGGAATTTTCACTGCAGTATATGTGATCTGGAGGTTTTGAGCAGCGTTGAACAACTCTGGTGTTCCCAGGTCCACCCAGACCTGGGGTGGTAGCACCTGTTAGGGTCCCAATAATGGGTAAATAGTTAACTCCCAAACTGGGGTCAAAACACTATGAAAATGAAAAAATAGCTTTTAACACCAGAATACTTTGTAAAAATTACCAGCAATAATATTTTGAAAAAAAATATTACGAACTATGCATTTTTGAAAAAAAAATACCAGCAATAAAAATGTTGTCGGCATTAAATAACCCATTGAGGTGATATGTCGTAAAACAAATCAAACCAAACCAAACCAAAACCTCACTTTAAATCTGATTCGGGTTATAAGTTCAATTCCGGCCAAAAATCCGACTTGGGCCGAAAATCCGACTTGGCCTGAAATTTCAAAACAGGAGGGATTTGAATTCTTCAAACTGCAAACGTGGAACTTCAAATGAGTTGAGTTCTTCCAGTTACAAACTGTGCAGAACTTCAAATTCTTACGTGACGAATTGTCTGACTTGATTCATTGGCTTTCTGAAGATACTTTAAACTGAATTTAAAAAAAAAAAAAATTAAAATCGCAAAATTTGTGTTACTTTAAACTCAATATATATTAAAAGCTTTTGAAATCATTAATTCTTTTCAGTTATTTAAAAATTTGAATTTTTATTTGTTCCTCCTCATCCGGACTCAAATCTCAATGCTGAATGTTGAAGCAACAGATGAAGGTAGATCTTTAATCTCAGGATAATCCTGATTCCAAAAAGGTATAATATGTCTATTTAGAGAACGTGTGACCCGAGTTCGAGTGGTTTCAGATAAACACACATAATTTACCGTTTATTTTTAGGAAACGAGTCCAGTGATCGTCATTACCATTTTGTCGATGCTCTGGTCATCCTAAGAACTGGAATCCCAAAAGACTAAGGTCAACACACGGATTTATTCTCGTACAGAAGATTGCACATCTTGGAAATGCGCATATAATCCAAAGAGTTCTTGAATTATAGTGAAAAAATGTCTACGCAGTCAGTTTGCGGACAGATCGGTTTTGGGTTCGCGATATTTCACTCAATTTGAATGTTTGGGGCTTGACAGGATTAATAAATTGACATAATATTCTTTTACAAATCTTTAACGTTTTTTAAGGAAACGAATTTTATACAAATTAGTTTAGGTTCAAAACCTTAGCGTTGGAATTTAATTCCTGTGATCAGTGAAGGCCTTATGGTATAGTCTTATAAAAGGCATAATATTCTGAAGCTTTACAAACTTTGTTTTGACAAGATGCCTGGCACAAGGATATTGTTACCAAATTATTGTACCATTCAATAAGACCTTCATTTATTTCAAAAGGAAATTATACTGAACAATGTAGCTACAATATATTAGGTTGGTGCAAAAACGTCAAAAAACGATATTATTTTTGCACCGACCTAATAATTCACTGGTATAAAGTGCAGTAATTTTAGTTCGATTCTTAAGAAACAATATAAATTTAAAACATTTTCTCTTATAATTTATGCCCAACAGTATTATGATGTTATACGTACTTTTATCTATTTTTTATTCATTGTGATCTGACAAATGACATAAGAAATATTAGTCATTAAGTAGCTTTTTTGGAACCTTATCAATTATTATACAGTTTTTACCTAAACAACTATAGTAAAAATATTGAATATCATGTTTCATATTAAGAATTCTGGTTTGAATATACAGGGTGTCCCAAAATAATGTATACACACTTTGAATCGTTATAACTTATTCAATTTAGGTATTTTGACGTGTAAATAAGATTAACACAAGAGAAAGAATAGACATTTAAAGACATCGAGAGTAAAATATACAAAAAACATAGAAAATTAATTTTAATAAGATAAAAGCTACTTGGTACAATGCCAAAATTTCCATATAATGATGAGTTCACATCAAGTGCTCAAACTGGTTGCCATTCTGTTCAATACACTTTTCATATCTTGAAGAAATAGACCTACAAACGTCCAGTCTCATTTCCTCTGTTATTTGAGCACATTTTTCTTCAATTGCAACTCTCATTTCAGCAATTGTTTCAGTTTTCCTGTTGTAAAATTTGTCTTTTAGAAACCTCCACAAAAAGAAATCCAACAGTGTCAAATCTGGTTATCTAGGTGGGTATTCAACTGACCCTCTTCTTCCAAGCCATCTGTTTTGCATATTTTCATCTATATAAAAAAATGTATTATTAACTATTAATATTTAAAGAGTGTATACATTATTTTGCGACACCCTGAGTTTTTCATTCGATATATATATATATATATATATATATATATATATATATATATATGTGTGTGTGTGTGTGTGTGTGTGTGTGTGTGTTTTGTATGAATGATTCATGAATTTATAAATTATAATTGCACCTTTTAATTGAAATTAAAATAACTGATCCAACGTGCAACTTTCGGATAATAAGTGTGAAATTACTGTAATTATTGAACAATATAGTTCATGCCATATTGACGGAAAATCTACGAGTAAAAAAGAATTCTTTTATTGCTATATTTGTACAAAAACGCACAACCTTAAAATTTAAATTCAAACTCAGTGTTGCGACCGCACGTTCCAAAACAATAACACATTTCTCATGGCATTTTTTCGGATTACATCTATATTTTCGTTGTCCTCTTATTATCGAGAAGTAAAAACAAGAACAAAATCTATTTCCATACCTGATGATGTCTGTAGGAACAGACGAAAGCTCGTAAAAAATTAAAAAGACCTTATGCAACTGGAATTTGTAGACAGGGATCATATCATTCATATTCAGGTTCGGGGTTGATGTATCTTATTTATATTGTTTGCGATGATGTATTCTCGCCATTTAAATCATTAACCTCTATATTTGTTTTTTGTATGAATGATTTATGAATTTATATATATATATATCAACTTTATTTGGATTTATTCTTGAAATATTAAAATCTAGAAGTCATTTTTAAGCAGATATCAACGAAAATTAGGTATATCTGTAAATTTTTCAGATGTTATTTAAACTAAATGCTCAACAATAATAATAATAATAATAATAATAATAATAATAATACAAAAACAATTGATTATCTTGTATCAGGTTTTACGGTAATGGCTTCCATTGTATTTCAAAGACGACACGACAGAGTGGGGAAATTTCTGCACTGGACAAGTTTTACAACTTCTCCAGAAAGGGAACTGAAAGATATTGGTATAAACACCACCCAGACCCAGTAATAATTTTATGGGACTACACAATGCACACTGACAGAACAATCAAAGCTAATCGCCTAGACATTGTTATTAGAGACCACAAGCAAAAGAAATTCCCTCCTTCTTGATATGCCAGTTCTTGCAGACTGCAATGTATCTTTGAAAATTTTCAAAAAGCTGTCAAAATACAAGATGCTTGAAATCCAAATCTCAAAAATGTGGCACATGAAAACATCAACAATCTATGTTGCAGTTGGAGCCCTCGGATTGAATGGAAAAGATTCCAATAGATTCATTGAAGCGATTCCCGGAAGTCCATGCCTTAAAGAAACACAAAACATTGTTCTCACGAGTACAGCCCACACCTTATGAAGGGCTTTATCTATGTAAAATATGTGTTTTTTTTTGTGTTCAGTTGCTCATTGGAAAATGTCAGGACGCAATTTCTGACACCATATAAAAGGAAATGAAATAATAATAATACTAATAATAATAATATTTGAGGTTATGACAATTGCATTAGTAAGGTCAATGCTTTGAATAAAGCTGAACACTTCTCGGCTCCACCATTAGGCTCTTCCAAACAATATAAAAAAACAATCTGAGATATGGGCTAATTTTAGGTAGTGGGTCAAACCAAAAAGTTTTCAACTCACCGCCCAAACCAGTATATTTCTATGACTAGACACTGGACGGGATAGCGGATATAAATAGTAGATACACATGAATTTGGAGCAGAAAAGAAGAAAATGGAGGCAGGAGGCAACTGAAGGCTTTAAAATCTTTAAAAAATGTGTTAGCTGCATTGATCCAATTCACAGTATTGGCAGTCATTTTCCCCTCAACTCTACACGGTAAGCGATAGAAACAAATAAAAGGTTAATGATCACCATGAATATTCGTAGGATATTTTTAGACAAAATAACATCGTCGAACTAGAAAAAAAATAAGTGGACATCTACTTCCAGTCGCAAACGCACGGAAATAAATTGAGTGATACATTAGCATACTGTTGTCATTTGATTTTATTCAAGGGGTACATGTGAAATCCGGCAAGAAGCATACAAAGAATCCACTTGAAAGTTAGAAAGCTAAGCGCCATGATGATATTTGTAAACGTTTAACTCTCTTTAGAAATTTTGTATTTTTTTCTTTTTTGTTTCCGATTTTTTCAGTTATCATTTGTTCTTTATCGTTATTTTCTCTTCTCCATTGCTATCTATATACTTTCTTTTTTTTATTCTACACCTCTCCAGCATATTTAACTTAGAATATGGTCAGCCGTTGTTTATCAATGCTAAAAAAAATCAGGTTCTACCATCCTGGTTTTTTAGTTAGTAGTAGACATCAGAACTTATTCCATATGAATTCTGTTGCAAATGTTTACAGTCTAAAAGAAGTAGATAATCTCACCTATTGTCCGGTTCATACTCCTTCCATATCTGTTGAACAAGAGTACAGTTTCCTGTTCAAGATATAGTTTACCGACAGTCAGAATGACTTAACTGTTTTAACTTTTTGTTGATCAGACTAAACAGTAGCTGTGACTTTCCATTACGAAAGTACCGGGTTGATAGTTTGCTGGGGCGACTGGTCGTAGGAGCCGCAACTATGTTTTTTAGAGAGGCTGTCCGATCAACAGTCGCATAATGTCGGGGTATCTGTAGTGCCATTTCGCGCATCGGTAGGTGTCCCTATAAGTACTTCCGGTGTGCAAATCTGAGGCCACATTATGCTCTGTTCTCAGGCACGCAATGGCTGGTTTATATAAGCAGGGACAATTATGGTGTCTTTTCCCTCTCTCGTCAAAACATAGAAATCACAACAAAAAGAAATAAAACTAAACCAGCTAAAAAAATCTACATAGCCCCACTCAATCTTTCATTCTCAATTATTCGTGGTATCCGTTGCAACTTTGACTCAGACTGGCATTCAGATCCTCCACACATGATTAAAAGTTATATCACTTTTTCATTGTTTGGAAGAGCCTACTGGTCGAGCCGAGAAGTGTTCAGATTTCTTCAAATTATTGATCTTACTAATTCTATTGTCATAACCTAAATTATTATTATTATTATTATGATTATTATTATTATTATTATTATTATTATTATTATTATTATTATTATTTCCTTTGATTTCTGGCGTTTACACATTTTATTCCAGGTCCGCCCCCTCCAGGCACCTAAGTTTAGAAATGGCATCATAACTCTTTTGATTGACAAAAAAAAAAATGACTTAGATAAATCCCTTCGTAAAGTGTGGGCTATACTTGTCAGAACAATATTTTGAATTTCTTTAAGGCATGGGCTTTCAGGAATCTCTTTAATTAGTTTCCTGGAATCTTTTCCAATCAATCCGAGGGCTTCAACTACAACAGGGATTGTTGATGTTCCCATATGCCACATTTTCGAGATTTCTATTTCAAGGTCCTCGTATTTCGACAGCCTTTTGAATATCTTCAAAGATACATTGCAGTCTGCAGGGACTGCCATATCAATAAGGAGGCATTTTTTTGTTGTTGGTGGTGGTCTCTAATGAAAATGTCTGGACGGTTGGCTTTGAGTCTTCTGTTAGTGTGTATTGTGAAGACCCATAGAATTTTAACAGGTCTTATCACCGTAACTTTGTCTGGGTGGTGTTCATACCAGTTTCTTTCAGTTTTCTTTATTATTATTATTATTATTATTATTATTATTATTATTATTATTATTTCATTTCCTTTGATATATTGCCAGAAATTGCGTCATGACATTTTTCACTGATCAACTGAACACAAAAAAGAAAAAAAAAATTTTACCTGGATTAATCCCTTCGTAAGGTGTGGTCTTTACATTGTTTTGTGTTTCTTTAAGGCTTTGACTTCCAGAAATCGCTTCAATGAGTGTATTGCAATCTTTTTCCAGTCAATCTGAGGACACATTTTTGAGCTGATACAGTCGTTCTTATTAAATCGTTAAAGGAAAGTTATCCTGAAAGGCCACTCATTTACATCATTTCGTACTAGAGCGGGTATACCCAAGGTCTCCATCCTTTGTCCTACGCTGTTTTTAAACATCATTAATAATCTTCCACGATGGCATCAGCTCTCAGCTTGACATCTACACTTACGTCACACTCATTTATTCATGCCTCGATCAGTCCGACATGATCAAAATGACAGTTGGTGTCCAAAGATTTTATTTTGATTATTTTTTTTTTAATGCTTCCTTCGATTTTGTTATTAAATATTGCACACTGTGATAAGAGAATATATTCCAAGAATGGCGAAATTTTGTAAAAAAAAAATTGACGCAAACCTTCTGTGATTTAATTAATGTATCATTTTTTTAAAAATCTATATTGTCTTCACAGGTTTCTCTGATGTATTCCTTGTGGCAATTATTCCATATATATATAGATATATAACTCTGAAGCTAAAGAGCCAGGTAAACCTACCTAGGTTTAGCCTACACAGATCGTGAGCTTACGCTTAGATTTGCCCTACTTAGTGTATTGAACACTTTATATAGTTACTTTTCCTTTACTCATTTTGGAGGTATTTTTTTCTTTCGAATCGGAGCTTAGATTCAGGACGATTCTTTTCACCTAGATTTCATGTTCTTAGTTCTTTCTTTTTTATCCCTTATTTTTCCTTGGGCATTGGTTTGTTCTATTACAAGACAAAATACCTATATCTATTTATATTATTCTTATATATATATATATATATATATATATATATATATATATATATATATATATTGATGCATGCTTTATGAAATAATATAATAATAATAAGTGTTGTCTATTCATTTTAAGGAAATTCCTTTCATAGTGTTTGATAAGCATAATAACATTATCATTGAAAGACGAAAGAAAATCACCATATTGATTCATATTTTTAATCCTAAGCGTTCGGCGTACATGAACCATTGTCAAAGATGACAATTAAATTTCAATATATTAAACAATACACGGACAAAACAATAATGATAGTTTATTTTTGTTGCATATTTCCAGGCAACGACAAATTCGTGTATACGAGACGCGGAATCAAAAATTGCGCCGCAGCTCGCGACGTCACACCTGACCACGCGAGAATGAAAACGAGAAGTATTAAGTATAGGAAACCTTTGGTATAAACCAATGGCTTCTGTTATCAATTATAGGCATGTAAGAAAATTTGTGGAGATTTCATAGTTTATATACATATATATATATATATATATATATATATATATATATATAAAGAAATATAGTCTTAAGGTGTGCTATATTTATGGAATAAAGTGCTCAATATCAGAGATAGAGCGTGTGTAAATATAAAAGTGAACATAGAAGTCAACACTTAGAGGCGACAGTCTGTTTCATGCTATATGCAATCGTCAAGCCATATATATATCTGTGTGTGTGTGTGTCTCTGTGTGTGTGTGTTTGTATATCAGTGCGTGTGTGATAAAAATACTTTATGTATACTATATTTATGGGTAAAAGTTTTATCAGAGATAGATCGTATATATTTTGCTTATTTTAATAATATTATTAATAATAATAATACAATTTATGAGAAAAGAAGCTGACAAACTTTATACAGACACCACCCTGAAAAAAAGATGGAACTTTATAATACGCACAGACAGAGAAATCAAAGCTAAACGCCCAGATTTAGAGATCGAAGACCCTAGTACTGAATACGCTTTTTTATTGATTGCAAGATTTTTATTGATTGCAAGATTTTCAAAGAATGACGGAAATGCAACGATCTTTAAATAGAAATTCCAGTAACTTGGTACGTGAAGACATCAACAAATCTACTTGTGGTTAGAACTTGAGGGTAATTGTAAAAGTACTGAAAGACATATTGAAACGATTCCTGGCACCCATGTCTTAAAGTCATAGAAAAATTGTTTTTACAAGCACGACTCACACCCTTCGTAAAATGTAAAATGTGCATGCATTTTAGTTTGTATATACAGTATACATATAGAGTATAAAACAGAATTCAAAGAAATAATAATATTAATAATAATAATAATAATAATAACAATAACATGAAAGTAGTAAGCGTCTTTACTCCGTAATGAAAGAAGCCAACAAATTCAAACTGAAGCTTCAAATGGGCGTACAGATGCAACTACAGCACAATACACCGGCTGAAACTGCAAAATACTTGAAAAAGACAGCAAAGACGAATGCAACCGACCAGATACAGAAGCGATGGCAAGATAAACCGCTTCATGGCCAATACTCTGCCCGTATCAACCAAGCTGATGTAGACAAAACCCGTACCCATCAGTGGCTACGCAGTGCAGGGTTGAAAGCGGAAACTGAAGGTTTTATCCTTGCTGCGCAGGACCAATGCTTGCTAACTAGGAATTATCAAGCACATATACTAAAATATTGTGTCAGCCCAAAATGCAGATTCTGTGATAAATATCCAGAAACGATTGATCATCTTGTATCAGGTTGCACGATGTTGGCACCCACTGAATATAAAACCCGACATGACAGAGTGGGCCAATATCTGCACTGGAAAATCTGCAACTTCTACGGGAAGGAAACTGAAAGAAACTGGTACCAACACCACCCAGACCCAGTTACGGAGATAGGACCTGTTACAATTCTATGGGACTACACAATTCACACTGACAGAACAATCAAGGCCAACCGCCCAGATATTGTTATTAAAGACCACAAACAAAAACGTTGCCTCCTTATTGATATGGCAGTCCCTGCTGACTGCAATGTATCTTTGAAGATATTCAAAAAGCTGTCAAAATACAAGGACCTTGAAATAGAGGTCTCGAAAATGTGGCATATGGGAACATCAACAATCCCTGTTGTAGTTGGAGCCCTAGGACTGGTTGGAAAAGATTGCAGTAGACTAATTGCAGGGATTCCTGGAAGCCCATGCCTCAAGGAGATACAAAAAATTGTTCTGACAAGTACAGCCCACACTTTACGAAGGGCTCTATCTATGTAATTATTTTATTTTATTTTATTTTATTTTTTTTTATTTGTCAGTGAAAAGTGTCATGATGCCATTTCTAACCTTAGGTCCCTGGGTGGGACCCGGAAAGAAATGTGTAAACGCCAGATAGCAAAGAAAATAAAAATGATAATAATAATTGAAAAGAAATTCAATGCAGCAAACGCAGAATCTCTGCCCGTACTAGACAAGCAGACAGAAACAAACTCCGTACCCATCAGTGGTTTCCATAGTCCAGGGTTAAAATTTGTAAACGAAGGATTTTATTCTTTCTGTACAGGGCCGATGCTTGCTAAGTAGATATTACCAAGAACACATAATGAAAAATTCTGTTGACTGAAAATGCAGAAGTACCAAAATACCAAAAAACAGTTGACCATTTTGTATCAGGTTGCACGGTATTGGCCCCCACTGAACATAAAAAATCGGCATGATAGCGAGCACCAATACATGCACTGGAAAACATACAACTTTTACGGAAAGAAAAGTGCAAGGAACTGGTATAAACATCAGCCAGGACCGCTTATAGAGATAGGACTTGTAAAATATACACAGACAGAACAAAGCTGATCTCTCCGATATCGTGATCAAAGACAACTAGAACAGAATGTGTTTTCTTATTGTCATGACAGTCTCTGCAGATTGTAATATATATTTAAAGACCTTCAAAAAAAAAAACTATCAAATTGCAAGGATCTTGAATCAAAATCTAAAAATGTTGCGCATAAGGCTGTGACACTATTTAGAGTTTGCCTAATTAAGCGTGAAAATTAAAAGCGAGAAATACTTAGGGCGAGAAGAAGCTATCACGAAAGACATACTGAGCGATGTGATTTTTTTAACAAAAGAAAAGTGGTAAAGATTTTATTTTCATTTGTGAAGAAAAGTATTTTTTTCGCAGAAGATAGGAAATTCGTAAGATCTCGGATCTGTCGGAATTAATTTATGCTATGACGCGGCGAATAAAAGATAGCAATTTGCCCACGGCAATAATGAAAATTCCAAATTGGTCAAGTGTCTACAAAGCAGAATGCTAAAAAATAATGGATGCGACCGAAAAATAAAGATCAGCTGAGACCACCCCCAAAGAGAAAGGAAGAGAAAAGAAAAAATAAAGAATAAACCATTAACTATCCTTCGGAGATATCATTTGGTTCTGGGAAAAGACACCTGTTTTATGTCCAGACCTGGACATGATAAATGTTTGTTACCCGGCCAGATAATTGGCGACAGGGTGTGAAGACTATGGTTGTCCACCCATTTAACGCTTGGCGAAAATCTCGTTGATAAATTCAAGATGACATGCAGTTAAGATAGAGATTAAGGACCACGGTACGATCGTAGGGGTCTGATCGAGGAAAAGAAAGAAAAGAAAAAAAGGAAGATAATTTTTTTTCTTTGAGCGATAATTGTAAACTGTCATTGGCTGAGTGGTGGCGTGAGCGGTGGGCGACGGTAAACATATGAGAAGGAGGGGAGGCCTGTTGACGCCTCTGAGGGGATTGGTGTGAGATACCACTATGAGAAAGAAGGTAAACCTGTTGACGCCCGCTGAGGGGATTGGTGTGAGATACCAATATGAGAAAGGAAGAATTTGGGAGAACGATTCCCTTAGAACCCCTCTAAAACAGAAAGTAATGGACTTCCAAAAATGGAAAGTGATAAATTTTCCTGACCCAAAACAAAGAAAATCCTTATTGTGGACTTGAAATTATTGACGAACCCAAACCACAACAGGCCCACACACGGTTTTGGTCGGCGTCCATAGAAACAGTGTCGCAGGCAGTAGACGGTAGGCGGGCAGGTGCAATTCCGAGCAGACGCAGACAGAGTTACAGAGCAGAGTTGAGCTGTGAGCTCGCAGACCAGCCTCGCAGGAAGCTGACTGAAAGATCCCACGCATTCCGACTTAGACTTCTAACCAAAAACAATTTATTTTTGCAGAACAACTTAGACTCACACCACCAAATCAAGTTTTACGAATATCGCCTGAAGATACCAAAAACAGTTATTGAAAAACAACTTAAAATATTAAGACTCGCCTAACAAACGCAAAGTGTCACGTATCTATAGAAGCGGTTCGGGAGAAAGACGCAGTCCTGTATTCAGCAAACAGATAAAAAAATGTTGTTATTCTTTTTTTTAACATATTTGAATCTTTCGAGTTGTTACTTTATTTTCTTTTACAAAATACTTGTGCGATGTCACCTTTGTTCGAATTCGGCTTGCATTACGGCCGGCGATTTATTGATTTCGTCTATCTAAGATCAAATCACAACGTGGGTAGGTTAGACTAGAAATCAAAACAGTTACTTCGGTAACCAGACGTTGGAGGCGAGCTGAGAACGACAAAGCTGATACCGAATCTAACCAGATTCCCATCCGAATCAGCTAAGGGTTAGAACGTCACATATGGCGCCGCGACCAATACCAAGTCACATTGGTCGTCACAGGATAGCGCGGGGGCAGAGAGGCCGGGGTGACGTCACAAGGCTATCAACAAATCCATTTGTAGTTGGAGCACTTGGACTCTTATAGACTTATCGAAGGGATTCCTGATAGACCATGGCTTAACAAAATACAAAAAATTGTACTCACAATTACAGTTCACATATTCAATGAGATTTTTCTATTTAAAATGGCATAAAACCTTTTCAGACATTAGGTCTCTCGAAAGAAATGTGAATACAATATAAATAAAATAATAATAATAATAATCTGAATAATTAAAATTCTAAAATAAAAGCAACCGACTTTTGCTACGCATCCCTTCTTTGCACTATTTTAATTTAAAAAAAAAATATTCGTTTGGAAAAGTTCTTCCTCATTCCCAATTTATCATTCACTGGAATTATATATATATATATATATATATATATATATATATATATATATATATATATATATATATATATATATGTATGTATGTATATATATATATATACATACATATATATATATATATATATATACATACATACATATATATATATATATGTATGTATATATATATATATATATATATACATACATATATATATACATATATATATATATATATATATAAATATATACATATCAACATCTAAGAATTATTTCGTGCCGAATTTCAATTATTTTATACTTTCTCGGTAAGCATGTATGTTTGTAAGATATATATATATATATATATATATATATATATATATATATATATATATATATATATATATATTGTTTGTTGATCATAAATTTTATTACTGATAATTATTTCATAAAAATATATTGCCTGTGATTTTTCTTTAAAAATTGTATCGTGGGTCATTTTACTATGAAAAGTACTTTTGTTTTTTATTGATTTTTAATATTTGCCCATAGCTGGGACCCTAATATGTGCTACCACCTCAAAAACATAAATATATATTCAAAAGTAAAAAACGAAATGACATAAAGAAAAGGTTTCATGCCAAATTCTTTAGTTCTTTGAGAAATTTCATGAACGCAAGTATGGAAAGTTTTATTTCGTTACATTGTGGAAATAATGTTAATTAAGTAAATTTTAAATTTGAAAAGGCTGTAAAATGTTCTAAAATCTTAGATTACGTAAAGAAAATAAACTAGGGAGGACGCTAGTGATTTACATTTTAAGTATATTGAAACAAATGTGAAATAATTTTGTTTTTGACTATTTTATATAATTAGTTTTATTCATTTATTTTTAACTATTATTATATGCACTGTTTATTTATTTTCATTAAAAAAACAATTTTTTTCATGTTCTTACGTGTTGGCTTGAAAAAGAGACATCACTTTAAAGACAGGAGATTTTTTTTTTTTTAATCCATGGTGTAAATTAATCTTCTGAGAAGAATCAATAATTGCATTTTTAAACAATTTTCGTCTAAGTAACTTAATTTCTCATAAAATGCACATTTATTTATCAGGTTGGTGCAAAAATAATGTCGGTTTTTGACGTTAAAAAAAAAACCTACATTATTTTTGCACCAACCTAATAGATCGAAATGTTGTTTAAAATTATTTCTATCTATAAATAATGCATTGCATAAATTATTTCCTAGGAGATCTTTCTCATGTTCCTCAATTCATTTCTCTTATTTCTGAAAGTTTCACTAGTCTAGATTAATGACCTCAGGTATATTTTATCTTATATCTGGCGACTTCAGGATTATTAACCTCACAGTAAATTCGCTTTCGTATCCACCAGAAACCGTTTTTCAAACTCCAATGTATGAATGAATCTGACTGAAGGAAAATAAGACCTATATCCATGTTGAAGTGTTAAACATTAAATCAGTTGAAAATAAAAGTTTTCCTAATTGTATCGTACGTTTGGAAAACCTTTTGTTTCTTCTATGAAGCATAAGTAAACGTCCTTCATGGCATTACTTTCTCAGATATCGTTCATAGAAATATTGCATTAGTTCTTCAAGAAATAGGAAGATTGTATAATTCCAAATAAACAGCTGTTTTAAACCTACCTGAAAGCCACTTTTAATCCTTAAACATTACAACTTCTGATTGGAGCTGAATAGCAACCTTGCCAAAGCCGAGAAATACGTTTTAACCATCAAAAAAAAGGGAACTCTGATTTTATTATATTCCACAAAAAAAAAATCATTGCATATCTTTCTAGATGCCTCTATCAACAACAAAACAAAGAAAAACATATTAAAAAGAAGTGAAATTATTTATCATCCGTCTATTAAAAAGAATCAAGAAGCAAGACCGAAAATTAATGGGAAATTCAACTGAAAATAATTTACGGAGAAAATGATTTTCAATAAAAGCAAATTGATTACATTTGCCGAAACGAATTTTTGGTTATTTTGTTCGATGAATTCAAGCAAAAGATATATGTTGAACAAGATCTGGACTAAACAAAATTCTAAGTTACATATCTTTCTTTTTCTTTTCATTTCGGTTCGGTTTATTGGGCTTTATTATGGTCTATTCGGAGAGGATCCACATGTAGTCAGCTTCGGGCAGCGTAAACAATGGCGGATAATGAAAAGGTAAAAGAAACTACTGACGAGAAAGCTGTCACCCTCTAATACACAAGGTCATAAGGTCAACCGTAATGTAATCAACATATGTCTCACCGTCTGTTCACAACTCTCTCTCTCTCTCTCTCTCTCTCTGTATATGTATATATATATATATATATATATATATATATATATATATATATATATATATATATATATATATATATATTTATGTGTGTGTGTGTGAAGATATCTTGGGCTCTTAGACAAATTTAATGCCACCAGACTACAGGATCTCTCTATCTAACTATCTATCTATCTCTTGCTGAAACACACACATACATATAAATATACATATACATACATATGAAGAAATATAGTCATAAGATGTGCTGTATTTATGGGATAAAGTGCTCAGTATTAGAGATAGAGCGTATGTAAATATAAATGCGAACATAGAATTTAACACTTAGAGGTGACAGTCTATTTCATTCTAGATGCTAACTTCTATGTTCACTGACTTCGAAATTTCTAATAAAACTCTAGCAGAAATATTACCAGTTTTTCCAGGTAACTTACTCGAAGTTAGTATCAGGCACATTGACAGCTTATATATATATATATATATATATATATATATATGTGTGTGTGTGTGTGTGTGTATTCATGAATCATTCATACAAAAAACAAATATAGAGGTTAATATAAGTTATAATTGCACCTTTTAATTGAAATTAAAACAACTGATCTAACGTGCAACTTACAGATAATAAGTGTGACATTACTGTAATTATTGAACAATATAGTTCATGCCATATTGACGGAAAATCTACCAGTAAAAAGAATTCTCCTATTGCTATATTTGTACAAAAACGCACAACCTTAAAATTTAAATTCAAACTGAGCGTTGCGACCGCACGTTCCAAAACAATAACACATTTCTCATAGCATTTATTCGGATTACATCTGTATTTTCGTTGTCCTCTTATTACCGAGAAGTAAAAACAAGACCAGAATCTACTTCCATACCTGATTATGTCTGTAGGAACAGACTAAAACTTGTGTAAAAAATTAAAAAGACCTTATGCAACTGGAATTTATAAACAGGGATCATATCATTCATATACAGGTTCGGAGTTGGTGTATCTTATTTATGTGTTTGCGATGATATATTCTCGCCATTTAAATCATTAACCTCTATATTTGTTTTTTTAATGAATGATTTATGAATTTATATATATATATATATATATATATATATATATATATATATATATATAACATTAGTCGATTTGTCAGAGTGGGATTGTTTTCCTTCTCCGATAACATCATTACGTTGGCTCTGTGTGTGTTGAAGAAGCACAAATGCGCCTGAAAGTGTGTTTGCAACGGGATTTATCTAGCCAGGCAGGAAGATACACTCATTCCGAAAACTACAGGTGGTTATCTATCTACCTACCTAGAATCGTGAAACAACATCTTAAGAAGTGTTGTTCCCAGGTTCACCCTGACCCAAAGTGGTACTACCTTTTAGAGAACACGCTATGGGCAAGGAGTGAAGTCCCAAACTGCGATCGAAACGCGTAAATATGAAAATTCAATACAAAAAAATTTAAACAAAAAACATTTTCATAGAAAAAAAAATACACATAATTCATTTTTAGGAAACATTAAAAAAGTTTACAAGGAAATAAGATTTCTTCATTAAATGACCCATAAGATGTTTATATGCAGTTAAACAAACAAAGCAAACTGTGAGAAAGCGCAAGTTACAAAGTGAACCGTATTATTCGTTCGGATTCAGGTTTATCTGAAGTGTTGGTATTTGCTTGAGCAAATTCTGCTTGAAATATTAGGTTGGTGCAAAAATAATGACGTAATAATGTCGTTTTTTGACGTTACACGTCAAAAAAAATTATTACATCAGTATTTTTTCTCCAAACTAATATAACAAGTGTGGGAATAAAAAGAGGGGGTTTGAAGAAATGCTAAAATATAAGAAGGGGAGTAGTAGTGTTTGGATGAAAGAAGCTTTAAAATATAACAAATGTGGGAATAAAAAGAGGAGGTTGGAAGATATAGTAAAAAAGAAGAAGGTAGGGTAGTAGTGGTGGGATGAAAGAAGCGTTAAAATATAACAAATGTGGGAATAAAAAGAGGGGGTTGGAAGATATACTAAAATATAAGAAGGTGGGAGAGTAGTGGTGGGATGAAAGAAGCGTTAAAATATAACAAATGTGGGAATAAAAAGAGGGGGTTGGAAGATATACTAAAAAAGAAGAAGGTAGGGTAGTAGTGGTGGGATGAAAGAAGCGTTAAAATATAACAAATGTGGGAATAAAAAGAGGGGGTTGGAAGATATACTAAAATATAAGAAGGGGGGATAGTAGTAGTGGGATGAAAGAAGCGTTAAAATATAACAAATGTGGGAATAAAAAGAGGGGGTTGGAAGATATACTAAAAAAGAAGAAGGTAGGGTAGTAGTGGTGGGATGAAAGAAGCGTTAAAATATAACAAATGTGGGAATAAAAAGAGGGGGTTGGAAGATATACTAAAAAAGAAGAAGGGGGGTAATAGTGGTGGGATGAAAGAAGCGTTAAAATATAACAAATGTGGGAATAAAAAGAGGGGGTTGGAAGAAATGCTAAAATATAAGAAGGGGAGTAGTAGTGTTTGGATGAAAGAAGCGTTAAAATATAACAAATGTGGGAATAAAAGGAGGGGGTTGGAAGATATACTAAAATTTAAGAAGGGGGATAGTAGTAGTGGGATGAAAGAAGCGTTAAAATATAGCAAATGTGGGAATAAAAAGAGGGGGTTGGAAGATATACTAAAAAAGAAGAAGGGGGGTAATAGTGGTGGGATGAAAGAAGCGTTAAAATATAACAAAGGTGGGAATAAAAAGAGGGGGTTGGAAGATATACTAAAATATAAGAAGGGGGGTAGTAGTGGTAGGATGAAAGAAGCGTTAAAATATAACAAATGTGGGAATAAAAAGAGGGGGTTGGAAGATATACTAAAATATAAGAAGGGGGGTAGTAGTGGTAGGATGAAAGAAGCGTTAAAATATAACAAATGTGGGAATAAAAAGAGGGGGTTGGAAGAAATAAAAAAATATAAGAAGGGGGGTAGTAGTGTTTGGATGAAAGAAGCGTTAAAATATAACAAATGTGGGAATAAAAACAGGGGGTTGGAAGATATACTAAAACATAAGAAGGGGGGATAGTAGTGGTGGGATGAAAGAAGCGTTAAAATATAACATATGTGGGAATAAAAAGAGGGGTTTGGAAGATATACTAAAAAAGTCGAAGGTAGGGTAGGAGTGGTGGGATGAAAGAAGCGTTAAAGTATAACAAATGTAGGAATAAAAAGAGGGGGTTGGAAGATATACTAAAACATATGAAGGGGGGATAGTAGTGGTGGGATGAAAGAAGCGTTAAAATATAACATATGTGGGAATAAAAAGAGGGGGTTGGAAGATATACTAAAAAAGAAGAAGGTAGGGTAGTAGTGGTGGGATGAAAGAAGCGTTAAAATATAACAAATGTAGGAATAAAAAGAGGGGGTTGGAAGATATACTAAAATATAAGAAGGGGGGATAGTAGTGGTGGGATGAAGAAGCGTTAAAATATAACAAATGTAGGAATAAAAAGAGGGGGTTGGAAGATATACTAAAACATAAGAAGGGGTTATAGTAGTGGTGGGATGAAAGAAGCGTTAAAATATAACAAATGTGTGAATAAAAAGAGGGGGTTGGAAGATATACTAAAATATAAGAAGGGGGGATAGTAGTGGTGGGATGAAGAAGCGTTAAAATATAACAAATGTGTGAATAAAAAGAGGGGGTTGGAAGATATACTAAAATATAAGAAGGGGGTAGTAGTGGTGGGATGAAACAAGCGTTAAAATATAACAAATGTGGGAATAAAAACAGGGGGTTGGAAGATATACTAAAACATAAGAAGGGGGGATATTAGTGGTGGGATGAAAGAAGCGTTAAAATATAACATATGTGGGAATAAAAAGAGGGGTTTGGAAGATATACTAAAAAAGAAGAAGGTAGGGTAGTAGTGGTGGGATGAAAGAAGTGTTAAAATATAACAAATGTAGGAATAAAAAGAGGGGGTTGGAAGATATACTAAAATATAAGAAGGGGGGATAGTAGTGGTGGGATGAAGAAGCGTTAAAATATAACAAATGTAGGAATAAAAACAGGGGGTTGGAAGATATACTAAAACATAAGAAGGGGGGATAGTAGAGGTGGGATGAAAGAAGCGTTAAAATATAACATATGTGGGAATAAAAAGAGGGGGATGGAAGATATACTAAAAAAGAAGAAGGTAGGGTATTAGTGGTGGGATGAAAGAAGCGTTAAAATATAACAAATGTAGGAATAAAAAGAGGGGGTTGGAAGATATACTAAAATTTAAGAAGGGGGGATAGTAGTGGTGGGATGAAGAAGCGTTAAAATATAACAAATGTGGGAATAAAAAGAGGGGGTTGGAAGATATACTAAAATATAAGAAGGGGGGATAGTAGTGGTGGGATGAAAGAAGCGTTAAAATATAACAAATGTGGGAATAAAAACAGGGGGTTGGAAGATATACTAAAACATATGAAGGGGGGATAGTAGTGGTGGGATAAAAGAAGCGTTAAAATATAACATATGTGGGAATAAAAAGAGGGGGTTGGAAGATATACTAAAAAAGAAGAAGGTAGGGTAGTAGTGGTGGGATGAAAGAAGCGTTAAAATATAACAAATGTGGGAATAAAAAGAGGGGGTTGGAAGATATACTAAAATATAAGAAGGGGGGTTGTAGTGTATGGATGAAAGAAGCGTTAAAATATAACAAATGTGGGAATAAAAGTTGGGGGTTGGAAGATATACTAAAATATAAGAAGGTAGGGTAGTAGTGTTTGGATGAAAGAAGCGTTAAAATATAACAAATGTGGGAATAAAAAGAGGGGGTTGGAAGATAGACTAAAATATAAGAAGGTAGGGTAGTAGTAGAGGGATGAAAGAAGCGTTAAAATATAACAAATGTGGGAATAAAAGAGGGGGTTGGAAGATATACTAAAAAAGAAGAAGGTAGGGTAGTAGTGGTGGGATGAAAGAAGCGTTAAAATATAACAAATGTGGGAATAAAAAGAGGGGGTTGGAAGATATACTAAAATATAAGAAGGGGGGATAGTAGTGGTGGGATGAAAGAAGCGTTAAAATATAACAAATGTGGGAATAAAAAGAGGGGGTTGGAAGATATACTAAAATATAAGAAGGGGGGATAGTAGTGGTGGGATGAAAGAAGCGTTAAAATATAACAAATGTGGGAATAAAAAGAGGGGGTTGGAAGATATACTAAAATATAAGAAGGCAGGGTAGTAGTGGTGGGATGAAAGAAGCGTTAAAATATAACAAATGTGGGAATAAAAAGAGGGGGTTGGAAGAAATAAAAAAATATAAGAAGGGGGGTAGTAGTGTTTGGATGAAAGAAGCGTTAAAAAATAACAAATGTGGGAATAAAATGAGGGGGTTGGAATATATACTAAAATATAAGAAGGGTGATAGTAGTAGTGGGATGAAAGAAGCGTTAAAATATAACAAATGTGGGAATAAAAAGAGGGGGTTGAAAGATATACTAAAAAAGAAGAAGGTAGGGTAGTAGTGGTGGGATGAAAGAAGCGTTAAAATATAACAAATGTGGGAATAAAAAGATGGGGTTGGAAGATATACTAAAATATAAGAAGGCAGGGTAGTAGTGGTGAGATGAAAGAAGCGTTAAAATATAACAAATGTGGGAATAAAAAGAGGGGGTTGGAAGATATACTAAAATATAAGAAGCGGGGTAGTAGTAGTGGGATGAAAAAAGCGTTAAAATATAACAAATGTGGGAATAAAAAGAGGGGGTTGGAAGATATACTAAAAAAAGAAGAAGGTAGGGTAGTAGTGGTGGGATGAAAGAAGCGTTAAAATATAACAAATGTGGGAATAAAAAGAGGGGGTTGGAAGATATAATAAAATATAAGAAGGGGGTAGTAGTGGTGGGATGAAAGAAGCGTTAAAATATAACAAATGTGGGAATAAAAAGAGGGGGTTGGAAGATATACTAAAATATAAGAATGGGGGTAGTAGTGTTTGGATGAAAGAAGCGTTAAAATATAACAAATGTGGGAATAAAAGAGGGGGTTGGAAGATATACTAAAATATAAGAAGGTAGGGTAGTAGTGGTGGGATGAAAGAAGCGTTAAAATATAACAAATGTGGTAATAAAAAGAGGGGGTTGGAAGATATACTAAAATATAAGAAGGGGGGTTGTAGTGTATGGATGAAAGAAGCGTCAAAATATAACAAATGTTGGAATAAAAAGAGGGGGTTGGAAGATATACTAAAATATAAGAAGGCAGGGTAGTAGTGGTGGGATGAAAGAAGCGTTAAAATATAACAAATGTGGGAATAAAAAGAGGGGGGTTGGAAGATATACTAAAAAAGAAGAAAGTAGGGTAGTAGTGGTGGGATGAAAGAAGCGTTAAAATATAACAAATGTGGGAATAAAAAGGGTGTTGGAAGATATACTAAAACATAAGAAGGGGTTATAGTAGTGGTGGGATGAAAGAAGCGTTAAAATATAACAAATGTGTGAATAAAAAGAGGGGGTTGGAAGATATACTAAAATATAAGAAGGGGGGATAGTAGTGGTGGGATGAAGAAGCGTTAAAATATAACAAATGTGTGAATAAAAAGAGGGGGTTGGAAGATATACTAAAATATAAGAAGGGGGTAGTAGTGGTGGGATGAAACAAGCGTTAAAATATAACAAATGTGGGAATAAAAACAGGGGGTTGGAAGATATACTAAAACATAAGAAGGGGGGATATTAGTGGTGGGATGAAAGAAGCGTTAAAATATAACATATGTGGGAATAAAAAGAGGGGTTTGGAAGATATACTAAAAAAGAAGAAGGTAGGGTAGTAGTGGTGGGATGAAAGAAGTGTTAAAATATAACAAATGTAGGAATAAAAAGAGGGGGTTGGAAGATATACTAAAATATAAGAAGGGGGGATAGTAGTGGTGGGATGAAGAAGCGTTAAAATATAACAAATGTGGGAATAAAAAGAGGGGGTTGGAAGATATACTAAAATATAAGAAGGGGGGATAGTAGTGGTGGGATGAAAGAAGCGTTAAAATATAACAAATGTGGGAATAAAAACAGGGGGTTGGAAGATATACTAAAACATATGAAGGGGGGATAGTAGTGGTGGGATAAAAGAAGCGTTAAAATATAACATATGTGGGAATAAAAAGAGGGGGTTGGAAGATATACTAAAAAAGAAGAAGGTAGGGTAGTAGTGGTGGGATGAAAGAAGCGTTAAAATATAACAAATGTGGGAATAAAAAGAGGGGGTTGGAAGATATACTAAAATATAAGAAGGGGGGTTGTAGTGTATGGATGAAAGAAGCGTTAAAATATAACAAATGTGGGAATAAAAGTTGGGGGTTGGAAGATATACTAAAATATAAGAAGGTAGGGTAGTAGTGTTTGGATGAAAGAAGCGTTAAAATATAACAAATGTGGGAATAAAAAGAGGGGGTTGGAAGATAGACTAAAATATAAGAAGGTAGGGTAGTAGTAGAGGGATGAAAGAAGCGTTAAAATATAACAAATGTGGGAATAAAAGAGGGGGTTGGAAGATATACTAAAAAAGAAGAAGGTAGGGTAGTAGTGGTGGGATGAAAGAAGCGTTAAAATATAACAAATGTGGGAATAAAAAGAGGGGGTTGGAAGATATACTAAAATATAAGAAGTGGGGATAGTAGTGGTGGGATGAAAGAAGCGTTAAAATATAACAAATGTGGGAATAAAAAGAGGGGGTTGGAAGATATACTAAAATATAAGAAGGGGGGATAGTAGTGGTGGGATGAAAGAAGCGTTAAAATATAACAAATGTGGGAATAAAAAGAGGGGGTTGGAAGATATACTAAAATATAAGAAGGCAGGGTAGTAGTGGTGGGATGAAAGAAGCGTTAAAATATAACAAATGTGGGAATAAAAAGAGGGGGTTGGAAGAAATAAAAAAATATAAGAAGGGGGGTAGTAGTGTTTGGATGAAAGAAGCGTTAAAAAATAACAAATGTGGGAATAAAATGAGGGGGTTGGAATATATACTAAAATATAAGAAGGGTGATAGTAGTAGTGGGATGAAAGAAGCGTTAAAATATAACAAATGTGGGAATAAAAAGAGGGGGTTGAAAGATATACTAAAAAAGAAGAAGGTAGGGTAGTAGTGGTGGGATGAAAGAAGCGTTAAAATATAACAAATGTGGGAATAAAAAGATGGGGTTGGAAGATATACTAAAATATAAGAAGGCAGGGTAGTAGTGGTGAGATGAAAGAAGCGTTAAAATATAACAAATGTGGGAATAAAAAGAGGGGGTTGGAAGATATACTAAAATATAAGAAGCGGGGTAGTAGTAGTGGGATGAAAAAAGCGTTAAAATATAACAAATGTGGGAATAAAAAGAGGGGGTTGGAAGATATACTAAAAAAAGAAGAAGGTAGGGTAGTAGTGGTGGGATGAAAGAAGCGTTAAAATATAACAAATGTGGGAATAAAAAGAGGGGGTTGGAAGATATAATAAAATATAAGAAGGTGGTAGTAGTGGTGGGATGAAAGAAGCGTTAAAATATAACAAATGTGGGAATAAAAAGAGGGGGTTGGAAGATATACTAAAATATAAGAATGGGGGTAGTAGTGTTTGGATGAAAGAAGCGTTAAAATATAACAAATGTGGGAATAAAAGAGGGGGTTGGAAGATATACTAAAATATAAGAAGGTAGGGTAGTAGTGGTGGGATGAAAGAAGCGTTAAAATATAACAAATGTGGTAATAAAAAAGAGGGGGTTTGAAGATATACTAAAAAAGAAGAAGGTAGGGTAGTAGTGGTGGGATGAAAGAAGCGTCAAAATATAACAAATGTTGGAATAAAAAGAGGGGGTTGGAAGATATACTAAAATATAAGAAGGCAGGGTAGTAGTGGTGGGATGAAAGAAGCGTTAAAATATAACAAATGTGGGAATAAAAAGAGGGGGTTGGAAGATATACTAAAATATAAGAAGGGTGATAGTAGTAGTGGGATGAAAGAAGCGTTAAAATATAACAAATGTGGGAATAAAAAGAGGGGGTTGGAAGATATACTAAAAAAGAAGAAAGTAGCGTAGTAGTGGTGGGATGAAAGAAGCGTTAAAATATAACAAATGTGGGAATAAAAAGGGTGTTGGAAGATATACTAAAATATAAGAAGGGGGGTAGTAGTGTTTGGATGAAAGAACCGTTAAAATATAACAAATGTGGGAATAAAAGAGGGGGTTGGAAGATATACTAAAATATAAGAAGGTAGGGTAGTAGTGGTGGGATGAAAGAAGCGTTAAAATATAACAAATGTGGGAATAAAAAGAGGGGGTTGGAAGATATACTAAAATATAAGAAGGGGGGTAGTAGTGGTAGGATGAAAGAAGCGTTAAAATATAACAAATGTGGGAATAAAAAGAGTGGGTTGGAAGATATACTAAAATATAAGAAGGGGGGTAGTAGTGGTAGGATGAATGAAGCGTTAAAATATAACAAATGTGGGAATAAAAAGAGGGGGTTGGTAGATATACTAAAAAAGAAGAAGGTAGGGTAGTAGTGGTGGGATAAAAGAAGCGTTAAAATATAACAAATGTGGGAATAAAAAGAGGGGGTTGGAAGATATACTAAAATATAAGAAGGTAGGGTAGTAGTGGTGGGATGAAAGAAGCGTTAAAATATAACAAATGTGAGAACAAAAAGAGGGGTTGGAAGATATACTAAAATATAAGAAGGTAGGGTAGTAGTGGTGGGATGAAAGAAGCGTTAAAATATAACAAATGTGAGAATAAAAAGAGAGGGTTGGAAGATATACTAAAAAAGGAGAAGGTAGGTTAGTAGTAGTGGGATGAAAGAAGCGTTAAAATATAACAAATGTGTGAATAAAAAGAGGGGGTTGGAAGATATACTAAAATATAAGAAGGGGGTAGTAGTGGTGGGATGAAAGAAGCGTTAAAATATAACAAATGTGGGAATAAAAAGAGGGGGTTGGAAGATATACTAAAATATAAGAAGGGGGGATAGTAGTGGTGGGATGAAGAAGCGTTAAAATATAACAAATGTGGGAATAAAAAGAGGGGGTTGGAAGATATACTAAAATATAAGAAGGGTGATAGTAGTAGTGGGATGAAAGAAGCGTTAAAATATAACAAATGTGGGAATAAAAAGAGGGGGTTGGAAGATATACTAAAAAAGAAGAAGGTAGGGTAGTAGTGGTGGGATGAAAGAAGCGTTAAAATATAACAAATGTGGGAATAAAAAGAGGGGGTTGGAAGATATACTAAAAAAGAAGAAGGTAGGGTAGTAGTGGTGGGATAAAAGAAGCGTTAAAATATAACAAATGTGGGAATAAAAAGAGGGGGTTGGAAGATATACTAAAATATAAGAAGGCAGGGTAGTAGTGGTGGGATGAAAGAAGCGTTAAAATATAACAAATGTGGGAATAAAAAGAGGGGGTTGGAAGATATACTAAAATATAAGAAGGGGGTAGTAGTGTTTGGATGAAAGAAGCGTTAAAATATAACAAATGTGGGAATAAAAGAGGGGGTTGGAAGATATACTAAAATATAAGAATGTAGGGTAGTAGTGGTGGGATGAAAGAAGCGTTAAAATATAACAAATGTGTGAATAAAAAGAGGGGGTTAGAAGATATACTAAAATATAAGAAGTGTGGGAGTAGTGGTAGGATGAAAGAAGCGTTACAATATAACAAATGTGGGAATAAAAAGAGTGGGTTGGAAGATATACTAAAGTATAAGAAGGGGGGTAGTAGTTGTAGGATGAAAGAAGCGTTAAAATATAACAAATGTGGGAATAAAAAGAGGGGGTTGGAAGAAATAAAAAAATATAAGAAGGTGGTAGTAGTGTTTGGATGAAAGAAGCGTTAAAATATAACAAATGTGGGAATAAAAAGAGGGGGTTGGAAGATATACTAAAATATAAGAAGTGGGGTAGTAGTGTTTGGATGAAAGAAGCGTTAAAATATAACAAATGTGTGAATAAAAAGAGGGGTTTGGAAGATATACTAAAATATAAGAAGTGGGGTAGTAGTGTTTGGATGAAAGACGCGTTAAAATATAACAAATGTGTGAATAAAAAGAGGGAGTTGGAAGATATACTAAAATATAAGAAATGGGGTAGTAGTGGTAGGATGAAAGAAGCGTTAAAATATAACAAATGTGGGAATAAAAAGAGGGGATTGGAAGATATACTAAAATATAAGAAGGTAGGGTCGTAGTGGTGGGATGAAAGAAGCGTTAAAATATAACAAATGTGTGAATAAAAACAGGGGGTTAGAAGATCCACTAAAATATAAGAAGGGGGTAGTAGTGTTTGGATGAAAGAAGCGTTAAAATATAACAAATGTGTGAATAAAAAGAGGGGGTTGGAAGATATACTAAAAAAGAAGAAGGTAGTGTAGTAGTGGTGGGATGAAAGAAGCGTTAAAATATAACAAATGTAGGAATAAAAAGAGGGGATCGGAAGATATACTAAAATATAAGAAGGGGAGATATTAGTGGTGGGATGAAAGAAGCGTTAAAATATAACAAATGTGGGAATAAAAAGAGGGGGTTGGAAGATATACTAAAATATAAGAAGGTGGGGTAGTAATGGTGGGATGAAAGAAGCGTTAAAATATAACAAATGTGGTAATAAAAAGAGGGGGTTTGAAGATATACTAAAAAAGAAGAAGGTAGGGTAGTAGTGGTGGGATGAAAGAAGCGTCAAAATATAACAAATGTTGGAATAAAAAGAGGGGGTTGGAAGATATACTAAAATATAAGAAGGCAGGGTAGTAGTGGTGGGATGAAAGAAGCGTTAAAATATAACAAATGTGGGAATAAAAAGAGGGGGTTGGAAGATATACTAAAATATAAGAAGGGTGATAGTAGTAGTGGGATGAAAGAAGCGTTAAAATATAACAAATGTGGGAATAAAAAGAGGGGGTTGGAAGATATACTAAAAAAGAAGAAAGTAGGGTAGTAGTGGTGGGATGAAAGAAGCGTTAAAATATAACAAATGTGGGAATAAAAAGGGTGTTGGAAGATATACTAAAATATAAGAAGGGGGGTAGTAGTGTTTGGATGAAAGAACCGTTAAAATATAACAAATGTGGGAATAAAAGAGGGGGTTGGAAGATATACTAAAATATAAGAAGGTAGGGTAGTAGTGGTGGGATGAAAGAAGCGTTAAAATATAACAAATGTGGGAATAAAAAGAGGGGGTTGGAAGATATACTAAAATATAAGAAGGGGGGTAGTAGTGGTAGGATGAAAGAAGCGTTAAAATATAACAAATGTGGGAATAAAAAGAGTGGGTTGGAAGATATACTAAAATATAAGAAGGGGGGTAGTAGTGGTAGGATGAATGAAGCGTTAAAATATAACAAATGTGGGAATAAAAAGAGGGGGTTGGTAGATATACTAAAAAAGAAGAAGGTAGGGTAGTAGTGGTGGGATAAAAGAAGCGTTAAAATATAACAAATGTGGGAATAAAAAGAGGGGGTTGGAAGATATACTAAAATATAAGAAGGTAGGGTAGTAGTGGTGGGATGAAAGAAGCGTTAAAATATAACAAATGTGAGAACAAAAAGAGGGGTTGGAAGATATACTAAAATATAAGAAGGTAGGGTAGTAGTGGTGGGATGAAAGAAGCGTTAAAATATAACAAATGTGAGAATAAAAAGAGAGGGTTGGAAGATATACTAAAAAAGGAGAAGGTAGGTTAGTAGTAGTGGGATGAAAGAAGCGTTAAAATATAACAAATGTGTGAATAAAAAGAGGGGGTTGGAAGATATACTAAAATATAAGAAGGGGGTAGTAGTGGTGGGATGAAAGAAGCGTTAAAATATAACAAATGTGGGAATAAAAAGAGGGGGTTGGAAGATATACTAAAATATAAGAAGGGGGGATAGTAGTGGTGGGATGAAGAAGCGTTAAAATATAACAAATGTGGGAATAAAAAGAGGGGGTTGGAAGATATACTAAAATATAAGAAGGGTGATAGTAGTAGTGGGATGAAAGAAGCGTTAAAATATAACAAATGTGGGAATAAAAAGAGGGGGTTGGAAGATATACTAAAAAAGAAGAAGGTAATGTAGTAGTGGTGGGATGAAAGAAGCGTTAAAATATAACAAATGTGGGAATAAAAAGAGGGGGTTGGAAGATATACTAAAAAAGAAGAAGGTAGGGTAGTAGTGGTGGGATAAAAGAAGCGTTAAAATATAACAAATGTGGGAATAAAAAGAGGGGGTTGGAAGATATACTAAAATATAAGAAGGCAGGGTAGTAGTTGTGGGATGAAAGAAGCGTTAAAATATAACAAATGTGGGAATAAAAAGAGGGGGTTGGAAGATATACTAAAATATAAGAAGGGGGTAGTAGTGTTTGGATGAAAGAAGCGTTAAAATATAACAAATGTGGGAATAAAAGAGGGGGTTGGAAGATATACTAAAATATAAGAATGTAGGGTAGTAGTGGTGGGATGAAAGAAGCGTTAAAATATAACAAATCTGGGAATAAAAAGAGGGGGTTAGAAGATATACTAAAATATAAGAAGTGGGGGAGTAGTGGTAGGATGAAAGAAGCGTTACAATATAACAAATGTGGGAATAAAAAGAGGGGGTTGGAAGATATACTAAAGTATAAGAAGGGGGGTAGTAGTTGTAGGATGAAAGAAGCGTTAAAATATAACAAATGTGGGAATAAAAAGAGGGGGTTGGAAGAAATAAAAAAATATAAGAAGGTGGTAGTAGTGTTTGGATGAAAGAAGCGTTAAAATATAACAAATGTGGGAATAAAAAGAAGGATTTGGAAGATATACTAAAAAAGAAGAAGGTAGGGTAGTAGTGGTGGGATGAAAGAAGCGTTAAAATATAACATATGTCGGAATAAAAAGAGGGGGTTGGAAGATATACTAAAATATAAGAAGTGGGGTAGTAGTGTTTGGATGAAAGAAGCGTTAAAATATAACAAATGTGTGAATAAAAAGAGGGGCTTGGAAGATATACTAAAATATAAGAAGTGGGGTAGTAGTGTTTGGATGAAAGACGCGTTAAAATATAACAAATGTGTGAATAAAAAGAGGGAGTTGGAAGATATACTAAAATATAAGAAAGGGGGTAGTAGTAGTAGGATGAAAGAAGCGTTAAAATATAACAAATGTGTGAATAAAAAGAGGGGGTTGGAAGATATACTAAAATATAAGAAGGGGGTAGTAGTGGTGGGATGAAAGAAGCGTTAAAATATAACAAATGTGGGAATAAAAAGAGGGGGTTGGAAGATATACTAAAATATAAGAAGGGGGGATAGTAGTGGTGGGATGAAGAAGCGTTAAAATATAACAAATGTGGGAATAAAAAGAGGGGGTTGGAAGATATACTAAAATATAAGAAGGGTGATAGTAGTAGTGGGATGAAAGAAGCGTTAAAATATAACAAATGTGGGAATAAAAAGAGGGGGTTGGAAGATATACTAAAAAAGAAGAAGGTAGGGTAGTAGTGGTGGGATGAAAGAAGCGTTAAAATATAACAAATGTGGGAATAAAAAGAGGGGGTTGGAAGATATACTAAAAAAGAAGAAGGTAGGGTAGTAGTGGTGGGATAAAAGAAGCGTTAAAATATAACAAATGTGGGAATAAAAAGAGGGGGTTGGAAGATATACTAAAATATAAGAAGGCAGGGTAGTAGTGGTGGGATGAAAGAAGCGTTAAAATATAACAAATGTGGGAATAAAAAGAGGGGGTTGGAAGATATACTAAAATATAAGAAGGGGGTAGTAGTGTTTGGATGAAAGAAGCGTTAATATATAACAAATGTGGGAATAAAAGAGGGGGTTGGAAGATATACTAAAATATAAGAATGTAGGGTAGTAGTGGTGGGATGAAAGAAGCGTTAAAATATAACAAATCTGGGAATAAAAAGAGGGGGTTAGAAGATATACTAAAATATAAGAAGTGGGGGAGTAGTGGTAGGATGAAAGAAGCGTTACAATATAACAAATGTGGGAATAAAAAGAGGGGGTTGGAAGATATACTAAAGTATAAGAAGGGGGGTAGTAGTTGTAGGATGAAAGAAGCGTTAAAATATAACAAATGTGGGAATAAAAAGAGGGGGTTGGAAGAAATAAAAAAATATAAGAAGGTGGTAGTAGTGTTTGGATGAAAGAAGCGTTAAAATATAACAAATGTGGGAATAAAAAGAAGGATTTGGAAGATATACTAAAAAAGAAGAAGGTAGGGTAGTAGTGGTGGGATGAAAGAAGCGTTAAAATATAACATATGTCGGAATAAAAAGAGGGGGTTGGAAGATATACTAAAATATAAGAAGTGGGGTAGTAGTGTTTGGATGAAAGAAGCGTTAAAATATAACAAATGTGTGAATAAAAAGAGGGGTTTGGAAGATATACTAAAATATAAGAAAGGGGGTAGTAGTGGTAGGATGAAAGAAGCGTTAAAATATAACAAATGTGGGAATAAAAAGAGGGGATTGGAAGATATACTAAAATATAAGAAGGTAGGGTCGTAGTGGTGGGATGAAAGAAGCGTTAAAATATAACAAATGTGTGAATAAAAACAGGGGGTTAGAAGATCCACTAAAATATAAGAAGGGGGTAGTAGTGTTTGGATGAAAGAAGCGTTAAAATATAACAAATGTGTGAATAAAAAGAGGGGGTTGGAAGATATACTAAAAAAGAAGAAGGTAGTGTAGTAGTGGTGGGATGAAAGAAGCGTTAAAATATAACAAATGTAGGAATAAAAAGAGGGGGTTGGAAGATATACTAAAATATAAGAAGGGGAGATATTAGTGGTGGGATGAAGAAGCGTTAAAATATAACAAATGTGGGAATAAAAAGAGGGGGTTGGAAGATATACTAAAATATAAGAAGGTGGGGTAGTAATGGTGGGATGAAAGAAGCGTTAAAATATAACAAATGTGGGAATAAAAAGAGGGGGTTGGAAGATATACTAAAATATAAGAAGGTGGGGTAGTAGTGGTGGGATGAAAGAAGCGTTAAAATATAACAAATGTGTGAATAAAAAGAGGGGGTTGGAAGATATACTAAAATATAAGAATGTAGGGTAGCAGTGGTGGGATGAAAGAAGCGTTAAAATATAACAAATGTGTGAATAAAAAGAGGGGGTTGGAATATATACTAAAATATAAGAAGCGGGGTAGTAGTGGTGGGATGAAAGAAGCGTTAAAATATAACAAATGTGGGAATAAAAAGAGGGGGTTGGAAGATATACTAAAATATAAGAAGGTGGGGTAGTAGTGGTGGGATGAAAGAAGCGTTAAAATATAACAAATGTGGGAATAAAAAGAGGGGGTTGGAAGATATACTAAAATATAAGAAGGTAGGGTAGTAGTGGTGGGATGAAAGAAGCGTTAAAATATAACAAATATGAGAATAAAAAGACAGGGTTGGAAGATATACTACAAAAGAAGAAGGTAGGGTAGTAGTGGTGGGATGAAAGAAGCGTTAAAATATAACAAATGTGTGAATAAAAAGAGGGGTTTGGAAGATATACTAAAATATAAGAAGGGCGTAGTAGTGGTGGGATGAAAGAACAGTTAAAATATAACAAATGTGGGAATAAAAAGATGGGGTTGGAAGATATACTAAAAAAGAAGAAGGTAGGGTAGTAGTGGTGGGATGAAAGAAGCGTTAAAATATAACAAATGTGGGAATAAAAAGAGGGGGTTGGAAGATATACTAAAATATAAGAAGGTAGGGTAGTAGTGGTGGGATGAAAGAAGCGTTACAATATAACAAATGTGAGAATAAAAAGAGAGGGTTGGAAGATATACTACAAAAGAAGAAGGTAGGGTAGTAGTGGTGGGATGAAAGAAGCGTTAAAATATAACAAATGTGAGAATAAAAAGAGAGGGTTGGAAGATATACTACAAAAGAAGAAGGTAGGGTAGTAGTGGTGGGATGAAAGAAGCGTTAAAATATAACAAATGTGAGAATAAAAAGAGAGGGTTGGAAAATATACTACAAAAGAAGAAGGTAGGGTAGTAGTGGTGGGATGAAAGAAGCGTTAAAATATAACAAATGTGTGAATAAAAAGAGGGGTTTGGAAGATATACTAAAATATAAGAAGGGGGTAGTAGTGGTGGGATGAAAGAACAGTTAAAATATAACAAATGTGGGAATAAAAAGAGGGGGTTGAAATATATACTAAAAAAGAAGAAGGTAGGGTAGTAGTGGTGGGATGAAAGAAGCGTTAAAATATAACAAATGTGGGAATAAAAAGAGGGGGTTGGAAGATATACTAAAATATAAGAAGGGGGGATAGTAGTGGTGGGAAGAAGAAGCGTTAAAATATAATAAATGTGGGAATAAAAAGAGGGGGGTTGGAAGATATACTAAAAAAGAAGAAAGTAGGGTAGTAGTGGTGGGATGAAAGAAGCGTTAAAATATAACAAATGTGGGAATAAAAAGGGTGTTGGAAGATATACTAAAATATAAGAAGGGGGGTAGTAGTGGTGGAATGAAAGAAGCGTTAAAATATAACAAATGTGGGAATAAAAAGAGGGGGTTGGAAGAAATGCTAAAATATAAGAAGGGGTGTAGTAGTGTTTGGATGAAAGAAGCGTTAAAATATAACAAATGTGGGAATAAAAGGAGGGGGTTGGAAGATATACTAAAATATAAGAAGGTAGGGTAGTAGTGGTGGGATGAAAGAAGCGTTAAAATATAACAAATGTGGGAATAAAAAGAAGGGGTTGGAAGATATACTAAAATATAAGAAGGGGGATAGTAGTAGTGGGATGAAAGAAGCGTTAAAATATAGCAAATGTGGGAATAAAAAGAGGGCGTTGGAAGATATACTAAAAAAGAAGAAGGTAGGGTAGTAGTGGTGGGATGAAAGAAGCGTTAAAATATAACAAATGTGAGAATAAAAAGAGAGGGTTGGAAGATATACTACAAAAGAAGAAGGTAGGGTAGTAGTGGTGGGATGAAAGAAGCGTTAAAATATAACAAATGTGTGAATAAAAAGAGCGGTTTGCAAGATATACTAAAATATAAGAAGGGGGTAGTAGTGGTGGGATGAAAGAACAGTTAAAATATAACAAATGTGGGAATAAAAAGAGGGGGTTGCAAGATATACTAAAATATAAGAAGGGTGATAGTAGTAGTGGGATGAAAGAAGCGTTAAAATATAACAAATGTGGGAATAAAAAGAGGGGGTTGGAAGATATACTAAAATATAAGAAGGGGGGATAGAAGAGGTGGGATGAAGAAGCGTTAAAATATAACAAATGTGGGAATAAAAAGAGGGGGTTGGAAGATATACTAAAATATAAGAAGGGTGATAGTAGTAGTGGGATGAAAGAAGCGTTAAAATATAACAAATGTGGGAATAAAAAGAGGGGGTTGGAAGATATACTAAAAAAGAAGAAGGTAGGGTAGTAGTGGTGGGATGAATGAAGCGTTAAAATATAACAAATGTGGGAATAAAAAGAGGGGGTTGGAAGATATACTAAAAAAGAAGAAGGTAGGGTAGTAGTGGTGGGATAAAAGAAGCGTTAAAATATAACAAATGTGGGAATAAAAAGAGGGGGTTGGAAGATATACTAAAATATAAGAAGGCAGGGTAGTAGTGGTGGGATGAAGGAAGCGTTAAAATATAACAAATGTGGGAATAAAAAGAGGGGGTTGGAAGATATACTAAAATATAAGAAGGGGGTAGTAGTGTTTGGATGAAAGAAGCGTTAAAATATAACAAATGTGGGAATAAAAGAGGGGGTTGGAAGATATACTAAAATATAAGAATGTAGGGTAGTAGTGGTGGGATGAAAGAAGCGTTAAAATATAACAAATCTGGGAATAAAAAGAGGGGGTTAGAAGATATACTAAAATATAAGAAGTGGGGGAGTAGTGGTAGGATGAAAGAAGCGTTACAATATAACAAATGTGGGAATAAAAAGAGGGGGTTGGAAGATATACTAAAATATAAGAAAGGGGGTAGTAGTTGTAGGATGAAAGAAGCGTTAAAATATAACAAATGTGGGAATAAAAAGAGGGGGTTGGAAGAAATAAAAAAATATAAGAAGGTGGTAGTAGTGTTTGGATGAAAGAAGCGTTAAAATATAACAAATGTGGGAATAAAAAGAAGGGGTTGGAAGATATACTAAAAAAGAAGAAGGTAGGGTAGTAGTGGTGGGATGAAAGAAGCGTTAAAATATAACATATGTGGGAATAAAAAGAGGGGGTTGGAAGATATACTAAAATATAAGAAGTGGGGTAGTAGTGTTTGGATGAAAGAAGCGTTAAAATATAACAAATGTGTGAATAAAAAGAGGGGTTTGGAAGATATACTAAAATATAAGAAGTGGGGTAGTAGTGTTTGGATGAAAGACGCGTTAAAATATAACAAATGTGTGAATAAAAAGAGGGAGTTGGAAGATATACTAAAATATAAGAAAGGGGGTAGTAGTGGTAGGATGAAAGAAGCGTTAAAATATAACAAACGTGGGAATAAAAAGAGGGGATTGGAAGATATACTAAAATATAAGAAGGTAGGGTCGTAGTGGTGGGATGAAAGAAGCGTTAAAATATAACAAATGTGTGAATAAAAACAGGGGGTTAGAAGATCCACTAAAATATAAGAAGGGGGTAGTAGTGTTTGGATGAAAGAAGCGTTAAAATATAACAAATGTGTGAATAAAAAGAGGGGGTTGGAAGATATACTAAAAAAGAAGAAGGTAGTGTAGTAGTGGTGGGATGAAAGAAGCGTTAAAATATAACAAATGTAGGAATAAAAAGAGGGGGTTGGAAGATATACTAAAATATAAGAAGGGGAGATATTAGTGGTGGGATGAAGAAGCGTTAAAATATAACAAATGTGGGAATAAAAAGAGGGGGTTGGAAGATATACTAAAATATAAGAAGGTGGGGTAGTAATGGTGGGATGAAAGAAGCGTTAAAATATAACAAATGTGGGAATAAAAAGAGGGGGTTGGAAGATATACTAAAATATAAGAAGGTGGGGTAGTAGTGGTGGGATGAAAGAAGCGTTAAAATATAACAAATGTGTGAATAAAAAGAGGGGGTTGGAAGATATACTAAAATATAAGAATGTAGGGTAGCAGTGGTGGGATGAAAGAAGCGTTAAAATATAACAAATGTGTGAATAAAAAGAGGGGGTTGGAATATATACTAAAATATAAGAAGCGGGGTAGTAGTGGTGGGATGAAAGAAGCGTTAAAATATAACAAATGTGAGAATAAAAAGACAGGGTTGGAAGATATACTACAAAAGAAGAATGTAGGGTAGTAGTGGTGGGATGAAAGAAGCGTTAAAATATAACAAATGTCTGAATAAAAAGAGGGGTTTGGAAGATATACTAAAATATAAGAAGGGCGTAGTAGTGGTGGGATGAAAGAACAGTTAAAATATAACAAATGTGGGAATAAAAAGATGGGGTTGGAAGATATACTAAAAAAGAAGAAGGTAGGGTAGTAGTGGTGGGATGAAAGAAGCGTTACAATATAACAAATGTGAGAATAAAAAGAGAGGGTTGGAAGATATACTACAAAAGAAGAAGGTAGGGTAGTAGTGGTGGGATGAAAGAAGCGTTAAAATATAACAAATGTGAGAATAAAAAGAGAGGGTTGGAAGATATACTACAAAAGAAGAAGGTAGGGTAGTAGTGGTGGGATGAAAGAAGCGTTAAAATATAACAAATGTGAGAATAAAAAGAGAGGGTTGGAAGATATACTACAAAAGAAGAAGGTAGGGTAGTAGTGGTGGGATGAAAGAAGCGTTAAAATATAACAAATGTGTGAATAAAAAGAGGGGTTTGGAAGATATACTAAAATATAAGAAGGGGGTAGTAGTGGTGGGATGAAAGAACAGTTAAAATATAACAAATGTGGGAATAAAAAGAGGGGGTTGAAATATATACTAAAAAAGAAGAAGGTAGGGTAGTAGTGGTGGGATGAAAGAAGCGTTAAAATATAACAAATGTGGGAATAAAAAGAGGGGGTTGGAAGATATACTAAAATATAAGAAGGGGGGATAGTAGTGGTGGGAAGAAGAAGCGTTAAAATATAATAAATGTGGGAATAAAAAGAGGGGGGTTGGAAGATATACTAAAAAAGAAGAAAGTAGGGTAGTAGTGGTGGGATGAAAGAAGCGTTAAAATATAACAAATGTGGGAATAAAAAGGGTGTTGGAAGATATACTAAAATATAAGAAGGGGGGTAGTAGTGGTGGAATGAAAGAAGCGTTAAAATATAACAAATGTGGGAATAAAAAGAGGGGGTTGGAAGAAATGCTAAAATATAAGAAGGGGTGTAGTAGTGTTTGGATGAAAGAAGCGTTAAAATATAACAAATGTGAGAATAAAAAGAGAGGGTTGGAAGATATACTACAAAAGAAGAAGGTAGGGTAGTAGTGGTGGGATGAAAGAAGCGTTAAAATATAACAAATGTGTGAATAAAAAGAGCGGTTTGCAAGATATACTAAAATATAAGAAGGGGGTAGTAGTGGTGGGATGAAAGAACAGTTAAAATATAACAAATGTGGGAATAAAAAGAGAGGGTTGGAAGATATACTAAAATATAAGAAGGGTGATAGTAGTAGTGGGATGAAAGAAGCGTTAAAATATAACAAATGTGGGAATAAAAACAGGGGGTTGGAAGATATACTAAAAAAGAAGAAAGTAGGGTAGTAGTGGTGGGATGAAAGAAGCGTTAAAATATAACAAATGTGGGAATAAAAAGGGTGTTGGAAGATATACTAAAATATAAGAAGGGGGGTAGTAGTGGTGGGATGAAAGAAGCGTTAAAATATAACAAATGTGGGAATAAAAGGAGGGGGTTGGAAGATATACTAAAATATAAGAAGGTAGGGTAGTAGTGGTGGGATGAAAGAAGCGTTAAAATATAACAAATGTGGGAATAAAAAGAAGGGGTTGGAAGATATACTAAAATATAAGAAGGGGGGTAGTAGTGGTGGGATTAAAGAAGCGTTAAAATATAACAAATGTGGGAATAAAAAGAGGGGGTTGGAAGATATACTAAAATATAAGAAGGGGGGGGTAGTAGTGTTTGGATGAAAGAAGCGTTAAAATATAACATGTGGGAATAAAAGAGGGGGTTGGAAGATATACTAATATATAAGAAGGTAGGGTAGTAGTGGTGGGATGAAAGAAGCGTTAAAATATAACAAATGTGGGAATAAAAAGAGGGGGTTGGAAGATATACTAAAATATAAGAAGGGGGTAGTAGTGGTAGGATGAAAGAAGCGTTAAAATATAACAAATGTGGGAATAAAAAGAGGGGGTTGGAAGATATACTAAAATATAAGAAGGGGGGTAGTAGTGGTAGGATGAAAGAAGCGTTAAAATATAACAAATGTGGGAATAAAAAGAGGGGGTTGGAAGAAATAAAAAAATATAAGAAGCGGGGTAGTAGTGTTTGGATGAAAGAAGCGTTAAAATATAACAAATGTGGGAATAAAAAGAGGGGGTTGGAAGATATACTAAAAAAGAAGAAAGTAGGGTAGTAGTGGTGGGATGAAAGAAGCGTTAAAATATAACATATGTGGGAATAAAAAGAGGGGGTTGGAAGATATACTAAAATATAAGAAGTGGGGTAGTAGTGTTTGGATGAAAGAAACGTTAAAATATAACAAATGTGGGAATAAAAAGAGGGGGTTGGAAGATATACTAAAATATAAGAAGGTAGGGTAGTAGTGGTGGGATGAAAGAAGCGTTAAAATATAACAAATGTGTGAATAAAAACAGGGGGTTCGAAGATCTTCTAAAATATAAGAAGGGGGTAGTAGTGTTTGGATGAAAGAAGCGTTAAAATAAAACAAATGTGTGAATAAAAAGAGGGGGTTGGAAGATATAGTAAAAAAGAAGAAGGTAGGTTAGTAGTGGTGGGATGAAAGAAGCGTTAAAATTTAACAAATGTAGGAATAAAAAAGGGGGTTGGAAGATATACTAAAATATAAGAAGGGGAGATAGTAGTGGTGGGATGAAGAAGCGTTAAAATATAACAAATGTGGGAATAAAACGAGGGGGTTGGAAGATATACTAAAATATAAGAAGGGGGGTAGAAGTGGTGGGATGAAAGAAGCGTTAAAATATAACAAATGTGGGAATAAAAAGAGGGAGTTGGAAGATATACTAAAATATAAGAAGGTAGGGTAGTAGTGGTGGGATGAAAGAAGCGTTAAAATATAACAAATGTCGGAATAAAAGAGGGGGTTGGAAGATATACTAAAATATAAGAAGGTGGGGTAGTAGTGGTGGGATGAAAGAAGCGTTAAAATATAACAAATGTGGGAATAAAAAGAGGGAGTTTGAAGATATACTAAAAATGAAGAAGGTAGGGTAGTAGTGTTTGGATGAAAGAAGAGTTAAAATATAACTAATGTGTGAATAAAAAGAGGGGGTTGGAAGATATACTAAAATATAAGAAGGTAGTGTATTAGTGGTGGGATGAAAGAAGCGTTAAAATATAACAAATGTGTGAATAAAAACAGGGGGTTAGAAGATCTTCTAAAATATAAGAAGGGGGTAGTAGTGTTTGGATGAAAGAAGCGTTAAAATAAAACAAATGTGTGAATAAAAAGAGGGGGTTGGAAGATATACTAAAAAAGAAGAAGGTAGGGTAGTAGTGGTGGGATGAAAGAAGCGTTAAAATATAACAAATGTAGGAATAAAAAAGGGGGTTGGAAGATATACTAAAATATAAGAAGGGGAGATAGTAGTGGTGGGATGAAGAAGCGTTAAAATATAACAAATGTGGGAATAAAAAGAGGGGGTTGGAAGATATATTAAAATATAAGAAGGGGGGTAGTAGTGGTGGGATGAAAGAAGCGTTAAAATATAACAAATGTGGGAATAAAAAGAGGGGGTTGGAAGATATACTAAAATGTAAGAAGGTAGGGTAGTAGTGGTGGGATGAAAGAAGCGTTAAAATATAACAAATGTGTGAATAAAAACAGGTGGTTGGAAGATATACTAAAATATAAGAAGGTGGGGTAGTAGTGGTGGGATGAAAGAAGCGTTAAAATATAACAAATGTGGGAATAAAAAGAGGGGGTTGGAAGATATACTGAAAAAGAAGAAGGTAGGGTAGTAGTGTTTGGATGAAAGAAGCGTTAAAATATAACATATGTGGGAATATAAAGAGGGGGTTGGAAGATATACTAAAATATAAGAAGGTAGGGTAGTAGTGGTGGGATGAAAGAAGCGTTAAAATATAACAAATGTGTGAATAAAAACAGGGGGTTAGAAGATCTTCTAAAATATAAGAAGGGGGTAGTAGTGTTTGGATGAAAGAAGCGTTAAAATATAACAAATGTGGGAATAAAAAGAGGGGGTTGGAAGATATACTAATATATAAGAAGGTAGGGTAGTAGTGGTGGGATGAAAGAAGCGTTAAAATATAACAAATGTGGGAATAAAAAGAGGGGGTTGGAAGATATACTAAAATATAAGAAGGGGGTAGTAGTGGTAGGATGAAAGAAGCGTTAAAATATAACAAATGTGGGAATAAAAAGAGGGGGTTGGAAGATATACTAAAATATAAGAAGGGGGGTAGTAGTGGTAGGATGAAAGAAGCGTTAAAATATAACAAATGTGGGAATAAAAAGAGGGGGTTGGAAGAAATAAAAAAATATAAGAAGCGGGGTAGTAGTGTTTGGATGAAAGAAGCGTTAAAATATAACAAATGTGGGAATAAAAAGTGGGGGTTGGAAGATATACTAAAAAAGAAGAAAGTAGGGTAGTAGTGGTGGGATGAAAGAAGCGTTAAAATATAACATATGTGGGAATAAAAAGAGGGGGTTGGAAGATATACTAAAATATAAGAAGTGGGGTAGTAGTGTTTGGATGAAAGAAGCATTAAAATATAACAAATGTGGGAATAAAAAGAGGGGGTTGGAAGATATACTAAAATATAAGAAGGTAGGGTAGTAGTGGTGGGATGAAAGAAGCGTTAAAATATAACAAATGTGTGAATAAAAACAGGGGGTTCGAAGATCTTCTAAAATATAAGAAGGGGGTAGTAGTGTTTGGATGAAAGAAGCGTTAAAATAAAACAAATGTGTGAATAAAAAGAGGGGGTTGGAAGATATACTAAAAAAGAAGAAGGTAGGTTAGTAGTGGTGGGATGAAAGAAGCGTTAAAATATGACAAATGTAGGAATAAAAAAGGGGGTTGGAAGATATACTAAAATATAAGAAGGGGAGATAGTAGTGGTGGGATGAAGAAGCGTTAAAATATAACAAATGTGGGAATAAAACGAGGGGGTTGGAAGATATACTAAAATATAAGAAGAGGGGTAGAAGTGGTGGGATGAAAGAAGCGTTAAAATATAACAAATGTGGGAATAAAAAGAGGGAGTTGGAAGATATACTAAAATATAAGAAGGTAGGGTAGTAGTGGTGGGATGAAAGAAGCGTTAAAATATAACAAATGTCGGAATAAAAGAGGGGGTTGGAAGATATACTAAAATATAAGAAGGTGGGGTAGTAGTGGTGGGATGAAAGAAGCGTTAAAATATAACAAATGTGGGAATAAAAAGAGGGAGTTTGAAGATATACTAAAAATGAAGAAGGTAGGGTAGTAGTGTTTGGATGAAAGAAGAGTTAAAATATAACTAATGTGTGAATAAAAAGAGGGGGTTGGAAGATATACTAAAATATAAGAAGGTAGTGTATTAGTGGTGGGATTAAAGAAGCGTTAAAATATAACAAATGTGTGAATAAAAACAGGGGGTTAGAAGATCTTCTAAAATATAAGAAGGGGGTAGTAGTGTTTGGATGAAAGAAAGGTTAAAATAAAACAAATGTGTGAATAAAAAGAGGGGGTTGGAAGATATACTAAAAAAGAAGAAGGTAGGGTAGTAGTGGTGGGATGAAAGAAGCGTTAAAATATAACAAATGTAGGAATAAAAAAGGGGGTTGGAAGATATACTAAAATATAAGAAGGGGAGATAGTAGTGGTGGGATGAAGAAGCGTTAAAATATAACAAATGTGGGAATAAAAAGAGGGGGTTGGAAGATATATTAAAATATAAGAAGGGGGGTAGTAGTGGTGGGATGAAAGAAGCGTTAAAATATAACAAATGTGGGAATAAAAAGAGGGGGTTGGAAGATATACTAAAATGTAAGAAGGTAGGGTAGTAGTGGTGGGATGAAAGAAGCGTTAAAATATAACAAATGTGTGAATAAAAACAGGTGGTTGGAAGATATACTAAAATATAAGAAGGTGGGGTAGTAGTGGTGGGATGAAAGAAGCGTTAAAATATAACAAATGTGGGAATAAAAAGAGGGGGTTGGAAGATATACTAAAAAAGAAGAAGGTAGGGTAGTAGTGTTTGGATGAAAGAAGCGTTAAAATATAACATATGTGGGAATATAAAGAGGGGGTTGGAAGATATACTAAAATATAAGAAGGGGGGATATTAGTGGTGGGATGAAAGAAGCGTTAAAATATAACATATGTGGGAATAAAAAGAGGGGGTTGGAAGATATACTAAAATATCAGAAGGGGGATTGTAGTGGTGGGATGAAAGAAGCGTTAAAATATAACAAGTGTGGGAATAAAACGAGGGGGTTGGAAGATATACTAAAATATAAGAAGGGGGGTAGAAGTGGTGGGATGAAAGAAGCGTTAAAATATAACAAATGTGGGAATAAAAAGAGGGAGTTGGAAGATATACTAAAATATAAGAAGGTAGGGTAGTAGTGGTGGGATGAAAGAAGCGTTAAAATATAACAAATGTGGGAATAAATCAGGGGGTTGGAAGATATACTAAAATATAAGAAGGTGGGGTAGTAGTGGTGGGATGAAAGAAGCGTTAAAATATAACAAATGTGGGAATAAAAAGAGGGAGTTGGAAGATATACTAAAAATGAAGAAGGTAGGGTAGTAGTGTTTGGATGAAAGAAGAGTTAAAATATAACAAATGTGGGAATATAAAGAGGGGGTTCGAAGAAATACTAAAATATAAGAAGGGGGGTAGTAGTGCTTAGATGAAAGAAGCGTTAAAATATAACAAATGTGGGAATAAAAAGATGGGTTTTGAAGATATACTAAAATATAAGAAGGGGGAATAGTAGTGGTGGGATGAAAGAAGCGTTAAAATATAACAAATGTGTGAATAAAAACAGGGGTTGGATGATATACTAAAATATAAGAAGGGGGGATATTAGTGGTGGGATGAAAGAAGCGTTAAAATATAACAAATGTGGGAATAAAAAGAGGGAGTTGGAAGATATACTAAAAATGAAGAAGATAGGGTAGTAGTGTTTGGATGAAAGAAGAGTTAAAATATAACTAATGTGTGAATAAAAAGAGGGGGTTGGAAGATATACTAAAATATAAGAAGGTAGTGTATTAGTGGTGGGATGAAAGAAACGTTAAAATATAACAAATGTGTGAATAAAAACAGGGGGTTAGAAGATCTTCTAAAATATAAGAAGGGGGTAGTAGTGTTTGGATGAAAGAAGCGTTAAAATAAAACAAATGTGTGAATAAAAAGAGGGGGTTGGAAGATATACTAAAAAAGAAGAAGGTAGGGTAGTAGTGGTGGGATGAAAGAAGCGTTAAAATATAACAAATGTAGGAATAAAAAAGGGGGTTGGGAGATATACTAAAATATAAGAAGGGGAGATAGTAGTGGTGGGATGAAGAAGCGTTAAAATATAACAAATGTGGGAATAAAAAGAGGGGGTTGGAAGATATACTAAAATATAAGAAGGGGGGTAGTAGTGGTGGGATGAAAGAAGCGTTAAAATATAACAAATGTGGGAATAAAAAGAGGGGGTTGGAAGATATACTAAAATGTAAGAAGGTAGGGTAGTAGTGGTGGGATGAAAGAAGCGTTAAAATATAACAAATGTGTGAATAAAAACAGGTGGTTGGAAGATATACTAAAATATAAGAAGGTGGGGTAGTAGTGGTGGGATGAAAGAAGCGTTAAAATATAACAAATGTGGGAATAAAAAGAGGGGGTTGGAAGATATACTAAATAAGAAGAAGGTAGGGTAGTAGTGTTTGGATGAAAGAAGCGTTAAAATATAACATATGTGGGAATATAAAGAGGGGGTTGGAAGATATACTAAAATATAAGAAGGTAGGGTAGTAGTGGTGGGATGAAAGAAGCGTTAAAATATAACAAATGTGTGAATAAAAAGAGGTTTTTGAAGATATACTAAAATATAAGAAGGGGGAATAGTAGTGGTGGGATGAAAGAAGCGTTAAAATATAACAAATGTGTGAATAAAAACAGGGGTTGGATGATATACTAAAATATAAGAAGGGGGGATATTAGTGGTGGGATGAAAGAAGCGTTAAAATATAACATATGTGGGAATAAAAAGAGGGGGTTGGAAGATATACTAAAATATCAGAAGGGGGATAGTAGTGGTGGGATGAAAGAAGCGTTAAAATATAACAAGTGTGGGAATAAAACGAGGGGGTTGGAAGATATACTAAAATATAAGAAGGGGGGTAGAAGTGGTGGGATGAAAGAAGCGTTAAAATATAACAAATGTGGGAATAAAAAGAGGGAGTTGGAAGATATACTAAAATATAAGAAGGTAGGGTAGTAGTGGTGGGATGAAAGAAGCGTTAAAATATAACAAATGTGGGAATAAAAGAGGGGGTTGGAAGATATACTAAAATATTAGAAGGTGGGATAGTAGTGGTGGGATGAAAGAAGCGTTAAAATATAACAAATGTGGGAATAAAAAGAGGGAGTTGGAAGATATACTAAAAATGAAGAAGGTAGGGTAGTAGTGTTTGGATGAAAGAAGCGTTAAAATATAACAAATGTGGGAATATAAAGAGGGGGTTGGAAGAAATACTAAAATATAAGAAGGGGGGTAGTAGTGCTTAGATGAAAGAAGCGTTAAAATATAACAAATGTGGGAATAAAAAGAGGGGTTTGGAAGATATACTAAAATATAAGAAGGTGGGGTAGTAGTGGTGGGACGAAAGAAGCGTTAAAATATAACAAATGTGTGAATAAAAAGAGGGGTTTTGAAGATATACTAAAATATAAGAAGGGGGAATAGTAGTGGTGGGATGAAAGAAGCGTTAAAATATAACAAATGTGTGAATAAAAACAGGGGTTGGATGATATACTAAAATATAAGAAGGGGGGATATTAGTGGTGGGATGAAAGAAGCGTTAAAATATAACATATGTGGGAATAAAAAGAGGGGGTTGGAAGATATACTAAAATATCAGAAGGGGGATAGTAGTGGTGGGATGAAAGAAGCGTTAAAATATAACAAGTGTGGGAATAAAACGAGGGGGTTGGAAGATATACTAAAATATAAGAAGGGGGGTAGAAGTGGTGGGATGAAAGAAGCGTTAAAATATAACAAATGTGGGAATAAAAAGAGGGAGTTGGAAGATATACTAATATATAAGAAGGTAGGGTAGTAGTGGTGGGATGAAAGAAGCGTTAAAATATAACAAATGTGGGAATAAAAGAGGGGGTTGGAAGATATACTAAAATATAAGAAGGTGGGGTAGTAGTGGTGGGATGAAAGAAGCGTTAAAATATAACAAATGTGGGAATAAAAAGAGGGAGTTGGAAGATATACTAAAAATGAAGAAGGTAGGGTAGTAGTGTTTGGATGAAAGAAGAGTTAAAATATAACTAATGTGTGAATAAAAAGAGGGGGTTGGAAGATATACTAAAATATAAGAAGGTAGTGTATTAGTGGTGGGATGAAAGAAGCGTTAAAATATAACAAATGTGTGAATAAAAACAGGGGGTTAGAAGATCTTCTAAAATATAAGAAGGGGGTAGTAGTGTTTGGATGAAAGAAGCGTTAAAATAAAACAAATGTGTGAATAAAAAGAGGGGGTTGGAAGATATACTAAAAAAGAAGAAGGTAGGGTAGTAGTGGTGGGATGAAAGAAGCGTTAAAATATAACAAATGTAGGAATAAAAAAGGGTGTTGGAAGATATACTAAAATATAAGAAGGGGAGATAGTAGTGGTGGGATGAAGAAGCGTTAAAATATAACAAATGTGGGAATAAAAAGAGGGGGTTGGAAGATATACTAAAATATAAGAAGGGGGGTAGTAGTGGTGGGATGAAAGAAGCGTTAAAATATAACAAATGTGGGAATAAAATGAGGGGGTTGGAAGATATACTAAAATGTATGAAGGTAGGGTAGTAGTGGTGGGATGAAAGAAGCGTTAAAATATAACAAATGTGTGAATAAAAACAGGTGGTTGGAAGATATACTAAAATATAAGAAGGTGGGGTAGTAGTGGTGGGATGAAAGAAGCGTTAAAATATAACAAATGTGGGAATAAAAAGAGGGGGTTGGAAGATATACTAAAAAAGAAGAAGGTAGGGTAGTAGTGTTTGGATGAAAGAAGCGTTAAAATATAACATATGTGGGAATATAAAGAGGGGGTTGGAAGATATACTAAAATATAAGAAGGTAGGGTAGTAGTGGTGGGATGAAAGAAGCGTTAAAATATAACAAATGTGTGAATAAAAACAGGGGGTTAGAAGATCTTCTAAAATATAAGAAGGGGGTAGTAGTGTTTGGATGAAAGAAGCGTTAAAATATAACAAATGTGGGAATAAAAAGAGGGGGTTGGAAGATATACTAAAATATAAGAAGGTGGGGTAGTAGTGGTGGGATGAAAGAAGCGTTAAAATATAACAAATGTGTGAATAAAAAGAGGGGGTTGGAAGATATACTGAAATATAATAATGTAGGGTAGCAGTGGTGGGATAAAAGAAGCGTTAAAATATAACAAATGTGTGAATAAAAAGAGGGGGTTGGAAGATATACTAAAATATAAGAAGGTGGGGTAGCAGTGGTGGGATGAAAGAAGCGTTAAAATATAACAAATGTGGGAATAAAAACAGGTGGTTGGAAAATATACTAAAATATAAGAAGGGGGGTAGTAGTGGTGGGATGAAAGAAGCGTTAAAATATAACAAATGTGGGAATAAAAAGAGGGGGTTGGAAGATATACTAAAATATAAGAAGGTGGGGTAGTAGTGGTGGGATGAAAGAAGCGTTAAAATATAACAAATGTGGGAATAAAAAGAGGGGGTTGGAAGATATACTAAAATATAAGAAGGGGGGTAGTAGTGGTGGGATGAAAGAACCGTTAAAATATAACAAATGTGTGAATAAAAAGAGGGGGTTGGAAGATATACTAAAATATAAGAAGTTAGGGTAGTAGTGGTGGGATGAAAGAAGCGTTAAAATATAACAAATGTGGGAATATAAAGAGGGGGTTGGAAGAAATACTAAAATATAAGAAGGGGGGTAGTAGTGCTTAGATGAAAGAAGCGTTAAAATATAACAAATGTGGGAATAAAAAGAGGGGTTTGGAAGATATACTAAAATATAAGAAGGTGGGGTAGTAGTGGTGGGACGAAAGAAGCGTTAAAATATAACAAATGTGTGAATAAAAAGAGGGGTTTTGAAGATATACTAAAATATAAGAAGGGGGAATAGTAGTGGTGGGATGAAAGAAGCGTTAAAATATAGCAAATGTGTGAATAAAAACAGGGGTTGGATGATATACTAAAATATAAGAAGGGGGATATTAGTGGTGGGATGAAAGAAGCGTTAAAATATAACATATGTGGGAATAAAAAGAGGGGGTTGGAAGATATACTAAAATATCAGAAGGGGGATAGTAGTGGTGGGATGAAAGAAGCGTTAAAATATAACAAGTGTGGGAATAAAAAGAGGGGGTTGGAAGATATACTAAAATATAAGAAGGTGGGGTAGTAGTGGTGGGACTAAAGAAGCGTTAAAATATAACAAATGTGTGAATAAAAACAGGGGGTTGGAAGATATACTAAAATATAAGAAGTGGGGATAGTAGTGGTGGGATGAAAGAAGCGTTAAAATATAACAAATGTGGGAATAAAAAGAGGGTGTTTGACGATATACTAAAATATAAGAAGGTGGGGTAGTAGTGGTGGGATGAAAGAAGCGTTAAAATATAACAAATGTTGGAATAAAAGGAGGGGGTTGGAAGATATACTAAAATATAAGAAGGTGGGGTAGTAGTGGTGGGATGAAAGAAGCGTTAAAATATAACAAATGTGTGAATAAAAAGAGGGGGTTGGAAGATATACTAAAATGTAAGAAGGGGGTTAGTAGTGTTTGGATGAAAGAAGCGTTAAAATATAACAAATGTGGGAATAAAAACTGGGGTTTGGAAGATATACTAAAATATAAGAAGTGGGGATAGTAGTGGTGGGATGAAAGAAGTGTTAAAATATAACATATGTGGGAATAAAAAGAGCGGGTTGGAAGAAAAGTAAAAAATATTAGGTTGGTGCCAGAATAATAACGTAATAATGTCGTTTTTCGACGTTACAAAATACATCTAAAAACGACGTTATCACGTTATTTTTTACACCAACCTAATATTTACGTGGTCTCTGTTAAGTAGCACAGAGGACAGTAACCGTTTTTCAGATCGCTCAACTTTTATTCTTTGTTCCTTAAAAGTTATCACCCTTGTAGCTCTGTGGCGGCTGTCCGAATGTTTATAAGCGCAGAGATTTCGAAGGTTGTATTTGCAAACTGTATTTGATGCTTCCTCTCCTCAAAATTTGTCGCGGCACCGATGAAACGCATACACTGATTAGATGGGTTAATTAAGCAGATTAAACAGCATTTCTAATCAAATTTATAGGATTTCAATATGCAAATTGGCTATCAAGAAACATAATTTATATCGCGCATAATAAGGATTTCGTGCGATTTCGTCAGATTGTATGTAATCAACTTTTAAATATTGATGAGTAGCAGTGACCAAGAAAATAAAAAATAACACATCATATGGAAACAAATAAAATTAATATATATATATATGTATATATATATGAATATTTTATATGTGTATATGTGTATATATGCTTATATGTGTGCATGTGTATGCGTGAGTGTTTGTTTTGACTTGAAATAATTTGCAATTATTTGAATATGCGTTGCAATTAAATCAAGATTAGACTTACAGATGATAATGATGGGTTAGAGCAAATAATAATATATACGGCAATATACTCTCATGATATACAGCAAGTATTCGATGTGCGGGAGACGCAAAGGATATTGGCGACGCCATTCGTAACGAGTTCAAATCGTCTGTAGTTGACAAGAAAATTTCGTATAATTTACGGATTGTCATTTGTCTCAAATATTTTACTTTTTTTTTAAGCATTTCACCCCTAGCAAGGCGTGAAGCCACTCGCAGGCAATGGGTTACAGAAAATCTGGAGCAAGATCAGATAGGAATGATAGAGGAAAGGATGAAGAGAAGGATAGTGGATAGATCAAGGCAACTGGAGATGTCGATGGACATTACATTTGAATACTTGGAGAGTATTGGTATCAGGGAAACAAGAATAGGGAAGAGAGTTCCACAGCCGAAAGGTGCGAGATATGAAGCTATTGGAGTAGAAGAGGCGGCTACATTTAACAGTTTCATCAGTGAAAGGATGAGAGAGGGTTGCCAGCCCCGTAAGTCGCTTGAATTCGCGAAGTCTGGGAACCAGAGAAAGCAGCTTATCGAAGCAATTACCATGAAAGTATTTGTAAAAAAGACAGAGAGAGGCGACGGTACGTCTGTAAGAGAGCGACTGCAGACGAGATACCAGATCAGGGTCAATTATATTGCATATCCGTCTCTGGATCTTATCAAGAACCCCGAAGCAAATTGAAGGGGCTCCGAACTATATATGTCAGCAATACTCCATGCAAGAGCGAATGGTTGATTTGTAGATTTGAAGGACTTCCCATAATTCATATTTGGATTCGTCGCAGTTAAAACAGTTGGGCTCATAACCTGTAAAATATTTGGACTCATAACCTGTAAAACAATATTTGGACTCATAACCTGTAAAAAAATATAATTGGCTATGGTTAAGCGTAAGTGAAAAAATTATCAGTAGGCCATTCTCAACAATTAGAACTGACAAAATTGTAATGAAATACAGTCTATTGATAATTTTCTAAAATACACTTAAGCATGGGCAATTATCCCACACGTGGACTTTCATACAAATGCCATTTAAAATATTACAACTCCGTTTCTTCTCCACTTGGCTAGATAGCAGGTTAGACATGCCTGTCTTGCCTATTTGTCAACTAGTCCAAGAGAATCCAGAGAATGAAAACTGTGACTTCAAAACTGTGAAGACGTCAACAGAAACCTCTACACAGTATTTCACAAGAATTCATGGTAAGACCACACTAGCCGTTTCCTTATAACGAAACATCCATTGATCGAGAAGCTAGTCCTGTTGTAATTCATCATATTTTTCTATTAAAACAATTTTTCAAAATAGGTTTCTCAACCGCAATAGCTATTACCATTCTTTCAAGTATTGAGGAGGGGTTTCCTTCCTAACCTTTTATTTGAAGTAGTGTGGAAGTCAACATCTTTATCGTACCATTATTTTCTCTTCGAGTTACGTGTGATATCCATTTTAGTTGTTGCTGCCGTTGAAAGTCCTAGAATAACATAGTTTCTGGAACAGACCTTCGAAATTCTGTGACGCCAGTCGACAAGCTTCGAAGAAAGATGGTCGTCATTAAGATCCACTGGCTTCAGTATCTCAAAGCCATTCTAAACCATTGATCTAAGAAGCCGTTGTACATAGCAGAAAGTTTCGATATTTCTGAATGGGTTTGGTGTAATGACTGATATCCATATAAAAGTTTAAAGGAATCTGAGGTGGGCCAGTGTCGGGTACGTCCGGTTTGGTATTTACAATGTCTGTCTTCAACACTATCATGGGCTTGTTTTCTCGGATGGGTGGTCATCATAATATTAGCGAAAAACAACGTGGGTTACATTATTCCATGTAGAATTAAGGTAAGCAGATCGAGTCTGATGTTGTCCCATGATATTAAAAGAGAAAGATATTTTCTTTTCTACCGTCATTTCCTCATTACCAGGCTTATGAGCCACTTAATGTAGATTGATAGTGAATGAGGCATTTAAAGGCAAATAAAAGTTGACCTAAACTTGAAGTGGTTAAGATTGTATGCCTTAGAAATGCATCTTTTGTATTCAGATGTAGATCTCCATCTTATGAATAGAAGTTGATACAGCTGGAGGCGAAATAAATCCTGACATTGAAGAGGAATTTGCTCGTAAAATGTAGTTGTATTCTTGCTGAGATGTTAAGGCGTTAGTCTGGGGTTTCGATACTGATGCCGCTTGATAAATTCAGGTAACAACAGAATAGGCTTCGGAATTTAGGGCAACCCTTTCCATAGATCGTGTTTGATTTCTAGCTTCTGTAAGGATGAGCATTTCTTTTCAGGAAGTCACTGTCGTATAGGAGGTGGGGATAACCAAGAAATAAAAGCATCTCTAATAGCTTCCTATTTGTAAATTTGAGCGGAACATCGTTGAATATAGAGGCCTTCGCCAGAACGTGTAATATTTGAAGATATTGATCCAAGATTTTCCTAGCCTTTAGAAAGTGAATTCCCTTTCTATTTTGGCCGAAATAAATGATTCCTAATTTACATTTTCAAAAGTGTGAGAGAAATTTGTATTCATATGGAAATTCCCAACATATAAATGTCAGTTGATACAGTTGGATGTTCAAAATAAATCCTAACTTAGAAGATAAAACTACTAGAGAAATAGCATCTAAATCAAGGAAGCAGGCCTGCTACATTCTGGTTGTGACTCGGAGGGAAAGGCATATACAACGGAATTGCAAGGAAATAATAATAATAATAATAATAATAATAATAATAATAATAATAATAATGATAAGAAGAAGAAGAAGAAGAAGAAGAAGAAGAAGAAGAAAATTGTTATATTACGTCTATACTTATATACGATTGTACAAATTTCGTGTTGGTGTTGACTTTAAAATAATAAACTGAATTAAACTCTTTTTTAATTTTGGACACAATTTCATCGAACAGGAACATATATATATATATATATATATATATATATATGTGTGTGTGTGTGTGTGTGTGTGTGTGTGTGTGTGTGTGTGTGTAATTGTGTGTGTGTGTTGATTTTTTTCATATAACATCCCCGGACCAACTGGAGGAAATTACGCATAGACTCACGGAAATTACTCCGCGTTTTCACTCTCACATTGTCATATGCGACATCATGAGCTGCGGTGCGATCTTCGCTTCCAGCGTCTCGTATGCATGAGGTTGTCGTTGCTTGGAAATTTTCAATGTAAACAAAAACAGACTATAATTATTGTTTTGTCCGTGTTTTGTTTAATATATATATATATATATATATATATATATATATATATATATATATATATATATATATATATATCAAAATAAAAAGAAAGAACTGTCATATATATAATCCAGAGTTCTTTAGCATTTATTTTTAAAAACAGTGCAGCATAATTTTATAATTATTATTTAAAAATATCCATTCATCACGACACAGAACTTACATGTTTCGAAACTAAAACCTAAATCTTAAATTTTAAGTTCAGATCGCTTGAAAATGAAGCTGAAGTTCAAATTTTAAGTTTAACTTAAGATTTAGGTTTTGGTTTCGGAACATGATAATTTCTGTGTCCTGATGGATACATATTTTTAATAATAATAATAATATATGTGTGTGTATGTGTGTGTGTGTGACATTAGATTGAATGAACACTATAAGATGATGTATTTATATGCAAATTTCTAAATAAAGATTGATACAGCTGGAGGTTAAAAAATCCTGACCTTGAAGACGAAACTACTAGAGAAATAGTAGTGAATACTTTTAACTAATAACAGTTAACAACAGCATCCATTCCAGAGTCTGTTACACAAAGTAGCTGTTCCTGCAAAGAAGCTGTTCGAACGGCCCTTCCATCTTACTAATTGATAGTTTGCTCGTGTTTGTCAGGATAATCGTGGCTCTTATCTATATAGCTCTGAACTGACGGATGAAAAGTAACTTGTCAAAACTTTTTCTCTGGAATTAGCGACAGAATTATGATTGTATTGCGATTCACCTGTGAATAAGAGTTTGTATTGTGGATAACAGTTCTTCATCCACATGGCATCGTGGACAGTTTTAATCATGTCGAAGCTGAAATGTGAGGATTGAGTAACTCCAAACGCCAAGAGAGATCATGACATGACGAGTCAGAAATTATCTGTGGCAATATTCTGAACCGGCTGTATTTCCAATATCTTTAATTATTAACTATATAGTAATTTTCCAAGCCCAGCTTAGATGTGGCACAAGGCCGATAGAATGGGCCACCCAGTGAGAATCGAACTCACTACTTAGTCGTAATTGTTCTAACGAGACAAGCTTGCAAACCATTACACCACCTCAAGTTGCACAACGATTGACACTATATGTCACTTAATGTTTGTACCACCTTGTACTCATACAAAGTTTGGAGCATCAGCGGCGCTATAGAATCTTGATTTCTTTTTGTACGACCGTCAATATAATTGGTTATACAGCATGGACACTAAAAGACTGAATGATATAAAGCAAAATAACATTTACAAACACTTGAGTACCTGGGATAGTAAAGTTTGCATCATTTGTATCTTGTATGGTGTTATGGTGAAACGCACCTAATTCTATAGTTAATAGACTCTCCGACTTATATTAGGTGGGAGTAGTAAGAGAAACGAAGGTCAGTCGATGTCGGACGACAGTAGTCGACAGTTAGTCGAATACGAAAGTAGTCAGCGACCACAGCAAGATTACTCTGCGTAATACCTATTATATCAAGTTCCTAACGTTTTGTACGTCGAACTATTTTAGGACCGATTTAGTACAAATGCAAGCCTCCACTGCGAAATAACTCTACAACATATGGAAACATTTTTAAATCCAGTTTCAGAATCTTCTGAAGAATGTTCTAGCCATCCCTAGTTGAGCAGAGCCACGCCAGGTACAAGTTGATGGATCCTCAAGACCACTCTGCCATACAACTTCCACCGCTGCGTCAGTGCTCACAGTGTTCTTAGGACCTCTTCCCGAAAGATCGCCAACTGGTCCAGTTCTTTCAAACCGGGAGATTAAGTTTTGAAACATTTTATCCCTAGGAGATACCCTGTAGGTTGCCGGTATTTTCTCTGAATCTGAATAATTGATCTTCCACTGGAAAAAAAAAAAACCTTAGTTTTACTCCATACCGGACATAATACATTGCCATTTTAATCTCCAGGGTATGCTCTATAACCTGTAAAAAAAGAGAAAATAATAAAGCGTGAAAATGAACAAGTCACGACTTTTTCTCACCCTTCAGTTTTTCAGTAACTACTCTATATAATTTACTAGATATGGCGCTGTTAAGCAGTCCTATCCCAAACCAGCAAAAACGAACGTGAGAACCACTTAAAGTACCCCATATACTGTAGCAATAAGATCTCGCCTTTGTCGTAGGTGCAAAGAAACTGTAAGATGCAGATCTCGGTGTATGACTATTTAAATTTACATAAAAACATAAATTTATATTAATTACTGAAGACTCAATTCTCTCCCAGATGACCCTCAAGGGACACCATAGAAATCTATTTAATGGCGATGTAATGTAAGTGTAAATCAGGTTAGAAAGGCGTGAGCTGCATACTAGCCCTTTGAATGGTCTGTGTTGATAATCATGCTGTGATCTAAATTCTCAGATAGTTTCCGCTTTACGGGTAGGAAGTGATTCTAATTAAATACGTAAGAAATTATGCAAATATTCAGAAAAACAAACGCCGAGTCGAAACTAATTATTTGTAATAGAAATGATAAAACCGTATTTACATTTCCTTAATATCTGCACAACACACTCAAACACGGAGTTTTATATATTTAATAATTTACAAGTGAAACATATACACATATAATCGGAGAAATATTTAGCTTTATTTATTGGATGGATAATTTTATGTAACTTATATTATAGACATATTCAAAGGGGGCTATATATATATATATATATATATATATATATATATATATATATATATATATATATATGTAAAAGTGAACATTGAAGCCAACATTCAGAGGTGACAGGCTGTTTCATGCTAGGCGCAATCACTAGGCCTGTCGACTCGAAGTGTTGACTTCAATGTTCACTTTTATATTTATATTTACATAGGCTCCATCTGTGACATTGAGCACTTTATCACATAAATATAGAACACCTTAAAACTATATTTCTTCATCTGGGTGTGTGTGTGTCTGTGTGTGGGGGGTAGGCGTGTGTTTTAAGCGATGAACTACTAAGATATTACTATTCCATTTAAAATGTAACCGTGTATTAAATAAAAAAAATTACAAGAATAAAATAAATAAAAAAGAATAAATAGAAAACCTCACTGTTTTTGAAAGACGTTACACACATCATGAAATATTCAGACACCCCCCCATATATATATATATATATATATATATATATATATATATATAGAAAGAAAGAAAGAAAGAAAGAAAGAAAGAAAGAAAGAGAGAAAATTAGGGAGAGAGATGAGAAGTCTTTGTTCATTGTGTTTGCACGTGTGTCAGTTTCTTTGCAACCAATTCTAAATTAGATATTACGGAAGAAATATCAAATGGAGTAACAAAAACTTAACCAGCTCCTCATTTCCCGCCATAAAAATAATTTCAGTCTCTCAAAAAAAAAAAAAAAAAAAAAAAAAAAAAAGTGAAAAGAAAAAAAGAAAAGAAAAGAAAAGAAAAGGAAAAAAAAAGAAAAGGAAAGATGACAAATAGTAAGCAGGTCCTTAGCCCGAAGTCTGGTCATGTTCCAAACTAAATTGAAAATTGAATTGCGCGCGAATCTGTTAAGACGATTTAAATTGCATTTGTTTCTGTTTCACATCGATAATAACGCTCATTTTTACTGTGTTGTCCAGCCGTAGCGCGTCAGTAACAGCGGTCCATAGTAATATTACATTCTTTCGGCATGCTATAAGACATTCACAATTGTGTTGGTATCTGATCATCAATTTCTAAAAACACAGAAGCACTTTTTAATCTTCTGCTGGCCATTGTCAAATAATATGAAAGTTTATTTGATGAGTTTTTCTTTATTTTTATTAAAATAAACTGCCTATTAAAAAACAAAAAAACAAAAAATAACAAGACATTTAGTGATAAACAAAAGCGGTTATCCAAGTTTAAAATTACATATCGGGGACATCAAGCAGGTACAGAAATTTAACTATCCTAATATAGCATTGTAAAAGGCGGCTGAATGTGGGACATAGAAATCCGAAGGAACCTGAGAATAGAAAGCGCTATATTTCAGTATCGAAACTAATTATTAATGTCTTTAGAAATAAAGTAATTAGTACTAGACACATAGGTAATATCTAATTTTCAATATGACAGTTAATATTTGACAATTTCCACACAGATAAGAAAGGGGGTTGAACTGACAGATGTGGATCTATTGAGAAATACTGAAAAAACCACTGTAAAGAATGTATTGAGAAATTACGAATTGAAAAGGATTTCCTGTTGAAAATCAAAAGAGGATTGTTACACCGTTTAAGAAAAGAAAACTTGGTGAAATAAACAGTCAGAGGGAAGATTGGAGGTAACAGATGCAAGAGGAATAAACGATTCACCTGTTTGATCTGTAGGACTACATGCTAAAGCAAAGAAAATAGAGTAAATTAGATTTGATGTAAGGGCATATGTTTCGTACTGTCAGATAATACAGGGTATCACTAAAAATCCATATTTTCAAGAAATGAAATTTTCAGCAAGATTTTATTGAATTGGAATATTAGCAAATAGTATATTCAATATGATTTCCGTTTGTTGTGATGTAAATTTTAATGCGCTTTGGAAGATTTTCGTAAAATCCACATTGCTGTCAATGGTAACGCATTCACTCTTCATGCGATTAATCAAGCGTGTTGCGTCTGTAATTTTCAGAGAGTACCCTTTCTCATTTAGCGTACCCCCGAAAAAGAAATTAATTCTTTTTTCTTTAGACAAAATCATGTTTAATATGTCGAGGTGAAGAAAATATAGTTTATGAGATTTCCAATGAGTCCACATTTTAGGAACACCCTGTAGATCAGATTTGGTAGCTCTGTGATCATTAATGTCTGCGAAAGAAGAAGAACAACAACAACAACAAAAACAGCAACAACAACAACAACGGCAACGACGACGACGACGAAAACAACTACAACAACAACGGAAACAAGTAGATTCAATTGTAACACTAGGACAGAATACGAAAAAATAAGTTTCATGGGTATTGCTTCTTATAAAGACCTTTATACGGATCATACCCCCTTTGTTAACTGTTTCTGAATTTAAATATAAATAAAATGCAGCCCATAGAAATTTCATTTTTCTATATTTTCTCATACTAATGTTAACTTAATGCAAAACCCACGTGCCACCCAAGTTAGAGTATTATTGTTTGATTCAGTTTATTTACTTTTGCGTCATATCAACACCTCAATCGGATACTTAATAATGATAAGATTTTTTTGATAGCTTCGTATGAATACAATATGTATTAACATTTTTTTTAATTTATTGCCGGTAATAATTTTTTTCGAAAATGTACTGCTGGTATTTTTACTATAGGAATCTATTCTTATATATTCGTAGTGTTTTGTCCCGAGTTTGTCTGTTAACAATTTGCCCGTATCTGGGACCCTAATATATACCACCACCGGGGGTCAGGGTGGAACTGAGAACAACAGAAACTGAGAGGTAGTTCCAAGTTTCTCGAAAGCTCCTAATCTGAGGCTTTGCTGCCGGGTGTAGTTTATCGTCATACCCAGGAAGAAGTGTTACTGTGTGATGATGTACGAGTGTAAGCCAAGGCCAGAATTGCACTTCATGAGGTTATGTGCGAAAGATAAATGTTCATCCTAAACTGCAAAAGACCAAGTGAGTATTCATAGGGAAAACATCCAAGCAGGAGTCTTCTCTTCAGAAGAACATGTTTGAATGAAATTTCTAACTAAAAAAATACGGATTATTCAGCATCGGGTAGATGTCATGGAGGTTTCCAATCCTTTAAAAATATGGCCGATGTAGTTTGACGATTTAATTTATTGAAAGAACTCAAGCATGTACACATGGATCTTAAACACTAGCAATGTTTGGACAGTGTAAACATGGATAATTCTACCTGAATCTGATTAGTATTACATTAACTATCGGAAAACCGCACTGACGTCAATTGTGTATGATTATTATATAAATATAATCATCTCAAAATTAACAGTTAAATCCAGAAAATATTTATTTTTTCAATTGAGCAAAGATAACTTCAAAATAGTCATGTCGATGGGATTTAAAAACAGCTGCTCGGAAACTTCAGGGTGATTTAAGGAAAAAAATAACAAGACATTTGAAATAAAATTTGAATCAGATAAGAAAGAAAAACCGAACTCCAAGAATGTCTGGCGTTAAATCAGTTTTATCTTGTTAACATTGGAGAAAGATTTATTTTCCTTAATTCATAATCTTACATATATATATATATACATACATACATATACATACATACATATATATATATATATATATATATATATATATGTGTGTGTGTGTGTGTGGTGTGTAAAAAAGAACGAGAAAGAGAGGAGGAAAAGTGATATATCTATCTATCTATCTACCTATATATATATATATATATATATATATATATATATATATATATATATATATAGATAGATAGATAGATAGATAGAGGATGACCAGGCTCAAATAGAAAAATGTGATAGATATGAAGGGTCGCAGAGAAATGCAGATAGGGATGGAATGCGAAAGTCAGATATGCACAGAGACTTACCAGTAAAGATGGAGACACTGAAATTTCTATTTAAAACAGATAAGTATGAGGAAAATAAATGTATTTTAAATAAAAATAAATCTGTGGGAAAAATGTATTTGATATGAACATAAATATGAGAATAAAAGTGTATTTAAAATAAAACTGAAATAAGAAGTGTATTTAAAATAAACATGATATAATGAAATAAGTGTCTTTAACGTAAAGAAAAATATGAGGAAATAAAGTTTATTTAAATTATACATAAACATATGTGGAAAAAGTGCATTTAATACAAACATAAGGAAAAAAAACTTAAATTAATTAAATTAAATTCGACCTAGATATTATAAACTGATATATATATATATATATATATATATATATATATATATATATATATATATACATCCAGCGTGCCAAATTATTATCGAGATAACTTTTTTTCTAATATTTCAAAAACCGTCGAATCAATTCACACAAAATTTTCACACAATCTTGGCAACACTGACATGCGCAATCACTGAAACTTTCGTACTGATCTGCGTAATTGTTATGGAGTAGTTTCGCAGTGGATACTTGTATTTGTTGTAAGTCGGTTCTAAAATAGGTTCGACGTATAAATCGTTAGGAACTTGATATAATAGGTAATGACGCAGAGAAATCTAGTTGTGGTCGCTGATACTTTAGTATCCGACTAACGGTCATCCCGCATCGATTGACTGACAGACCCACTGAGTGACTCCCTATCTGGTTACTCTTACTACTCCTACTTATTATAGGTGGAAGAGTCTATTAACTATAGAATAGGTGTGTTCTACTATAACAGTAATGTAAACAAACTGGCGTCATATTTATTATGAGAACGGTGATTTGAGCGTGCCAAATTATTAAAAATGTTTAGCAAAATTCCCAGAATTTAACAAACAAAACGTTTATTAATGTTGCACGTGAATGTTTATGATCAAAAGAAGCTAATAAATAAGATAATAAAACAAATAATAACAGATACAGACAAAGGCACAATTTTAAACAAATTAATAGGGAATGTGCTTGAAATTACTTGGAGAAGTCTTACGATCCATGGAATTTGCTAATTGTAGGATGTCATCTGCTGTAATATGCTGCGAGATATGTCAAGAATTGCTTCCCACAACTCAGAGTTGCTCCTGAATTGTCGTTCGTTGGCGTACAGTCTTCGCTTCATGATGCTCCAAAGATTTTCGATTGGGTTCAAATCCGGAGAATTTGCTGGCCACATCATTTTTCAATGTCCATCGAAGCCTAGCTGTTTCAAATATTCAGTAGCCTTGTGAGCAGCATGTGAGGCAGCATTATCTTATCTTCTGAAGACAGCTATTTGCTTTTTCATCCACGGTACATGATGCTCCTTCATAAACAATGTATGTATCAGCAGTCATTTTGACGCCATCTTGTACTCTCCATGGTCCCACTAATGTTTTTCCAATAATACCACCCCATGTAATTATGCCCCCACCGCCTTGTTGGCGTCTAAAACGCTGATGGCGATTCTGTCCGCTCATTACCCAGCATTTGCACCATCTATCTGGCCCATCAAGCGTTGCGTCTGTGAACAAATCTTTAGAGAAGTCAATCTTCATATTGTCCCCGGCCCATTTAAATCGATTTTGAATGTCATTTCCCGTCAACCGAGGCTTCGATACATGTTTGTCTGTTGTTGCTATTTCCCTCAGATAATAACACCGAGTATTTTTAGACACAGTAGGATCCCCAATGCGACTAAAAAGCTCTAGACTGGTAAATCCAGGGTTTTTCCTGGCCTCTCGTTTAAGTCGTGACATGAGACGACGTGAAATAACCCTCGGCTTGGCTTTATCTGCGTACTTGTGTAGGGTCGGCGGTGAACCTTTTCACTGTTTGATGACACCTTCCTATCATTTTAGAAATTTCTAGAGTAGGTTTACCTTTTGAGAGTTCTGGGGTGATAGTTTTCTTTTCAGCATCATTAAACTGATTTTACGCCCCATTTTTTCACTAAATTCTTACACTTTTCTAATAATTTGGCACGGTCAAATCACCGTGCTGATAACAAATATAGCGCCAGATTACGCAGATCAGTACGAAAATTTCAGTGATTGTGCAGGTAAGCTTTGCCAACATTGTGTGAAAATTTTGTGTGAATTGATTGGTCGTGCGTCGCATAAAGTCTTCCTAGTATAAATGTTGTTATTGATATATAAAATTACACAAAATCATATAGTGTTATATCATAAATATTTATATAAATATGCATATATATATATATATATATATATATATATATATATATATATATATATATATATATATATATATCGTCCTCCACAGACAGACTGTTTCGCTGTTACACATCTCATCAGTGTGGTTAGACATCCGGTTGCCTCTCGCTCGAATCGAAACCAGACTGAATTGATATCAGCCGGAGATTCTACCACTAAGCCGTCGGAAGCAGGTGGATTTTTAGCGTATTTATTTTAGAAACACGCCCAGTGACTGACAGTGACTCGATTCGCTATGCGAAGAGTCTCACTATATATAAGCTATAATAGTCACTGTTTACAAACCCAAACCTACTCCCTAGAGAGCTCAACTGAAATTGATATTTATTTTAGGAGCCAATATATATATTATTATCTTATTAATATATATATATATATATATATATATATATATATATATATATATATATATATATGTATGTATGTATGTATGTATGTATATCAATTAAAGAATATTATTATTTATATATAACTGTTTGAATGATCTGAGTACTGTGGAACCACCTCATAATTGCTGTTTTTGCTTAGGTCCTCCAAGACCCAAGGTAGTAGCACTTTTTAGATTCCCAACGTTGAGCAAATAATGAACCTTAAAATAGGGGTGAAAACATGAAAAGATAAAAACACAATAGAACAAATTGCCAGCACTACGTTTGCATATTTTAAAAAAAATGTCAGCAATACCTTATTGGAGACAAAAAAATATAAAGTTCAAAAGAAAAGAAAATTTCGGCATTAAATGACATATGAAATTGATATCCTTGACAGATCATCTGGAGTGGAGCCTAGCTGATCTTTAACCCTCAAATACTTCCCGGCAAATCCTGCAGCCAAGTCGGCCCCATATGTAAATCATTGTATTCCTCTGGTATTCTAAATGCTTACAGGTGAACCATGAATTCCAGGCAGCGGACCACCCCCATGTACCATCGCCCAGGTCTGCGTCGCTAAATTCTCATCAACTAACTGAATTCTAAGCAAACAGGGTAATAACTTTAAAAAGAAAAACGGATCCCTACTAATACTGAATATGTGATAAAACACTTCAGAAAGTCCCTCTTACCCAAGATAATAAATTAGTTTTGAAAAAAGCATGCAGCATTCACTTTTAATGCGATTCTTGGAAATCCAAAAGGCGGATTCAAATATTGGCCTCTAGTGTAGGTTTTGTTAAGCTATAAATGTGAATTCTTAGAATATCAACCCATATTCCAATACGTAATCTGAGGAAGAGATTTAGTATAGCCTTGTGGGGAAAAATGGTAAATCTCTTGCAGGGCTAAATATTCATAACAGATAACTCTATGTAAATATTTCATTGATTTGATTTAATTTTTTTATACTCTAACATAGTTAATATTTACGTTTCCACATTATATTCCATTTTGGATATAATATTAATCATTTAATGTGAAGCAAATGTACGATCAAGTGAGAGATTACAGCAACAGTATAAATGTTCAAGGCTATAAATTTCAAAGTTAAATCATAATTTGTTCTATGTAAACACAACGAGTCGACATCCATCAAACATATATATATATATATATATATATATATATATATATATATATATATATATATATATATATATATATATATATATATGTATGTGTGTGTGTCATAATAATAATAATAATGAGGATCTGCGAGCTTATTGATTCAGTATATATATTGGAGGAGAAGCGGTGGAGTAATGGATAACGGCTTGGATAGAGGAATCAGAAAGCCGAGTTCGAATTCCAGTCGAATCTATAGCCTTAGATGGCAAATGGTCCAGAAGAAGGACAACTCTGAATTCAAAATCTGCGGAGGGTCGTTTCGGGAGCTTGTGGCGCGTAGTGCCTCAGGTCTGTGTATTCGGCTCTTCAAAGAGTGCAGTTGGTTTTGCCCAAAGCATTCACCACTATAATCCATTATATTCAATTAACATGCTTGGGAAAGTTATGAATCTTCTTCTCCGAGCAGTTATGGGCAAATAGGAGGAAAGACCGGTTCTATAGACTTGGCGGAGGACAACTCTGAATTTAAAACCTACTCTGATCCACCAGGTTGGCGTTTATGCAGTAGACTAACAACGTAATCACTGGTATGTTATAGAAACCGTAACGATATCTTGCGGCACTGTCCCTCAAGGAACTTAAAGGCAGTATATATATATATATATATATATATATATATATATATATATATATATATATATAATAAAAGTAAAAATAAAAGTATTTCTGATATATATATATATATATATATATATATATATATATATATATATATATATATATATGTCTGTGTGTGTGTGTGTGTATAAAATCTTTACTCTTTGGTGACTGGACTAAATGAATTAAAGCGTGCTACTAGATTGGCAACTAGGTCACACCGTTTTACTGTTCAACCAGCTAGATGCAACCGCTAATTCTACTCTAACATTTTGTTTAGCACTTCTCACCTGTGGAACCTCATTCCAAGTTCTTTCCTTCCTAATAACTACCATTTTCAAAAAATTTAAATGCAGCGTCATTCGCCATCTTCTGTCTTATTGAACCCTGCCCAGTTCATTTTTAGGTCATTGTTTTTCACATCGTTCTCCAATGTTGTTGAGGCCACCTTCGTAGTAACCTCGTGCTTTTTGTTGTATGAAGATTGTGAGATAGTTTTTGTCATTTAGATATTTCGGTAGAGATCCGAACAAATGAAATTCCGGGGCCAAGTCAGGAGAAAGTGGTGGGTGGTGGACGGTTTCTCGTTTCATCCTTTGAACTTCTGGAAGGTCTGTTTTGTAACATGCGATCTTACATACACAGCAATGGATACAAGCCCTCTTTAGCCACGGGTTATGCCCATTCGCAATCTTGTTTCCAGCTACGTTTGCCCTCGAACGTTTTCATCAACGATCCAGTTTTCATCAATTGGCGCAACAGCAGAAAAATTGCTGCAGAAATATGATCTGGCACTCATGTTTCGTCAGTAGAAACGAACCAACGTCTCCTCAAATGACGTAAGGCAGGTGAGATATCCATTTTCAAACAATCTCTTCTTTCGGAATCTAGTCTCCATGATGGCAAGCAGAGCGGCTTCATCGACGTCGAAATATCGCCCGGAAGGTGTTTGACCGTTTAGTCCAAAACTGACCTGGTGAATTATTTGAAACCACTTTTTGACGATATTAACAGCTGGAGCACGATCCAACTAAAACCGCTGAACTTCTTTTTTTTTTTCGAAGTTCTGACCCTTAATTCCTTCCGGAAATTATCAGTGCATATTATGGCGAAAGTGCAACCTTTCATACTCCATATTTAAGGCATTCATTTGTGGACAGAACGTCTGCATTCAGGGAAAGTGTACCTGGCAACTGAAATTTGCTTGATTTCAATCTTGAACACACCTGTAATTGTCACCAAAACAAGCCTCTGTGTTAAGTTTCTTTTTTTTTTATTATTAACAATGGAAATGCGGCACAAACATTTGCAATGATCTATTTTTTTTCTATCTCTCATTCTTGTAGTTTTTTTTTTCCTGTGACCCTATTGAAAGTTTAACTGAGCGAAATCAGTGGATGGTGATCTGAAGGGCCTACTAATTAAAATTAAAATTTTAAATGGAGTAGACAGAATGCGTGAAGGAAAGATGGAAAAATAAACAAGTTAATAATTTTGCTTTAAACAACAAAATAAATTTTCAAAAAGTTTTCCAAAAAGAATCGGACTCAGAATTAAGTACCCAAGATTCAGTAAAATTCAGTCAAAACAAGGTTTTCCACACTATCCACTTTGTGCTGAGGAAAAGAGGATGATTAATGTGCTGTCCGATTTTTTGGTCCTGACAAATTAAATTCTAGATTTTGTTGGCATTCATACTATCTGTCCAAAACACGTATATTCTTACGTAAACAAAGAGTGACTTATATTCTCTTAAACAAAAAAGGGCCATCTAGGTCATGCCTAAATCCCAAATTTGTTTATATTGATAACCTACAGAAAAAGGACAGACAATTCTTAAACAAAGAGAGATCAATGCCATGTGTTTAACAGATTACATAGGATTAGGTGAATTAGAGGTGAAGAAATTCGATATATCAATGTCAGATTTTGTGGGGTGCTATCTACATAAAGTTGGACCACAAGAGTGTCGTCAGAGATTTGATCCGGTCGCATGGAAAGTTGTCACCTCACAAGAACATATGCGCATTTCTGTGGCCTGACAGACACAGACAAGTCTCAGTCTTTTCTCCTCTATTTTATAGCGATTACTGCTAGATTATGAAATCACCAACCAACAACTGGAGGATGTAATCCTTCGTTAAGTAATAGATACATTTTATTCACAATTTTTTTATATACTGTTTTCTATATTCAATAAATATGTTTCCAATTTTATTGAAGGCATTCTTATTCCAGTCCTGATTCCTCATTCCTGATGTCACTGGGAAGCAAAAAAACAAAAACAAAAAAAAAAAATTACCACGGTCAGAGACAAGAACTACGCAATCTTGTCTGTGGTACACAACGTTTATGTGTCACCATTAGAGATCGCCGTCAATTACAATATCCTAAGATTTTAACAAACACGAATCAACCCTATAGAGACCACACACTGGTCCTAAAAGAGGAGGGAACAGAAAACTGGATGATGCATAAGTGTGGTGTTACTCAACAAAGCTAGCGAATGAAGTAGAGAAGAAGTGAAAAGAAAAAAAAGAGCGTGATAGGGCTGTAGTTTAAAATTAAACTTAATCTTTCTTCCAACTCCTCCAACATACAACTGATTTCTTTGTACAATGCCCTTGTTATTCTGTGTTCTCTTGACCGAGTGTTGAGAATGTTCGCATTCTGACCATAAGTCCCGGGTTCGAATCTAACCGTGGTCGATTTGTCAGAAAGGAGACTTTCTGAAGTTATCGGACTGGAGAGATCGATCCTAGCGTGCGGTACCTTTGAATAATGCCCGAAAAGCATAACACAAGTTGACCCAAGCTTTGTGAGTGAAATTGGGTAGATGGAACCCTTGGAGGCGTCACAAGTCATCGTGGTCAAGGGCTTGAGCGTGCTGGCCTTGTTCAAATTGTTGATCACGCTGGATAACATGATAATTCCCAGAAAGTGTAACAGCATAGTTGCAGTATAAATCTCATATAGGCTATGTGGGGGTTGAATAGACACAAATGCGCCTGAGCAAGCATCTGCAATAGGGATTCGGTATCCACGAATATGATTGGACAGCTATACATACCTCTGAACTTCTAGGACTACTATTTATCTCGATTTTTCCGCTTATTCGTCTTTTTCTATGTCGTTCGCTTTCTATCTTTTTTCTTTTATTTCATGCCTTTTCAATTTCATTTTTCGTTCCTTTGTTTTCAATCTTTACTATAATCATACTTGAAATTCTTTTATTTGTTTCTTTTTTCTTCCTTTTTTCTCCTACATTTTCTTTCTTTCTCTCTTTCTGGCTTTCTTACTTTCTTTCTGTCTTTCTCTCTTTAGTCCTTCCTTTCATTCTTTCTTTATCTTTTTCTTTCTCCCTTTCTATTAATGAATGCCAATTTATAATTTCTTTCATTTTTCCTTCCTTGGTTTTCAATCTTTACAATCATTTCGGTTCAATTTTTTTCTACCGATTTTTGCTAACTTTTTTGATTTTTATTTCGCACTTTCTTTTTGTCTTCATATTTCCTTTTTTTTTTTACTCTTTCCTTTATTTCTTTTTTTTTTCTTTCCTTCTTTCCTCCCTTCCTTCCTTTCTTCCTTCTTTCCTTTCTTTTTTCTCTCTTTCTTTCTTTCTCCATTTTCCTTCTTTTCTTTTTCTTTCCTTTCTGTCTCTTTATTTCTTCCTATTTCCTTCCTTTGTTTCTCTATCCTTTCTTTTTTTCTTTTTTTCTTTCTTTCTTTCTTTATTTCTTTCTTTCTTCATATTTCCTTTCTTTCTCTTTTCTTTCTTTCTTTCTTCATATTTCCTTCCTTTCTTTCTCTTTCCTTTCTTTCTTTCTTTCTTTCTTTCATCATATTTCTTTCTTTTCATTCTCTTTCATTTCTTTCTTTCTTTCTTTCTTTCATTCATATTTCCTTCCTTTCTTTCTCTATCCTTTCTTTTTACTTTCTTTCTTCCTTACTTCATATTTCATTCCTTTCTTTCTCTTTCCCTTTTCTTTATTTCTTCATATTTCCTTCCTTTCTTTCTCTTTCCTTTCTTTCTTTCTTTCTTTATATTTCCTTCATTTCTTTCTCTTTCCTTTCTTTTTTCTTTTTTTCTTTTTTCTTCCTTCATTCTTTCATTCCTTCTTTCCTTTTCCCTATTCTTTTACTCTTTTCTTTTCACTGTTTTTAGTTATTCCTTTCGTTGATGTCGCTCTTTATGTCTTTTTTCTTTCTTTCTTTCTTTCTTTCTTTCTTTCTTTCTTCTTTCCTTTTCCCTATTCTTTTACTCTTTTCTTTTCACTGTTTTTAGTTATTCCTCTCGTTGATGTCTCTCTTTATGTCTTTTTTCTTTCTTTCTTTCATTCTTTCTTTCTTTCTTTCTTTCTTTCTTTCATTCTTTCTTTCTTTCATTCTTTCTTTCTTTCTTTCTTCCTTCCTTCCTTCATTCATTCATTCCTTCTTTCCTTTTCCCTATTCTTTTACTCTTTTCTTTTCACTGTTTTTAGTTATTCCTTTTGTTGATGTCTCTCTTTATGCTTTCTTTCTTTCGCTATTTCTTTCTTTCTTTCTTTCGCTATTTCTTTCTTTCTTTCGTCCTTCCTTCCTTCCTTCCTTTCTTGTTTCCTTTTCCCTATTCTTTTACTCTTTTCTTTTTACTGTTTTTAGTTATTCCTCTCGTTGATGTTTCTCTTTATGTCTTTCTTTCTTTCTTTTTCTTTCTGTCTTTCTTTTTCTTTCTTTCTTTCTTTCTTTCTTTCTTTCTTCCTTCCTACATTCCTCCTTTGGTTTTCATTATTCTTTTACTCTTTTCTTTTCACTGTTTTTAGTTATTCCTCTCATTGATGTCTCTCTTTATGTCTTCTTTCTTTCTTTCTTTCTTCATTTTTTTCTTTCCTTCTTTCTTTTTGCTATCTGAACATGATTCAATCTTTGTTGACAAAATGTCCCGTGCCTTCACCGTTACATTTTGTTTTCATTTCATGTAAAGAACAGTTAAAAAAAAAATCATATCACTCCAATTATATTTTACTTTTAATTTTTCTTCTCGATCATTCCCGTGTAACATTTGATTAAAAGATGAACTGGTAAAAATCAATGCCTGTCGTATTTGACTGATACGAGACAGCTCAATTACGCTTTGCACGCACCGACACAATTGACAAAACGTACATTCTTTGGTACCTCTCTATGAGACGAACCTACATTTTAGATTAACAGATCATTAAATTATAAAATGTCTCTTGTATAATTTCCCCCTCAGTAGTTTTATGTTACTTTCTTTGGATACCTAACTATAAGTCGACCCTTAATTTTTAGACTAACAGATCATTAATTTAAAGATATGTCTCTTGTAGTTTTACGTTACATTCTTTGGATAACTCTCTATAATTCGACCATTAATTTTCATATTAAAAGAGATCATTACGTTATAAAATGTCAATGTATAATTTCCCCCCTCAGTAGTTTTATGTTACATTCTTTGGATACCTATCTATTAGTCGACCCTTAATTTTTAGACAAATAGATCATTAAGTTAAAATATATCTCTTGTATAAATCGCCCTCATTAGTTTTACGTTACATTCTTTGGATACCTCTCTATAAGTCGACCATTAATTTTTAGATTAACAGATCATTAAGTTAAAGATATGTCTCTTGTATAATTTCCATCTCAATAGTTTTACGTTACATTTTTTTGGATAATGATGTGGGTGCCAAAGTTGCGCCCACAGAAGTAAAACACAGGACACGGATTAGATGTAAGAAAGGTTACAGAGATAGTGTAATCAGAGCTTACTATAAGTTCGTGTCCAACTGGTAGTCGTACGAGACTCTCATTGTCTCTCTGTGTCACTCTCTATCACTCTCTGTAGAGTGCTCTGTCGCCTACTTAATACAGGCCTAGAAGAGTCTATTGTGTAGGTAGTTTCTGGTCTCACAATACCGCCCCACTTCCAAAGAGTTTTCTTTTTGAAAAGGAGAGAAAAAATAAAACTGTTAATACTTTTTCCTCTTGGGATTTATTGTTTCTCAGCTGGAAGTAGAGATCTTGATGCGTGAGCTACAGGTTTTCGCGAACCGACTGGCAGTTTATGTAATATGCAAGCGCCTATGCCGTATGAGCTTGCATCACTTGCGACTATGATGTCGAGACTAGGGTCGAAATGTGTGAGGGAGAGGTCTGAAGTAAGAGTTTTCTTGATCTTCTCGAATGCGTCTTGGCATTCCGTGGCCCATGACCATGGATTGTCCTTTTCTAAAAGTTGGTTGAGAGGCCCTCTCAAATTTTGCATGTTCTTAATGAACCCTTGGTAAAAATTAGCTAGGCCGAGGAAGCTGTGTAACGCTTGAACGTTAACTGGGGCCGCCATGTTTCTGATCGCGTTCGCTCTTTCTGGATCCGGCCGACGATCATCTTTTTTTATGATGTGACCTAAGTATTTAATCTCTGGTAAGAAAAAGTCACACTTTGCCTCCTTAAACTTAAATCCGTATTCTTGTATCTTTTCGAATACGTTTATTATATGGTTCCGGAGCTCTGCCGTAGTACTAGTAACTAGTATATCATCCAAATAGGCTGTTGCGTAGTCAAGACCGCCCAGCATGGCGTCAATGACCTGCTGGAAAATTGCAGGCGCAACCTTTACTCCAAAAGCCAGCCTGTTGTATTTGTACAACACTGTATGGGTGTTTATGCAGAGCAATTTGGAACTTTCTTCTTCCACCTCTATCTGAAGGTATGCGTCCGTGAGGTCAATTTTAGAAAAAAAATTTCCACCATTGAGTTTACTGAAAATTTCTTCAGGGCTTGGGAGAGGATAGTAGTGATCTTGCAAGGCATCGTTTAACCCTGTGGAAAAATCTGCGCATACTCGTATTTGATTGGACTTCTTTTTTACGTAGACCGTAGGTGCTGCCCACTCGCAGAAATCTGTTTTTTTCCAGAATACCTGCTTTTTCGACTCTATCTAACTCTTTATTGATTTGCTCTAGAGCAGCGAAAGGGACATTCCGCTTCTTTTTGAATATCGGTTGTGCACCGTCCTTCACTTTGAACTTAGCTTTCATTTTAGTACATTTCCCAAGGCCGCCAGAAAAATCCTTGGGAAATTGTTGTTTGAGTTCCTTTTTTAGATTTACCAAATTGGACGTTGTACTTTGTATCTTGCGACAAAATGTACTCATTGGGCAATCCCAAAGATTGAATTTGTCTATCCAATCAGTTCCAAATAAGTTGTCTAAAGTTTTTAATACGTAGGCTTTGAGCTTTTTGGTAACTCCATTTAGTGTTACTGTAAGTATTACCTCGCCTAAAATATTAATATTTTCGCCAGTTACGGATTTTGCTGTTTTATCCGTTTTAATAAGGTCGGCTTATTCAATTTTCGCCAAGTACGCCAGTTAATGGTTGATATATCAGAACCCGAGTCAAGTTGGAATTTAATGGACTTATTGAAAATATCCACAGTTACATAATTTCTTAAATTCCTATGAACAATATTGTCAGATTGAGCTTGCCTAATTTTATTTTTGGGTTTTCTCGTTCTGTTGGCGTACCAGCACGAAGTTAAAGTATGCCCACTTTTATTCCAATTTTTGCAATATTTTTTGTTCTTAACTGGACAGAATTTCATCCAATGCCATTTACCACAATGTTAACATTGTCTTTAACTTATTTGGGTTTTGGTTACTGCGTAATTTAGGACATGAGATTTGCCTTTTGTCTTTTTGAAGGGAATAGGAGGTAAACTTGCTTCTGATTTTATCAATCTGAGTCACACCTGATTCCTCGATAGTGTTTGAGTCACACTTTACAGATATTACTCTTTGACAGTCATCTGCCATTTTTTGGAGAGTCAATCCTTGTTCGTTCTCAAGCTTAGTCAGTACCCGTCGTCTGACTTCGGCGTCTTCTCCAGATACTAGACCTTGTTCGAAAATTAAGCACTTAAAATAATCGGCAGTCAGTTCTAGCTTGTTCACCGATGCTGAAAACGTTAGAAAATCTTGCTGGTTGTCTTTGACTGTGTTTAGGCATTTCCAACGTTTGTGGAACAAGGTTGTGTTAGGCCCGAATAATTCCGATAGGAGCTTAATCGTCTCTGAAAGATCCAAGTCAGTCGTTTTCTTGGGTAGTATGAAGTCTACGAACATACTATATTCTGTAGTTTCCAGTTTTCTCAATAGTAGACGTACCTTTTTTTTTACTAGGCTATTGTTCACAGTCTACGTTGAAAATATCTTCGTAGCGCCTGTAAAAAGCCTGGAACGTTTTGTCTTCCTCTGCTACGTATTCAAAGGTTTCCATTGAATTGTAGATTATACTCTGGGAGAATATTGTATCTTTTTCAGAGTTTCTTTTAGTTGTTTCTGTTGTAGTTCAGCGTTCTGAAGCGTAATTTTTGTGAATTTCATTTCCTGTTTATGTAAATCCAAAAATAGTTATTGTTGTCCTTCTTCTGATTTTTGTTGCTGGTCCATATTTAGTTTTAACATTTGGCCAACTACTTTTTGCAAATCTTCCATATTTAAAAATGACAGCGCTTTTTTGTTACTTTAAAACATGTGTACAAAGAGGAGGTACACAAAAAAGTCTTGATAGATTTTTGTTCATTAAGTTATAAAATTTCTCTTGTATAATTTCCCCATGAGTAGTTTTATGTTTACTTGTACATTCATGCACCCTGTTCGTAAGCGATTATTGCTTTTCACAACTACCTATCAAGATTTATAGCTATAAGTAAAGTCTGTACGTCCACTATCTCTCACAGTTTTTGCATTTGCACCATTTCCTTACGAAGTTTTTTTTCTGTTTCCGTCCATTCACCTTGTGATCAATATGATATGAGAGAAGCAATTTTTTTTAAAGTTTTCATTCCTGAATATGTGCTCTAGATTAGCAGTCGCTAACCTTCATGAACATCTAAATGTCTAATTTAAAATTTGGCGGAGCACTAATACGAATTTAGAAGAAAAAGGAAATACATTTCTATAATAATGATAATGGGAAAACTTTTATTTTAAATATATGAAATGCACCTATCAAAGTTTGTGAAATTATTTAAATAAAACAAATTGAAAATTTGAAGTTCATTCTAGTCCACTAAAATGTTGTTTTTTTTTTAAATATTTTGCAAATATATTTTGTGAGTACGAATGCTTATGAATTTGTATCTCGTGTTAAAGTCGATTGTTGAAGTTCCCGCTATTAATTACTCCGTAGTTATGCCAATTTTTTGAGAAAATTATATTAGTAAACGATCCAGTAATTTGTTATCAACTGTAGTGGTAAGAAACTATTCACTAACAATTATTGAACATGACTTTGCAAGACATATTATTTTATACTATTGACGAATGATGTTTATTTCGAGATTACGTAAGTTCTTGAACATATATACCATCCATAATACGTTTTTTTACACGTCGTTTTTGTATCTGAAGCTTCATAAAAAATGAAATAATGTCCCAATTTTTCTGCAGACCATCAAACATTTTGCACGGACCACCAGTGGTCCGTTGATTATCGATTTCCGACCATTGCTCTCAATGTTTCGATTTTTTTTCTGTTTGTTACTATAAGCGTTCATCTTGTTTCAAGTTCTCTTAAAAATTCTCTCTACCATGATATTCGTAGCATCTTTCTGTAGAACATGTCTGTTAGTTCAAACCTCCTTTTCCTCTAAGAGAAAATGGTCCAGCTTTCAGTGTCGTATAGCCGTTCAACTCTCCCCTTTTTTGTGACTCGAGTTTCTATATCTTAATACTTTGATCAGGTTCTGAAAGGAATCTTTCTCTAGTCCAATGCACTTTTTTGATTTCAGCGTCAAATTATCCGTTGTTTGTTGCTACACTACACAAAGAAGTAAACACATGTAACATTTTTTATCATCTCGCCGCAAGGAAGGGAATAAAGCTACTATGACGCCAGGTGTTACCGATTGTTACAGAATATAAGAAAAAACTTCTAATAAAGACAGAGGACAATATCGAAAACGGTAGAAGATAATGATTGACATTGTATTTAATTTTTGAAGATGAATGTTGATTGGGAAGCAAGAAGCTGGAAGAGAGTTCCACAAGTCAGAAGTTCGATAAAAAAAAACAAAAAAAAACTCTTAGCATAGAACTTACAGTTACATATAGTCGAACTAGTACTGTGCTTAAATTCATAAAGTCTAGGTACCATAGCGGAAGGTTCATCAGAAGAAGTGCAGAAAATTATGCTATGTTTCGACGTTAAACTACTAAATTCTGATATCACTAATACGTAGCTCGGATCTTTCGAAGTATATTTTGTTTTCTTACAACTAATTGTTAACGTTTTTTTTTATCTCACTTTTATTTACTACCTGTTTAAGAATGTCTTTCCACATTGTTCACGTGATCTTTACATGGTATTCTCAGCCACCTTTTGTGCAACCATATCACCGTTTTCTAAATTCTACTCTTTATCTAAGAGGAAAAACGTCCACCATTTACTGCCTATATAAGAGGATTGATATAATCTAGAATCTCAACCGTCTTTTTCCGTTAGGACTCGGAAATCATCGTGTTTTATCGCCTATATAAGGTGCAGTTCTTAATTTCATTGCGACGCTTTGCAAACTGTACCATAATAACTCATTTTTATTGCCCCGTTTTCCAGGACCCGCTTAAATCTGAGGTGTTAGAAATATTGTAGTTACGAGTAAATTACCCGAGTTTATGTTTATCACTTGCAACCTATTTACGAAAAGTTCGTTGTTACGACATTTTTTTTTTCGCTTGGGTGAATTCTTTTTATCGTAATTTGCAAATAAATCCACAATCACACTCATGCATGCATGCACACGCACGCACACACACACACACACACACACACACACATATATATATATATATATATATATATATATATATATATATATATATATATATTCTTTCTGTTCTCGGCACAAATTGTATAAAAACTATCCAAAAGTGCTGTATAACGTATCGGTTATTCTTTTATTCATATTAAAGACAAATTTTATCTTTTTCATTTTTGAACGAATGTGTGAATTTTTTTTTATATATATGTCGGAATTTATAGGAATGTTTATTTCTCAAAACTTGTGGCCGTGTTCATAGTCAATGTTAATTAATGTTAGCTTTTCCTTTTTGGTTATTAGGGCTTTCATTATTTGTAGTTTTTTTTTTACATGTGAATGGGGTTATTATACTTGTATTTTCTACTAGAATGTTTCGGGTTTTATTTGATAGGATTCCGTCTGTGTTTAAATTAGTTCTAATTGAGCTATGTTCGGGTAGGTTTAACGTGCGTCGTCTGGATAGGCATGTAGTAGTGTGACCAATGTAGTTATTTATGAGTTTGGTTTAATCACGAACAGTTTCTTAACAGCCATTTGAACACGTAAAACGTAAATAATGTTGTTATTTTTTAGGATAAGGTTAACTGTTTTTAATTTTTGGTAATAGATAATTAATTTAATTTTCTTGTTCATGTCGACTGGAGGAGTGTATTTCGTTATGAGTCTCAATCAGAAAATCTTGTCACCTTAATTTTAAAAGTAATGTCAGATATTTCCGGTTTACAGTATTATCGTAATGGTTATTTGGTAATTATTTACGTGTTCAAATTCCCCTTAAGAAAGTGCTCCTGATGAAACCGAACTCATAAATAACTACATTGGTCATACTATACTACCACATGCCTATCCAGACGACACACATTACACCTACCCGAACATAGCTCAATTAGAACTCATGGGTATTTGGTAGGTGCCAATGGTCATATTTAAAATTATTACGTCTATTGATCAGAAGTATTTGTGGCTCCAAATGCGTTTTGCTGTATCTAATATATAGTATTGTTACTTAAATTCTAATTCGTTCTAATTGATTAGTTAGTGTAGATTTTACTAATCCATAATTTTAAAAAAATGTGCTTCAAACAATAAATTTAGTGAACATACTATTTAAGTAGATATTCTGATTATTATTTAAAACAGCAAACCTAGATTTTATTTATTTCGGATACCGGCCTGCACGCTCGAGACTAAAGAAATAACCGTTTAAAATAATAAAAATAAATAAATAATCACCAACTCAGTCACGTGTATTCACTAAAGATAACGTTTGAACTAATAAGAAATAAGTCAAATATTTACATTATTTGGACAATTGTCCTCATCTTTGTCGCCATATTTATTACAACGTTTAGGCCGTTGTACGCTCAGGACTTTTTCAGGTAGTTGGAATTTCGAACTGAGCCCTTTATTTCGCTCACTGGGGTAGACTGTTCTAGTTCCACGTGACATGTTTAATTGATGTCAGTTGTCAGTTAGCTGCTGTTCATTCCCCAGTTCTCCAATGCCTTAACCTGGTATTGAACCCACACTCTTTGGGTCCTGTCACTGGATCTAACTAACACCTTTATCCACTGTGCCATGTGTCCTTAAAGACTGGTTAATTAGATCCAATGACAGGACTCAAAGAGTGCGTGTAGTCTATTGCATTGTCGGTAGTCTATTCTAACGGTTATTTTGGCAGGTGTTTTTTGCAAATAACTGGATAAAAGGAAATAATTAACAAACCGGTCCCGCCAAAATATCCGTTAGAGGAAATAAAACTGAAAATTTGTTCCTTCAGGTATGTTCTGCTATTCCTCTTGCAGGTTCTTTGATTTTAGGTTATGCACTTGATTTTATTGCGAGGCAAGAGGATTTCTCTGGTGACATCTGTACCAAAAGTAATCGGAGTTCTGAGCCTCACGAGAAAAAAGAATGAACAATTGTACTAACAGTGTACCAGGTAACATCCGATGTACTAAGTAAAGTGTTATCAGTTAAATGACAATTCTCCTACAGGATCTGAGGACCATAGTTTGGACTTCGCTCTGCAGAATGCAAAGCAGGAAACATAATATATACAAATAATAATAATAATAATAATAATAATAATAATAATAAAAATTAAACAAATAAAACCATCGAACATTCGCGTCTTGATATAATGTTATCAACAAAGTAGACGGAGTTTGTTTTCTTACTGATATTCTTGTCCGTTTGATACCAGAGCAGTCGAGAAAGAAAGACAGCAAACTAAGAACTTAAACTACGAAATCAAGAGGATATAAAATGCACAAAAGATCATGATTGTGCCGTTTGTAATCAGAGAAGTAGGAATAGCGTCAGAGATTTTGTCCATCAAAGAATAATACGAAAAGCAAATTAAGGAGAGAAAACCATAAAAGAACACGAATTTTCTCTCATTCTTTTCGCACTTGACTGCTTTTAGTAATGCTGTTGTCTTAATCTTTTCTAAACTTCCACTGACTTCTACTTCCCAAAGTCATTTTTATTTTACTCTTCCGGACTTTTCCTAACAACTGGTTCTCTTTCATGTTCCCTGCCCTCTTCCTTCAGCTCTCTGTCAAAATTATTATTATTATTATTATTATTATTATTATTATTATTATTATTATTATTATTATTATTTCTGTGAATTTCTGTTGTATACACAATTCCTTGCAGAGACCTGAAATGAGAAATGTTGTCATTTTTCCACTGATCATTTCTGTAAAAAAAACAAAAAAAAAAACAAAACAAAAAAAAAACAAAAAAAAAAAAACAAAAAAAAATCACGCATTTTACATAGATAATGCTCTTCGTAATGTGTGAGCTGTAGTTGTGGGTACAGTTTTTTCTTTGAGTATTTCTTTTAGTCATGGGCTACCAGAAATCCCTTCAGTGAATCTATCGAAACCTTTATCAACCAATCCGACGGCTTCATCTACAACTGGAATTATTGATTTAAAAATGTGCCACATTTTTTTTTATATTTCCACTACAAAAAATAATATTAAAATATAAGTATTTTTGAAGATCTTCAAAGATACATTAGAAACCGAAGGGACTGTCAAGTCAATAAAAAAAACAAAAACATACTGTTTTGTGTTTTTTTTATCATGATGTCTAGGTGATTAGCTTTGATTTTTTCCTGTCTGTGTGGAATGTAAAGTCCAATAATATTTTACTGATCCTACATTCTGTATTCAAGTTCGGGTTTATTATTATTATTATTATTATTATTATTATTATTATTATTATTATTATTATTATCATTATTATTATTAATTATAATCATGTTATTAGAGTGCATTTTCCTCTTATTGTTTTTGCTTCTTATTACATCAATCGAACGGCTTTGCACGTAGTCTCTATAAAAGAATGTATTTTAAATTTATTTTCTTATGGCGTCCTCTTAACGATGAGAATGTCGCCATTGCAAATAAAATCGACATCAATAACTTACGCATTCACAATTTATCGCGTGTGATTTCATCATTGTATTTCTCACAATAAGAGAGAGCGAGGTAGCGAGGTAGAGAGAGAGAGAGAGAGATGCAGAGAGAGAGATGTAGAGAGAGAAGGGCAGAGTCGCAGGTAAGGGTGGGTGGGCTTTACGCTATCTTCTCACGTCATCAGATGAGTACTGAATTTTAGTTCAACCAGTTCAGACTTTTTTTTAATATCTATTTCCACAGAGTTGCATCCCGCTTGGATGCTTCCTTGAATAATACAATCTTGACCTCTTCAAGTCAAGGGTCAATCGTTATCTGTCCTCCTTTAACTTATATTCACCCCGTCTTATATTCAAACCACACGAGTTAATCGCTTAGTCCCCTGCCTCCGAGAATTGAATTCGGTGAATTCTAATTTAAAATATTGAAAAAAAAAAAGGAAAAGAAAAGAGAGCGAATTTTGTAATACGAACGAACGACGAGGAATATAGATATTTAGTAAGCGTAGCTTATGTGTGACACAAGGGCAAAAACATAGAGCATCCAGCGAGGATCGAACTCACAACTCTGTCGTAACTGATCTTGCAAGAAAATCTTGCTAACGATTACAACACGATTTGGTGGGTACCTCGATGTGGTGCAATGATTTGAACTCATCTCACTAAAATAATTACCACTGAGTAGTAAGTTTTTCGACTTTTTGCCGTATTCAAACCGTGGTTAAAAAATCCCTATTACAACATTTAAAAACTGTTCAAAGTTTCTATAGTACAGAAGGAGTGTTACACAAATCTACAGTTTATAAAAGTCATAGTTTAGGCTTACATGCATACATAGCATCAATAAATATGTATTTTAGCCAAAGCAAATTAATGATTGATCCTTGTTTTTGGCTTTGTGTCAAAACTCAATTACGCGACCTAAATACGCTTAGTAAATAACTAGAGTTTAAATAAATCCTCATCTGTATTCATGGAAAACTATGAAATTATTTTAAAATATAATTATAGAATAAAAGTGCCGTAATATTTATACAATCATCCGGTGTAGGACTCGATATGACGACCTTCAGTCATTCGAAATATTTCCTCTAGATTTGCAAGCGTTCTCAAACTTTCGGGTGAATTAGGAAGAGTACACAATTTTGCATTTAGGTGAATGAACATCCAAAAGGATTTTTGAACATCAAAGAATAACTGTCTATATCTCCAAGATGCATTATGATTACTTGCATTATTTACATTTATTCGGACTGTTATCTTCATCTTCATTGCCATATTCACAACGTTTCGTCTATTGTACGTTCCGGCCTTGAGACTTCCGCCTCAAGGACACATGGCCCAGTGCATAAAGACGTTGGTTAGATCCAGAGACTAGATCCAAGAGGATTATGTGAGTTCAATCTGAAGCCACAGTAGTGGTGAAACAAAAACTTGGAGAGTTCAGTTAAAGGGAAATAACTGAGACGTCAGGAAGAGGCATGGCACGTGGAACTAGAACAATCTACACCGGTGGATGAAATAATGGTTTCGGTTCGAAATTCCGAACACCTGGAGAAGACCGGAGCGTACAACATCCGAAACGTTGTGCATATGGCAAAGAAGATGAGGATAAAATTCCGAATAATGTAAATAATGTAAGTAATTGAAGAGTATATCTGCTCGCTTTCAGAGTCTCCGTATTTGAGTATCCATTTAAAAATTAGATACCTAGCTTGTGGTCGGGTATTAAATGCCAACTAGGGTATTGAAATAATTGTGATGTCTCCATGACGTCTACATTTTCAAGAAACACCTTGTAGTTATTATGGCAAATAATTCTAGAATAAAAAGGAAGTGCCTGCTTTATGAGAGGATGCAAACATGGAGGAGACTTGTAGTTAAATCAGGAAGAGATAGCTGAGGTTTCTGTTTACACGTAATGAGAAAGAAGTGCCTGGAGAATTTGATACTCACGAGTCTCCTAGAGGGAAAGAGAGACAAGGGAATGCAACGCATGATATACCTGGCGGCCTTAAGCAAGTCGATGTCAGAATTTTAGTTTGGTTCGTTGTGTTTTACGGCATATCAACCTCAATGTGTTATTTAATGCCGGCAACTTTTTTTTCTGGTAATGTTTTTTTTTTGTTTGTTTGTTTGTTTTTTTTTTTGTCAAAAATTTGTTTCTGGCAATATTTTTTCTTAAAAATGTATAGCTGGTAATATTATTTTAAAGCATGAATTGCTGTATTTTTTTTTTTTTTTCCAAAAACGTATTGCTGGTAATATTTTTTTTTTCAAATATATATTGCTGGTCATGTATTTTTCAAAAATATATTGCTGATAATAGTTTTTTTTTTTTTTTTTTTCATTTTGCTTTAAAAATGTATTTCTGGTAATAATTTTTTACAAAATATTTCAGCTATTAAAACGTATTTTTACACTTTGATAATGTTTTTTACCTCAGTTTCGAGGTTAACTATTTTCCCATAGCATGGACCCTAACAGCTGATACCACCGCGGGTCAGGGTGGACCTGGGAATACCAGCAATTAAGAGGTGGTTCCACGCTCCACAAAATCTCCTGATCAGAGGCCTTACTGTTGGACGTAGTTTATTGTCTTACCAAGGATGCGGATGTAGTTTATCGAATAAAACTTTAGTAAAATTGAATGATGACTATAATTTGACGAACGACCATAAGCCTGCATAGCTCAAGCCTTTTAGCAGCCTCCATCTTTTGAGATCTCGATTACTACTGTCACTTAACAGGGAAATTAATCGATTAATCGAAATCTCGTTTGCTACTGTTACCCAAACTGCGCATGTCTTAAAGCGTCCCACTTCGAGTTTTCTATTGTCCTTTTGTCCCTCGGATCTGCTTTTCAAACTGTCCATATATTTTCCTTCAGATTCTGGCTGTTCAAAAGTAGGTCGTATTGCAATTAAGGTGATTTCCAATTTTCGTATTTCATTCTTAGCTTAGAGGTTGTCGCTTTCATAGTCGACACTTGAATATGTTTGACTGTGTAAAACTGCATTCCTGACACACATTTTGATAGTTACATATTTGATCCATTTTTTTTTTTTTGGTTTCTCCTCCTCCTCAGCTTCTTGGGTTTTTCATATTGGTCTTGGATGTTCTGGAAACTAGGTATTGGCTATTACCTGGTCATTCGTCGTACACAATCAGAACCATTTTCACTCGTGTTCTTAAACGGGTTCCTATGATTAATGATAGCTGATGTTTCTGTTTATGTAATGAGAAAGAAGTGCCTGGAGAATTTGATACTCACGAGTCGAATAGAGGGAAATGTGAAACAAGGGAATGCAACGCATGATATAACTGGCGGCCTTAAGCAAGTCGATGTCAGATCGTGATCTGGGGATGTACCAGACGGATAAATCTTATTTAGAGCTAAAGTGGGTGGGGATTGGAAAGCCATGATCACCTACGCCCTGAAAGAAAACAACACATAAAAAATAAAGGAATATCCACAATTATTTAACATTTGACCATTTCTTGTATCTAGAATTGCATTTTGTTTGATGTATGTTGTATATTTATTTTCCAGATTGGTAATCTTCGATTGTTAGAGTTGAGATTAAATACAACACCTAGCCATACGTAGAGGTTAGATGTGGTAATGACGTTCGTTGACTGTCATTATCACCGTATTTGACGATATATAAGACGCACGGGGGCATAATGACGCACCCCGATTTCAGCAGGTAAAATCAAGAAAAAATAGCAATTATTAAATTTATCAGTGATTCGTACAGCCTAGGTTATTTATGGTTAAACAATCCATGATTACAATTAAACGAAAAATAATAGGAAAAAAACACGAACTTATAAAAACTTTATTATATCCAAAGATAAGAAAGCAAAGTAAAAATTAAGCAATTATTGATCAAAACAGTACAGTTACCATTAAAATTTTATTCATTTTCAAATGCATAAAAATAGTCGTACTTGTTATCTAAACTGTGATGTTCATTTTAATACTACTATCATTGTCGTTAAAAAAATGCGTCATTTTCCGTTCCTTTTAGAGCATAGTTGATGCCCCACTTTTTAAAAATATTTCACAATAATTTCTGGTCTCATATTATCCGAAGTTTGCTTCATACATTCGCAGATTTGTGCATGCTGGGTCTTTTATTCTTCCTGTAAGTGTAAAGACATGACCAAGTATTACCATCCACGTGTTCCATTGCTCCTTCATGTTTAATTCTAATCTAATAGAAGTTTCCAAGTAGCTAATTTCGGCCCACTATCGCGAATTTTAAACAGACATATCATATATAAGACTTAGGGGAATTTTAAAAGATATTTAATGAAAAAAAAAGTGCGTTTTATATGCCGTCAAATACGGTACTTAAAAGATCAACCTTTTTTATTATTTTTTTTCAAATTTAGTCGTGTTCATAGAACTATAATTCAGCAGTTAACTGAGAATCCCATAAATCTTTCAAATGCTGCATAATGTGCGGCTCGCCAAGTCTAATGACAGGCCGTGTATTTATCGTTTGCCTTCTCTTAGATTGGTTGCCAAAATAAGAACTGGATTACCTGCTAATTAATGAATAACTGTAAAGAGAGGAGTTGGATTCATATCTTTAAGACATTTTTACGTTTATACATTCATTTTATAGAGACAAATATTTAAGTAAATGCTCTGTTTTATAATAAAAAGTATTAGTATCATTTACCGCCCTGAATGTCCGAGACATTTTTACAGAAAATATTCGTCCTCCAACAGGAATCGAACCTGTATCCTATACCGAATCGTCATATAAGGCTGCCGTGCCTTAACCGTTTCAGCCACTGAAGAGCGTTCAGTTGGCAAGATCGAATTTACTGCCTTTAAACTTCAATCTTCCTGTGGCACCATTTAACGAGGCAGAAAGGGAAAGGAAAGAAAAGAAAGAAAGGAGAGGCTAAGATCCGAATCGTGAGTGATAAACAAGAACACACACACAGCTAAGAGACAATGGATAAAAGGATATTTTGATAAATAACAAATGGCGAAAGAGTGTCATTACAATGACAGGGAAATTCTGAGTAAAAAGAAAGGGAAAGAAGGAAAGAATCAGATATGTTTTGGCATCGGCTGTGTTATCTAAGGATATGAAAACAAACTATTGGTACGGAAGACATCTTATTATCAACTACAGGCCGGCTGGCCAAAGAGAGAGAAAGGAAAATTCAAATGAAAATGTTATTTCGTTAAGTGACGAAAAACAGACATCTAAAAGGACTTGCACAGATATGAAAAATTAAAAACCACCCACGAGCATCCTTGGCCTGCGATAATAAAATTTTGTTATCAGGAATTGTGCCGAAAGAAAATGAATGTGTTTTTTTTTTCTTTCTTCGAGGCGACAGACCGACTGGAACTTTGGAGATGTTTTCTTTTTTTGGAGACCATGTTAAGAAGACCACACATTCTGATAATTAGCGATAAAATACCTGACGTAAACCACGTGTAGAACAAGAGTTATGACCGCCATTGTCATATTGTCCCGTTCGCGGCTGGAGAAATGAAAACCATTAAGGGGAAGAAAAGGGAAGAGATAATTTTTTTTTTTAAGCAAGATATTTTTTTCTTCCTGAAACAAAGCCGCAGATTCGTCCACGCCCGACTAAGACATCATTGATCGAGTGGTGATCACGTGATGCACGAGGGAGGCTGTTGCCGCCCATCTGGAGGATGAGTAAGAGAGGTTGCCCCGAAGATGTGGGGAGGGCAGTTCACGCCCCTCTGAAGTATGATGAGAAGGCGGGAGTGAGGAAAGGTTTCCAAAAATGGAAAAAGGTGGAAATTCCTAACCAGAGAGGTAGATATGTATTTAGAATCATCGAGGAACCCCCCGGCGCCGACAAACTCACCCCGGTTTTGGTCGGCGCCCATATAAACGAAGCCACAACGAGCAGAAATGAGTCGAGACCCAGCAATTCCCAGAGTCAGTCTCCGGTTGCGGCAAGCCTCGCAGATAGCTGACCAGATTCACACACATTCCGGACCCACATCTCTTCAAACCAAGAACAATTATTTTGAAGAGCGACTTAGATCCAGATCACCGAAATAAGTTTTTCTTTCGACTTTCGTCCAAAGACCCACCGAAACACCAATTTCTTAGAGAGCAGACGACTTGAAGTGTTAAAACTTTGCCTAGCGGAAAACGACGTGTCACAATCCATAGAACGGGTCGGGAGATAGATGCAGTCCTATGTATCGAACAACTAGACATAAAGTTTGTTACCTTTTTCTTTGATACTTTGAACTTTTGAGTTTTCATTTTATTGCTTTTTATGAGTATTTTTGTGGTATCACCCCCGTTGGACTCGGTTTGCAGTACGGCCCCGATGACTGATTGATTTTCTCTGCCTAGATCAAATCACAACGTGGGTAGGCAGACTGGGAATCAAAGTAGGACGTCACAGTTGGTGCCGTGGTAGACTGGGATAGAACGACACGGTTGGCGCTGCGACCAGGGGACGACGTCACATTCCATAAATCTCTCACATACATTTATATCTGCTCATGGATATCCAAATGTAAACAAATGACGTCACACATTATGAAATGGACAAAGTCCGACAATTATTTTAAGACATATCTTTCTCAATGCTATTTGAGCTAAAATCTGATGAAGACGACTGGATTTCGAACTTCCCTAACCGATTTCACATTTCGTTCCGATAACTCCTAAACTACCCGCAAGTCCCAAGTCAATCGACTAATTGGAAGACAGTTCATTCAGATAACCCTCTCCACATTTTGTCATAATGACAAAGTTCAACATCTTTTTGAGAGACGACATAGCTAATTATCGAATTTGCAATCAGCGGACCTTCAAAGAATTCCTGCAACATTTCAAGATAAAACGGTGCTGCCATTGTAGATTCGGTAAAGACAAACTTCTTAGATATTTGTCAGCCCCATCCAAACATTAACCTTAGGGCAGTTTCTTTTCCATTCTTGTACAAAATCGCTTGGACCTTCATCTGCCTACATATTACATTTGTGGTGATTTAATTTTCCTAATTTACTGAACGTATGGGAAAAGCTTCAGTGAATGACACATATATTCTAGGAAATATTTACAAACTATCTCAGAATATCAAGGATATTCACAACTGTCATTTCGAGAGATAAAAACATGTACCTAGCTATAAAGAATATAGAGAGCGACTAATTACCGTATATTCCGAATGGCAAGACGCATTTCTCTTCATAAAAATACTTTGCGTCTTCCAATACGAATGTAAGGCAACGCCCAGGCTCAAGTAAAATTGGACGGTCACCTAATTGGCTCGATCGATGCAAACAAGGAGGAGGCTTATGCTTAATATCAGGAAGAGGCAGCTGAAGTTTCTAGGAGACGTAATGAGAAAGGTGGGTCTGGAGAATCTGATACACATAGGCCGAATAGAGGCAAGTGCGACACTGAGATCCGTAAATGTATTGGAATGGCCAAAAATGCATTCCAAGAGCTGAACAGAACATTGCGAGACAGGAGGATTTCTTTGGTATCAAAGAAGATGGTACTGAGCTGTTACATGATATCTGTCTTCCTTTACGGCAGCGAACATTGGACTGTCTCCTCAAAGATCTCTTCTTCGACTCGAGGCGATGGATGCGTGGTTCTGCAGAAGGGTGTCCAGGATATCATTGACTGAGCGTGTCAGCAACGATGAGGTCTTGGAGAGGATACAAACATGGAGGAGGCTTGTAGTTAAATCAGGAAGAGGTAGCTGAGGTTTCTGTTTACACGTAATGAGAAAGAAGGGCCTGGGGATTCTGATACTCATAGGTCGAATGGAGGGAAAGAGAGACAAGGGAAAGCAAGGTGTGATATACCTTTCGAGCTTAAGCAAGTGGATGACAGAACGTGATCTGGGAATGTGGCAGTGGGACGAAACTTATTGACCGAGAGGGATATGGGGAAGTGGAGAGCTATGATCGCCTACGTCCTGAAAAGACACAGCACATTAAAAGAAAGAGAGGGGGGTGGATTTGTATGTTAAGTCATCACACTATAACGTTAGCTATCTAATTCAGCCTTTTCTATGATGTAATCTCAGTACTTAGTGCTTACAAGTATTTGCAAGATTATAAACCTTCCTGGAGCCGAGTCACAAGCTCTGTTTATTTGCAGCGGCGGGAGCATTTCTGCTCTTGACTAGTATGTCATTGACATACAAACAATATCGGAGTAGTTATTAATGCAAACAATACCTGGCGCCTGTATGTCAGGGACGCATTTCGAATGTGTTGTTTTATGAGAAGACATCTTTTTTCTTCTTAGAAATTTATTTTCAATATTTAGTTGTGTCTTCCAAGCCGCGGCGTCTTGTAAGCCGGAAAATACGGTAACAATTTTAAAAACTATGATCACACGTAGACTTCGCATAGAAATAAATATGATACGCGAGTCGTTAATAAAGAAAAGTAGAAAGACAATGGTCGTTCGGATAAGACCTTCTGTTGTAAACTGAAGCAAAGGGCAGTTTGTAAATTTTAACACTGCCCCCAAACTGCTCTCTATTAATCATCTGAGAAACCCTTTCCTGCTTTCAATCAGCAGGTTTGGTACTAACATCCAGGAGACTGACTCGGTGAGCCTTCTTGGGCTAACTTTCTCGGATTACATGAAGTGGAAAAACTATTGAATCCATTGCTAGGTCTGATACTTTGTGGAACAGACTACACAGAGAATGCCTCCCCGTTTGACTATAATCTCAACGCTTTCAAATTTCAAGTCTGGAAAAATATGATTGTGTAGCTAGACGCCTTTCTACCGTCCATCGGCATGGCTGATACTAACCTCCAATAGGTTGAACTTAAACAGACTACACAGAGAATGCTTCCTCAACGCTTTGGACTTTTGAGGCTGGTATAATGTGTGTAGCTAGACTCCTTTTAAACATCCATTATCATGGCTGGTGCTAACCCCCAGGAGACTTAACTTGAACAGACTACACAGAGAATGCTTCCTCGGCGACTACAATCTAAACGCTTTGAACTTTCGAGGCTGGAAGAATATGATTGTGTAGCTAAACCCCTTTCTATTTTGCATCATCATGGCTGATGCTAACCCCATGGTGAATGACTCGATTAGACTTCTCGGGATAACTTTCGAGGATGACATGAAGTGGAAAGATTATATTGAATCAATTGTTACGTCAGCTGCTAAGAAAGTTGGTTCACTGTGTGGTGTGAGACAATTTTTTCTTCGAAATCTCTTTTACATCTCTATAAGTTTACTATTCCTCTATACTTAGAATATTTTTACCTCATCTGCTCTGGTGCTCCTCTCATAGATCTAGAGATCCTTGATAAAATCCAAAGAAGAATCAGTAGTATCATTGGTCCTGATTTGGTGTATCGGAGTCAGTCACTTTCCGACAGCAGTATATTTGCCTCTCTGTGTTTTTTCTATATATATTTCCATGGCTACTGTTCGGATGATCTCTTCGCCAAGGTACGTAGGCATTATGAATTTAAGCGTAGTACTATCTATCAAAGAGATTTCATCAATTTACAGTTGTGTTGGCTAGATGTAAGTTCTATGCTAAGAGTTTCTGTTCTCGCATTTCTCGCTTGTGAACCTCTCTTCAAGCTCCATGCTTTCCAGCCAAGTTTAATTTTCACAAATTTAAATGTCAATGTATATCCCCTGTCCTCCAGTTTACTCGTCTTCTGTCCTTGCACCTTAGTTTCTTCTTGTAATTCTTCCACACCCAATAAATTCATGTTTTCTTGTGGCTTTAATGCCTTGCTTGGAGTGAACTCGAGTAAAAAAAAAACAGATCTCTGTACTTCAGCAGTTTCATCAAGTCTTGCAACATAAAGAAACTTCAGTGGGTGCAGAATTGCACCACAGAACAATAGCCAAGTCGATTAAGCGTTCGTGATATAGCTTCTTCTTTTTTTTTCTTTGTTTTTTTTTTCTTTGTTTTTTTTTTTTTTTTTTTTTTTGATTTGCATACCAATTTCACTGGGTTACTAATTGCCGACAAGATTTTTGTTGCTCGCAATATTCTTTGCAAAAAATATTTCTGGTAATATGTTTTTTCGAAAAAAGTAAAGTGCAAAAATAATATCGTTTTCTCACATAGTAACATATGTGAGAAAACGACATTATTTTTGCACCATCCTAATAATTATAATAATAATAATAAATAAATAAATAATAATAATAATAAAAATGAATCTAGTAGTAATAATTCCGCATGAAAGAGTATTCCAACTTGAAAAAATATCAAAGTCGAGCAACTGTAGCATAAAGACTACGTCTGCCATAATTCTAAGAGACGACATAGCTAATTATCTGAACTGAAACCAACTATAAGTTTTATGATATTTCTGCAAAAAGACGACTAGAGATTTGCATTTGATATCACATCTAATCTCGTTCTAACATCTCAATAGGGGAAAACTGGCAGGTTACACTCAATAGCCCCAAAACCAAACTTGTTACATTCCATTAGCACTGACATGATCTTGAACAATCACCAATAACTAAATTTGCTGGAAAAATGATTGGTTCCCTGTATCTCTTCAGTCAAGACCTGACTCGTGCTATATCCTACCTTTACAAGAGCCAGATCAGGACTAAAATGGCGTCAGTTAGTTAAGTGCCATACGTGAACTTTCGATACATGACTGGCAAGGCAGGTTTTTTTTCCGCAGTAGTTTACCATTTCTTTCCGCAGTAGACTAATTGCCAACCAAAGCTAAAGAACCCAGTCTGTCCTGCTATGCAACCGATAAGCCTGGAGAAATGAGATGGATTCATATCTTTCCGAAGGATATTTGTGCGTAAGTTAATCAAGCGAACTTGACTGGAATTCGAACTCGGTCCTCCGAGTTCTCACATCGAGCCGATATCTATTGCACTACAATGGTACCATATATGGGCAGCAGCTGCACAGTTATTATTATCCATTCTCGGTAGAGTGCCAAAGCGTCTCCGAAATGTCGCAAGAGCCACCCCGCCAGCCTTATTGCTATTACCATGGAAAGTGCTCTGACGAACTTTATCCCATAGGTCTAACAGTTCTAATGTTGATGCCTAAGATTCGCAGTGCTCTGCTTATTGTATCAAACCACCCTCATTCCCTTGTAAGACGTAAGTTCTACTCGATCAGCTTCTTCCCTGATTTGTGGAACCGATTCCCAAATACATGCTTTCCCGATCACTACAATCTTAACCTGTTCAGTTTTAGGATTAACCATTATTTTCCTCACATATTTGCATAAGATGTGCTTCCTAAATTGTAACCCTTTATTTCAAGTGGTTACCAATCCTCGTACAGAATGAATGCCATTCTTAAAAAAATCAAGTTATCGTGATTTTCTAAGCCAAGCTTAGATTCGGCCCCAGTCTGTGTGACACAGTGAGAATCCAACTCACTATTCACTTATAATTAATCGAGCGAGACAAGCATGTTAAACATTGTACCACGTCGAAAGTGCCAAACCCCCAAAAAGAAAGAAAATTCAAGATATGTTCTATGACTGGATCTTAGACAATGACTAATTTAGGAAAACCACCGAATCATTACCTTAGGCAAGTTCTTATCCAATCCTTGGTATATGATTTGGGACATTCACCTACGAAAATGCTCCAGTTGCGGCGATATAATTTCAGTTATTTGCCAGAACTTATATGAAATGCTGCAGTTAATATCTCTAATTTCCATAGAAATATATCGAAGCGCTCTTGAGATATCCAATGACATCAAGGGTTCTGATGAAGAATTCGACACTTGTTCAATTAATAAATATTACTAAGATTTTTTTTAAATTATTCATACAATAAATGGCTCACGAGACACTCTATCTAGAGGATTAATCAATTTAGTTTTTGTAAGGCATTTAAACTCGACTCTACGATTCCTCAATACGAGCCACCATCCATTACCCTGTCGTGCCTATGGTTGAGTATTTTATATTCAATAAAGTGCTAACAACCTTGGGAAAGTTATGAATCTAACTCTTCTCACCCCAACTGAGGGGTAAATAGTAGGACAGACTAGGGTTCTTTAGCCTTGGATGACAGCCGGTCTAGAAGAAAGAAAACTCTGAATTCAAAACTGTATGTAGCCCTGGCAAAGCACATATGCAGCTAAAGAAAAGATCGTTTTCATTGACACGATGATCCCGACTACGCTAAACAACTTTACGTGATTAAAGAATTTATTATATTCACTAAAATGCTAATACCCTAGGGAAAGGTATGAATCTAACTCTTCTCACCCCAACTGTGGGTTAAATAGTAGGACAGACTGGTTTTTTTATCCTTGGCTGGCAACCGGTTTAGAAGAAAGAAAACTCATATTATGCAGCTAAATGAAATATCGTTTATATTGACTCGATGATCCCGACTACGCTCGACCCCTTTAAGAGAGGGAATTAGAACATCATAGCCATCGGGTAAACAACATCTATAAGGTAGAAAGTAACCTAGAAAGTAATCCATTCTGAGGAAGAAGCTGTCTTAGAGTAACTTCTTTTTTACCAATGGAACAAGGCTCAGTTAGTCCTGTGTAATGTGAGACGCGTCCTAGAAATGAACTTTGTAACTCATAGAACGAAATAATGTAGTACTTTTGAACATTTGCCATGGAAATAGCGATACAGTAAATGATATACAGTTTATAATTTTATTACAAAAAATTATGGCAAGTTTTGCTGTAATTTACTAAATATAGATAACATTTCTATAATCGTTTCACCTCAGGCAAGGAGAAAAAACATTAGTATGGGAAAAGCCGATAAAAGAAAAAGATCGCAGAAGATGTCGTTGGACGTTAACTTTTTGAAAATCTTAGTAGAGAGAAGAGAAAGAATTCGGAACTGAGTTACACAGGTAACAGGCGCTAGAGAAAAAAAGTATTAGAAGAGAACTTACCGTTACATGTAGCTTTAAATCCAGTCAGTCAGTTGGGTGTCATACATATGATATAGTCACAGGTGATAATGTCTCGTTTGATTCATGACTGACGAGAAAGATGTTCGTGCAGTCGTCTGCCATTACTTTCTGCGTTAGACTGGCTGCTAACTTTTGAGGGGTTCTCCCCTTTTTACACAAATGGACTCACCTAGTATATACATATACTACGGCTACGTGAAGACCCAGCAGCAAGACTGGAGAGTCGAGTCCACAGTGAAAGGTTGTCGGTAACCGGAAGAGTGAGAGAGAGAGAGAGGTAACAGCGTTGTAGGGGTCACAGTGAGCGAGCACATAGACTCCGTAAGAAGTCATACAGCGATACTTCAATACCAAAGACTGTATATATATTTTGCTATTCCTGGAACTACTAACCTGCTTTACCAGTTTGTATTATTACGTTAATACATTATTTTCATATATTCATTCCTTGGTGTTTGTTATTTATTGGTACCGGATTTCAACCCGGAATCCACAACACTAACGAAAACTGTACATTTACCAAGGGCACTTGCGCGAAAGTGAATTCATCGAACTGGAATGGAATTTGATTTATCATGCCGAGCCCTAATATCCATTACACTAGCCTGCTTGAATTCATGAATTCAATGTACCAAAGAGGAAATATCATCAGCACAAATGTCATCAAGTATATTTATTGAGGATGCACTGGAACTCAACGCTTGAACACACAAGTAGAACAATTCTTCACGAAATAAGAGGTTCGGCTCGAAATTTCAATCACCTGAAGAAGGCTGTGGAGTACAACGACCGAAAAGTCGTGAATATGACAAAAGAGATGAGGACAACAATTTGAACAATGTAAATAGTACAAATAGCTAAAATACATTATCTCAAAAATATAGACAGATCCTGACGAAGGCCAGATTGTACAACGGCCGAAAGGTCATGAATATGACAACTGTGATGAGTACAACAATTTGAACAATGTAAATAGTACAAATATATTATCTCAAAAATATAGACAGATCCTGGGGAGGGGCAGAGCGTACAACGGCCGAAATGCCATAAATATGACAAGAGTGATAAGGACAACAATTCGAACAATGTAAATAGTACAAATAGCTAAAATACATTATCTCAAAAATATCGACAGATCCTGACGAAGGCCAGATCGTACAACGGCCGAAACCTCATTAATATGACAACTGTGATGAGGACAACAATTCGAACAATGTAAATAGTACAAATAGCTAAAATACATTATCTCAAAAATATAGAGAGATCCTGACGAAGGCCGGCGGATACAACGGCCAAAACGTCATGAATATGACAACAGTGATGAGGACAAGAATTCGAACAATGTAAATAGTACAAATAGTTATAATACATCATCTCAGAAATATAGGAAGATATGCAGAGTGTTTTTTGAATTTTAAGAAATATATACAGATATATTGCAAGGGCAACAGTCTAGATGCGGCAGCGATATTCAATTCCGGGTCGAATGGTGCCCTAATAAACGTAAAAGAGGGTCACAAGAAATTAGCACTCGTTAAACATATTTGGCTTAAATAATTACTTTTGGAAAACCTTGTATGTATATGTGTTTCTTCTAAAATTTAGCGGTGGGTAAAAAATTAAATATAGTAGTGGAATATTGTTTTTGGTTTTTTTAATGTAAAAATCTAACGAGATTTCCCATTACGCATTCAATTTTACTTTGATAAATGTTTTAATATGACATTTTCAAGATACTGCTGTGATTACAATCGCGAAGGCTATGCAAATTATCTCTTATTTTCAAAAGCGAGGTTGCTATAGCAACATAATTTCAAATCAAACTAAAATCATTAATTTTGTTTTCATTTTAAAAGGAATTAAATATCTTGCTTGTATTTATTTATTTTTTTTCAAGTGAAGCTCTCTAAAAACATTCTTATTGCAGTTAGTAGTGGGCGTCGTGACGTAATGTATATCGTCTTGGAAAGAGAAATCGGAGAGCCGAGTTCGAATTCCAGTCGGGTTCAATATATTCATTTATGCAAAAATAGCGTAGGAACCTGTGTGAAGCCATCTCATGTCCTGGGTGAGACGATAAACTACATTAGACAGCAGGGCCTTTGATCAGCAGGTTTTGAAAAGCATAGAACCACTTCTTAATTACTGGTGTCCCCAGGTTTAACGTGATCGTGGGTGGTAGCACATGTCGGGGTCCCAATAATGGGCATATAGTTAACTCCACAAAAGGGGTCAAAACACTATGAAAGTATAAAACCGGTTTTAATACCGGCAATACTTTTTGGGGAAATTTTTTTCCAACATTTTTTGGAAAAAAAAGGTCAACAATACTTTTTAGAAAAAAAATATTATAAATAAAAGTCTTGTCGGCATTAAATAACCCACTGAGTTTGGTATACGTTAAAACGAAACAAATAAACAAAGGAATCTATCTCTTCTCCATACGGCTATGGGTTGAAGAGAAAGACAATCTTAGCCCTATAGCACTGATAGGCAAACTATTTTACCTCAAAAATGTCAAACTGTCGCGGAAAAATATTCTGCCACGTCAGTTATAAATCAAAAGAACATGGTCGCCTTCACGTGTATCACCTATGACATTTAACCTACTAACCTATACTTGCATAAAACACGGGGTCATTCGTACGGGCAATAGCTTTTTTAAATTTCAGCCAAAATCGAAAGGACATTTCATAAAATCTCAACCATAGTACCTATATTAATTTATATTATTTTTACGGCGTAAAGGGGATAAAATTCCCCGAAATGAATCCCTCACATGGAAAGGAGTGACATGAGGGACAGGTCTCACTAGACCGTCATCCAGCGACTGTTAGTATAAACGGCGTAAAAAGGATAACATTCGTAGTTATTCATCCCTAGCATGGAATAGAGTGACATGAAGGACAGGTCTCACTAGACCGTCATCCAGCGACTGTTAGTATAAACGGCGTAAAAAGGATAATATTCGTAGTTATTCATCCCTAGCATGGAATAGAGTGACATGAGGGACAGGTCTCACTAGACGGTCATCCAGCCACTGTTAGTATAAACGGCGTAAAAAGGATAACATTCGTAGTTATTCATCCCTAGCATGGAATAGAGTGACATGAGGGACAGGTCTCACTAGACCGTCATCCAGCGACTGTTAGTATAAACGGCGTAAAAAGGATAACATTCGTAGTTATTCATCCCTAGCATGGAATAGAGTGACATGAGGGACAGGTCTCACTAGACCGTCATCCAGCGACTGTTAGTATAAACGGCGTAAAAAGGATAACATTCGTAGTTATTCATCCCTAGCATGGAATAGAGTGATATGAGGGACAGGTCTCACTAGACCGTCATCCAGCGACTGTTAGTATAAACGGCGTAAAAAGGATAACATTCGTAGTTATTCATCCCTAGCATGGAATAGAGTGACATGAGGGACAGGTCTCACTAGACCGTCATCCAGCGACTGTTAGTATAAACGGCGTAAAAAGGATAACATTCGTAGTTATTCATCCCTAGCATGGAATAGAGTGACATGAGGGACTGGTCTCACTAGACCGTCATCCAGCAACTGTTAGTATAAACGGCGTAAAAAGGATAACATTCGTAGTTATTCATCCCTAGCATGGAATAGAGTGACATGAGGGACAGGTCTCACTAGACCGTCATCCAGCGACGTCTTAGTATAAACGTCGTAAAAAGGATAACATTCGTAGTTATTCATCCCTAGCATGGAATAGAGTGACATGAGGGACAGGTCTCACTAGACCGTCATCCAGCGACTGTTAGTATAAACGGCGTAAAAAGGATAACATTCGTAGTTATTCATCCCTAGCATGGAATAGAGTGACATGAGGGACAGGTCCCACTAGACCGTCATCCAGCGAATGTTAGTATAAACGGCGTAAAAAGGATAACATTCGTAGTTATGCATCCCTAGCATGGAATAGAGTGACATGAGGGACAGGTCTCACTAGACCGTCATCCAGCGACTGTTAGTATATACGGCGTAAAAAGGATAACATTCGTAGTTATTCATCCCTAGCATGGAATAGAGTGACATGAGGGACAGGTCTCACTAGACCGTCATCCAGCGACTGTTAGTATAAACGGCGTAAAAAGGATAACATTCGTAGTTATTCATCCCTAGCATGGAATAGAGTGACATGAGGGACAGGTCTCACTAGACCGTCATCCAGCGACTGTTAGTATATACGGCGTAAAAAGGATAACATTCGTAGTTATTCATCCCTAGCATGGAATAGAGTGACATGAGGGACAGGTCTCACTAGACCGTCATCCAGCGACTGTTAGTATAAACGGCGTAAAAAGGATAACATTCGTAGTTATTCATCCCTAGCATGGAATAGAGTGACATGAAGGACAGGTCTCACTAGACCGTCATCCAGCGACTGTTAGTATAAACGGCGTAAAAAGGATAACATTCGTAGTTATTCATCCCTAGCATGGAATAGAGTGACATGAAGGACAGGTCTCACTAGACCGTCATCCAGCGACTGTTAGTATATACGGCGTAAAAAGGATAACATTCGTAGTTATTCATCCCTAGCATGGAATAGAGTGACATGAGGGACAGGTCTCACTAGACCGTCATCCAGCGACTGTTAGTATAAACGGCGTAAAAAGGATAACATTCGTAGTTATTCATCCCTAGCATGGAATAGAGTGACATGAAGGACAGGTCTCACTAGACTGTCATCCAGCGACTGTTAGTATAAACGGCGTAAAAAGGATAACATTCGTAGTTATTCATCCCTAGCATGGAATAGAGTGACATGAGGGACAGGTCTCACTAGACCGTCATCCAGCGACTGTTAGTATAAACGGCGTAAAAAGGATAACATTCGTAGTTATTCATCCCTACCATGGAATAGAGTGACATGAGGGACAGGTCTCACTAGACCGTCATCCAGCGACTGTTAGTATATACGGCGTAAAAAGGATAACATTCGTAGTTATTCATCCCTAGCATGGAATAGAGTGACATGAGGGACAGGTCTCACTAGACCGTCATCCAGCGACTGTTAGTATAAACGGCGTAAAAAGGATAACATTCGTAGTTATTCATCCCTAGCATGGAATAGAGTGACATGAGGGACAGGTCTCACTAGACCGTCATCCAGCGACTGTTAGTATAAACGGCGTAAAAAGGATAACATTCGTAGTTATTCATCCCTAGCATGGAATAGAGTGACATGAGGGACAGGTCCCACAAGACCGTCATCCAGCGACTGTTAGTATAAACGGCGTAAAAAGGATAACATTCGTAGTTATTCATCCCTAGCATGGAATAGAGTGACATGAGGGACAGGTCTCACTAGACCGTCATCCAGCGACTGTTAGTATAAACGGCGTAAAAAGGATAACATTCGTAGTTATTCAACCCTAGCTTGGAATAGAGTGACATGAGGGACAGGTCTCACCAGACCGTCATCCAGCGACTGTTAGTATAAACGGCGTAAAAAGGATAATATTCGTAGTTATTCATCCCTAGCATGGAATAGAGTGACATGAGGGACAGTTCCCACAAGACCGTCATCCAGCAAATGTTAGTATAATCGGCGTAAAAAGGATAACATTCGTAGTTATTCATCCCTAGCATGGAATAGAGTGACATGAGGGACAGGTCTCACTAGACCGTCATCCAGCGAATGTTAGTATAAACGGCGTAAGGAGGATAAAATTCCTCGGTATTGATCCCCCTTACGGAAAGAAGTGACATGAGGGACACGTGTCACTGGACCGTTATACAGTGGTGGTTAGTATAAACCGCCTAAAAAGGATGAAATTCCTCGTAACTGATCCTTCGCCTGGAAAGAAGCGATATGAGGGAAGGTGTCACCGAACCGTCATCCAGTGACACTTACTATAAACGGCGTAAAATAGAATAAAATTCATCGTAATTGATCCTTCGCCCGAAAGGCACCGCCATGAGCGGCAGGTTTCACCTACCAGCATCCAGTCCAGCTACTGCGCTCACGAAACAAAAAGAAGTCTTAAGACGTGGAAGTTTAGAATGTTAAACAACTTCGGCCATTTGGAAAATATGGCAAAGTAGCAGAACAGGGTCTAGGAGAGATAACAAAAAGACAAAACTTATAAGTGACAGGAAGACGTGGAGGGACATAATCGCGGACGATCTGAAGGGACAAGGCACATAAAAGTTGACGTGCCAGGTAACCTCTGGATTTAGTCGTTCATGGATCTCCAGATGATTGTATCTTTCATAGATGTAATCAATAATCATTTATTCACTATTGTCCCAAATCACTGGTTTGTCATCCATTTATATCAAGCTGGTTATACAGGTAATTCGCGGATTTTTTGTGCGTATACCCTTCAAGCTCATGGCCTTATCACGTTGATCACTGAAGATAAGCAACACCGAGCCTGATCAGATGGATAACCGTTTGCGAATAAGAACTAAAGTAGTCTTTGATGCGTAGGTGGTCTAATATGTAACGACTCTGAAATGGAAAGTGGCGATCCGTGTTCAAATTACGGTCGGCCTTGTTATTCACTTGTTGGCGAATCTCTTTAGGAAACATATGGATCGACCTCTTTTACCTCCAGCTATGGGTTAATTAGTAGCACTTGTATAAGGAAATCATTATTATGTTCAAATGTTTCTTACAGTCACAAAATATTTTCTGGTTTTTAAATAAACTGTAAACCTTCAAAAGTGATAAAAAAACAAACATATCGATATATATGCACTATGGTGATTTTCTAACCGTAGATTCGACGTGGTACAAAGCCGAAAGCTTGTTAACCATTACACCGTGTTCCCAATCTTTATGCCCTATGTGTGTTAATTTTACAAGGAATGCTGTTCTCCATACTCCCTCGTGAGAGTTTCATTTCTTTCACCATACGTTCAGTGTTAGACACACTGGAGTGACAGAGTATAATTGATTTCTCTTTTAGGTCATTTGCGGTGGTGTGCAGTAATATGAATCTATTTTCGGACTGTATATTGAAATTTGTTTGGCCTTAAAAATATTGCGTCATTGTGAATAAATCAGATATTTATTCCGCCCAAACATTATTGTTTCGTCTCTCGATTTGTTGTTCTACGGCCATGTGCAATGGTCGATGTCTCATTGAAAAAATAGGGAAAAAAATAACGAAATTATTCTTTTTGTTTCAATTAATTTGCAAAAATGTCTATAAAGTACCGTTATTAACAAAATCGAAATGTCAAAAAATGAAATTCTGTTTGCCATCCATACATTGGGAAATCACAACTATATTATTGTCTGGCCTGAAATGTTATTAAGTATGATCACAAAGTTGTAATTAAATTAATATTTTCATGTATGATTCACGTAGATGGTTGTCTCTGAATTCATTGTGGGCCTGAAAATTGTCACTTACTCTAGTCTAAATTAGAATAAGTTTGGAATTATTCTTGGGGCCATGAAAGCGCAACAGGAAAATGAAAAAAAAGGGGCCGGGTTGGTAGGCACTAGAATCAGTACTAGTAATGAAATAGTTTCCAGCGAAATATCAAAGACAAAAAGCAACACTCAACGCAGCAGATTTTCAAATCGAAAGCACCTATGAGGGCGTTTCGGGGTAATGTGATCGAGGCGAGGCGGGGTAATGTGATGAAAGCGAGGCGGGGTTATATGATGAAAGCTAGGCGGCATAATTTGATGAAAGCGAGGCGGTGTAACGTGATGGAAGCGAGGCGGAGCAATGTGATGAAAGTGAGGCGGCGTAATGTGATAGAAGCGAGGCTAAAGAAGTAGAAGAAGAAGTCGAAATGAGGTTCTCCTTATGCGTCCCAGAAATTAAATAATTTCTCTCTCATTATCTATTTAATTATTCCTTTTGTCACCATTCTCGTTAGAAATTCATCTTTTCTCTCATACTCCGTTAAGAGTATGTACAGTATCCTTATGCGAAAACACATTTCTGTTGCTATGTCTCCGATTCAGATATAAGAAAATTATCCAACATCCACTGCTATTTTTAACCACACGTCCATAAAAAAGCCAATAAAGCTCCTAAGATTAAAAAGTTTGCTAAGTTGAAAGAATATATTTAAAAAAATGGGGACAGTGAACAATAAAAGGACAGGAATAAAAAAAAAATCAAGGGCGTTACGAATGACTTTCAAACATGACTGGGATGTAAGAATCCGGAAGAGAGTCTCTCAAGCAAAAAATATGACAGAAGATACTTTAACGGTGACCTTACCGTTAGGTCTAGACATTTCTAGCCTGTAAGATGATGTGATACTAAACCGTACTATATAGGAGGATATCTATGAGGATAAGTGGAAAAGATCAGAGGCTAAGAAGGAGTGATGGATTGAGTTGTGAAATCTTGCATGCATTAATTTCAACTCTTCTTATAAATAACTGCATTGTTCCTTTCCAGGTATAAGGCTGAACTGAAAAGTTCACAGGTAGACGATGATAAAGTAATGCTTGAGCTGTGAAATGTTTCATAAATTAAATTCAAATCTTCTCATTAATAATGAGAAGTATGTGAGCGGGAGGAAAAGTAGATAGGCTGACAATGAAGGTGAAATGAAAGAGCTGTAAAATCCTGCATGCATTAATTTTAACTCTTCTTATTAATAACTGCATTGTTTCTTTCCAGGTACGAGAGTGGGCTGAGAAATTCATAGGTTGACTGGGAAGGAGTGATGAATAGAGTTGTGTCATTTTGCATGCATTAATTTCAACTCTTCTTATTAAAAACTGCATTGTTTTTTCGAGGTATGAGGATGGGCTGCAATATTCCGTGACTGTCAAAGAAGTACTGACGTGGGAGCTGTGAAATCTTGCATGCAATAATTTCAACTGCTCTTACTGATAACTACATTGTTTCTTTCCAGAAATAAGTTCATACGCTGATAATGAAGAGATGATGCTAGAATTGTGAAAACTTGCTTGCGTTAACTTCATCTCTTCAAATTAATAACTGTATTGTTTCTTTCCATATGAAATGGAAGACTAAAGAGTTCGTACCCTGAATTAGAAGGAGTGATGATACAACTGTGAAATCCAGCATGCTTTTATTTAAAATTTTCTTTTTAATAACTTTATTGTTTCTTTCCAAGTAAGAAGTTTGAGTTAAAAATCTTGAGGTCAACTTATACACAAGGTGTATATGTAGGAAGCAATTTACGGTGACAGACAAAAATTAACTCTGCTAAAGTATTGACAGTAATGCGAACGAGGAATCAAAGGACAAAACGGTTGATAAGTCTTTATGTTTTGTTTGATAGAGTCAGATTGATACCTAACTTATCTGTCCCGATCATTCTTCTGTCTATATTTGTACAACCTTGGCCAAATTCATCGCCGGCGTTGGATCGAATTTGTTAATCTTTATCGAAAAAGAAGTGTAGTGAACTACACCAAGAAATTTCATTTTCGTTAATCTGTTCTCTCTTTCTAATACAATTTTCACCCTATACAAAGCCCAAGAGCAACTCCAGGTAGATGACACGAAATGAGGTAATTTTATAAGCGGCGGAAAGAAGAGCATATTATGAAACTATGAAGGATAGATAACGGTTCACATTATACTTGCAAGATTAATATTGTTTTGTTAAGGAAAGCCTCCAGTCCGTGGCCTTTACAAACCGAAATCCGTTTTTCTGGGGAATAATCTCTGTGGTGACTGATTAACTGCATGCTTGATTTTTTTACGGTTTATCAACCTTTTTCGGGTTATTTAAAGCTGGATAATATTTTTAGACTGTAATAATTTGTTGGGAGGAAATAATGATTTAGCCTTACAAATTAACCCATAGCTGGGAGAAGAGGCGTATTCATAGCTTTCCTAATTATTATTCGCGCTTAAGTATTAGGTTGGTGCAAAAATATTTTCGTTTTTTAACATATGTTACTATGTGAGAAAACGAAATTATTTTTGCACCAACCTAATAAATAAATCAGATTGTAATTCTGAGCCGTTATCAATTACTTCAGTCTCACACCCGAGCTGACAACAGGGGATATTTTCGAAGCGTTCACCCATTTCGGCCAGGTTCGGCGTTGCTTAATTTCGGTAACCATATGACAATCGCTGTTTCAACGTGATGTAGCCGTAAGCGTGTGTGGAAATCCGTCGTCAGAAAAAGAATACGAAGGGAATGAGCAGGAATCAACTCAGTGTCCGTGGCAAGGTGGGCCTTTAGCTGTAACGGTCTGGACTGGTGGAAGTAAGACACGCCGTTCGCTAGAACAACTGTGAAAAAAATGACGATGTGAGACTAGCTACCTTTCGCTTGAAGGAAAAGGGTTGTAGGGTTGTAAGATTCATCACACAAAAGGTTACACAATTGCTTTTGAATGTTGTAGAGTCTGGAAAGTGAATACTGGAATCCCCGCAACAAAAATGTGGTTGCAATACTCTGTCTTTTTATCTAATCCGGCTTTGAAAGTCTCACAATGTTACTAACCTTTATTTACCCTGGATAAATTTTCCGTATCATTTTTTGTTTAATACTCGGTCACTTCTATTCATCTATTTTATAGTTTGTTTCGAATCGTTTTTTACCGTTACTAAGAATTATAACCAATAATATTAGAATCTGATGCGTGTTGAAATGCTCAGTATTTAGTATTGCTGAAGTTATCAAAAATGTTTGTGGAAATTTACAAAACGCTAAGTATGGTCCATTTTTGTAAAGCATTTCACCATTAGTAAGTTAGCAGTGTCGCTTAGCACGCAAGGCTCCGCCGAAGGGCAAAGTCTCGTACGGTGTGGTAGACTGACCCGGAACCCGTTTATACACGTTCGAAAGGGAATATTTTTGGTCGAGCCTACCGTCTCGGAAATCCCACGTTAAACCCGGCCTTGTGCCACATGCAAACCTCGTGGTGGGGGGGGCTAAATATACTAGCACGCGAGGGGTCACAGTGAGTGAGAGCAAGAGTAGCGTTTGAAGAAAAGATATAGAAAAATACGGGGATCAACATCAAGATATCAGAAGATGTCGATTGACATTATATTTGCATGTTTGAAGATTATAGCTATCAAGTACGCAAGTAAGAGGAAAGGAGTTCCACTGTCGGGAAGTGCAAGAGAAGAAGTTTGAGTAGAAGTGACAGTTATATGTAACTGTTTCGACAGGGAAAGGGTGGGACCGAGATGCCAACCTAGTAGCACACTTAAATTCATGCAGTTGGGGTACCAGTGAAAGTAGCTCTTCAGAGCATTTGCCATGAAAATATTTGTAGAAAGAGAGAGGGAAGCCACATCTCGTCTTGTATTAAGTGACTGTAGATGCCAGGGCAGGACCTATAACATTTCATAACCGTCTCTAGATTGCGTCAAGGACTTCCAGATGAGCAGTGGGGACACCAAAACATATATGGCAACAGTATTCAATGAAAGGACGAATGGTAGATTTGTAGATTTGAGGGCTGGACTAAAACGAGAAAAACCTTCTGGCGCGACACAGAGAACCCGCTTTCCTTGCGGTAGATGAAGCTATTGATTAGTTTCGGATATCAATAAATAAATTTATAGGACTTCAATTTAACAGCGAAGAATGAATTCATAGGATTTCTTACTCTTGAGCATGCAACATACAACTGTTCATGCATAAATATTTCTTTCTGGAGCTAAATTCCAAATTTTAAAGCCTTTGGACGTTCGATTTGTTTATAATTCTTGCATGCACAGGACAGACAGAAAGCTGGATTCTTACATATATATATATATATATATATATATATATATATGAATCTTAAAGAAAAGATATGCAAAAAATATTGCATTTTATTAAATAAATATTTGTTATTTTAATCATTATATAGCGTTTAAAATAGTGGGAGTATTTTATATGTCAAATAATAAATTTTTTGATTATCCAAAAATATTGATGAAAATTTATTGCACCATCCATGGCTATTTTAGAAGATGTAACGTATAAACTGTTGCGTAATGGATAGCGTCTCAGATTGAGGAATCGGAGAGCCGAGTTCGAATCCCAGTCAAAATCCATTACATTCAATTACGTGCTAATATCATTGGGAAAGGTATGAATCAACATTTTCTCCAACTACCGATATGGGTTAATAGCAAGATAGACCGGGTTCTATAGTGTTGGTATAAACTGTTGCGTAATGGATAGCGTCTCGGATTGAGGAATCGGAGAGCCGAGTTCGAATCCCAGTCAAAATCCATTACATTCAATTACGTGCTAATATCATTGGGAAAGGTATGAATCAACTCTTTCTCCAAACCCCGATATGGGTTAATAGCAGGATAGACCGGGTTCTATAGTGTTGGATGGCAACTGGTCTACCGCGGTAAGAAATGGCAGGCAACTGGGTTAAAAATCTACCTCGTCAGTCATGCATCGAAAGATACATGATCTTCTAAACGTGTATCACGCATGACATATAACTGACTGACGGACCCTTGGGAAAGGTATGAATCCTCTTCTTCTTCCCACGCCCCCGATATGGGTAAATAGCAGGACGGGCCGGGTTCAATAGCCTTAGGTGGCAACTGGTCTACCGCAGAAAGAAATAGCAATCAACTGGGGGATAAAAATCTACCTTATCATCCATGCATTTAAAGATACATAATCGTGTATCACGCATGGCACATAACTGACTGACGGACCCTTGGGAAAAGGTATGAATCTTCCTCTTCTCCCGGCCCCCGATATCGCTAAATAGCGGGACAGACCGGGTTATATAGACTTGGATGACATCTGATTTACTGCAGAAAGAAATGGCAACCTACTGGGGGCGAAAAATCTGCCTCGTCAGTCATGTATCGAAAGATACATGATCGCCTAAGCGTGTATCCCTCATGGCGCATAACTGACTGACGGACCTTTGGAAAGTTATGAATCCTCTAGGTCTCCGCCCCCTATATGGTTAAATACCAGGACATACCGTGTTCTATACTTTTTGTATGGCTACTGATCTACCTCAGAAAGAAATGGCGACCTACTGCGGGAAAATAAATCTGCCTTGTTAGTCATGTATCGAAAGACACATGATCGCCTAAGCGTGTATCACGCATGGCACCTAACTGTCTGATGTATAGACTAACTGAAGTCACATAATTCTATGTATAGATTGCCATATACTTTCCTTAACTTATGATAGCATTGACTAATCTCTGTTCTGCATATTTTCCTTGGTTACTGGTAAAGCTGCATTTTGCTTGCTATTGACAAGCTGATGTCTACATCTCGCTTGCCTCGTTCATAAATGCTCTCAATTGATTGGCTGGTTCTCTAAACTGCCTGTTAATCTTCTCCAGAATTTGATTCTCTAGGTCACTATGTTGTCCATGTATTGATAGCTTTGGTCTTTTCCTTGTCTAAGATGCAATCAATAATCAACTTGAGGTGAACTTTGCATCTATAATATCTATTAATATCGACTATTTCCCTGGTCTTTACTTTTTATTACCCTGTAAAATAGGTGAATTTCTCTGGGAAAATCATCCACTTAAATTTTTAATAATGAAGCTATTTAAGCACTTTAATCACGCTTTTTACTTCGAGAGGAAAATTAGCTTCGTATGTTCCTGCTCAGCGGTCTGTTTATGGTGAGATTTCTAATTTAAATTTCATTTTAAAGTTTTAATTTCATCATAGTTTCGTAATAATATTTTTAAACACTCAAAGCGATTATCGCCTTTTAGAGTTTAATAATTACGTCTTACTGATGCACAAGTCTACTGCAGTTGTCAAATCGTGAAGGTTGAACGAGTTGTAGCTTTCATTTAATAACTACACATCTCCCTTCGTTTGAAATTAATAATAGAATGAACACTTAATTTAATGAACGAATAGGGGGAAGCTGGCTGAAAATCTATCGAATCATGATATAACGAAGCAGGCAACATGGATTTCTACATTTTTTTTCTGCTATGTTCTCTTGGGAAAGATAGTAGTGAATGATGGCTCTTCACAGATTATATATATATATATATATATATACATACTAGCAACTTGACTTAAAATGTTTTTGCTCTTCCTTGCCTTTAAAGGAGTGCCCTTTGCTGTGCTGATGTTGCTACGTGCTTTACCTCTTGCCTATCTCACGCTGCGAATTTTTTCTAAGCTCTATACTAAACATTAAATCTGTTACGAAAAAAGAACTAAATAAAATGAACACAAAACGATCAGCTTTAAAAAAGCATTCGTAACTGGAAAAACCGAATGAAAAAAAGAATCTTAACAACAGATACTTTTTCACATCCAATCCAGTTCTGCAGAATCAGAATCAACGTTGAGTTTAAGCAAAAGAACCAATTGGAGTAAAGTGGCATGCTGATTTAAATTTTTCCCACTTGTGACGAATGCAGCTATAGATTTTTTTTTGCATGCTAGCATACTAGTTAACATTCGTGTCAATCAGCTGTTGGCTCTGACGCTGGCCAGTAGAATCTTTCTGCCTAGTCGTGGCAGGCAGCTATTGGCTCTCACTCTGGCCAGTGGCAAACTACATGGAAACTGCCATAGAAGCATGAAAAAATCGATTATTTCCACTATCGATGGGAGTTGGGAAATGCAAAGTCGGTGTTGGCCTTCGAGCTAACTTTGAGCATGTGCATGTAAATTTTGGTGCAAATCCGTCGAAAATTGCAGCCGTGAATTCGTCACACACACACACACACACACACACGCACACAGCTCTTGCCTTTTATAGATAGAGATTATCTAAGAACTAATGATGTTTGTTCTTCTAAACTACGTTCCACACAATGGTTGTGCCTCAACCAAATTACCAGTCACACAGTGGGTATCCATCTCTGAAACTATCTCACTCGGTGGCCTTTCTCCTAATCTACCTACCAAACAACGTTTGCACCTATCCTAAACTAGCTGCCAACCAACCGTTGTCTTTATTCTAAACTAGCTTCTACACAACGATTGTTTTCCCGTAAGTTAGCTACCACACAACGATTGTCCTCCTCCATAACTAATTGCTAGACAACTGTTGTGTCTCTCCTAATCTACTAGATACACAACGGCTGCCTTTCTCTTAAACTATTTGAGTCACAGCTGTTGTCCTTCTTCTAATCTACTTGCCACACAACGGCTGTCTTACTACTAATCTATCTGCGTCACAACTGTTGTCTTTCTCTTAATCTACTTGCCACACACCCGGTTGTCTTTCTACAAAATTTTTCTGTCGCAACTGTTGTCCTTCTCCAAATCCATTTGTCACACAACGTCTGTCTTTCTGCTTATCTATCTGCGTCACAACTGTTGTCCCTCTGCTAATCTACTTGCCATAAAACCGGTTGTCTTTCTACAAAACTATTTGCGTTACACCTGTTGTCCTTCTCCTTATCTATTTGCCACACAACCAGTTGTCTTTCGCCTAATCTATCTACGTCACAACTGTTGTCTCTCTCCTAATCTACTTGCCACACAACCAGTTGTCTTTCTACTAAACTAGCTGCCAAACAACAGTTGTCCATCTTCTAACCTACCTTCCACACAACGTTTGACCTTCCGCTAAATTAACTGCCACATAACGGCTCTCTTTTTTCTTAAACTATCTGCCTCACAACGGTTGCCTCCTCCTAAAGTTTCTGCCACACAACGGTTGTTTCTCTTCTAATTTGTCTGCTACCGAATTAATTATCTTCGGATAATTTTATACTTCAAGCATAAACAATGATAAATCCATACATTGAATATTATTGTCGGATCTGCTGGAAATCCTGCTATGTAAGTAAATTCTTGATACCTTCTAAAGAATAAGTTGGTATCTTATCGATCTTGACCTGGCATCTCGGCTCCAATCATTTTCCAATAACTTCACTGTGTGTTTTCTGTAAAAATTTCTATGTTAATTCTTCTGACGAGCTTTCCTCGGTACCTCGATTTTATGAATTTAAGCGCAGTAATAGATTGTCGGGGAGGTGTCACAATTTTGTAGTTAAATTCTTCTTCTCTCGCACTTCTCGCTTGTAGAACGGTCTTCCCGTTTCTTGCTTCCCAGTAAACATTGAACTTTAAATGCAATGACAATAGATATCTTCGCTCTTCCAGGTTCATGTTCTTTTATTTTATCTTCCTTAATAATGTTTTTTTCTTTCTTTTTCTTATAGTCTTTCGTACTCAGTAACCCTCGCGTCTTAGTGGCTTTATTATCTTGCTTGAGGTAAGTGGTTAAAAATCAGTAAATACACTCAATTTTATATACATTCACCGTTCATTATTGAAGTTATAAACTACGAGTAAAAATCATTTTCACCCAGTACAAAACCCAAAAGCCACGTGAATAAGGGTAATCGGCACATTATATGTAGATATGTGGAGAAGATCCATTAAAAAACTTGACTTGAACAGGTTAAGATTATAGTGATCGAGGAAGCATCCGCTTGAAAGCCGGTCCAACAAATCAAAGAGTTGTTTTGTTCTTCAATATCAAATATACACCCATGTGCATCTTAATTGAAACAAAACGAATATTGACGTTAATTTATTTACATTATTCGGACTATTGTCCTCATCTTTATTCCCATATTTATTACAACGTTTCGGCGGTTGTACACTCCGGCTTTATTCAGGTGGTTGGAATGTCGAACTAAACCAGTTATGAAGGCGTTAGTTAGATCCAGTGACAGGAACTAGGGAGTGTGAGTTCAATACCCGGTTAAGGCAGTGGAGAACTTCCAGAGGGAAATTAACAGGAGATAACTGATAACTGATATACTTTAAACATAGCACGTGAAACTAGAACTCTCTACTCCAGTGAGCGAAATAAAGGGTTCAGTTCTACATTCCAACTACCTGAAGAAGGCCGGAGCGTACAACGGCCGAATCGTTGTAATAAATATGGCGACAAAGATGAGGACAATAGTCCGAATAATGTAAATAATGTACATAATACCTCATCTCAGAAATATAGAGAGATACTGAATTCCGTTACAATTTACTTATTTTTCGTATTTTTCCAATGAAACATCACCCAGTGCACATGCTACAAATTCTTTCTTTGCAGATTGGCGCCAGATTCTCGATTGGATTAAAATCAGGAGATTTTCCGAGCCAGTTATAGTACTTTACTCACTAAGATTTGCCAGTGTGTTCGTGCAGCGTTAAAATTTTCGTACACTTCCTTGGAGTAACGTTCATCGCGGACAATGGCCGTAGGAGAACTAATCGACAGTCGAGGCAATAGTGATGAAAATCTGATACAATCACGGATGACGCAATATTTGTCAAGACCAAGCAAATGATAACACCACGAAAATCGATTCATATTACTCCACACCACTTTAAATGACCTAATCTGAGTAAAAATAGAAAACGATTACACCCTATTGTTTCAGTGGCTCTAAAACTGACTGTATGTTGAAAGAAAGGGAACTAAACGGGCTGTTTCAATTAATTTACACAAGGGTGTATATATTAAAAAAGTTGAACTGTCAGCGAATTCTCTCAAGCTAGATGTATGCTTGGTTTTACAGAAGAATAAAAAAAAACGTAGACATTCGTTGTGTTTAAAGCCAAGTCTGCGAGTATCCCACCGGAATATTTCTGATTTTTGTATTCTTTCTTTAGGAAATTCAATCTGCGTGTTCTAAGATTCAGTAACAAGACAGCTCTGTGGATTATTATTATTATTATTATTATTATTATTATTATTATGTCACCCCAAGAAAATGCAAGAAAGCCACTAAACTGCAAAGTGTTTATTGAGTGATAGAACATATGAGAGAAAAAACATTATTAAGGAGAAAAAACAATGGAAAAAAAACAGGAATTTATAAGACATTAGATAACGATTGACATTTTATTTACCGTAATTCCTCATGTATAATCCGCATTTTTCTAAAAATAATAAGCAAATTAAAGAGTGCCTACTATGCACAGCTACAAAAAATCATTAAAAACTTGCCGTAAAATAAAATAAGAATTATCATATAACTAAATTAGAATAATATTCTCTGTTTAAAACATTTTTTTTTAAATAAGAGAAGGAAACGATGCCCTTAATGAAATTGGAGAGGTACAATTTATAGGATTTGAATACCAAATAAGGTGTGCGTATTATGCACGAGTAGAATGATATTTCCACATTTTCAGCATAGCTTTAGGGATGAGTACTGTGTATGAAGCCGTATTATACATGGGGAATTACGGTACATTTATCGAGATCGATGTTGACTACGAAGTAATAAACGGGAAGGGAGTTCCACAAATGCGAGAGACGAAACTGTCAGCATAGAACATACTGTTGCATCTCGCCATTTCAACTGTAAAAGGATGAGACCTAATTACCAATCTAGTACTGTGCTTAAATTTATAATATTTTGACAACGTAGAGTAACGTTCATTGGAACTATTATTACGGAAGTTTTTATAGAAAAAAACACAGGAAAGTTACGTTGCGGCTGTAGGAATGTGACTCAAGCCTAAGTGCCATATCAGGACTAATAACATTGCAGATTCATCTTCGGATTTTATCAAGAAGATTGATGTATTGCGATGTTCTATGACACGTGGCCAGTAGTTAACTTCTTTTTATAATGTGTGGAATTTCAACGAAAGTCAAATTATCCAAATATTTGCCATAACATAAATTTTCCTTATATTAGGTTGGTGCAATAATAATGACGGTTTTTGACGTATTTTTTAACGTCAAAAACTGTCATTATTTTTGCACCAACCTAATATTTTCACAGAATGCCGAACCTGGAAAGAGGTTGGTTATCCTTATCTCGCTTTTGTCTTGATTGTCGTTCAGTTTTATAGCTCTAGCTTTGGATGAAAAATCGGGATTCATGTTTCGACAAATTCGAGTTCGTCTAAACGACTTAAACATCCTTTCGGCGACGCAATGAATATATTTAGAATATATAACAGCAGCAGCAGCAGCAGCCCCAGACCAGATGTGTCAAAAATATTCAAAGTAAGGACGAATGTCCACAGCATTCATATTGATTAGAGTAAATGCGACTTGCTGAAGGCTTTATATTTTTCAAGATACTTCGCAAGGACTTTTGGGACTTTTTTGAAACACGACAGCTTTTATTCCTATTTCCCCAAATCATCATTATCCACGTTTTCGTTGCTGTTTTCGTCAGCGCAATCATTGATTCCATTAATATTATTAAATGAACTAATAGTCATTAATATTGTCGTTCTTCCTCTACTGACGTCTTCTATTCAATGCTTCCAAATATGCAGATCTTAAAATATTAAATTTCAAAACAATATGAAATTACAGCAATAAAAACGGTCACAAATCAAATAAAAAAAAACGAAATTTGAAAAAAAAAAGAAAAAAAAAACGAACGCAAAGAAAATTTATTCTGTCAAAGGAGGGAAAGAAATGTTAACTTAAAAAAAAAAAACGACGTTGAAATTATTTCTCCAATGAAATGAAATAAAAAATATTTTATTTTATTTTTACGAAATTCGATAATATTCAAAGCGTTCTTCTTTTCGGCCTGATTTCGCATTGGCAAAAATAACCTAAAATTATCCCCGGCCGAATATTCGCTTAGCATCGTGATGTGTTAAAATGTGTTGTCTTTAAATATTCGGCAAAATAATTTATTTTCGATCTTTTTCAAATTCGGTATGGTGTCGACAGGGAAAATATTTGTTTTCAGTTTAGCAGGAACGAATTTTGCTAAGTTTTCCTCTTCGTTATATTTTTTTATTTATTTATTTTTTTTCCAAAGGTTAGCGTAGAATCTTTATCACTTTTCCCGACACAAAAAGCCTTCGTGGGAGCGAAGTGCAACACGTAAAGAGATATTGAGCATCCAAAAAGTATTTATGAAAAATTAAAAAAGAAAAATAACACCATTTGTTTTCTCTTCTTAAAAAATGATAAGGAATAATGTTAATTTAGAATAGTCTTTTTTAAAGCTGGAATAAAAGCAACCATTTTGTTTGTCATTTCAAATATGGCTGCCAACGTCTAAAAAGAAAAAAAAACGGGCAAGGTAGTGGAAATTGTGAGGAATAACTTTTTTAAAATTCATAAAGAAAATGAACTAATGTAGAGACAAGGGAACGATTTAAAAATGTAATTACGATTATGAACGTTACCATGGGATAAGGTTATACAGATTTTACTTTCTCAAAAGGCAGATTTCTTTATTTTCAATCTGTTCTCAAAGGAAATCAAATAAAAGTCCACAAAGAAGGAATACGAATGTACGTATAACTCCTGGAAATGTAGTTTGTATCGAGTTTTGGATGGAAAATTCCACATGATCAACTTTTTTTTTTAGGGCAACAGTCTGAACAATGTAAATAGTGTAAATGTAAAATCTTTCTTTAAAACATTTTATGTAAAAATAAATTTATCGATTCCAGTAATTCCTATCGCTGTTTCCAATTTTGAAGGAAGCTTTCGTTCCAAATATTTTGTTTGAAGTCGTGTAGAATGGCAACGTCTTTCTTATCGCATAGTTTTCTTTTCGAGTTACATGTACTATACATTTTATTTCTTACTGCTGTTCAAGGTCCTCAAGTGATGTAGTTTCTGTTTTTCAGGCACGTTCTTTCTTTGAAATTGTGGAGAGCCATTTATTAAAGCTCGGACGAGAATGGTACCCGCAAAGATCTAGCTTTCATTCGTTCAAAGCCATTTTAACCACTTTTTTTAAGCATTTCACCCCAAGTAAGGCGATTTTGCCCCTAGTACGCAAGGAGCTATAGAGCGTGAGAGTAAGATTAAAAACGGATGTTTGAGGAAAGGATACGTAAAAGGACACGGATCAGGAAAAAGGCATCAGATGTCGATTGACATTACATCAGAATATTTGAAGATTATAGCTTCAAAGGAAGGGTGTTCCACTGCCGGTAAGTTCAAGAAAAGAAGAGGCGGTTACATTTAACTGTTTCGACAGTGAAACGGTAGGACCCGGGTGTCAACCTAGTAGCACGCTTAAATTCATGCAGTTTAGGTACCTGTGAAAGCAGCTCGTCATAGCAGTTGCATTAAAAATATTAGTAGAAAAGACAGAAAGAAGCCACGTCACGTCTGTGACTGTAGACAAGATGCCAGCGCAGGACCTATTACATTGCATAACCAACTTTTGATTTTTCGAGAACCTCGAGATAAACAGTGGGGTCAGCAACCATATTCCACAGTATTCAATGCAAGGACGTTTGGTAGATTTGAAGAATGGTCTCACCTGAGAAAAACCTTCTGGTGTGAAACAGAGAGCCAACATTCCTTGTGTTAGATGAAGCTGATTATTGCGTTATTTGTGATTATGAAATTTATCTTTTGTTTCGGTTTAGAATTAGTTATCGCTTAGGGCTTAAATTAGGGTATATTTACATTATTTATATTGTCCGGACTGTTACCATAATATTTGTTGTCATATTCATGACGTTTCGGCTGTTGTACGCTCCGTCCTTCCTCCGGGGATTGGAATTTCGAACCGAACCCGATATTTCGACCACCGGATTAGATTGTTCTATTTCCACGTTCCATACCACTTCCAGATATACCAGATTCAGACTGAGTTATTTCCCTTTGGTAAGTCAACTCTCCAAAATTTTGTTCACGTCTGTTGTGGCTAGGTATCGAAAAGCGTTATTAATTCAATACCTGGACACGGCAATGATATTTGGAAGAGGCATAGCACGTTTAACTGGAACAGTCTACCCCGGAGAACGAAATAACCTCAAGAAGACCGGAGCATACAACGTCCGAAACGTATTAAATATGATAACAAAAATAAAGACAACACTCGAACAATATAAATAGTGTAAATAATTACAATACCTCATCTAAGAAATATTGGCAGATTCTGAAAAAAGGCTGGAGCGTAAAAGTCTGAAACCTTGTGAATATGATAATAAATGTTAGAACAACTGTCCGAACAATGTAAATAGGGTAAATAGTTAAAATAGCTCTTCTAAGAAATATAGGTAGATTCTGAAGAAGGCCGGAACGTACAACGAGCGAAACGTCGTTAATATGACAATAAAGTTTAGAACAACACCCCGAACAATGTAAATAGTGTAAACAGTTACATTACCACTTTTAAAAAATATAGACAGTTAGGGTATATTTATACCTCAGTGGAGAAGATCCACTATAGATATGACACATAAAAAACAAATTATACAGTTACGTATATATATCCTTGGGCAAATTAGTCATTTTATACTTGTTTGTTTGGTTGTGTTTGTGTCTACAAGCAACAGAGTCACTATCTGTGAAATGTTATGATTGTTCGTGGGAAGATAGTTGAGCTGTTTCGCATTGTCTTAACAATTTTAATTCATAGCTTCCTTCTTTTAGATTGATTCCTACTCGAGGCAGGAAATCTTAGTGCAAATCAAAGTAACATAAATATGGAAGCTTAAAACTACAATTATCCCGGTTGTGATAGGAGCATTGCGTATGATAATGAAAGCTACTGAAAAATCATGTGATTAACATTCCTAGGTATATCAGCATAGAGCTACAAAATATATCATATATGTGGAACTGCACATATTATTTCCAACACGAAACATCTCAAATATATATTTGGTTATCATACATGAAATGACGCATTTATTGCTTTTGGCTGTTTATCCGGACGTTTACCAAAGTAATCTCCTTAGTATAGAAAAAAAAAAGAAGAAAATATCTTGACTTATTCCTGAGTCTTTTCATCTCTAGATAATTTTTCTATCAATATATTGTTACTTATAATCCAGATAAAACAATGACAAGTAATCTTAATCTATGAGTACAAACTAGGTAAAAGAACTATATTTGCATCGAATCATTAAATTCGATGAGAAATGGATACACTTTGACAACAGTAAGAGTGTAGGCCAATGGTTACATCAATCGTTCCCAACCGATTTTGACCCCTACCCCACTGTGGTATTTCTAAAATACTGGTGCCTCTTTTAATATTTAATTCTTATACGTATACCAATTACACATATACATATATACACACAAAATATTTTCATATATGCATATTGTTATATGAATCGTATGCATAAACACGCATTAACATTAACATTTTATTCTCTTGGTATAGTAAACCGAAGGATGCAACACCTACGTATATCCCACGAAAATATTACCACCCCAATCGGTGGGGCATGCACCCCATGTTGAGATTCATTGGGTTAGATACAAGTGAATCACCAAAACAATACCCAAAACCTCCACTGCACCTTAATGGCGACAGTATGGTGGTCTTTCAAAGGGGTTATTCATTATTAATTATTCTCTCATGAGAAAACAGTAACAGCAACCTTGTATTGAGGAGGAAGTGGGTGTATTCAGGAAAAATTGAAAAAGAAGCATCCGAGACTTGTGAATAGGGATGGCCCAGTTTTACTGCACTATAAGGCGCGGCTACACGCCTCTCATTCAACTGTCTAAAAGCTGCATAGCCTGAATTATGAAATTTTGCCTCATCCTCCATATTCTCATGATACTCTCCTGATTATCACTTATTTAAGAATCTTGAACTTTTTCTACGCAATAAAACATTTTCCATTATGGAATCGAGGCTTTTGAAATGTTTATTACATCGAAGGATGATCATTTTTTAAAGATGGCGACAAGAATTTAGAGGTACGCTGGAGAACAGCCATTGATCAACTAAATAATTAGTTATTTAACATTTCGGAAGCGTTTTATTCATTTCCTATAAGTGTGCCATTTCTTGTATGACAACATAATACTTGGTTTATATAACTCTACTACGGTCCAATTTTTATTCATAGAATCGTGGGGGTTGATAATTAGACACTTGAAATTATTCTAGTAAGATGGTAGTCGAAAAAATAATAATAATAATAATAATAGAATAAAAACCATCACATATTTAATCCCCAAACCTGATGATACTTCGATGCATCAATTTAAAACTTAAAGAATATATCAAGTCCTTGAATGAAATATCATTCTTCTTGAATAGCAAATAAGACGCAAGAAATATTTCATGTTTGCACTGATAAGCAAGCTGTTATTAGAAGACTATCATTCAAAAATTCAAGATGTCAGGCCATGGCAGATAACATGGCAATCCCTGCTTTGTGTTTTGTCAAATACAACGAGATAAGTAGTCGTAGCACTAGCGCAGATATTGCAGCTATATTCAATGCGCGGACCATTAATAAATCTGTAAGATGGATTCTGGTGACACAAATTTTCTAGCAGATGGCCTAGCAATTGATTCGATATTATAATTCGACTTCCTGTCAATGGAAAACGTGAGACGGAGATGGCGCAACGAGTTTCTCCTCTGGTTTGTTTGCTACATAACTTGATTTATGTGTGTTGCACAACGGAAAAAAAATTCAATGGACCTAAGTATATTAGACACAATATTGTAACATCAACAGAGGTGAGCGAACATGACAAACCACTATAATTTTGACAAGTATCTTTAGATGCACATTCTGAAAAATATTCAGAATCTGCCGAAATTTCGACCGTTAAAATTCATGAGGATAGTTACGTAAAAAAATTCCTAACTTCCCAACCCGAAATGAATGAAAAGGAATTAAAAGAATGAGAAGAGAGTTCCATAATATTTATTTATACTAAACTGTTTGATTAATTCCTCTTAGTAATTAATCAACTAAAGCACGTTTCACTTGCATTTCATTCACATTCATTCGTTTTGACGGGTTCATTATACTACAAATATATTTATATATTTTTATACTTCATATTTTTAAAAAATATAACTTGAAGATATAAATGCCGTTGAAATATTGTTTAACATTGTCAAACACTGTGTTTTTTCTTTATTTTTTTTTCTTAAATCGCGCTCTTCTCTTGACTATTGTTTTCACTTATATGGCAATTGGTTCCGAATAGGTTAGCACTCAATGACGTATATTCAGAATGTATCGACCTTTCGGCCCTTATAACGGATGAGGATTGTTACGTATGCTAACTACTAATTTCTCGCTCAGGCGGAAATGAACAAAATTAACAGGAGAGTTCCATACTAATAAGTTTTATACTAAGCTGTTTGATTAATTCCTCTTAGTAATTAACCAACTAACGGAAAATTCCATGATGAACAAGATCCACCATTAAATTAAGGACGTTTCAGTTTCATGCCTTTACTCTGGCGGCGTTTCATTAGTTTTAACGCGTTCATTACCAGGGCAGCCATTTTTTTCACTACAAGACAAGATTGACCGTACATGGGGTTTCCTTGGATATTAGTGAGAACAGGATATTCAGTGGATTATTTTTATTATTATTATTGTTATTATTATTATTATTATTATTGTTGTTGCTGTTGTTGTTCTTAACTTCTTGCCCCCTGGGGGAATGAAAATGATGACTGGAGAGTTCCATAAGATTTATACTAAACTGTTGTATAAATTCCTCTTAGTACCTAATCAACTAAAGGAAACTTCCAAGATGAACAAGATCGCCATCATATTAAGCACGTTTCAGTTTCATGCCTTCATGCTGGTTGCGTGTCGTTTGTTTTGACGCGTTATTAGTACAGCATTTTTTTCATTGCAAGATAAGGGAGTAGATTATCTCAGTAACCCTAAGTTTTCACTTACCGGGAAATTGGTTCGGAATCGACTGCCCCGCAATGACGTACCTTTTGGGGCTTAGCGGTTTTGCCTGAGAGTCATCGGTGTGGCCTTGGGTTAGAGGAAATCAATTCGCACGCCTTCTACCATTGTTCTCCGATGCCCTACCTCTGGGATATTCTCGGCGAGTTGAATCGCTCCCGAATAGTGGTCATTGATTGCGCATACGTGTGTGACAATGTTTCCCCACCCCGTATTCTGGGGTGTAAATGACGGTGTTTCTTCCGCTTTTAGAACGGTGATTTGGACGATGGGGATGAAGGAAATCTTGCGATACGATCCTTATAGCTCATCAGGATCACATCAGATTCTTTGAGCAGCAACTCAAGATGAAGATAAGAATTGAGAGAAAGTGGTTAGTATTGGCAGATTTCAGCGCAAGGTGGGTAACAGTAGCGGGCTTGGTTCGCGTGAACGGGGCTAGCCTTGATTTTCTTTTTTAAGTCCCCGTCAGCCACAACATCCCCTGGTTAAGATAGTCACTTCTTGTGTACCGAGTTAATGTCAGCAAGTGTCGTTCCCAGTCAGTGACCGGCTTCTCCCTAAGGTACAATTTCAGATACCCCCCCCCAACAGTTTGTTTTGGCCCTCGGTTTTCATCTCGACTGGGTCAGTTTTGTGAATTTAATAATACCTTTAATTTTTTTAGTCCCTTCCCTCCCTTAGAGAAAGAGCCTCTTGATTTTGTCGGAAGGTAGAATAAAGCGACAACTCTTATTTTTTATAGGTAGACGAGTCTTACTAGCATCTTTCTTTTTGTTTTCGGGTCATCACCGCCATGATTTTATAACATTGACAGAATATTTATATAGTTTTACATATTGAAATCCCAAGTCATGGGGTGTTTTTCAGTAAGAGGGACCATGTATGTGTGATGTATTTTGGAGTGAATGGTGACGGATAGATTCTTCAGGTGAATGATAAATTGTAACGAATGAATGGGTCCTGAATCTGTTTAGATAGGCATAAGATAGTGTCGTCCAACCTTGACCCATCTCCCCATTTTTTCGGCCTTGACCGTTTGATGAGCCTTAAAATCAAATCAGTCTGCCACTGGTAAGACTTTCTATAAATTACTGCCATATAGAAATTATAGCGGGTGTTACATCAAAATTGCCTAAATCGTGTCCATCCCATAAAATGTTTAATATCTTAAACAACAAAACAAAAAAAAAACTCTAAAATAATTGAGTTTCTTTTTCACAGGTTTTCAGATAAGACGTTTAGCTATTGCGACACCATTTTTAGTAATAATCACTGAAACATCTTTCCAGTTATTCAGCTAACAAAAGAGCAGGTTAAAATTGGTCTGTCTCAGGCCCACTGTCTTCCAGATTGTGCAATGAGAGACACCATGTGTCGTAAGATTCACAGAAAAATCTTTTCAGTTATTCAGCTATAAAGAGAAAAGTTTTTTGTATCAGCCCCACACTGTCTTCCCAACCGAGTAATGGTATGAGGAAAAACATCATTCAGGCCTTCAGTAATGGTACTAACATTCATATTTTGGTTTCCAGTCAAGAACGACCAAGAGAACGATGAATAAATTTTAAAAAAAGTTAAGAGCAGAGTAAAACTGTATGAGGAGATCACAACAAGTGGAATCAACATTTCAACTTAGAGCTAAATTCATTCTGATTCTTCAAAGTAGAGTCCACTAGCTATAAGATATTTACGATGTAAGAGAGGAGTTTCAGCTATGACAGTCCAAGTTGCAGCGTAAGATATAATTGAACTTTAATTCAAACCTTCATGAGCTTCTGATTCTTAGCTATGATTAATTTATGATGAAGATGTCATTTTCGGTTATGATCAATATTTAATTAATATTCTCCTGTTAAGTTTGGAAAGTAATTATACCTTCTTATTGGCCGAAGTAGAGTCCAATAGTGTTTAAAAACCTTGGAGAATTCCAGTAAGATATCTTTAATCATTTCTAAGATACAACGGTTCAGCCTTAATCAAAATATTGAACATTTTTTTTCTGATACATCCCGTGTATTACATAGCAATTTACTCCCAATTTACATATTTGCTTCAAGTCCCTTAAAAATTAGCTTATTTTCTAAAAGTCATTTTTCTCTATTCCTAATCATTTCTGGATTTCGGTCTCACAACTTACCGTTTAGTAAAGGTATGTTTCGAGGGTATAGAACAACTTTTTGGCTAATCTTTTTCATAGCTACGTTATCAGTCTGGCTCCTTGTCTCCCCCTGTGCATCTCCATGTACACAGACGTACTCTGCGCTCCTGGAACCAGGTAACGGTAATTACTTGATTGTTTGCTATTCACTATTGGACCAATCGTTAGCCGCGCCCATTTCAGGGTCCTAGAAAGTAGTTGCCGGAATTTTCGTCTCACACTTTTTCTACATCGGCATTCAGATCCACCATGATGATAGGGATTTCTTATGTTCTATATAGCGCCTTGGTTTTACTGAGGGTGTTGTAAAAGTTGTCATCATCGGCCTCCTTTACTCAGATCTGTCGATGCGGATACAACGATATTTTCTATGTTAAAGGGCTTCCCCTTTAGTTTAATTAAAATTAGAATTCTCTCTGGGATTTGACAGTTTCCAAGAACGCATTCTTTCATGTCATTATCTAATATCAACCTTACACTACCTTCATTTTACTCACCATGCATGTATTGTCCCAGAGTGTGCTGCATCGGATACCCTAATATATCCGGTATAGTTAACTTTTTCAATGATAATGGCCTCGGCACAAAGTAAGGAAAAGCTTTGATAAGCATTTGAAGAGTTCGCGTGTAATATGACGAGGGGTGATCCGAATTCAGAAACCAAAGATCTCGACGGAAACAACTGGGAATGTGGCGCCCATCTCCCAGTTCTTCGGCAATATTGTTAAGAAATTATTAAGAAATCGCCTGCTCAAAAATCGAAGAGGGTCAGATTCGAACCAAACATGCACATTCACACACACATAGAACCACAAAAATACACACATACAAAAGCACACACACACATATATACATATTCAAACCAGACATACACGCACACACATACGCCCGCACACACACACACACACACACACACACATATATATATATATATATATATATATATATATATATATTGGGCCTTGCGTGAGACAGCCCGTCGCATCTGAGTCCACAATGTCCCCTTTTTATATTTACATACGGTCTATCTCTTATATAGAGCACTTTATCTCAAAAGTTTTGCACATCATAAAACTATATTTCTTCATATATATATATATATATATATATATATATATATATATATATATATATATATATATATATATGTATGTATATTAAAATAAGAGGAAAGCACAGTTAGATTTATAAGCTGTTTAGAATTTATTTTTAAAAAAAACTCAATGTTCGATACACAATAGAGCATAATACAATTATTTTTAAAAAATTCTCTTTCGCAAGGAAGACATTTTTTTTAAATAATTGCAATATATATATATATATATATATATATATATATATTGCAATTATTTAAAAAAAATGTCTTATTATATATATATATATATATATATATATATATATATATATTTATATAAGCCTCTAAGTGTTGACTTCTATGTTCACTTTTATATTTACACACGCCTTATCTCTGATATTGAGCACTTTATTCCATAAATATAGCACACCTTAAGACTATATTTCTTTATATATATATATATATATATATATATATATATATATATATATATATATATATTAAAGATTCGAATATAAACCAAGTGCATCCTAGTAATATTAAAACTGATCCACAAAACGAGTACAATGTGTTTATTAATTAAGACAAAAATAATTAACAAACAATAAAATCTAAAATTACCTCGTATGCAGAATAGCCTATTTAAGCAGAAAAATATATAGTTCGCTTATTTTATCAATTCCGGGCTGGACTGAGTTCATGCCTGTAGAGTTATGGGGACGGGAAATAAAATTTAACTGAAAGCTAAAAGTTTCAGGCAGACGAAAGCCATGAGACAGGGGTCGGTGAAGATGGAAGGCATTTGTCTTAAAGGGAATAATTTTTATAAAGCATCCGAATATTAACCTTTTATATATATATATATATATATATATATATATATATATATATATATATATATATATATATCGGCAGTGAAAAAATTAGTCTAAGTCGATTGTGAACTGGTTCGGTAAATATTTTTATATATTAAAATTCCTGTCGTACGAGGCCCGAAAGCAACTCAAGTTAGAGCGTTATTTTTAATATTGAGAATAATGAATGAGGTTTTATGTGAATGGAAAAGAATGTGATGAGAAATGACAATTATTGAGAGGAGGAGGAATTATAGCGATTGACCTTTATAAAGGTCAAGAATGGAGTCTATTTCACAAATTTGCAATTCTTTTAAAAAATCTCTTTGACTAGAACTTTTTGAACACGGAGGAAATGAAGTCGTTTCGACTCCCTGCATGTGGTATGGCTTATCCTAGTTATGAAGGTCAGACCTAGTGGAACTAAAGAATGAGGTTCCTGTGGTTATCTTTACTCAAAATTTACCAGGTGCTTCAATATATCAATAATGCCAATTATAATCTTAATAGCGTTTCATCCCTTATAAGATGCCTTCTCAATTTTGATTGAGAGACCAATCCCTATGTAAGAAAATGGTTCTGAAAAATTCGGATTGATTTTTTCTGCACGACTATTGGTGTATTTCGTATTGTTATGGTGAACTCTTAGAAAGATATCCTACCGCAATTTAGAATTAAATATGCCAGTGTGCTTAAAAAAATACAAAGAAGAAGCTATGTGTAAATAGCAGGACAGATCGGATTCTATAGCCTTGAATGGCAACTGGTCTAGGAGAAGGACAACTCTGAATTCAAAACCTGCGGTGAGTTGTTTGGGGACAATGTGGAACACTGTACAAAGTTCGATGAGAAAGATATAATTAGAAATAGAATTATCTTGAATGATAAAGAAATATTAAAGTTAGAGGGCCGAAGCACAACAAAATCAGAAAAGAAGCAAAAGTCAACGATGCTGCCTAATCCATTGACTAGGCAATTAATTTTCTTCCATTGTTGGCAAAATAAATTGGCGGCCATTTTAAGATGAATTATCGCCTCTTTGGCGGCAGTAAATTTCTCGATTTAAACTTAATAAATTTTAATTGGGTTACGTCGGACGTAATAATTAAAAAGAAGAAAAAAAAACAGGGTTGCGGTTGGAGACAAACACTAGAATATAAATTAAACATGGCAAAGAAAAACAGAAAGGAATGATCGAAAAATGAAAAGCAAAAAGGAACAAATAAATTCGGCAGAAAGAAATTATTGAAGGGAATTTTATAAACAGCGTGAATAGAGAGTCAAGTCGTAGATAACGAAAAAAAATTAATAATTTTCATATAGTTTTACGAATTAAATTTGATTGTTTTTTTCTGGGGGGAGAGTTGATTAAATGTCAATGTCAAATGGTTTTATTGTTCCAAAGGAATTTAAAAGCAGAACGCAGTAAAAGAAAAGGCAAAAATAAAAAAATAGAAATTACTGAGAAAACACAAAACCAAGAAAAGAAGAAAATAAACTGCTTAACAGGAAATAGATGTTGGGATGGTGTAATGGATAACGATTTAGGATGAGAAATCGGGGGGCCGAGTTCGGATACTAGTTAGTTTCGTTAAATTCTATTACGCGTAAACACCTTTGGGGTATGTATGAATCCTCTATTCTCACCCATCCCCCAGCTTCGTGCTGAATAGAAGGAGAGGCTGGGTTCTGTGGCTATATTGGCTACCAGTCTACAGGAGAAAGAAATGACAACCCACCATGGGACAACTTTTTGCCTAGTTAGTCATGAATCGAAATATACATGATCGCCCAAGCGTGTATTACGTATGGTGCATACATGACTGGCTGCCTGACTGAAGAGAGGAAAAAGAGAAAAAAAGCTGTTAAATGTCGAAGTAAAAAAAGAATTACCATATATATATATATATATATACCGTATTTTCCGAGTTACAAAATGTTGCGACTTGGAAGACGCATCCTAATATTGTAAAGAAAATTATAAGAAACAAATGCCATTCTGATACAACAACACATTCAACATGGGTCCCTCAGAAACTGGTGCCATGTATTATTTACATTAATCACTCATCAGATTTTGTTTCTATGGTAATGACATACTAGTCAAGAGCAGAAAGCCTCCCGCCGCTGCTAATAAACAGAACATATTTAACTTTATGGCCCGGCTCCAGGAAGGTTTATAGTCTTGGAAATACCCGCAACAGCTAAGTACTGAGGCTACATCATATAAAATACTGACTTAGGTAGCAAACGTTATAGTTTAATTGTTCAATATACAAATCCACTTCCCTACCAGGCAAGGCAATTAGCTTACTTGTGCCTGGGCGTCGCCGTACATTCGCTTTGGATGACGCACATATATTTTAAAAGGTATTTTTAGGAAACATATATGCGTCTTTTAAGCCGGAAAATACGGTAATATTTGAATAAGTCCCTACGAGTTCTTCAATTATTAAATACTCCTGACAACAAATTACCCTACTGCATAACAAACTGATTGCCAGAGGCTACAACACACGCACGCACACACACACACACACACACACACACACATATATATATATATATATATATATATATATATATATATATATATATATATATATAAGTCATTCTCAAACGACAACACATTCACCATACGTCCGTCACGTAATTTTGTCTTTTTATCTTTTTTTATTAACTCCCGTATCATAATTATTTCTATGCGAGGTCTATTTGTGACCATTCTTTTGAAAATTATTTCTGGCTTACAAGAAGCCGCGGCTTAGAAGACGCACCCTAATATTGGAAATAAATTTCTAAGAAGAAAAAGAACTCTTTCTCATACAACAACACATTCACCATACGTCCCTCACATGTATTGTTTACATTAATCACTAGTCCGACTTTGCATGGCAATGACATACTAATCCAGAGTAGAAAACTCTCGCCGCTACTAGTAAACAGAGCATGTTTAAGCTTGTCGGTAGGCTCCAGGAAGTTTTATAGTCTTGGAAATTCTTGTAACAGCTAAGTAATAAGTTTTCATCATGTAAAAGGCTGAATTAGATAGCTAACCTTGCAGGGTAATGACTCAACACGTCCTTATCCTTCATGCCAATTAGGTGACCGTCCAAGCTTACTTGAGCCTTACATTCCTCTTGAAAGACGGACATATATTTTTCACGATGTTTTTTTAGGAGAAAAAGTGCGTCTTGTAAGCCGGAAACTACGGTAGAAAAACATGAATAGAAAATGATCTAAAAAAAGAAATAGATAAAACAACAAATGAGGGAATGGGCGGCAAAAAGAAATGTGGGAAACAAGCGAAAAAAGAATGAAAGTAAAAGAAACGAAAAATATAGGATGTTGAAAAAAACTATAAAAAAGAGCAAGTGAAGATTGACAATCGCTTGGAGCGCAATCACCAGGTTACACTTGTGAACAAGAGTAGCCATGAATAGATCCCGGAAGACTCTTAAGAATCTCCTGATGGTACAGCAGGCGAAACTACGGAGGTACCACCATATGACAAGGCAAATCAAAGAATTATAACAGACAGCAACTCAAGTGGCTCCTTTTGGGGTTAGCGCAATTGGATCTATGTACAGGAATGTGTTTACTACGTGTGATGTTTAGAGCGTACCTGACATCATTGGAAGTGCGCAGGTGGTAGAAAAGCTTTTATAATCTCATGTGCCCAGAAAAGTATTGCGTCTCTAAGCTTCCTTTAGGAACTGAGATTATTATCAACAGGTCAAAACATCGGAAAGGATATCAAATAATAATAATAATAATAATGGGAAGAAATTAAGAAAATTAACTACAATGAAAAATAAATAAAAATGAGTAAAAAGATAGAAAAGAAGACAATGAAAGAAAAGCGAATGATGTAAGAGAAAAAAAAAATTATTATGTATGTTGAAAAATTACGAAAAAAAAGGAAAAGAAAATTATCAATAAAAGAAAAAGAAAAGAGTATCACAGAAGAAGAAAAGGAACATTAGAAGAAGAAAGAAAGAAAGAAAGAAAGAAAGAAAGAAAGAAAGGCGAAGATGACGAATATGGCAAAATGATTGAAAAATGAAGAAAAACCGAAAACAGGCAAGGAAATTAGTGAACAAGAAAATGATACATAAAAAAATTAAGGAAGGGAATGAAAAGAAAAAGAGAACGAAATAAAAATAATAATAAAGAAGAAATTCAGAAAAAATAAAAGGAAGTGAAGAAAAAGGTGAAGAAGATAAGAAACTGATGAAAAAATAGCGAAAAAAAAACACTTAAAAAGAGTTAGATAAAAAAGAAAAAGAAAATGAAAATGAAATGGAAGAAGAGAAGAAATGATGAAGAAAATAGAAAATGGGAAGAACAAGAAGAGCGTATAAATAATGACCTACAAAAAATGTATTATATTCTAGGAAGAATGAAATTGACAATATAATGAAAGAAAGAAAGAAAGAAAGAAAGAAAGAAAGAAGAAAAGGAGAAACTCAAAAAATGGTTACTATTATAATATTTCGGTCTATTGTCCTCATCTTTGTCGCCATATTTATTACAACGTTTCGGCCGTTGTACGCTCTGGCCTTCTTCAGGTGGTTTGAATATCGAACAGTTTATTTCGCTCATTGGGGTAGACTGTTTTAGTTCCAGGTGCCATGTTTAATGGATGTTAGTTATCTCCTGTTAATTCCCCTCTCCAAGTTCTCCACTGCCTTAACAGAGTATTGAAATCACACTCTCTCGGTCTGGTCACTAGACCTAACCAACGCTCTTATCCGCGGCGCCGTGCGTGGTGTACAAATAAACGCGGACGTAGGCTATAAAACGAAAAATGAAAAAAAACTGAACTTGGAAAAATCAAAAAAGAAAGAAAAGGAACGAAAAATAATAATTAAAATAAATAACAACAAGAAACAAGAACGAATAGGATGAGAAAAGAATTAGAAACAAGATGGATATAGTAAATGAAAGCTGAAAAATAACAAATGAAAAATATGAAAGAAAAAGTAACCAGCAAAAAAGTAAAAGGAATGACATTCCATGAAGAATGTAATTGAAAAAAACAAAACAAATATAAATAAGACAAGAAAAAATAAATAAAAAGAAAAAATCAAAAAGAGGAAGAAAAAAAAAACGACAAAGCCAGACAAAATAAATAAAACGAGAAAAAAGCAAAAAGAAAAGAAAAATACATAAAAATAACAAATTGAACAAAGACAAAGAGGAAAATAATAACAAAAGAATTAGAAGCAAAATCAATACAAGAAAAGAAACCCGGTTAAAAATATACATTTAAAAATAGAGAATCAAAACAAAACGAAAACGATTAACGTAATAGAAATATATAAATCAATAAGTAAAACCTTAAGAAATAATATTTTTCCCTGGAGAGCAACATACTAAGCCTTCTTGTCCTCACGTTTTCACTTGAATTGAGTTGACGTGGAACGACTACATTGAATCAATAGCTGTATCTACTGCTAGGAAATATGAACCACTGTGTCCTGCCAGAATGTTATTTCTTGTCAGATTCCATTTTGCACATTTACAAATCTACCATTCGACTGTGCATTGAATACTATTGAAATATCTGGTCTGGTGCCCCTGACGAGGTTCATTCGAAAAATTGAAAGAAGGATCCGCCTGGTAATCCATCCTGGCTTGGCATCTCGACAAGTCAATCTCTCTCCGACGTGACGTGGGATCCTTCTGCCTTTTCCACAAATATTTTCATGGTGACTGCTCTAACAATCTTTTTTCCCCAATGCCCCAACTACATGAATTTAAGCGTGCTACTAGATTGGCATGTAGGTCCCACACTTTTACTGTTGAAACAATTAAGTGTAACTGCCACATCTACTCCAACAGTTCATTTTCTCGGCTATGGAACCCCTTTCTTACTTCCTTGATAACTACAATCTTCAAAACTTTAAATGTAATATCAATTGCTATCTTCTATCTTTTTTAATCCCGTTCATATTTTATCCTTTCCTCACTCAGTCTTTTCTCTCATTTTCACTCTCTGCTACCCGCTGCGTTCTAGTGACATTCCCGCCTAGTTTGAAGTGAAGGTAACGCTTTAATAGAATAAACAAATAAGAAATGATGTCTGCTTTATAAAATCACCAGATAATTCATTATATATATAAAAAAAATAACAAACACTTGGTTCGCAGTCCATCACGTTTACTATCTGTTAGAACCTTTCACATGTTTGGCCACATATTTGAAGGTAGAAAATAATCGCCAAATATATTCACTTGAAAAATGAAAAGGGATTCAAATAATACAAAAAATAGCAAAAACATAAATAGACACGATTTTATCGATCTCTCTGATGAAATATATTCTTCTTCTATGTGCTTTTTCCCTTTAGAACTTTGGCGAACATTTATTTCCCCACTTTCATATCTTTTATACCTCTTAGTAAATCTTGTCTCCTATGGCGCACTGTTATTATATTTGGACGGGAGCTACCCAGAGTGCTCTCTCTAGCTTCAGTAGAGTTCAAAATCGTCTACAAGTCCTTGTAGGTGACGAAATATTTCAACATTCCAACCTCTCTTTCACAGGCGAGATGTTGTACGCCTCTCGCTGTTCTATCCTTATTTACACAGAAAGTACTCGCACGAAATACATTCCCCCTTTCCGCCAGCTCTAACCTTCTCAGCAAAGACCTACCAGGACATTCACATTGTAGCAAATCACCCATATTCCCTCTCTAATTCATCGATGAGAAGTTTCAATCTAACAGCTTCTTCCGTCCTGGGTAAGACGATAAACTACGTCTCACAGCAAGGCCTCTGACCAGGAGATTTTGAGGAGCGTGAAACCACCTCTTAATTGTTGGTGTTCCCAGGTTCACTCTGACCAGGGGTTGTATCACCGATTAGGGTACCAGCTATGGATAAGTAGTTAACCCCTAAACTTGGGTCAAAACACTATGAACGGAAAAAAATTATTACTACCGATATATAACCAGCCATGCATTTTGGTAAAAAAGTAATATTACCAGCAATAAAAAATGACGGCATTAAATAAACCATTGAGGTTCTCCATAATTCTGAGATGAGGTATTATGTACACTATTTACATTATTCGGACTATTGGCCTCATCTTTGTCGCCATATTTATTACATCGTTTCGGCCGTTGTACGTTCCGGCCTTCTTCACTTTGTTGGAATGTCGAACTGAAACCTTTATCTCGCTTACTGGGGTAGACTGTACTAGTTCCACGTGCCATGTCTAATGGATGTCAGTTATCAGTTATCTCCTATTAATTCCCCTCTCCAAGTTCTCAAGGACACATGGCACAGTGGATAAAGGTGTTAGTTAGATCCAGTGACAGGACCCACAAAGTGTGAGTTCAATACTTGGTTAAGGCGGTGGAGAATTTAGAGAGTGGGATTAAGAGGAGATAACCGACATCCATTAGACCTGGCACAGTGAGCCCAGTGAGCGAAATAAAGGATTCAGTTCGACATTCCAACCACCTGAAGAAGGCCGGAGCGTACAACGACCGAGAGGTTGTAATAAATATAGCAACAAAGTTGAGGACAATATTCCGAATAATGTAAATAGTGTCCATTGAGATTGATATGACGTAATACAAAACAAACCAAACCAATTTAATCAAACACCTTCTTTTCGTGAACCACTGCTCTTTGCAACCGCATCTCAAAAGAAGGTTTCTCCAATCACTACAATGTAAACATATTCATGTATGGGGTTAACCGTTATCTTCATCGCTCCTCCGTATAAACTGCTTCCTAACGTAAACCTCCGGATGTTCAACGTTTGACCGTACTGTAAAAAAAAAGAAAAAGAAAGAAACATGTACTGCCGTCTATCTGTGCTGTTTTTATCTGTCCCTTTTGCTGTCATGTCCAAATACTCTTGACTCATTATGGTGATTTTCTAAGCGTACCTGATTTGTGGCACATGGCTGAAAATATGGTACACCTAGTTTGGATCGAACTCACTAATCAGTCGTAATTGATATAGCGAGACAAACTTTTATATCACATGGAAATACCCAAATGTGGTACAAAAGCCGAAAGTATGGTGCAACTAACAAGAATCGAACTTTTTCCACATTATGTGCCTTGGAAATACGATTCAATCCATGTTAAGCATAAATATCCTATTTGTTTCCATTTTCTCTAAAATTTTGTCCTTTCTCAGGTGTTCTGTCCATGGTATTCTCAGCATCCTTCCATAGAACCAGATATCCTTTTCTTCAAGTTCCTTCTTCCTCTGTGAGGAGAGTATGCGGCATTCACTGTCATGTAGGTTAACTGATATTACATAACAGTTCAGTAGTCTTTTGCGAAATATTCCTGTTTCTTAATAATTTAGAATTTTGGAAGGTATCTTTCGTTTTTCTAATACACCTTCGGATTTTAGTATTGTACTCTCTATCGCCCTCTGTTAGAACAATTCCCAGATATTTAAATTGTTGTGCTTGGTTGTTTTTAGTATCTGCAATTTGTAATTAGAATGTTGAGCTGTTCCATTTGCTGACAACATTATATTCTGTCTTCTTGAAATTGGTGTTTAGTCCTTTCTTCTTGCTTTCCTTGTAGTGTTTGCTATAAACTATGTGTCGTCCGCAATTCTTTTGTTGTTATGAATGTGGCCGCCAATAACGAATCCGGTTAAGACATCTAATTGTCTAAGAATCGCCTCACAGTATAAGTTGAGTTAAATCCGATGAGAAGATACATATATGTTTCCTGAAAACAACTACAGTATTTTTCCCTTTTCTAAAGAGAGATTTGTTCAAAAGCTTAGCGTTCTATTATATGTTACATGTTAGAGAAATCTTAGAAGTGTCTTTGAAATGGGCTTAGATGTTTACACTTTGTGCGTGAATAACAATTATTTGTAGAAAATGAACATATTTCATTTTCATGACTAAATAGAAAATATATAAGTCTTTTGTTCCCTTTTAATGTGAGAAAACGCGACCTTTATTTCAGGGAATAGATTAATAAATCTTAACAGGTATACGTTTAGGGTGTGGTATGTGTTTCACTCTAGGAAACTTAGAGCACTAAATCAAATTTAGCGTCAAGTAAGAGTCGATTTACTAAGAAGAGTTTATCGTTGATTTCCCCATTATGAACTCGGCTCATCTTAACATATACAAATGTAATATTTGGACTCGGAGTCACACCAGAACATTAAAAGAAGTAGGACTAACAAAGGTAACCTCATAGCCACTAACTACAGAATCGGGCCTCCCGTGTGATTTCTCTGTCGACGTATGAACAGTAAGTCAGCCCGAGTGAACTTTGGTTGTACACACACAAGACAACCGGAAGAGGGGGAGATATATAAATTACCCACTCGCGAGGGAAAAGTTAGAGTCCATTATGACCTCATGAAAAGAAGATCAACGTTCGAAGAAAGTCAGCCAAACAACAATCTGACGAAGTTTAAGCATGTAGTTTCTTATATTTTAACCGTTGCGAAGATAATGCTACAGGTGGAAAATGTATGGGGTATTATATACATACTTAAAATCAACAGAATTTATCGAGAAAAGATATTGCGTAATTTTTTCAAGATTTTGCGGCCACAAATGCACCGTAGCCGAAGAAACAGTGATTTCATTAGCCAGTAAATAACTGGCTAATGTCATGTAATTTCTCTACTGGTTGACAGGCAAGTTAAGAGATCCTTGCCTTCTGCTATTTATCCATTAGTTGGCGGAAGATGGATTTTCAACTTTTCCAAGGATGAAATGTGCGGTGAGAACGAAACTAATTCAGACAGAATTTGAACTCGGCACTCATGGTTCACATTTTATGTCGCTAACTCTTACGCTGCCTCTATGGACGCGGATCAAGGAACACGCTCTAAAAAATGGATAAGAACATTTTTTTAAATGAAAATTAACCAAAAGAACAATTATATTAGGTTGGTGCAAAAATAATGACGTAATAATATCGTTTTTTGACGTTAAAAAATACGTCAAAAACGGCTTTGTTACGTCATTATTTTTGCACCAACCTAATACTAAATGATAATGACTCGAAATATCAAAGTATAAAATACATATGTAATCTTGCTTTGAGAGAGCCAATGCTGATTTACTAGAACTAATAACGCTCTTTAAGAATAGAATAGGGCGTTTGCAGCAGCAAGGGTCATCCCATCATCCAACAATATGTAAACTTTTAGAAAGTCTTAAAAGAGAATTGAACTTAAAGAAATTCATATTGGAAAAGTAAGAACAAGTTGCCAAAATATCAAGAGCGCCAAAAAGTACCGAGAAGAAAAGAGATTAGGGGTTATGGTGACCATTTGGAATCGTAATTATTAGGTTGGTTCAAAAAATAATGGCGTAATAATGTCGTTTTTTGACGTAATTTTAACGGCAAAAAACGACATTATTACGTCATTATTTTTGCACCAACCTAATAATAGATGCGAAATAAGCACAATAAATATTAAAATCAAGATATACATTTTCATTGATTAAAACCTAAAACTTCACATTTTAGGATAAAATAAATGATGGGTTAATATAGCCATAGTTAATGTAGCTAGAGTAGTAGTAGATTTCTTTTGAGCATTATAATCTGACGGTACCCATCCCTTTTCACGTTGGTTTTCAATTCAGAGTTTAACTTTTAATATATTGATTCTCTACAATGCTATTCAATAAAATAGAGTTATTCCTTTTCCATCAGCGTGAAGAGAACGAAAGAGAACATAGCAGGAATTAAACTCAATAGTCCGAATTCACTTGCAAGGCCGATAGCTGTTACACTACCTGCACTCCTCTACATTAACAGAGAAGTATTGAAAACAACATCATTTACATTATTCAGACTGATTTTTTTGTCGCCATATTTATTACAACGCTTCGGCCGTTGTACGCTCCAGCCTTCTTCAGGTGGTTGGAATGGCGAAATATACTTTTTATTTCGCTCACTGCGCTAGACTGATCTAGTTCCACGTGCCATGTCTAATGGATGTCAGGTATCAGTTATCTCCTGTTAATTCCCCTCTCCAAGTTCTGCAATGTCTTAACCAGGTATTGAACTCACACTCTTCGAGTCCTCTCACTTGATCTAACTAATCCTTTTGTCCACTGTGTCATATGTCCTTGAGGACATATGTGCATGAATTTCTGGGTAATATAAATCTAATGTTTTCAGCAACCTGTTTTTTACCTGTGCTCATATTTAATATGAGAACTGGTAAAGAATGCAATGATAACAGCCAATGTCATCATTTTATTTTTTTACCAGAACTCATATTGCAATTTTTGTTGTTATTATCGCTTTTCTCTGACACTCCTTATTACTGTTTCCCATATTGTATTCATTTCTATGCTTGGTCGGCTCAGGAGAATTTTGTGGTCTTTCATATGTGCCGATTCTCGAATAATGTAAATAGTGTACAAATACCTCATCTCAGAAATATAAACAGATACTGAAAAGAACATGTTGAGATATCCCTGGACATAGACACATTCTACACCAGTTGATGAAATAAAGAGAGACACTAATTTCTCTGAAATTTGCCGATGGTATCAACGACCGAAATAATGTACAGTGTAACCCGGATATAAGAGAGTTGTCGGAGCCGGAGAAGTAGTCTCTTATATCCGGGTTCGGTCTATTTTATATATATATTAACACAGGCTCTAATTTGGGACCAGAGAAAATTTATCTTATATCCAGTTTCTCTTATATCCGGGTTACACTGTAATACAAACATCAAAGACAAGGAGATTAGTCCGGATGTAAACAATGATAGATCCTTGTCCATTAAATTCAGACGAAAGTTAACAATGTGCCAAAAAATAATTTTCAGCATAAATTAGGAGGCTTCGTCCCATCAGAATGACCATTTGACTGTGGATTGAAATGAGAACTCAGTAGAGTTCATTAGAATAATTTATGTGCTAATAGCCTTGGAAAATATATGATTTAATCTCTTCGTCCAACAGTTATTGGTAAATAGCAAAACAGACTTGATCATATAGCCTTGGATGGCAACCGAGCTAGGAGAAGTACCGCACTGATTTCAAAATCTGATGTAAGGATCGAGGGAGATTCATATGATATTCTGTAGTCTTTGGCAATCGATGAAGATCGTGGGGAAGAAATGAGCGATGCCCCGATATCTGAAAGCCCACTGAAAGGATCATGAGCGAGAAGAGTCTGTTTTTTCGGCGCTCAGGTATCCCAGACGATTGAAGCCGTCGATGGAAGTCTTGGGTATGTCGATTATTAGATTATTTAGATACCGCTAAACAGCCGACATTAATTCATATATTATACTACAATTTCTTAAGTCAAACTGTATTCCAAAATATAACTTGAAAAAAAAAAGACATAACACGCATCACCGGCTCTAGTTATTATGTCCACAAAAACATATATGCACAAAAGCTGAGTATCATTTACCATGTATTCAATTGCGAAATCAGAATAACATTGATATTTATTACTTCAAAACTCCCAACAAAATTAAATCATTGAATAACCCATGAATGTTAAACAAATCAACAATCTACGGACTGAAGAAAATGATGAGGATTAAGAGAGAAAAATCATGATGTGTGCTCTCTCTCTCTTTCTCTCTCTCACACACACACACACTATCTCCCTCTCTCTCTCTCCCAACATAAGCAGCAACAGCAGTAGAACCATCACTTCCATGACCGAATGTGGTCATAGGGTTTGTTGCGCATCTTGGTACCTAACTGCTTTCTTCCACATATAACGATTGAAAACCGGCGAAGCGTTTCTTTCCTAAGTTCACATACACATTCCTTTGCAGTTCAAGTTATAGCTGATGACCTCAAACTTGAAGGCTCACCTTGGTCACGAATACGTGCATGTTGATTCAGTTAGGGGAAATCTTACTTTTATGGAAAATAAATAATTTATCAGAAATGATTTTGTTGATAATAGATTTAGAAATGTTTGTATTTACCTTACAAAATGCCTATATTCACCGTGAATACATATGCGTATATGTAAACTCCTTTCAACATCGTGTATAATGTTGTGTGTCGTTCGCTGACTGTGTTTTCATCGTTTGGTCTGTAGCACCACATAGCTATTGTGATAAGAGAAATCTGACCTATCCGAGCCAAATCAGTCCAAACAATAGACGACTAATTTGGCAGCCTCTTCATCTGTCTTTTCACAGCTGAAAACAAATCAGATTTACTAAAGCATCTTGTTGGTAGCGAATATTTAACAGGAGTGGTTGGACAAGACTTTTTAAATACTAATATATGGAAGAATACCGTATATAAATCTTTACATATCAGAAAACTATTAGAAATGAATGACAAAATCGTAAATATCTCTAACACGTTTCCATCTGTTTCGTATGATATGTATGTCTTATCAAACACTTGCAGGCTATTTAAACAGAGAAAGTTCTTATTTTTTTCAGTTTTTAAACATTTTCCTCGAGGACACATGGCACAGTGGATAAAGGCGTTAGTTAGATCCAGTGACAGGCACCAAAATGTGTGAGTTCAATACCCGGCTAAGGCCGTGGAGAACGTTCAGAGGGAAATTAACAGGAGATAGCTGATAAGTGACATCCATTAAACATGGCACGTGGAACTAGAACTTTCTACTCCATTGAGCGAAATAAAGTGTTCGGTTCGACATTCCAACCACCTGAAGAAGACCGGAGCATACAAAGGCCGAAACGTTGTAATAAATATGTCCAGAAAGATGAGGACAATAGTCCGAATAATGTAAATAGTTTAAGAATTTAGTTTTGGAGATGGCAATGGTTTAGTTATAAAAGTCATACTAATTAACCCATATCCAGGGGAGAAGAGTTTGATTTATACCATCCCCTTTTTTGGATAGACTTGTGACTGGCGACGAAAATGGAACTTTTATCAAAATGTTAAGCATCGTAGACAGTGGCTTGGTAAAGGGGAAGGACCCCAGCCATAGCCGATGAGGGAACTTCATGGGCAAAAGGTTCTTCATTCCATCTGGTGGGATCGCTAAGGAATAATCCACTTTGAATTCTTACCACCTAATGCAACAATTAATTCTCAAATATACTGTCAGCAATTAGAGCGTTTGAGCCAAGCTTTGAGGAAAAAAGACCTGCTCTAGTGAATCGAATAGAGGTGATGTTTCATCAGGACAATGTGCGACCACACACAGCAAGAATCACGTCACAAAGATCGAAGAACTTGGTTGGGAGAAAATTCTTCATCCACCTTATTCTCCCGATCTTGCTCCTTCAGACTACGTATTGTTTTGTAGCTTAAAGAATCATTCTGAAGAAACAGCTTTTGTAACATAGGAAGAGGTTAAAACTGACATTTGTGAGTTCTTCGAATCAAAGCCCAAATAATTTTACAGTTTTTTTTTTTTTTTTGAAAGGATATTTTTTTTCCATTTAACCAAATTCATCTACATTGTTTCTTTCTTTTTCTATCCATCAACTTTCTCCCTGTCTATCACACATTGTGACAAAATCTATCAAGTATAGTGATATATTCTAAGATACTGGACCTAAATTTGCCGCGCCTGAACTTGCGATCAAAGCACTTTCCAGTCATTTTCGCCTTAGTGAATTATTTTCTCTTTTAATAAAAGTATAATTCTCTATGGCAAAATTGTAATTTTTTTTTTTGTTTAAATCTACTCTCTTAAATAGCCGCTGGAAAGGGTCTTCCGTGATGTTTAATTGACTTGCTTGACTAGAGAGTTTCAGGTCTTTCAACATTATACACTCCATCAGTAAACGGAACCAATCTGGGGAGATCAAACCATGATTCCCGCTCCACAATCAAACGTTAACGGACACACTTGCCTCTATAATAAATTGGACGTTATCCCCGTACCTGATTGGATGCTTGTACACCAAATTCAATGCGCGAACTGACTTTTTAAATAGTCCACGGGGTGGGGACTGACTTCTTTTCTTTCTTTTTCTAACGGTGGGTAGCAGCTTCAATGGATATCCCAGGATGTAATTTAACATTCTTTGTTAGGGTGAACAAATGAATTTTGCAAGTTCTTATTTAAAATGTCCCTTTTGTGTTCATATAGTCAATTGATTAAACTTCTTACTGTTTCTCTAATGTATTCATTCTTGAAATTCCTGCATTTGATCGAGGAAATTCCTCCTTCAACCTTTTGCTGGTTGTTTTGTTTTTTATTGATCAAGTCTTTGATTGTTTTAGGTGTAGTTGTGGCGAATTTTATGTTGAGTTTCAATTGTAGATATGATAATTTTAGTGGGTTGGGTAGAATAATTTATTTTTTGATTCGTGAGGTTTGTCAGGAAGGACACCTTTTCTATTTTGGAATATTTTATGAGCCTTCCGTTTCGTATTGAAAATGGAGTAGGTAGAGTATTGAAGGTTCTTGAATGTATTTTCAATATATTTCTCTTCTTCGTGTAAATATTGAGGGCTGCAAATTCTGAGTGCGTTTAAATAGAATCCAATGATCATTCCGGATTTCATTTTATTGTTATAATGGAAACAGAAGTTTATTGGGTAATTTTGTTTCTTGATTTTCAGTGGATACGAAGTTCTAGGGTTTTGGCACCTAGTTGTACCATGATGTCGTTGTTGTTTTTTCTATTTCGTATATAAATTATATTGTGTGTTCGACTTTGCATGTTAGTATCACCAGGAGATATTAATAGAGCATAATCTATATATCGAATGTAACTTGATTGTTTAGGCAAACTATTTTGGAAAGAACCAGATACAAGAAATTCTAAGATACATGCCATCACTCTACTGAGAAGCGATCCCATTGGTAATCCAAAATTTTACTTGTAAAATATTTTATTAAATATAAAATAGCACTAAATTGGGATGAGGTGGTATATTTTCATTATTTTAGCTATTGGTAGGGAGAGGTTTATCTCTTATGCTTTTGTAAAAAAGAAATTTAAGCATTTTTCAACCGGGATATTAGTGTTAAGTGATTTTATATCTTGACTGATCATGGGTTTGTCAGTGATATGTGTTTCCTTTGATTTTTCAACAAAGTTGCCTGATTATTTTTTAATATTTGATGGATTTATTGTTCCAAGGACAGTTGTTAATTTTCTTGCTATGGCTCTAGCTATTAGGGCGGGGCGCTGGGTGGGGACGATGGGTGGTGGGAACTGCCTATTCCTGAAATAATGGGGCGCACAGGAGTAAGGGTTTTGACGTCTTAGGGTGATATTCCATGTGTCTATACGAAAGTCTTTTGTGTTTCAGTAGGTATTTTTTGTTCGTCTATTTTTATTTTCGTATGTGCCGGTATCGTTGAGTAGTGAGTTAATTTATTCATGCTTACAATATCCACTCCTTGGTCAGAGTGAGTAATGTGGATTTCCTCATTTCTTGCTAGGTTTTTCAGTACATTTATTCATTTCAGTGGTAAGGTATTTTCGTTGTTACTTTTTTAAAAAAATCTAAAACTATCACCATTTCTCGTTTCGTGTGCATTTACAGTCGTGGCAACATTATCAAAGCCCAGTTCGATAAAGTTCTCTCTCTCTCTCTCTCTCTCTCTCTCTATATATATATATATATATATATATATAATATATATATATATAATATTTTATATGAGCAGTAGGTAGTGGAAAGCGCCTATTATCAGTGATAGAGCTAACACAATAAGTATGAATATAAGTTTGTGATCCTGGGTTTTACGCTTTTCCGATCATCAGACACAAACTCATATCCATACAGCTTTTATATATATATATATATATATATATATATATATATATATATATATATATATATATATCTAAGAGATTTTTATTTTTACACACATTCTATTTTTTATAGATACAAATATTTAAGTAAATGCTCTGTTTTATAATAAACATTATTAACAACCGGACTGTATGTCAGAGAAATTGTCATAGAAAATATGGGTCATCAGACAGTGATCGAACCTGTATCCTATACGGAACCGTCATATAGTCTAACGTCCTTTTACCGATTGAGCCACTGAGGAGCGTTTCGGTTAGCAAGGTCGATTTTACTGTTTTTAAACTACAATTTTTCCATGATTTTCTCACGTACATTCATGTCTGCTCGATGCGTCTCCAAATGTAAAACATTTAAATGTAAATCTCTAGCGAAATCGGTGAAAGCAAGTCAACCTATATGACGGTTCCGTATAGGATACAAGTTCGATCCCTGTCAGAGTACGTATATTTTCTATGACAATTTCTCGGACATTCAGGTCGAAATGTTGTTAGTACTGTTTATTATAAAACATAGTATTTACTTAAATATTTGTATCTATAAAAAAAAGAATGTCTAAACATATAAATGTCTTAAAATAATTGTCGGACTTTGTCCATTTCATAATACACACACACACACACATATATATATATATATATATATATTCCAAAATCTGAAAAATTACGGTGTCTCCGGATACTTTTTTGAATTGATCCAGTCTATCCTATCAAATCGTTAAATTTCCATGAAGTGGAAATATTATATTGGATTGATCCCTAGGTCAGCTGCTAAGAAAGTCGGTTCACTATATCGGGTGAAACATTTTTTCTCTCTAGAATTTCTCGTATATATGTCTTACATATCTATAAATCTACCATTCGTCCATGCTTTATCTAGCCTGTGTTCTACCATAGGGATTCCTATCGGCCTAAAAATTTTGTTTATGTAAATTTGTTATTCAATCTCTTCCAAATCTTGCCTCATCCGTAAAGAATACTGAAGAGACAAACAATACATCATAAGTTTGTGCAATAAACGATTGGCAAAAGTTATCCCGTGGTAAGTGATTTGAGAGCGTAAGAGTAAGACTAATCAAAACAGATAACTGAAATTTCTATAACATCGCCCACGTGACGCCCACGTGACGCCCACGTGACGCCCACGTGATCATATTGAAACGGAACGTTGATCCTGAAAAAATTTCAGTCATCTGTTTTGATTAGTCTTACTCTTATGTCCATCGTCTTTTCATGCTGAATTTAATCTGGTCTAATATTAATTATGTTTTATGAATATGTCCTGAAGATGGTCGACTAGCCCGAAACGTCCAACGTTGACATTATATTAACATTGAAACGGCATAATTGCACATAAGAATTTTTGTTTGTTTTTCCGTATATTTTTTAATACTGTCGGATCTATATCCATATATTTGCTCTTATATATATATATATATATATATATATATATATATATATATATATATAATGTCTTTAAATTCCTTAAGGAACAGGGCCGCAAGATATCGTTTCTATAACATGCCAGTGATAATGGAGGAGCAGGTTTTGAATTCAGAGTTTTTTCTCCTCCTAGAGCAGCCAAGATTATAGAACCGGTCTGTCCGGATATTTACCCATAGCTGGGTTGGGGAGAACAAGAGGATACGTACCTTTCCCAAACATGTTAAGTGAATGTAATGGTTTCGACTGGAATTCGAACTCGGCTCTCCGATTCCTCAATCCGAGCCGCTATCCATTACTCCATCACCCTGTATATACTAGCATAGTATATAAATATATACTGTTTATAAAATTAAGGACACACAAATAACTTTCATTGCGCGTTTTAAACATCCAAGTTAATGGATATAGACATTTAAACATGGTCATGATAAATTTCTCAATTTCATTACATGTATTACTACGGAAAATTCATGTGATCTACATGCCGTTGAACTTGGCAGACAGGCTGGTTTGATTATTTAAAAGAAACAACTTACTACAAGCATTTTCACGCACAAAGAATGACCATAAAAGAAGAAAAATGCAGTTAGTGGAAATTCCTTTGGCAGAAACATGTTGGTGATGAAAAAGTTTGGAGGAGATTTGCCAGATTCTTTTCAGCTAATACAATAGCAATCGTAGCTCAACTAACCCATTTTACATCTGCTGTATTCTGAAAGGTGTATGGAGTGTATTTGGTGTCGATCCTGCTTTATTGAGGTGAATTGGGATGCGAAACTGTTGCATGATTACTGCGTCGGCCATACGGTATCGACTTGCTAGTTCAAATCTGTGAGGGTAGTGGGAAAAGTTTCTCGACCCGACCGGTGATAGAGGACATCTCTCCCTAACGCATCTGTGACAAGCGAACATCGGCCAGTCGCCAACCTGGGTGTAGGAGATGCGCCTCAGAAGCCAACGGCTTTACTAGTCGGCGGTAGAAATTTCTGGTAGGAGAGACGGGTAAAACTCAACAATTCCTGTCAAAAGGAACCGGAAAGACATTACACTAGCTTCCATTGAATGTCACCATGAAGCACAAATGCAACTGAAGGGATTGGTGACCAAAGCGTCGCCAAATGCGCTAAGTGAATTCATGATAATGAATAATTTATAATGAAGAGAGACTGAACGTGGATCTTTTCGAACCATAAACATCAAAATTGTAGAAGCTATTGTAATACAATAGATGCAACCCGCTTTAAATAAAATATATTTTTTCGCAGGAGATGGTTTATCGAAGTGTTTAAAGAAAAAGAAAAGAAAAATACCTTTAGATGATCAGTTCATCCTTTTCCGTTTAACTGTCACATAAAACTGATTTTGACGTCAATTTGAACGGAATCCAATTCCAATGCCATCCATCTAAAAAAATCTAGAATTTAGTGAAAAAATGATTTTGCTTAGCATACTGACAACGCACTCTTCTTGTCAATGTTTGGGAGAGTCGAAAGTACATGAGCATAAAAGCAAAATAATGAACAAGTTATTCTTATCTTAAATCTTTATATACATTTTAAAAAATCGCCCTAATCAAGATGATAATGTTACTAAGATGCAAATAGGATCACTGTGAGTGAAAGAGAAGGAAAAGACTTTAAAAGGAACCGGAAACGAAATCCTAAACAGAAAACAAGGAATAGAACTGTACTCTTGTTCAAAAGATCTAAATGAGTGTGAACGAGACGCTAAGCGAGCCTATCTTCTGCTGTTGAGAAAAAATAGATAATAGAGTTTATGTGGATAGGTTAACTGTACAGAGTGAAATAGACTTTAGAAAGAACGGGAAACACAATTATAAGCAGGAAAGAAGTTTTAAGCCTCTACTTCTGTTCAAAGGAACGTGGAGGTGTATGAACCGGTCTATAGACAAATCGATCTACTCATATTGAGGAAAAATAGATAAATAAATAGTAAATAACATTTCAGAGTTCTAGCAGATACGTTAGACGTATAGAGTTGAAGCAGAATTTATCAGGAAGCGGTAATCCAGTCCTAAACAGGAAACAAATGTTAATGTCTACTCCTGTTCAAAAGACTGGTGAGATGTGTGAAGAAGACTCCTCATTCGGAAATTGGAAAGGTATAATAAAATGTCGACTAGACAGACTTTTACGCTGGAATTTAATAAAACTTGTTCAGCTGAATACTTTGGTGCCTAATACATTTTATGTAAATTATTGTAATTTCTCGAGAATAATACGCACCTCAACACCACGATCCACAAATTAAGAAATATATCTATCCCAATGTATAATACGCATCTATAAATTTTGAAAAAAAGAAACAGAAAATAATTACGAAGACATTTTGTTGAACTTGATATCAACAACAAAATCGAAACGAAGCAGCTAAAATAATGTTGAAAATTACCATGCGGTTTTCCCGATAAATATCAGTGAGGTTGTTATAAAAAGAGTTTTCAAGAAGCATTGTCTCACGACAGCCATGGATGGCTCTCAAGAGATCCTTTGGCAAGGGAATGAAGAGGCCGAAGATAATTTTGAACAGGACGAAGATAATATTGTGAATGATAATTTGTTTAATGACAATTTAGATATTGATTCTATAACAGAAATTAGTGACGATGATAAAAATTAAAATAACAATAAATTGTTAACTTGATATCCTCTTTTCTTCGAAATTAGCCTTTTTATAGATTTTTATTTTTCCGCCAAATCAAAAACGCGGTTACTGATAAACATAAATTTGTTGACAAAAAAATGTAACAATTATTATTGTTGGATTTAAAATGAAAATTGGTATATCTTTCTTACATTAGAACAACTAGTACGGATTTATTATTATAAATCAATAACTTAAAAAATATTTTTGTTTAAACCTATTTATAATACGCACCCCTACTATCACCTGTAATTTAAAATAAAAAATATTTGGTCCTCTATGTCGTTTTTATAGTCCAAGATACTTCCGTTTAAAATGTGCCTTATCATTATGAAAGACACTGTATATTCAAAGAATGCTAACACGATTTTTACTATCAAACATAATGGCAAAATTAAAGAAAGTTTTCAATTTCACTGGTTATATTTTTTGAACACGTAATCTAGAAATAATAATAAACCCCCAAAAATGATACAAAAATTAAGAAATATATATATCCTTATATATAATACGCATCTCTAAATTTTGTCAAAAAATAATTACGAAGACATTTCTGTTGACCTTGACATTAAGAATACAATGGAAACTAAGCGACTAAAATAATGTTAATTACTATACCGACAAATGTCAGTGAGGTTTCAAGAAGTATTTTCTCACGACAGCCATGGATGGCTCTCAAGAGATCCTTTGGCAAAAGAATGAAGAGGCCGAAGATAATTTTGAACAGGACGAAGATAATATTGTTAACGATAATTTTTTTTAATGACAATTTGGATATTGATTCTATAATAGAAATTAGTGACGATGATGAACATTAAAATTTCAACAAATTATTAACTTGATATCCTCTTTTCTTCGAAATTGGCCTTTTTATAGATTTTTGTTATTTTTCCGCCAAATAAAAAATGCGATTGCTGATAAACATAAATTTGTTGACAAATAGTGTTACAGTTATTGTTGGATTTAAAACGAAAATTGGGATAATATCTTTCTTATTTTAGAAAAATAATAATCAATAACGATATAAATATAAATCAATAACGAAAAATATTTTCGTTTAAACTTATTTATAATACGCACCCCTAATATAATTTACAGTAAAAAAAAATATGCACCCCTACCGTAATTCATAGAAAAAAAATGTATTATTTTGGAAAATTGCAGTATAAGACACTTCAGCGAACAAGAAGAGAAACATAATAAAATTACTTCATTCACAAGAGAAAGCACATTAGTCAAACCAATTTGTTACTTTTATTCCCCACCTACCATAGACAATTTGTACATTTGTGAACTAGTTAGGATTTCATAGTCACTTGGATTATTATGGCGGTTGTAGTAAAAAGGGTAAGTAATAATGTGATGTTTTGGTGCAAGAAATATTGTAAGGTTTGTTTGAGTCATTAATTTTGGCTAGCTAATTGTTAAAATAAAACAGATGAGGACCATCCTTTCCCATCCCTACTCTTGTGGCCTTGTGCCACTTTTTTGGTTTTATACAAAAATAAATATAATGAGCCAACCCAGCGATAACATCAGATATTTTTCAAATCTTAAAAAAAAAAGCTAAAATATTCTACAACTTCTGAAAACGACCTGTAAATACTAAATCATATTTCTGAAATTACTAAAAAAAGTACATAAAACAGTAATTCGTAAAAAAGAATTATAATTTATAAAAAGGAAAAAAAAAATTCCCTATTTCTTCTGACAACTATAAAAATATTTCTATTTACCAACAAACTAAACTGTAAACTGAATCACTCAACCCAGGACCCAAACGTCCACCTCTACTGTCCTTTTGATGATAACATTTTAACCCATTAAGCTCTGCGTTCCTGAACAATTTAAACCCTTCTGCCTGAGAGCCAGAGTCAAAATTCGCAAAATAATTGTTATATAATGTTTCATGGTATTAGGTTGGTGCAAAAATAATATCGGTTTTTGACGTTAAAAAATACGTCAAAAACCGACATTATTTTTGCACCAACCTACTAGATATAAAAATAGTTACAAGTATTTACCCACCGTTCAACCGGTAGCTGGGTATTACGTCATTTTTCTCTACAGCGGTTGGACAAAATAATTGGAACAGTTGCAAAATCCACTCCTATATTTCAAAGACTTATTATATTAAGAACTTTAACTAAAACTTCGTAATTCAGGTTATATCTATTGTAAATACGTTTATTTATCTAGTTTACTGTCTTTTTCCTATTTATTTTTAGAATTTATTAAAATTTAAGCTAAATGCGTCACCTCTCCGAGTTCGAAAAACGGCAAATTGTTGGAGCTAACATGACAGGAGCCTCGATCACTAAGGTTGCTGAACTGTTTAGTTTTTCAAGAGCTACCATATCAAGCACTATTACGCAATTTGAGAAGCAGGATAAAACCTCTAGCAACCGTAGAAATTCGGGCCGGACTTGCAAACTTACTGACAGGAATCGACGTGCATTGAAACACAATCTGGAAAAAAAAAGCATCAGAATATTGCGACCAAAGTGACTGCTGAGTTAAATAATCATCTGAATAGTCCAGTTTCTACTAAATCTGTTTGTTGTGAGCTCCATAAACCTGCATATCATGGAAGAGCCGCCGTAAGGAAACCTCTTCTCTCCACTCGCAACATTCACAAGAGGTTGAACTGGTTCAGAGATCACAATGACTGGTCTGCAGACCAATAGAAGCAAGTCATATTCTCAGGCGAGTACAGTTTTTCTCTTTTCCCAACTTCAAGCAAGTTTATGTGTAGAGACAGCTCAAAGAAGCTTACAACCCTGACTGCCTTCTTCCAACAGTGAAGCATGGAAGTAGATATTTTGGACCGCCATATGATGGAAATGTCTCGGTCCAGTAGTTGCCCTGCATCGTAGAATCAACAGCAAAGTTTACCAGAACATTTTTGGAGATCATGTTCATCCAATAGCCCAGACTTTATTCCTTGATGGTGACTGTATCTTCCAAGACGATAATGCCCCAATACATACCGCTCGAGTGGTTAAGAATTGGCATGAAAGTGAGCTAGAACACATGGAGTGGCTTCCCCAATCTCCAGATATCATAATTATTGAACATTTGTGGTGCATTTTGGAGTGACAAGTGAGGAGCCGCTGTCCTTCACCGTCTTGTCTTAAAGAGCAGGAACAGGTGTTAATGGAAGAAAGGTTGAAAATTCCTCTGGATTAAATCAGGTAGCTGTATGATTCCATTCGTAGACGTATTAAAGCTGAATGTGAGGCGAAAGGAGGTCCAACTCCATATTAAATAAATTTTCTTTGAATTTAACAAATTTTTCAATTATTTTGTCCAACCATTGTACCACTTTTTAACCAGTAGCTGGGCATTACACCATTTTTCTCTCCCACCTGTAAAGCGGTGGTCAGGGTTCAAAGTATTAAGAAATCAGACTGAATTCGCAAATAATTCGTATGTAATGTTTCACGGTAGATATAAAAATAGTTACAAGTGTTTACCCACCGTTCAACCGGTGGTTGGGGATTACGTCATTTTTCTCTACAACTGTTCAACCGGTGGCTGGACATTACGTCATTTTTCTCTACCACTGTTCAACCGGTGGCTGGTCATTAGGTCATTTTTCTCTACCGCTGTTCAACCGGTGGCTGGGCATTAAGTCATTTTTCTCTACCGCTGTTCAACAGGTGTCTGGTCATTACGTCATTTTTCTCTACCGCTGTTCAAACGGTGGCTGGGCATTACGTCATTTTTCTCTACCGCTGTTCAACAGGTGTCTGGTCATTACGTCATTTTCTCTACCACTGTTCAACCGGTGGCTGGGCATTAAGTCATTTTTCTCTACCACTGTTCAACCGGTGGCTGGACATTACGTCATTTTTCTCTACCACTGTTCAACAGGTGTCTGGTCATTACGTCATTTTCTCTACCACTGTTCAACCGGTGGCTGGGCATTAAGTCATTTTTCTCTACCACTGTTCAACCGGTGGCTGGGCATTACGTCATTTTTCTCTACAACTGTTCAACCGGTGGCTGGGCATTAAGTAATTTTTCTCTACCACTGTTCAACCGGTGGCTGGACATTACGTCATTTTTCTCTACCACTGTTCAACCGGTGGCTGGTCATTAGGTCATTTTTCTCTACCACTGTTCAACAGGTGTCTGGTCATTACGTCATTTTCTCTACCACTGTTCAACCGGTGGCTGGGCATTAAGTCATTTTTCTCTACCACTGTTCAACCGGTGGCTGGACATTACGTCATTTTTCTCTACCACTGTTCAACCGGTGGCTGGTCATTAGGTCATTTTTCTCTACCACTGTTCAACAGGTGTCTGGTCATTACGTCATTTTCTCTAACACTGTTCAACTGGTGGCTGGGCATTACGTCATTTTTCTCTACCACTGTTCAACCGGTGGCTGGTCATTACGTCATTTTTCTCTACCACTGTTCAACCGGTGTCTGGTCATTAGGTCATTTTTCTCTACCGCTGTTCAACCGGTGGCTGGGCATTAAGTCATTTTTCTCTACCACTGTTCAACAGGTGTCTGGTCATTACGTCATTTTCTCTACCACTGTTCAACTGGTGGCTGGGCATTACGTCATTTTTCTCTACCACTGTTCAACCGGTGGCTGGTCATTAGGTCATTTTTCTCTACCGCTGTTCAACCGGTGGCTGGGCATTAAGTCATTTTTCTCTACCACTGTTCAACAGGTGTCTGGTCATTACGTCATTTTCTCTACCACTGTTCAACTGGTGGCTGGGCATTAAGTCATTTTTCTCTACCGCTGTTCAACCGGTGGCTGGACATTACGTCATTTTTCTCTACCACTGTTCAACCGGTGGCTGGTCATTAGGTCATTTTTCTCTACCACTGTTCAACAGGTGTCTGGTCATTACGTCATTTTCTCTAACACTGTTCAACTGGTGGCTGGGCATTACGTCATTTTTCTCTACCACTGTTCAACCGGTGGCTGGTCATTAGGTCATTTTTCTCTACCGCTGTTCAACCGGTGGCTGGGCATTAAGTCATTTTTCTCTACCACTGTTCAACAGGTGTCTGGTCATTACGTCATTTTCTCTACCACTGTTCAACCGGTGGCTGGGCATTAAGTCATTTTTCTCTACCACTGTTCAACCGGTGGCTGGACATTACGTCATTTTTCTCTACCACTGTTCAACCGGTGGCTGGTCATTAGGTCATTTTTCTCTACCACTGTTCAACAGGTGTCTGGTCATTACGTCATTTTCTCTACCACTGTTCAACCGGTGGCTGGGCATTAAGTCATTTTTCTCTACCACTGTTCAACCGGTGGCTGGACATTACGTCATTTTTCTCTACCACTGTTCAACCGGTGGCTGGGCATTAAGTCATTTTTCTCTAACACTGTTCAACTGGTGGCTGGGCATTACGTCATTTTTCTCTAACACTGTTCAACTGGTGGTTGGGCATTACGTCATTTTTCTCTAACACTGTTCAACTGGTGGCTGGGCATTACGTCATTTTTCTCTAACACTGTTCAACCGGTGGCTGGTCATTACGTCATTTTCTCTACCACTGTTCAACCGGTGGCTGGGCATTAAGTCATTTTTCTCTAACACTGTTCAACTGGTGGCTGGGCATTACGTCATTTTTCTCTAACACTGTTCAACTGGTGGCTGGGCATTACGTCATTTTTCTCTATCACCGGTAAACGTTAAAAAGAAGATAAAAAAAAGTTTGAAATATTGTACAAACAATTCTTTGAAAATATAACAAACTGATTTCAATTCGCCCAGAACCCAAAGCTAACGACACATATGATGACATAGCGAGACAAAGGAGACCAGCTTATAAGAATCGTTTTAAACTTTAAAAAAAAAAGAAAAAGTAACATCTTTAGAAAATGGCAAATGTATTATTTTTGTTTTTTTTTAATAACTGATTGATTTGTTCTTAAGATTCACAGGTTTTTTTTTTCGGGGTTTTTTTTAGCTTATAATAATTTACTGATACAAGTCTTTACAGTAAATTTGCATATGTTTTTCGAGAAATTACGGTTATAAAATATATGAAAACCATTCTTCTCCATGCCTACTGTTTAGAGTTTTAGGCGGAGACGTTAGAAGTATAGAGTTGAAGTAGACTTTAGAAGGAACCGGTAACCCAGTCCTAAACAGGAAACAAGTGTTAAATGTCTACTCCTCTTTAGACTGGGAGGAGTGTGAAAGAGACTCCTCATTCAGAAATTAAAAACATATAATAAAATGTCGACCAGAGAGACCTTTACGGTGGAATTTAATAAAACATATTATCTGTTACACTATTAGCACAACCAAGCTTACAGAATCTGGTATTCGCAAGCGGTCACTCAACTAATTACTGACCAGGATCGATATTGCTTAACTTTGTTTTTCGTACGAGAACCGTTGTTTCAAAATGAAATGGCCGTAACCATTGTTTGAATAAGCCTAGCTATAATTAAATTATATCCCCGACAATACAAACAATGTGAGAAAATTAACTAAAAACACAATGATACACTGTAGATGTAAATAGACAGTGTTATATGAAAAGCAAAGAGGGAGAATATATGAAATTTCACTAAATTTTGGCTGAAAATCATCCAACCTATTTACTATTTATATGACGCCATTTTAAACTGAATCGTATTCCAATTGCAGCAGCCTAAAAACACCAGAATTTTTTTTTATTAAAAAAAGGAGTTGCATATAACAGAAAAATAATGGACTTTGGACAATTTATTCATAACTTGAATCCCGCTGTACGACAAGTCATTCGGAATTTGGAAAGGTACAATAAAAAATTTGAATAGAGGCCATGCCGGCAGAATTTAATAAAACTTATTGAAGCACTCGGGCACACACGCACACACTCACACACACACACACACACACACACACAAATATATATTTATATACACATGTATTCACAATACACACATATACATATATGTATACACACAAATACATATACACGCAAACATATATACGCAGACATATAATTATGCACACACATACATATATATGCAAACACACATACAGACACATATTAAATATATATATATATATATATATATATATATATATACAAGCGCACGCATATATATGCACGCACACACACATATATATACACATATATACTACACATATACGCACACATATATATATATACATACACCCATATATATATGCATATACATATATATATATATATATATATATATATACACACACACACACACACACATACACACACATGCATGCATACACACACGGACGTGCACACACACTTGCGCACACAGACACATGCGCGCACACACACACATATACACACAGAATATATATATATATATATATATATATATATATATATATATATATATATGAAACATACATACGAATCTAAGTAAAAATTCCGCCCTTTCCCCATAGCATATATTTAAGTTATTCACACTTCTTTTAATGCGTGTTTACAGGTAATACAATTGCGGTCACGTGATCGAAGTGCGAGCGTGATTGCGCCAGTTTTCTTGATACTGCTACAGTGTAAACATGGCTGCTCCGCTAGCAGTGTGCACTAAGAAGCAACGACACTGTGAACCAAATTTTCTAGCAGCCGATCTGTTAAGATTGTGAACGCGTCATTGTATAGTTTGAAAAAGTCTTGCGAGAAAACACATACATCTTTTACGTCAGGGAAATAACTAAATTTGAACATACGCTAGCATCATGAAATCCCCATACAAAAAAAAATGTATTAAATCTTATCACTCTAAAGCAAGGCAATAAAGCCTGTAAGACGCAGTGTTTTACTAAGTGTGAATGAATAGGAGAAAGACGAAACAGTATTATGGAAAAGAAACAAGTTCCACAAGCGAGAAATGCGATAGATGAATCGCTTCCGTTTAAGATTCAAAACTGATCAGGTATGGGTTATAGACAAAAAAAAGTGCGCATTCCTTAATCTTGCTGGGATTTCGCGCCCTCTGTGGATGTGTGTTTTAAAAGACCACTCAGCCACAGAGATCGTGAAATGTGATACTCACAAAAAAGATTGAAGGCAAGAAGTACAGCGTAATATAGTGATCTTGCCTAAATGGATGGCGACACAAGGTTGGGGAGAAATAACGAAAAGAGGAAATTTATTAACAACTACAAAAAATAGGAAACTGGAGAGAGCCATGATCACCTGAGTAGGTGGACACCACACATGGAGAAGAAGAAGAAATATCTCAATTAGTAGGGGACCAAACTTGTAATATGGCGTCGTCAAAATAGGATGGAAAATTATTTAAAATTCCTTTGATTTTGACGGTGACATATTGCACAGGAGGGACTGGGCACCTCGCAGTGTTGTAATTGTTAGCAAACTTGCTTCGCTAGAACAATTGGGACTGAGTAGTGAGTTCGATTCTCACTGGATGCCCGTTACTTTCGGCCTTGTGCCACATCCGAGCTACGCTTGGAAAATCGCTATTGCACGGAAGTGATTCTATTCATACCCGGCCAGAAAGGGCTATGACTGGTTTTCGAGACATAACAAGCCAGAAAGTTTTGTTCACGTTATATTCAAAATAGCGTAATAGATTCGAAAACAAGTCTCATAAAAGCGAATGCCTTCTTATGTCTAACAGTTTAAGATAATCCACCATTAATCACGTAGTAGGTTTTATTTTAATATGCATCTCTTACACATCACGGCTTGCCCTAAAATTAGGCTAATCTTAGTAGCCTGTCTAATTATTTTCTGGATGTTCATGGTTCTCCACAACTTCCTATACTTTCTACACAATGTTTGTCCCCCTCATTATCCCTACCTGTTCTGTCATCCATTTTGAACAAGACTGTTAGCTAGCTTTCTTTTTCCTCTTTTTGCCTTATATCATGTGAGTGTCGAATTCTCTAACCCCACATTCTCATTACTTGTGACAGTAACATCAACTCTTTTTTTCTGAGTCTAAGCTGCTTACGGACATATCATGCTGAAACACCGATTCTTGTACGATTCCCGAGGTTAAGCTATGTCTAGCCTGGTTAGTGCCTAGATGGGTGATTATTTGGGAATACCAGATGCCGCAAATCTGGGTTAGCGTGTATTGAAAATGGATAAAGGCTTAGAATTGTTAATCGGCCTGTCGTGTTCCAATTCTGGTTGGGTTCGTTATATTCACTTACACGCAAATACTATTTAGGAATTAGTATCACACTAAACCGTTATTATCTGAAAAAAATCCTTACAATCTAAAGATATATTCTGGCAGTAACTAACCCGCTTAAAAGTTTGATAAGCCGAAGAAAACGAATGATTTAATCAATCAATGATCGTATGCTAAGGCATATTTTCGCTACAAGATTCCTTTAAACTTCTTTGTTGCTCTCATGTTCCATCTATATTATTCGCAGCATGCTACTGTAGGATCAAATCACTGCTGCCTCATGTGTTATCTTTATCTGCAAGGACAGGGCTCAGTATCTACTGTTACATAGGAATATTGATATCACATAGCTGTTCAGTAAGCTTATCTTGGCCCTGAAGGAAATTTTATTATTATATTGTTTAATTTGATTTACAGCATATCAACACCTCAATGGGTTATCTAATGTTGATCAGATTTTTAGGATAGATTAGCCTGAATGGAATACGTATTCTTTGAAAGAAATCAGTGTGTAGGAGATCTGGTTTTATTGACTCATTTCTGTAAAGAGAGTTTGAATAATGGTTTAATAATACAAGTTCTACCAATCAAGCTGGACCCACACCCTTCTCAAGGGCATTAGCAGATAAGTTTATATACCTAATCCAAGTAGAATTTTAACTCGACTCACCGACTAACAATTCTGAGCCACTATAAATTACACCACCCACACATATAAAGTTACAGCACTTGATATTCCCAATCGGACAGCTATCTAGATACTGACTTGGCTCGACGTTTCTTAACTTTGGTGATCGAACGAGAAACGGTGTTTCAACACGCTATAGCCGTAATTCGAAATCTTAATTAAACAGCTAGTTTACAAAATAGAAAATTAACTGCAGATTATTTCAAACGAATCATGTCGTTCGTAAACATAATTTAAACGGCGAACACCAAATTTATCTATACAACCAACTCGACTTCTCGCCATTTATTTTATTTCATTAGCTTCTCTTTTTACTATCATGACATATGGTAAGTTGTACTGATGGTTTGCACCGGTGTTACCCCACTGAATATCCTCGTGCCAAATATTTCCGGCCGTCGTTCAGTCGGAAATACAATGTCACAGGGGGGTGCCAATTATTCTTCGCTCTTACACCGATTTGTACCTACACTATGACAGACAGTTTCCCGGGCTTGTCTAGCGATCAGACTTTCATTCCAAGGACCATATGTTGCAAATACCAAGGTCTCTGAGACGAGCGACGACTTGGCCAATTTTATTAGACGAAGAAAATAAAAAGAGGAAGGTAGACTGTTTCATACCGATAAGAAATATAGCCAATATTTTTTTTTTAATTAAATGTAATGAATGGCACAATGTAAATTATTTATTGGCAAGAATTGGCATGGGATTATCTGATGATAAAGTCAATCGATTAGCATGGCACAGGGACATAAGTACGGGGCGCCCAGTGATGTTGGAAATCGCTAGTCAGTCGTAATTGATCGAGAGAGACAAACTTGCTAACCATTACACCACTTCGATGTGCCGATGAATCGATAAAATATTGTCTCCGAGAAACTGTTTAAATCTGTCAGAGAAGGAAACTGTAGGGATACAAAGTCGATTGTCTCCCTTGTTGGAAATAAGTCGCATGGGATACGTGGCGGCCACTTAGTCTTGTTATTTTTTACAGAGATATTGGCCAGTCATTCCATTTGTTTACAGCAGCCAATCCGAGTAGTTGCTTTTTATTTAACGTGGCTCAGGGCGGGGGGTCGATCGGTGGCTAAATCTGCCTCATCCATGCAATCCTACCGCATACAAATTCTTTGGGAATATATCTTTCCCAGATACAAGAAGGAAGTCCGGGTCATATTCCTCAATTTGAAAAAGACCCAAGATTCGTTGTTTCCGGTTCGTGGAATATGTCGTTGCCTGCGACATAGTAAATGAGTCCGGCTTGTTTGAATCTGCAGTGCAAAACATGGCTTCTCCAGAAACAGAGAAGAATCTCCATATTATATGTAAGCCTATCATTGATGCCTACACTCTTCTACACTATAATACAAATGGCAAATTATCAATCAATTTGTAGCTGCAAAAACTAAAAATACAACAAAAACTGTCGTTATTTTTTACAAATCCTTCATAATAAATATTTTATAAAATTCTACGTTATAATACTCATCGCGCGACCGCGAATCCTGTGACCCATTAGGGTCGAATGGGCACCACATGTACTGCAGCCGAAGTATAAGAGGTGTTTCGTGAGTAAGATAGTCTGATGGAGCCCATCTCTCCAGGCCGGTTTTCAATTGAGTTACCTTCTTTTCCTAGACCGTTTGCTACACAAGGCTATAGAACTCAGTCTGTCCTGCTAATTACCCATAGATGGGGTGAAGAAGAAGAAAAAGAACAAGAAGAAGATTCATACCTTTCCCAAGAGTATTAGCAAGTTATGACTTAAGAGTTACCTTCTCCTAGAACGGTTGTCACCTAAGGTTATAGAAGCCAGTCTGTCCTGCTTTTTATCCATAACTGGAGACCGGCTGTCACCTAAAGCTATATAACCCAGTTTGTCTTGCTATTTAACCAAAGCTGGGGGATGATTGTCAGCCAAGGCTATAGAAGCCAGTCTGTCCTGCGATTTACCCATAACTGGAGACCGGTTGTCACCTAAGGGTGTAGAACCCAGTCGGTTCTGTTATTTACCCGTAGCTGGAGAACGATTGTCACCCAAGGCTATAGAAGCCAGTCTGTCCTGCTAATTACCCATAGCTGGAGACCGGTTGTCACCCAAGGTTATAGAATCCAGTTTGCCCTGCTATTTACACATAGATGGGGGAGAAGATGAGGATTCATACCTTTCCCATGACTTTTAGCAAGTGAATATTATATCAATTAATGAATTGAATATAAATGACCGTAATGGATTCGACTTGAATTCAAACTCGGATCTCCGATTCTTCAATACTTCATCGAGCTCGTATTTTATAGTTGAGGAAAACACCGTAACAAAAGATTAATGAAGAAACTGTTTAATACCATGGATTAATAATACAATAATACTGTAGAGAGTGAGGAAATGCGTACAACAGATTTGCAACCCACCTCGCGAGTTTTGATCCAGTGCTCTAACGTTATTCTCAGAGTGAATTGAAAACTATCACCAATTTAGTGTAGCGAATGTTTGTCGTCTTTCAATACAACACTAAGTTTAAATCAAACGATGATGCATTTGAATATATATCCTAATCTTGGTTGTTACAGTCACAGCGTTTCGACGGATGAAATCTTTAGCCTTCTTCAGATACCTCTCGTGTTTGATAATCTTCCGAGTTGTTAACCAAAGGAGAAATCATCTTCCGATTTTCCTGTATGGAAGAACGGTTAGGTATTAATAGTTTCAATAATCGATGTTTATATGTTTACACCTTTCTTAATGTTAAGTTTTACCGTCAGATTGGCAGCTAATGTAAAAAAAAAAAAATGTCCTACAATTTTTTGTTAGCTGGAACAAGAAATAGATTGTTAATTTTAGCGTCTCCGATGCGAAACGGATCTTTTTTAATCGTCTCCGAAAAAGTGAACTGGAAAACAAGAGGCCGAAGATAGTATTCCACAAATGAGAAGTGCGTGAGAAGAAACTGTTAGCATAGAAATTACGGTTACATCTAGTCAACTACAAAATGATGAGATCATACTGCCAATCTAGTTGATGGCCTAAATTCATAACGTCTAGTTACTAAAGAGGAAACTTCATTGGAAGAATTGTAATGGAAATATTTAGAGAAAAGTCACCGGGAAAATACGTTACGGCTTTGCGAAAGAAACTGAAGTCGAGATACCAGGTGAGGACCGATAACACTGCAAATTCTCTACATGTATAGCAGAAGAACTAAACCGGCAATATTCAAATGGTAGATTTATATTGGGCTGGTGCATAATTATCAGGCGTTTTGTAGGCGCGTTATTTGTTAGGAAAAATTGCTGTTTTGCTTACTTTTATAAAAATGCGTATCGATAATCATACGTTCCATAATAATCATTTAAAAATGTTTTTATTGATATGTTTCTTTTTTCATAATAAGTATTGCTTGAAAACGCCTGGTGATTATGAACCAACCCAACAGATATGTAATATAGTTTCTGGCGAGAAAAATTGTCTGACTAAACACCGTGAAGCTTCTTCCATCAAGATGGCTGAAGCAAAGCTCCGCGAAGGGGATTCATTGCACCATCTCGTACTACCGTTTCCGTTAACATGAAATAGAAATATGATATTGTATCAATTGCTAGGTACGCTGCTCAAAGAATCAGTTTTGGTTTGGTTGGGTTTGTTTTCTTTTCCAGCATATCAACCTGAATGGGTTATTTAATGCCGACAACATATTTTATTGTTGGTAATATTGTATTTCTTTCTTTAAACATTCATTTCTGCTAAAATATTTTTTTCAAAGTATATATATCTGTTTTTTATTTCTAAAATATATTGCTGGTAAATCATTTTTTTTCAAAACATATATAGCTGCTAATGTTTTTTACTAAAATATATTGCTGCTATTTTTTTTTTCAAAACATGTATAGCTGGTAATTTCTTTTTTCTAAAATATATTGCTGGTAATATATATATATATATATATATATATATATATATATATATATATATATATATATATATATATATATATTTTAAATGTATTGCTGGTAATATATAGTTTTTCCAAAAATGTATTTCTGGTAAAAAAAAGTTTTTTACAAAAAATTATTTCTGGTATTAAAACCTATTTTTACACTTTCATATTGTTTTGACCTCAGTTTAGGGGTTAACTATTTTCCCATAGCTGGGACCCTAACAGGTGCTTCCAACCAGGGTCAGGGTGGACCTGGGAACACCAGCTATTAGGAGGTGGTTTTATGCTCCTCAAAATCTCCTGGTCTGAGGTCTTGTTGTCGGACGTAGTTTATCTTATTACCCAAAACGCGGGTGTAGTTTATCGTCTTACCCAAGACGCGGGTGTAGTTTATCGTCTTACCCAGGACGCGGGTGTAGTTTATCGTCATACACGTGATTGGAGACATGTCGGTTCACTGCATTATGCTAGAAAGAAATTTTCTTGCCAGAACATATTTTACACGTGTATAAGTCTACCATTCGTCCGTACATCTTGCCATCCATCTGATCTACTGGTCTGTTATCTATTAAGAGATGCTTGATAAAACAGAATTTGAAGTTTTATCTGCCCTGACCTGGCATATCGGCTTCTGTCACTTTACTGTTGTAGTAACGTAGCTTTCCTATACTTCTTCTATATGCATTGTTCTGATGAGCTAACCTTTTTTCTATGTCCATTTTAGAAATTTAACCGAAATACTAGATTGGCAAATAGGTATCAACATTTATTGCTGAAATGGCTAGATGTAACCTGAGGTTCTATGCTAACAGTTCCTTCTTTCGTACTTCTCGTTTCTCTTCAGGTTTCTTATATTTCTGGTCAACGTTGATCTTCCAAAATTTAAATGCAATATCGATCGTTATCTTATGTCTTATGTTCTTTTATTATTCTCTCTCTTTAATAATGCTTTGTTTCTTAGTAGCTTCATTGCCTTGCTTATAGTGAAATATGTTAATTTGTCTTTTGCATGCTATTTCTAAAGCTTCCTCCATTTCAGTCTTCTAGGGACTGACAGTAACAGCGACTAGGTAACCTGTAGGGATTATTCTGCATAGGTTGTTACGATTTTAAATAGTACAATAAAATTATTAAATTACCTAGATTTAAATAAAATATCATATTCTACCAATCGTTAATATTTTACGTCATGGGGTGTTCTTGTAAGTACCCTGAGGGTGTGTGGTATTGTGGTATATGGAGGATTGAATGATAATGGATAAGTTCTTTTGGAGGATGTGCAAATTGAGTCGTGATTCTGATTAGCTAGGTATAAGATAGCAAGTGATGACCACGATAAGCCGATCCCCCCCCCAACTATTTTAGCCCTTGTGTCACAATTGTATTTTATATACAATTGTTGCAGCGTGCCTACGGACGATAACAGTCATGTCCCCATTCATATAAATACAGTAGTAAATACTGTATGTTGGTCTGCAGCTGGAGATTCGTCTCCAGCTGTGCTGGTCAAACTCTCTGTCTCTGGGCAGATAGGATCCACAGAAAAGGCTATGCCGAAAGGCAGAGTCTCGTCCGGGGAATCAGCTACACGACCTCGTTTTATGCGGCGTCTACGGTGAATTTTTGGCTGAGCCTACACCCTAAAATAAAATTCGGCCTTGTGCCGCATCTGACTGCGTTGGCGGTTGGTAGATATCCTGCAGTTGGAGATTCGTCTCCAGCTGGCAGAGTCTTGTCTCGGAAAACAGCTACCCGGCCTCGTTTTATACGCGGTCTACGGGGAATTTTTGACCGAGCCTACGGGCTCGGATGCCCTATATTAAATTCGGTTTTGTGCCACATCTGACTGCGTAGGGCGGTTGGTAGTTATCCTGCAGTTGGAAATTCGTCGTGGAATTCATTTGACTCACTTCTAGCAGTTGACTACTTCATCTACGCGCTGCCGTCGAATCTTATATGTGTTGTTCTTGTCCTAAGTATTATCGTTCATTACCAACCTTCGTTTGATTATTATATTCAGTAACTTTCTCTAGGTTAGAACAATAATAAACCTTAACTTTCAAGTGAGCTGATTATTTTTGTTGTTTTAATCTCTAATATTTCCATAATCAAATGTTTGCGAAAAAAAATTACTGTTTTTGATTCATTTCCTGACTGATGTAATATTCAGTGTTAAAAAAGTTAATATATTAGTCATTTCCTTATAAGGAAACAATCATCATTCATTGAGCGAACATCTAATGATATCCAACTTACACTTTGTTTATTTAGCTGTCATGAAAATGTCTTTATTTAGCTGCCATCTTTTTTCTTCATCTCTGTTGGTAATAGTAATATCAGCAGTTTCCTTATAAGGACACATTCGATGGTCTTTGACTTGGAACCTTCAGACAAAGGGCCGTGAAGCCTCAATGTGTATTCCAAATGTGGATGCTCATTGATGCCTGCAATTCGCGTCATCTGGACGCACTCATCATCGTACAAACCGAGTTCAGGGTTTTGCGCGTTTAACGAAAAATAAAATTAATGTGTGGAGTTTTAAGATATTTACGAGGGCCAAGAAGGTCGAAAACCGTCGTCTGAACCTCCAGTCAGCGTGGCCCGTCATACTCTTGAATCGGTTGTAAATTTCTTTGTCGAGTAGTTTGTACACCTTGATACTTATCGGGTAGTATCACAGCTATAGCTAGCTTGGATCGGCTCTGGCCAGCATGGACCAGCTATAACTAATTTAGAATAACTCTGACTAGCTTGGACAAGCTATGACCTGATAAGGCCAGGTATGACTAGCTTAGACCAGCTTCGACATGCTATGATTAGTAAAGACCAGCTGTTAGGTTAGTGCAAAAATAATGTCGTTTTCTCACATAGTAACATATGTGAGAAAACGACATTATTTTTGCACCAACCTTATATGACTAGCTCTAGACCAGCTTCGAAAAGCTATGATTAGCTAAGACCAGCTATAACTAGCTTCGATCAGCTCGGACCAGCTTGGACAAGTTATGATCAGCTAAGACCAGCAGCCTGAGTGGATGCACCCGTGATTCCCACGTTAAAAAAAATGACCTTGTGTCACAACCTGACACAATGTCGGTGGTTCAAGTAAATCTCTACTCTTGAGTTAGTTGTGGGGGTTGATGAAATCTTTCTGACGAATGAGTTTTTTCAGGTGTTAACATCATTGGTCCTTCCTGTATTGCAAAATTGTTCCTAATAGTTTTAAGCAGTGCGGAGCGTGAGCAGTTTTATTATATCATTATTCTATGTACATGTGATAACCATTTTAATTGTCGAAAATCCTCCAGCAATGAGGTTTGTATTATTTGACATAGTTCATTGTTTTCGATTCTCTCGGGTTTGAAAAAAGATGGTCTTCGTTAAAACCTAAAGATTTCATTTGCTCAAAGCAATTTTCAATCCTTGATCTGAGGAAGTTGTTGTATACATCTAACAATTTCGATCTTTCTGAACGAGTGTGGTGCCATGTATGACTTCTATTTGAATTTCTAAAGAAGTAATTAATCAAGATAGTGGTTTTATTGATGAAAATACAATATGAAAGTTTCTATGATAATCTTTTATTGTCTTACATTTTTCAAAATAAAAGCAAATACACGCTAGTTAGTGAAATGTTTTCTGTTACTTTAAAAAAATACCTAATTGTCTGTTTCTTTTTTTTAAATGCAGGGTTGTTTCAAACATTTTTCCTGTAATTTATATTTCTACACCTCCAGAGATTAGTAAAAATGCCACAAATTTAATAAAATCAAAGATTTATCTAAAAAAATATTTGTTATTAAGTGGAAAGGAATTTTTATTATTAAATTACATTTTTTAATCCTTCTTAGAACCTTCAAAATTTCTTGCTTCAGCGAGTGATCATAAATTATTATAGGAAATTAAAGCGTCTTCTACCAGTGGCGAAAACATTGATTTGGAAATTTTTGTAAACATTGTTTGAATTTAATAAATTTTTTAGGGCTTATACACAAATGAATGACATTATTTTGGAAATGTTTCTTTACTTGAAAATTTCGAGAAAAATATATTACATCTGTTACACCAACTTATTTAATTTTACGAAATTTCTAGTAATTAATTTTGTAGGGGTTAAATTTCGAGAATTTAAATCATATTTTTTTTAAGGAAACGGGAGGTCACTTACCGAAAATCTGCACTGAATCACAAAATAAAAAATACAATAAAATTAAGACATTATTTAATTAGAAATTCATTTAATTTCTTTTTATGAATAGGATAGATTATGTATACTATTTTCTTAAGAAAACATTGATGTCAATGAATAATTAATTTTAAAAATATTTTTTCAAGTTTCTTAATTTAAAAAAAATAATATACAGATTTAAATCTTTTAAAATTCTGCATTAATTTCTACCGGTTAGGTGATATTTTATGAAGTAAAATGTATTTTTACTAATCATAAATGGAAAAGCATACTACAATAAAGTCATCCTCAGTATTTTAAAAACTGAATTTTGTGTGTGTGCACGCGCGCACGTGTGTGTGTGTGTAAACATGCATGTTTTGTAAATACGGACGTCTATCTGTCTGTATTTCAGAGATATTCATTTTATTATCCTCATCTTTGTCGCCATATTTATTACAAAGTTTCAGCCTTCATCACGTGGTTGGAATGTCGAATTGAACCCTTTATTTCGCTCCACTGCTTTAACAGTGTATTGAACTCACACTCTTAGGGTCTTGTCACTGGATCTAACCAACGCCTTTATCCACTGTGCCATGTGTCCTTGTGTATTGAACTCACACTCTTTGGGTCCTGTCACTGCATCTAACTAACGCCTTTATCCACTGGGTCGTGTGTTCTTGAGTACATCTGTGTATGAATTTCTGGGTATTATAAACCTAATGTCTAGGGAACCATTTCAGGCAGTGGAGAACTTTCAGAGGAAAATTAAAAGGAGATATCTGACGTCCATTAAAGATTTAATAATAATAACAATATAAATAGTGTACATAATACTTCATCTCAGAAATATAGACAGATATTGAAAGGCCGAAACGTTGTAATAAATATGGCAACAAGATGAGGACAATAGTCCGAATAATGTAAATAGTGTACATAATACCTCATCTCAGAAAAATAGACAGATACTGAAGGGCCGAAACCTTGTAATAAATATGGCGACAAAGATGAGGACAATAGTCCGAATAATATAAATAGTGTACATATTACCTAATCTTAGAAATATAGATAGATACTGAAGGGCCGAAACGTTGTAATAAATATGGCGACAAAGATGAGGACAATAGTCTGAATAATGTAAATAGTGTACATAATACCTCATCTCAGAAATATAGACAGATACTGAAGGGCCGAAACCTTGTAATAAATATGGCGACAAAGATGAGGACAATAGTCCGAATAATGTAAATAGTGTACATAATACCTCATCTCAGAAATATAGATAGATACTGAAGGGCCGAAACGTTGTATAAATATGGCGAAAAAGATGAGGACAATAGTCCGAATGATGTAAATAGTGTACATAACACCTCATCTCAGAAATATAGATAGATACTGAAGGGCCGAAACGTTGTAATAAATATGACGACAAAGATGAGGACAATAGTCCGAATTATGTGAATAGTGTACTGACGTCTATATACAAGAGTTTCAGAAAATGCGATTAGAAATGCAATCACTGTAGTAAATTTAAAGGCAAAGTACATAAAATTCAATAATGCATAAGATTAGAATATTTTCCTAAATGTTTATGATTACTGAGTAGTTAAAAAATTATATAAAAAGGAGTTCACGTTATATTCGTCAAGAAAATTTTATGTATAATGCTTTCCCGTAGAAAAAAATTATTAGCATGAGGACAACATAAGAACGGGATAACTCAACACTGAGACAATTCAGTACCAAGACAATTCAATACCAAGACAATTGAAAAGCATACCTTTTTTACAACCGAATAAAAGTAATTTATTAAAAAATAAAAACTTAATTAGTTAATAATAGTCTTCAAATACAACATTTGAAAAGACATTATGTAAAATATGAACCAGTCATTTGTTATTAAGTATTTTTAATAGAGTAAATCTTAAAGAAATGTAATTTTAATCCAGTAATATTTAAAAAAAAATATCTTTGAATCCTTCAGTCGGAGAGCCATATTCCCATCCCATTTCTGTTGGTTTTATTCACTTAGACGCAAATAAACTTTGGATACGTATGAATGCACCTATGGGTTAATTAGTAATAATTGTTAATAATAAATCATTAATATCACAACATTCTTACAATCTAAAATATTTTGTCTTTAAATAATCTCTAATTCTCTTATGCAATTCTTTAGAATGACTCGTTGTAGCTTATTAGGCAATTCTTCAATACCTCTTGAGCATTTATTATTACAAGCAAACCTTTATTTATTGTGAAAATCTGGCTTTTTATTTTGAGTGAGAAATCGAAATGGTGCAACTTTGGTGTGTTAGCCTAATGAGAACCGATGCGGCCAACTGTGAAACGAGGACAGTAATTTAATCGAACACAAGTTCGAGGTACCGTAGATGTAGCGACAATGATATAGCTAGCTAGCTAGATAGCTAGATAGAAAGATAGATAGATAGATAGATAGATAGATAGATAGATATGAACATAGATAGATAGATAGATAGATAGATAGATAGATAGATAGATAGATAGATAGATATGAGCATTATAAGATAGATAGATAGATATGAAAATACATGCAGTACGATTGATAGATATGAACAGACAGAAATAGATAGAAATGAAGTGTCTGAAAAAATAGTTATGAAACAGACTGATGTAGATAGATAGATAGATAGATAGATAGATAGATAGATAGATAGATAGATAGATAGATAGATAGATAGATAGATAGATAAAGAAGAGACTGGGATAGATAGATAGATAGATAGATAGATAGATAGATAGATAGATAGATAGATAGATAGATAGATAGATAAAGAAGAGACTGGGATAGATAGATAGATAGATAGATAGATAGATAGATAGATAGATAGATAGATAGATAGATAGATAAAGAAGAGACTGGGATAGATAGATAGATAGATAGATAGATAGATAGATAGATAGATTGTATTTATTTATTTATTTTTTGTTATATATTCTGAGCCTCAATGTGTTATTTAATGCCAACAAGATTTTCCAAAATGCATTGCTGATGATAATGTGTTGTTGTTAATTGTTTTCCCAAAAATATATTGCTGGTATTAAAATCAATATTTCCAATTTCATAATGTTTTGACGAGAGGTTGGGGGCTAAATATTTGCCCATCGCTGGGACCCTAAAATATGCTACCACCCGGGTCAGGATGGACATAGGAACACTAGCAATTAAGAGGTGGTTTCTCGCTCCTCAAAACTTGCTGATCAGAGACCTTTCTGACGGATGTAGTTTATCGTCATACCTACGATGGTCATAGACTGAAAATGGAACAGACTGATATAGATTTGAATAGACTGGATATTGAATTCTCCATATCTCAGTCTCTGATGAAGCTTCAATAATAGTGAAACATTTCAGACTGATATACTTTACCTAATTATTCTTTGTGCTATAATTCCGTCGGATTCCGATCTATACTTGATCTCTATTTTTTCCCACGATAGATACATATGTGACGTTCCCTCCGGTGTCGCTGCGCCAAATGTGACGTCCGCCTAGCAGCGTCCGTCGTGCTATCCTGTCTTGTGATGACCAACTTGGTATTGGTCGCGGCACCAAATGTGACGTTCTAAACTTTTGGTGATTCGGATGGGAATCTGGTTAGATTCGGTATCAGCCTTGTCGTTCCCAGCTCGCTTCCAACGTCTGGTTACCGAAGTAACTGTTTTGACTTCCAGTCCAACCTACCCACGTTGTGAATTGATCTTAGGCAGACGAAATCAATCAGTCGCCGGGCCGTAATGCAAGCTGAGTTCGAATAATGGTGATATCGCACAAGTAGATGTAAAAGAAAATAAAATTATAACTCGAAAAGTTCAAATGTGTTAAAAAAGGATAACAATATTTTTTATATGGTTGCTGGATACAGGACTGCGTCTATTTCCCAAACCCGCTATATGGATTCGTGACACTTTGTTCTTGTTAGGCGAGTCTTAATATCTTAAGTTGTTTGTTCTTTTAAGAAACTGGTTCTTGGTGTGTCTTCAGGCGATATTCGTAAAACTTGTATTGGTGGTGTGAGTCTAAGTCGTTCTTCGAAAATAACTTGTTCTTGATTAGAAGATGAGTTCGGAATTGCGTGAATCTTAGTAAGCTTCTGTGAGGCGGGTGCAACTTCAAGTGCGAACTTCGAACTTAACTCAGCTGCCTCCCAACTGAAACTCGAACTGAACTGAACTGAACTGAACTGAACAACTTCGCTCGCTGCGACTTTCCTTATATGGACACCGACCAAAACCGGGGTGGGCTTGTCGGGGTTTGAAGTTGCTTGATAATTCTCAACCCACAATCCACTTATTTGGTTTTGGTCAGGAAAATTTTATTATTTTCCATTTTTGGAAGTCTTCTCGTCCTCCCACCTTCTTCTGTTCTCGTATTGGTATCTCACCATACCCTCAGAGGGTGTCAACGGGTTTCCCCTCTCTCTCACAGTGGCATCTCACACCTATCCCCTCAATGGGTGCCAACAGGCCTCCACTCCTTCTTCACATGATTACCTCCGCCTGGCTCTCGTTATCATTCAGCCAATGGGCGCTCAGCAGCGAGGGTGTGGCCAGACTAGCCTCGATTTAAAAATCTTGCTCCAAGAAAAAAAAAAAATGTATCTTTTTTTTTTCACTTTTCCTTTTCCTTCTTCTCTTCGAAGAGACCTCACACCCTAGACTCCTTATCTTTTACCGTATTACCTGGAATTCGTCAATTAGTTTTTCGCCAGCATCAAGTGGGTGGCCATTTAGACATATTTGCATTCTTGGTGGCAATTTCTGATCCGATAAAATAATTTCGCCACCACAGCCAGTTTTCGACACAAAACAGATGTCTCTTTCCAAACGATATCTGCCCATAGACAAAGGCTTAACCTTTCCTTCGTGGTGGTCAGCGGACCCTTTTGTATTTGTAATTTTGCGACACAGTTAATTTTTATCTATTTAAAATTCTGTCTCTGAGGTTATTTGGCCAACCTGGAATTCGTCAGTTAGCTTTTCGACATCACCAAGCGGGTGGCCCATTAGACGTTTTCGCATTCTGGCGCTATCTATTCCCGATAAAATAAGTTCGCCACCATGGCCAGGTTTCGACACAAGACCGATGTCTTTTCTCTCAATGATTTGTACATATAGACAAAGGCTTAACCTTTCCTTCATGGTGGTCAGCGGACACTTTTGTTTTTGTAATTTTGCGACACAGTTATTTTTTATCTATTTAGAATTCTGTCTCTGAGGTTATTTGGTCAACCTGGAATTTCCACCCTCCCCGTAACCTAAATCAGATTAAATCCAGTAACTTCCATTCTCGACAATGGAAATAAAAAAAAATCTTACCACTTTTCCTTGTCAGAAAAATGACACCGCTTAGTGACCTTTTCGTAATAGCTTCTTATCACCTAAATTTAATTCTCCCCTTTCCTATTTTTTCTTTTCTTCTTTCTCCCTTTTAGCAAGCCAAATAGTGGCAGAGATAGATAGATAGATAGATAGATATTGATGAGATTGTCATAGATAGATAGATAGATAGATAATGATGAGATTGTCATAGATAGATAGATAGATAGATAGATAGATAGATAGATAGATAGATAGATAGATAAATGGATAATGATGAGATTGAGATAGATAGATAGATAGATAGATAGATAGATAGATAGATAGATAGATAATTGCCCAAACCGAGATTATGTTGTGATCTATTTCGTTTGGAAAAGAAGAGTTTTCTGAAGAAAAACTGGATGAATGATGGCGTCGATGCTATATATCAAATGAAGAGAATACAAGGGTCACAATTTTAGATTGAAAATTTAAAGATAGAGAGAGACTTCATTTTAAATATATTTTTAATTTCCAATGTCATTACATTTCCAGTTCTCACTTTCTTATTCATTTTTATTGTAAACGTTTTTAACTACTTAAGGTTTCCTTAATATTAATTTTGTGGGGTAGGAAGATGTGTTGAATGATCCTAAAGGTAAATTCACTCGAGTGGATTCCGAAATTAGTTCACTTTAATATATTTCCACTTCAATAAATTTATTTCGGTGTCATTTGGTAGAGAGATATGAATAAATCGAGATAGATAGATAGATAGACGCGAAAAAGCTGCGGCAGCTAGATAGAGAGATAGACACATAGAATAGATAGATATATACAACGCAACACACACACACAAACATATATATATATATATATATATATTGTTTTTGTATGAATTATTCATGAATTTATAAATTATTTTACACCTTTTAAATGAAATATATATATATATATATATATATATATATATATATATATATATATATATAGAGAGAGAGAGAGAGAGAGAGAGATAGATAGATAGATAGATAGATAGATAGATAGATAGATAGATAGATATGTGTGTGTGTATATGTGTGTGCGTGTGTAAAGAGAGATTGAAAGGTAGGGATAAAAAGCTACATAGTATTATATATATATATATATATATATATATATATATATATATATATATATATATATATATATATATATAGCAAGAGATTGATAGAATGATAAATTGTAAACGGCATAGTGGTAAATAGGAACACACATCTATAGATAGATAGATAGATAGATAGATAGATAGATAGATAGATAGATACACGCAAATATATATATATATATGCATAATGAGAGAGAGGTGCACACAGCTACATATTAAATAGAAGGAACGAGCAGACAGTGAGATATATGCAGATATAGATGGACAGTTATATGCCATTAAACTGCGATAGATAGATATATAGATAAATACGAAACATTATAGTCATTTACACTCACACACACGCACATAGATATATATAAATCTATTATATATATGTATATATAGATATATAGAGAGAAAGCGATAAAGAAAACAATATAATGTTATACATATTTAAATAATTATATATATATATATATATATATATATATATATATATATATATATATATATATGTATTTGAATTTTTATGAATTGACTGAGAATATTAATAATTTAATCATTTTCTTTTCCAAATTCTCATTTATAAACATCGCTCCGGGCAATATAATAAATTTTCATGCGAAGAAGATATCGATCTAAACGAATGTTAGAATGTTGTCAATCAACCACTGATATTAATCAACGTCCATCCTAAAAACACACGAAATGTTTCTCTTTCTCGTCCATTCATCCATAAAGTCTTTTCTTTTTTTTTTGCTAATAAGCGTTTTACTTTGATGACAAATTCTCGCCGTTTCTATTATCTACGTTTTTCTTGTGTGTGAGAAAACACTTATTTTTTTGTGGATTATTAAGGAATTTGTTATTTTCTCGAGGTAAACAAGAATTATGTCACGAAGGGATCGATATTTTCCAATATTTATCCATGAACAGAAATTATCCAATGTGTAAATTTACACATGGGGTGACTTGTCAATATCTACTTGTTTTAACGTTTTGAGCCCTGACCGCCGCTTTACCAGTGGTAGAGAAAAATGACGTAATGCGTAACCACCGGTTGAACAGTGGTAGAAAAAAATGAATTAATTCTCAAACACCGGTTAAACAGTAGGTAAACACTTGTAACTATTTTTATATCTGCCAGGAAACATTACATACCAATTATTTGCGAATTTTGACTCAGGAGCTCAAACAGAATCGTTAAATCTGCTTAGGAACGCAGGGCTCTCAGGATTAATTGATCAAATATTCTTTTTCTTTTTATGTACCATGTCCTTTCAGGACGTAGGCGATCATGGCTCTCCACTTACCTCTATCCCTCGCAGGTCTTAACAATCACCTTCCCTCTGCTTCCTCCCCTAGACCACGTTCTGTCAACCCCCTGGTCAAACTCGTCAGGAATATCGCATGCTGCTTTCCCTTGTCTCTCTTTCCTTTTATTTGACCCGTGAGTATCAGATTCTCCAGGCCTTTCTTCCTCATTTTGTGTCTCAAAAACTTTAGCTCTCTTTTCCGGATGTTAATTATAAGCCATCTCCTTGTTTCTAACCTATATAAGATCTCATAGTTGCTCACAGGAACAGTCCATGATATCCTTAGCGTCCTTCTGTAGACCCACATCTCCGTGCCTTCGAGTCTCTTCCTCATCCTTGAGGAAATCATCCAAAATTCGCTGGCGTAACGAAGAACAGATGTCACGTAACAGCTCAATATTCTTTTGTTTGTTAGCAAAGAAATCCTCCTGTCTCGCAATACTCTGCCCAGCATTTCGAATGTGTACTTGGACATCCAAATACGTCTATGGATCTCAGTGTCGCACTTACTGTCTTCTATCAAGACGATTCCCAGATATTTAAAATTCTGTGTCGGCTTGAGTCTAGCGTCCCCGACCTGGCAAATCGCATTTCGGACTCATCCTCTAATTGATGAGGATTTTGTCTTCTTGTAGTTTATGCTTAGTCTCCTCTTCGCACTCTCCGTCGTTACCTTCTGTAGATTTTCTAATTTCTCTTCCATGTCTGCTATCAGTACTGGGTCGTCTGCTATCTTATGTTGTTAAGGTTGTGGCCGCTAATTCTAAATCCCTGTAGGGTTTCCAATTCTCTCAGAATTGCCTTGCTGTCTAGGTTGAACTGGTCAGGTGAGAGAGAAGTCGCATCCTTGCCTTACGCCCCTTTCCGTTTTCGTATATTCACCGAACTCGTCCCCTATGCGTATGCACGCTGTTTGCTGCCATTATTGGTTCTTGATTATACTGATATCTCTCCCGAATATTTCAAGGTTGCTGAGCTGTTCCGTCAGATCCTTGTGGCGTACTTTATCGAAAGTTTTTACGTAGTCTATGAGACATAGGTAAACGTCGTTCTGCATCTGTATCGCTCTTTTTGATAACGTTTTGAGCATGAATATCACATTCCTTTTTTCGGTGTCTTTAAAGAACTCGTACTGTTGTTGTTCTATCTCTGGCCTTACTTTTTCTGTCGGCCATAAACACTGTATCATCTTCATATTTTATTTTTTTTATATCACATCAAGAATGTGAAATTGAAACTTCCTTCTTGTAATGGAATATAAAAAAAATGAGCGTAATTCGAATTTGCGTATCAGTCTTGCTGAATTTTAGCTGCAACGCCCAGAAGCAGTGGAACTAAGGAGTTTCGCTTTTTTTTTTTTGGCTTTCTAACTTACCTTTAACCATTCTACTTTCTGTGTGTGTGTGTTTTTATTCGCGTGTGTGTGCTTTCCTCAACAGTATTTTTCTTGTTGAAATACGTGAAGGAAACAAAAATAGTTTGATTCAGTGTACGCGCATTGGCAGGTCCTAGATACAAACGTATTGGAGGCGAAATAAAAGAATATAGCACGTATAGACATTTGTCATGAAAATAACGATAGATCTATACAGAGGGCATCAAATTCTCGTCTATGGTAAAGTTTTCGTAGGGTGGAAAATAATTAATCACCCACAAGGACACGAAAAAAAAAGCTTTCAAATTCTGTAACGACTTGAGAATAAGTATTGTGCAAATCCAGCCGAGATATGACAGTAACACTTTATTTTTGGTAGAACCTGTCTCTTAAAGTGTATGCCAAGAGGAGTCAGATAATTCCAACAAGAAAACGCCTATTTTCCCAGCATCTTTAGTGATAGGACATATATAATACTTCCATTTAAGGCCTGGTGTGAGATTCAAGTCCCAATAGATGTTCAAGACAAGGGGCCACGCTGAGAATACAAGGTAAAGATGGCTGGGGACAGAGCCGTTGCAAATGTCCCATGATATCCTATCCCCCTGAATCTATCATTCGAGCCCCCCCACACACACACACACTCTACTGTATCTCAATTTTCAGAAGGTAGTATTCATATGAATAATCTACAATAATCTATCATACGCAATCTGCAGGGTGCGATGTCGCCATTTTATATGTTTAATTTCGCACATGCGCACTGTTTGTTTTTGGTTTTAATATTTGATTTTGTCGACTGCACAGTTTACTAGGGTCAGTTGGACAACGTCTCTAAAAAAAAAGAGAGCCCCATGACGCAAATCACTCAGCCAGAATTTGGAAACTCCATGCTGTCCTGCTTCGTAATCTCACCGGAAGCTCCAACGTGAACAATTCAGAGTGTCTTGGTGTCAATCTTAGGACAGTGCAGAGGATTCGGAATGAGATGTATGAGTCTAATGGTGATTACGGAGACGTTTGGAGGGATCACTAGTGATAACGACGTTTTGCCTCTATCCATCATCCTCGTTACGCATGAACTAAACAATAATAGCTATGGTTACAAATTATTTAATTACTACATGGACCATCTCAAACTCTTTGCCAAAAACATCAATGAGTTGAAATGTCTCCTCAAGGATCTCCACAATACTCTACAATGTTTTAGTGACGACATACCTATTGATTTTCAATTCGATAAAGGTGCAAGGTTAATATTCAAGAAAGGGATGATCATAGAATCACACTGAATAGATTTAAATTTTTTTCACAAAGAATTGGGAACTGGAATAAGAAGAAGCCTATTGGTAACTAGAAGACAGCATATCCAAATGAAGAAGAAGCTAAGAAAGGAGTACTACAGACGTGTGCCTCTGATACTGAATAGCGAGTTGAATTCAAAAAATAGAATATCAGCCATAAACACCTTGTCTGTCCCTATGGTGCAATACAGTTTCAACATTCTTAACTGGACTATAGCTGACATTAAGCGAATGGATGCAAAAACGAAAAAGCTTCTCACCTGCCACCGCATGCATCATGCGAATGCTGATGTTGATCGTCTGTATGTGCCCAGATCCGCAGGGGGAAGAGGATTAGTTCAACTAGAACTGTCTTATAATACTACAACAATTGCCATTATAGATACCTATAAACTACAGAAGACTGTATAATGATCTGTGTCAAAGAACATGAAGCGACTTTATTCGGTAAGAAAAGAAGACAATAAGTTCGAAATAGAGTTTCAAATGGGTGAAGAAATACAAGTAAAGCATAATAGACCGACCGAAGCTGCTTAATACAAAAAAAAATGCTAAAGGCAAATGCAACCGACCAGATACAGAAACGATGGCAAGATAAACCACTTCACGGTGAATACTCTGCCCGTACCAAACAAGCTGATGTGGAGAAACCCCGTACCCATCAGTGGCTACGTAATGCAGGGTTAAAGGCTGAAACCAAAGGTTTTATTCTTGCTGCACAGGAACAATGCTTGCTAACTAGAAATTACAAAGCACACACACTGAAAAATTGTGTCAGTTCAAATTCTAACAGATTCTATGATAAGTATCTCGAAACAATTGAACATCTTGTATCAGATTGCGCGGTATTGGCACGCACTGAATATAAAACACGGCATGACAGTGGCCCAATAACTGCAGTGGAAAATTTGCAATATTTATGGATATGAAACTGCAAGAAATTGGTATGAATACCACCCAGATCGATTTACTGTAATAGGACCTGTAACAATGGAACATTACAACACACAGAGAGAGAATAATCAAATCTAATACCCTTGACATCGTGATTAGAGAGAGGAAAGACAGAATATGCCTCCTTATTGATATGGCAGTCCCTTCAAAAACTGTCAAAATACAAGGACCTTGAAATCGAAACATCACAAATGAGGCACATAAGGACATTAACAATTCTAGTTGTAGTTGAGCCCTCGGATTAATTGGAAACGATCCCAATAGACTCATTGAAGGGATTCCTGGTAGCTTATGCCTTAAAATTGTTTTACAAATATTCACAAATACAGCCCATACCTTACGAAGGAGTTTATCTATGTAAAATATGTGCGATATTTTTTTTCAGATCTATTCAGTGGAAAATATCATGGTACCCTTTCTGACCTAAGGTCTCTGGTCGTGACCCGGAAAATGCGTATACACCAGACACGAAAGGAAATAATAATAATAATAATAATAATAATAATAATAATAATAATAATAATAATAATAATTCCAGGAGATTAATTAAATGGATTCCTGGGATTTCATGCGTCAAAGAGATAAAAAAATTGTTCTGACAAGTACACTTCACACTCTACGAAGGGCTTGATCTATGTTTGTTTGTTTTTTTGTTTTTTGTTTGTTTTTCTTTTGTTTTTTTTGTTTTTTTTTTTTGTTTTTTTTTTGTCAGTGGAAAGTGTCATGATTCCATTTTTAACCTTAGGTCCCTGGGCGGGACCCGGAAAGAAATGTGTAAACGCCAGAAATCTAAGAAAATAATAATAATAATAATAATAATAATAATAATAATAATAATAATAATAATAATAATATTATTTTATGTACAATTTTTACATATATAGATACAAGGAATAAGGGTGAGTTGTCATTGTACAAATATCAGAATTATTCTTTAAAATTTATTTAACAATTTGAGAAACTACTCCTCATGAGCATTTTTGTTTTAGCTTCCGTAAGGGAATGAATTTACAAAGAAAACTGCACCCTGCATTTTAAATTTTATAACATTTAATAACAGGAGTAATAGTCACAATCTGAATTTCTTAAGCTGTAAGAATTTGAAAAGAAAAGTGAAAAGAAATTGATATTTCTAGTTGAAGAGCCTATATCATGCTTAAATGCGATTTGCTTTGGAGTAAATGTTTGTAAAAATTGAAATTATTTTTGCTGCTCACTAATAATTCTAAACGAAACATTTACATTTTGATGACTAAGAATTTTTATATACAAGAGAAATGGATTTGATTACGGAAAGACATTAAAATAACGGAAACAAATAAACAAAAAAAACAAAGAAAAATCTCAACAGAGAGACGAAAAGAGAATTTAAAATGAAAACGAAAGAGAAAAGATGATGAAAGGACTAACAGCAATGGAAAGAAGGAAAACAAAACTGAAGGAGAAAAATGAAAAAAATGATAAAATAAAAATGGAGAGAGTTGCAGATATCAGAAGGAAAAATGGAGGGAAAATTTGAAGAGGACTTTCAAAGAGAGAAACGAAATTATTTTTTAAGTAAACGAGAAAGAGAAAAAAAATAAGGAGAATGAATTAAAAAAATGATTAAACTTGGGAAGAATAAAATATGGAGAAATAAATAAAGACTTGAAAAAAAGAAGGGGAAATATTTAAGGAATGAAGAAAATACTACAAATCAGCTTACATTGAAGAAAGAAAGAAAGAAAGAAAGAAAGCAAGAAAGAAAGAAAGAAAGAAAGAAAGGAAGAAAGAAAGAAAGAAAAAAAGAAAGAAAGAAAGAAAAAAAGAAAGAAAGAAAAAAAGAAAGAAAGAAAGTAAGAAAGTAAGAAAGAAAGTAAGAAAGAAAGAAAGAAAGAAAGCAAGAAAAAAAGCAAGAAAAAAAGAAAGAAAGAAAGAAAGAAAAAGAAAGAAAGAAAGAAAGAAAGAAAGAAAAAAAAGAAAGAAAAAAAGAAAGAAAGAAAAAAAGAAAGAAAGAAAGTAAGAAAGTAAGAAAGCAAGAAAGAAAGAAAGAAAGAAAGAAAAAAAGAAAGAAAGAAAGAAAGAAAGAAAAAAAGAAAGAAAGAAAGAAAGAAAAAAGAAAGTAAGAAAGAAAGAAAGAAAGAAAGAAAGCAAGAAAAAAAGAAAGAAAGAAAGAAAAAAAAAGAAAGAAAGAAAGAAAGAAAGAAAAAAAGAAAGAAAGAAAAAAAGAAAGAAAGAAAGTAAGAAAGTAAGAAAGAAAGTAAGAAAGAAAGAATGAATGAATCGTTAGTAAGACAAAAGACAAAAATGGAGACAAAATTAATTTAAAGAGATAAAATAAAGGAAAACTATCTAATGACAAAATGACAAAAATTAGAATTAGCGAAATAAAAACAAGCGAAGAGGGAAAAAAAACTCAAAGAAAGAAGCAATAGAGAGAAATGGCAAAAAACATCTTTCAGTGATAAAAAAAGAAAGAGGGGGCCGTTGTAAAGAAAGAACCCAAAAAAAACAGGCATCAATGAATGATGTATAAAGATAAAAAAAAGGAAAAATTAACTAACGACAAAATGAAAAATGTAACATTAACGAACGAAAAAGACGTGAAAAATTAATAAAAAAATATAAATAAAAAAAGGAAAAAGACGCTTATTTCCAGAGACTCCATTAAAGGCATTGTTAATCGATATGTCTGTGTGGCGACCATTTTGATCACATTATTGCATCAATTAATGGATCGACTTGGAATCAGGGCAACCGCTACGGTAGAGACTCATTAACATTTAGATAATCAATATCTATTTTATGATAAAACTGCATTTAAATTGAAAGCGCAGGCTCATTAATTTCATACAAATATTCAACCACAGAAGACAAGTGTTATTTTTTCGGGCTAATTCATGTATTAACAATAACAGTAATTCTAAAAATATCCTTAGAAACTTTACTATTTGAGAAGACTAATCCATATAAACTAATGAAGATGCCTGGCAAAGTCTGGACATTATGTAGAAAATCAAACTAATCCATAAGAGTATACATACATACATATATATATATATATATATATATATATATATATATATATATATATATATATATATATATATATATATATATATATATATATATAAATGAAAAGAAAGAACAGTAAGATATATAATCCGGTGTTCTTATAGATATTTTTATTTTTACAAAATAGTGCTCAATGTAAATTTACAGAGCATTAATATTATAAATTAATTGATTTAGAATATGGTTTTATTCGCTACACATTTCTAACCACGTTTCAAAAATGGAAGCTAAACGCCCCGAATTTAATTTTGCAATTAAATTAAAGACATTAGATCCATTTCATCCTCAAGCGAATTTTGGAGTAACTTTTAAAAATACTGGGTTTTAAAGACAGCTAAAATCATCATTCACGTTTCCAAGGTTACAGATAAATCTACTTCCACTAGATAGGGGTCTCTGCGTGTTCATTATTTCTGTATTTTGCTGTATCAGTTATTAGTTACGTTTTGGTAGTGGGTAGGGATGTATTTTTCAATGAAATCTAAAACTCCTATCAGAGTCAGCTTTTTTCCTGTTTGGGTAACAACAACAACAACAACAATAATATTTATTATTATTATTATTAGTAGTAGTAGTAGTAGTAGCTGGAGCAGCAGTAGTAGTAGTAGTATTAGTAGTAGCAGCAGTTGTAGTAGTAGTAGTTCTACTATGCTAAATATCTACCGTGTTTATAATTAATCCATAGCTGGATGAGAAGAGGTGGATTTTAAAACCTTTCCTCGGGGTTTAGTGCGTGTAAGTAATCCAATCCAGGAATAGATTGGTTTCATGGCAGTGAATGCCTTATGACCGTTTGGTCAATCAGGAGAAAATTCGTAAAAATCTCTGTTCACAAGGAAGCAGGTTATCTTCGTGGAGGAACAGATACGAAGATTCTTTTCATCCCTTTTCAAAGTAAATTAAGGTCTTCATTTGACTCATGATCCCAGCCACATTGCCTTTGTCCTTCATTTTAAGTATCGTTCTACTAGTCACTATCCATTTTGGAAAAGAGTCTCCACATCCATAATCATACAGTTATCTTGCTACTGTGCTGTGTAAACCAGGACATCTCTTCGGCTTAATATCCTGTATCCTATCAGGGTCAGCTGCTTTCCAGTTTGGATAATAATAATAATAATATTAATAATAATAATAATAATAATAATAATAATAATTATTATTATTATTAGTAGTAGTAGTAGTAGTAGTAGTAGTAGTAGTAGTAGTGGTGGTAGTAGTAATCAAAGGGAGTGTAGGACTCAAGAAAAGGAAAAGAAATAACACAGTGTTTGAAATGTTAAACAATATTTCAAGGGAAAATCTGTCTCCTTTAAGTTAGTATTTTTTTTTTTTAAATTCAAGTATAAAATGTACAAATCTACAAAAAATTATAGAACCATTGCCTGTCTATGATTGAATACTGATTAAAAACAGTAATTGTGGTAAAAGCCCGGAAAAAGGCTTGTACCTAACTACTCAGATTCTTGACCCATTCATTCATTACATTTTACTCATTCACCATGAGAAAGGAAGAAATAATAGAAAGGAAGAAAAAAGAAAGGAAGAAATAATAGAAAGGAAGAAAAAAGAAAGGAAGAAATAATAGAAAGGAAGCAAAAAGAAAGGAAGAAATAATTGAAAGGGAGAAAAAAGAAAGAAAGAAATAATAGAAAGGAAGAAAAAAGAAAGGAAGAAATAATAGAAAGGAAGAAAAAGAAAGGAAGAAATAATAGAAAGGAAGAAAAAAGAAAGAAAGAAATAATAGAAAGGGAGAAAAAAGAAAGGAAGAAATAATAGAAAGGGAGAAAAAAGAAAGGAAGAAATAATAGAAAGGAAGAAAAAAGAAAGGAAGAAATAATAGAAAGGAAGAAAAAAGAAAGGAAGAAATAATAGAAAGGGAGAAAAAAGAAAGAAAGAAATAATAGAAAGGGAGAAAAAAGAAAGGAAGAAATAATTGAAAGGGAGAAAAAAGAAAGAAAGAAATAATTGAAAGGAAGAAAAAAGAAAGGAAGTAATAATTGAAAGGGAGAAAAAAGAAAGAAAGAAATAATAGAAAGGGAGAAAAAAGAAAGAAAGAAATAATTGAAAGGAAGAAAAAAGAAAGGAAGAAATAATTGAAAGGGAGAAAAAAGAAAGAAAGAAATAATAGAAAGGGAGAAAAAAGAAAGGAAGAAATAATTGAAAGGGAGAAAAAAGAAAGAAAGAAATAATTGAAAGGAAGAAAAAAGAAAGGAAGAAATAATTGAAAGGGAGAAAAAAGAAAGAAAGAAATAATAGAAAGGGAGAAAAAAGAAAGAAAGAAATAATAGAAAGGAAGAAAAAAGAAAGGAAGAAATAATAGAAAGGAAGAAAAAAGAAAGAAAGAAATAATTGAAAGGAAGAAAAAAGAAAGGAAGTAATAATTGAAAGGAAGAAAAAAGAAAGGAAGAAATAATAGAAAGGGAGAAAAAAGAAAGAAAGAAATAATAGAAAGGAAGAAAAAAGAAAGGAATAAATAATAGAAAGGGAGAAAAAAGACAGGAAGAAATAATTGAAAGGAAGAAAAAAGAAAGGAAGAAATAATAGAAAGGGAGAAAAAAGAAAGGAAGAAATAATTGAAAGGAAGAAAAAAGAAAGGAAGAAATAATAGAAAGGGAGAAAAAAGAAAGGAAGAAATAATTGAAAGGAAGAAAAAAGAAAGGAAGTAATAATTGAAAGGAAGAAAAAAGAAAGAAAGAAATAATTGAAAGGAAGAAAAAAGAAAGGAAGTAATAATTGAAAGGAAGAAAAAAGAAAGAAAGAAATAATTGAAAGGAAGAAAAAAGAAAGGAAGTAATAATTGAAAGGGAGAAAAAAGAAAGGAAGAAATAATTGAAAGGAAGAAAAAAGAAAGGAAGAAATAATTGAAAGGAAGAAAAAAGAAAGGAAGAAATAATAGAAAGGGAGAAAAAAGAAAGGAAGAAATAATTGAAAGGAAGAAAAAAGAAAGAAAGAAATAATTGAAAGGAAGAAAAAAGAAAGGAAGTAATAATTGAAAGGAAGAAAAAAGAAAGGAAGAAATAATAGAAAGGGAGAAAAAAGAAAGGAAGAAATAATTGAAAGGGAGAAAAAAGAAAGGAAGAAATAATTGAAAGGAAGAAAAAAGAAAGGAAGAAATAATTGAAAGGAAGAAAAAAGAAAGGAAGTAATAATTGAAAGGAAGAAAAAAGAAAGGAAGAAATAATAGAAAGGGAGAAAAAAGAAAGGAAGAAATAATTGAAAGGAAGAAAAAAGAAAAAAAGAAATAATTGAAAGGAAGAAAAAAGAAAGGAAGTAATAATTGAAAGGAAGAAAAAAGAAAGGAAGAAATAATTGAAAGGAAGAAAAATGAAAGAAAGAAATAATTGAAAGGAAGAAAAAAGAAAGGAAGTAATAATTGAAAGGAAGAAAAAAGAAAGGAAGAAATAATAGAAAGGGAGAAAAAAGAAAGGAAAAAATAATTGAAAGGGAGAAAAAAGAAAGGAAGAAATAATTGAAAGGAAGAAAAAAGAAAGGAAGAAATAATTGAAAGGAAGAAAAAAGAAAGGAAGAAATAATTGAAAGGAAGAAAAAAGAAAGGAAGTAATAATTGAAAGGAAGAAAAAAGAAAGGAAGAAATAATAGAAAGGGAGAAAAAAGAAAGGAAGAAATAATTGAAAGGGAGAAAAAAGAAAGGAAGAAATAATTGAAAGGAAGAAAAAAGAAAGGAAGAAATAATTGAAAGGAAGAAAAAAGAAAGGAAGAAATAATAGAAAGGGAGAAAAAAGAAAGGAAGAAATAATTGAAAGGAAGAAAAAAGAAAGAAGAAATAATTGAAAGGAAGAAAAAAGAAAGGAAGAAATAATAGAAAGGAAGAAAAAAGAAAGGAAGAAATAATTGAAAGGAAGAAAAAAGAAAGGAAGAAATAATAGAAAGGAAGAAAAAAGAAAGGAAGAAATAATTGAAAGGAAGAAAAAAGAAAGAAAGAAATAATTGAAAGGGAGAAAAAAGAAAGGAAGAAATAATTGAAAGGGAGAAAAAAGAAAGGAAGAAATAATTGAAAGGAAGAAAAAAGAAAGGAAGAAATAATAGAAAGGAAGAAAAAAGAAAGGAAGAAATAATAGAAAGGGAGAAAAAAGAAAGGAAGAAATAATTGAAAGGAAGAAAAAAGAAAGAAAGAAATAATTGAAAGGAAGAAAAAAGAAAGGAAGAAATAATTGAAAGGAAGAAAAAAGAAAGGAAGAAATAATTGAAAGGAAGAAAAAAGAAAGAAAGAAATAATAGAAAGGGAGAAAAAAGAAAGGAAGAAATAATTGAAAGGAAGAAGAAAGAAAGAAAGAAATAATTGAAAGGAAGAAAAAAGAAAGGAAGAAATAATTGAAAGGAAGAAGAAAGAAAGGAAGAAATAATTGAAAGGAAGAAAAAAGAAAGAAAGAAATAATAGAAAGGGAGAAAAAAGAAAGGAAGAAATAATTGAAAGGAAGAAAAAAGAAAGAAAGAAATAATAGAAAGGGAGAAAAAAGAAAGGAAGAAATAATTGAAAGGAAGAAAAAAGAAAGAAAGAAATAATAGAAAGGGAGAAAAAAGAAAGGAAGAAATAATTGAAAGGAAGAAAAAAGAAAGGAAGAAATAATAGAAAGGGAGAAAAAAGAAAGGAAGAAATAATTGAAAGGAAGAAAAAAGAAAGAAAGAAATAATAGAAAGGGAGAAAAAAGAAAGGAAGAAATAATTGAAAGGTAGAAAAAAGAAAGGAAGGAATAATAGAAAGGGAGAAAAAAGAAAGGAAGAAATAATTGAAAGGAAGAAAAAAGAAAGAAAGAAATAATAGAAAGGGAGAAAAAAGAAAGGAAGAAATAATTGAAAGGTAGAAAAAAGAAAGGAAGGAATAATAGAAAGGGAGAAAAAAGAAAGGAAGAAATAATTGAAAGGAAGAAAAAAGAAAGAAAGGAATAATAAAGAATAAAGAATAAATAAGGGCAGATCAAATGTAAGAAAGAGAGGCAGTATGAAATAAAGTAAATGTAAAAGAAAAAAAAAGAAAAGAAAGGAAGAATAACAAAAAGGAAGAATAAAAGAAAGGAAGAAATCATTGAAAGGAAGAAAAAAGAAAGAAAGAAATAATTGAAAGGAAGAAAAAATAAAGTAAGGGATAATAAAAAAGAAAGAATAAAATAAGGGCAGACTAAAAGTAAGAAATAAAGGCAGTATAAAATAGAGGAAGAATAAAAGAAAAAAAGAAATAAAAGAAAGGAAGAAATAATTCAAAGGAAGAAAAAATAAAGGAAGAAATAACTTAAAGAAAGAAAAAAGAAAGGAAGATAAAAGTAAGGAAGAAATAATTGAAATGAAGAAAAAGAAAGGAAGAAATAATAGAAAGGAAGAAAAAAGAATGAAATGAAAAATAAAAAAGAAAGAATAAAATAATGGCAGATTAAAGTTAAGAAAGAAAGGCAGTATAAAATAGAGGAAGAATAAAAGAAAAAAAGAAATAAAAGAATGGAAGAATAAAAAAAAGGAAGAATAAAAGAAAGGAAGTAATAATTCAAAGGAAGAAAAAAAGGACGAAATAATTGAAAGAAAGAAAAATGAAAGGAGGAAATAATTGAAAGGAAGAAAAAGAAAGGAAGAAATATTTCAAAGGAAGAAAAAGAAAGAAAGAAATAATTGAAAGGAAGAAAAAAGGAAAGAAAAAATAATTGAAAGGAAGAAAAAAGGAAAGAAAAAATAATTGAAAGGAAGAAAAAAGAAAGAAAGAAATAATTGAAAGGAAGAAAAAAGAAAGGAAGAAATAATTGAAAGGAAGAAAAAACAAAGTAAGGAATAATAATAAAAAAAGAATAAAATAAGGGCAGATTAAAAATAAGAAATAAAGGCAGTATAAAATAAATGAAGAATAAAAGAAAAATAAAAGAAATAAAAGAAAGGAAGAATAAAAAAAGGAAAGAAAAAATAATTGAAAGGAAGAAAAAAGAAAGAAAGAATCAATTGAAAGGAAGAAAAAAGAAAGAAAGAAATAATTGAAAGGAAGAAAAAAGGAAAGAAAAAATAATTGAAAGGAAGAAAAAAGACAGAAAGAAATAAGTGAAAGGAAGAAAAAAGAAAGAAAGAAATAATTGAAAGGAAGAAAAAAAAAGAAAGAAACAATTGAAAGGAAGACAAAAGAAAGAAAGAATTAATTGAAAGGAAAAAAACAAAGTAAGGAATAATAAAAAAATAAAGGATAAAATAAGGGCTGATTAAAAGTAAGAAAGAAAGGCAGTATAAAATAAAGGAAGAATAAAAGAAAAAAAAAGAAAGGAAGAATAAAAGAAAAGAGGAAACAAACGAAAAATAAAAGAAGAAGAAAAAAGAAGAAAATAAGGAAAGAATAGAAAACAAACATAAGAAATTAAATAAACTAGCCGAATGACTTGTTAAAGAAAAATAAACAAAACAAAAATAATTGGTAATTTCAAGATGCGATTTAAGAAAGAAAAAAGAAAGAACAAAAGACTAACGGTAGCTGCGCAAACCAGAGACTAACAAAAAGAGGAAGAAATTCCAAACTCCGAAAATTTGTCAGAAAGATAGAATCGGGGATTTTTTTTTAAAGAGATTGATAAAAAAAAAAAAAAGCAAATATAAAAAACAAAAATTAGAACAGACTTTTGACTCCATCGCCATTAAATGTCATCGCGTTGGTTGTAAACGCTTTCTCTTTGAAGAAATTTATAAAGAATTTCCGCGTTTTCCAATACTAAAGTTATAGTCATTTCACTCCTTGTTCGTGTCCTTTTATTTCTTAATGTCTTCTTTTCAAGGCGTGTGTCTTACTGTCTGGACGCATATGCGTAAAACTAAATGAATGTTTAGGTGTGTATATATAGGACATTCCTGTGGGAGCAAAATTGTTCACACGTGAGTGCATAAAAATCTCGCGCAGTTACGCTATAACAAATTATATGTTGCAAATATTTGTTTAAAACTGATATTATCAAAACGATATTAGTAAAAACAAAAAAAAAAATACAGTCCCAGCTGAAGATCGAAGTGATCACACTGGTAGATTGACACAGATATTTTAGGCAAAACTTCCTAAGGTTAGTAATTGTAAAATGCAAGCGATATTTTCAAAATGTTTGCTTAGTGCTTTCTTGTTATGAGACAGGTTACAACATTTACCATGCTTATGCTGTTGAATAGTGTGCGCAGCACAATCAGGCCAGAGATAGGACAAGAACAGTGCGGGTTCGTTAAAGACACCGGAACAAGGAACGCGATATTCATGCATAGAATGTTATCAGAAAGATATATACAGATGCAGAAGGACGTGTAGCTATGCTTCATAGAATACACAAAGACATTCGACAAAGTACGTCTCAAGGATCTGATGGAACTGCTCAGCAACCTTGATATTAGGTTGGTGCAAAAATAATGACGTCTTTGACGTATTTTTTAACGTCAAAAAAACATCATTATTTTTGCACCAACCTAATATATTCGAGAGGTATATCAGAATAATGAAGAACCTATACGAGCAGCAAACAGCGTGCATACACATAGGGGACGAGTTCGGTGAATTTTACGAAAACAGAAAGGGGCGTAAGGCAAGGATGCGACTTCTCTCTCACCTGACCAATTCAACCTATACAGCGAGGTAATTCTGAGAGAATTGGAAACGCTACCGGGATTTAGCATTAGCGGCCACCACCTTAACAACATAAGACACGCAGAGGACACAGCACTGATAGCAGACCTAGAAAAAAAATTACAAAACCTCCTACAGAAGGTAGAGAAGGAGAGCAAGAAGAAGGGACTAAGCATAAACTACAAGAAGACAGAATGCATGGTCATCAGTAAGAGGATGAGCCCGAAATGCAAACAAGCAGACGCGGAATTTTAACTATCTGGGAAGCGTCTTGACAGAGGACAATAAGTGCGACACTAAGATTCGTAGAGTTATTGTGATGGCGAAGGACACATTCCAAAAGCTGGGCTGAGTACTGCGAGACAGGAGAATTTCCTTGGAGACAAAGAAAAGATTACTGAGCTTCTACGTGACTTCTATCCTCCTATACGGCAGCGAATGTCAGACGTTCTCCTCAAAGATTAAGTAGAGCCTTGAGGCAGCGGAGATATGGTTCTACGGAAGGATGCTAAAGATATCATGGAGAGAGCGTGTGAGCAAGGATGAGGTCTTGGAGAGGGACAAGGAGAAAGTTTATACCTCACATCAGGGAGAGGCAGATGAAATTTCTGGGACCCGTAAGAAGAAAGGAAGAGCTGGAGAATTTGATACTCACAAGTCGAATAGAAGGAAAAAGAGACAAGGTAAAACAAAGCATGACATACCTGGCGGGATTCAGCAATGGTCTGGGGAAGTTGGCAGAGGCACGAAAATTATTGAGAGCCACAAGTGGAGAGCAATGATCGCTTCCGTCTTAAAATGACATAAAAAATAATAAACCTGCTTTATTTCCATTTTTTGCATTATCCAGTTCTTATCTTTATTATCATATTAATGATGTTTCCGGCCGTTGTACGCTCCTGACTTCTTCCAGTGAATGGAATGTTAAACTGAACACTTTATTGTGTTCACCGGGGTAGAAATGTTCTAGTTCCACGTATAATGCCTTTTCCGTATGTCTCAGTTATCTCCCTTTAACTCAACTCTACAAGTTTTTCTGCACTGCTAGAATACCCAGTTATTGAACTTGCAACCCTTTGTGTCAAGTCACTGGATATAACCAACGCTTTTATCCAAAGACACATGACCCAGTGGATTGGTTGGTTCCATTGATTTGAGCCCAAGATTTGTGAGTTCAATACCTGGCTACTCCAGTACTGAACAAAAACTTGGAGAGTTGAGTTAAAGGGAGATAATTCAAACATACGGAAGTGGCATAGCACGTGGAACTATATCAATCTACGCCGCTGGACGAAACAAAGTGTTCAATTTGAGATTCCAATCACGTGAAGAAGGTCGGAGCGTACAATGACCAAAACGTCGTGAGTACGAGAATCAGTGATGTGGACAACAGTCCGAACAGTGTAAATAATGTAAATAATTACATTACTTCATCTCAGAAATATATACCGATATTAAACCTGCTTTATGTCTAATTATGCATTACTTATTGGGGCACATGCCCTAAATTACGTATATCTACCATCAAGTAACACAAAAAGCATTAGTATTTTTCTTAAATTAAAACTAACTGATATTTTTTATCTAGTATGATCAATAGGGCATTTAATCTAACATTTTAAAGTTTCAAATATCTCAGTGTATGAATCAGTTATAACAAACGGAACATATTAGGTTAGTGCAATAATAATGACGTAATAATGTCGTTTTTGGACGTTAAAAAATACGTCAAAAACGACATTAATACGTCATTATTTTTGCACTAACCTAATACAATACGCTACAGTAGAGCTAGCTTCTCGCAACACCGTAAATTGCTACAAAACATTAACATGAAAACTCCAGTTATTTTCTCCAAATAGCCGTGTCAGATGAGACATTCATATGAATGGAATTTATGGCTCCACACCCATTCAGAAATAACAAAACTCTCGACTGTACTCAACCTCTATCCCAGATGAATGGTTAAAAATGCCTTTGAACAGGTGAGACCTGTAGGTCTTGTTGAAGGCTATTATTCTTCAAGCATTAGGCAATTTGATGCTACAAAATCCCAAACAAAGAAATGTACAATAACAGAAACCACACCTCCTGAGGATTTTCAACAACAGCAACAACTAAAATGGATATCACATGTAACTCGAGAAAATAATGACATAATCAAGATTATTTACATTATTCGGACGATTGTCTTCATCTTCGTCGCCATATTTATTACAACGTTTCGGCCGTTGTACGTTCCGGCCTTCTTCAGGTTGTTGGAATGTCGAACTGAACCCTTTATTTCGTTCACTGGGGTAGACTGTTCTAGTTCCACGTGCCATGTTTTTAATGGATGTCAGTTATCAGTTATCTCCTGTTATTTTCCCTCTCCAAGTTTTCCACTGCATTAACCTCAAGGACACATGCCACAGTGGATAAAGGCGTTAGTCAGATCCAGTAACAGGACCCAAAGAGTGTGAGTTCAATACCCGGTTAAGGCAGTAGAGAACGTTCAGAGGGAAATTAACAGGAGATAACTGATAACTGACATCCATTAAACATGGCACCTGGAACTAGAACAGTCTACCCCAGTGAGCGAAAAAAAGGGTTCAGTTTGACTTTCCTACCACCTGAAGAAGGCCGGAGCGTACAACGGCCGAAACATTGTAATAAATATGACGACAAAGATGAAGGCAATAGTCCGAATAATGTAAATAATGTATATAATACCTCATCTCAGATATATAGACAGATAATCAAGATGTTGATATTCTACACAACTTCAAATAGAAGGTTAGAAAAGAAAGGGCAATAACTGTTACTGGACTTGGAAACCTATTTTCATGGAAAAGTGTTTTAAGGTAACGATTTTATAATTCTCAACCAATAGTAGCACCGGCTGCTACCTCAATGAACGTAGACTGTTTCCTTATAAGGAAACTATCATTGACATTATCATTATATTAGTTTGGTGCAAAAATAATGATGTAATAATGTCGTTTTTGACGTATTTTTTAACGTGAAAAAACGACATTATTACGTCATTATTTTTGCACCAACCTAATAGTACGCATGGGAAGGCTTTAATGTATTTGGTAATTTTTATAGTTTTCGTTCAAAATATTATTCGAAGTAACATTCAACATAGATTCTTTTAAGTTTATAATTCATGTTTTTTATTAAGAACTGCGCAATAAAATATATGTATGTGTTTTTTAAAACAAGTTTACAGAATGTCGTGCATATAAATATTCCTTGTATCCCCCATAACAGGAGTTCTCAACCAGTAGGAAACACCTACCATCGGGTAATTTCAAGTTTTCTGAGGGCGGAAACCTTTTAAATTTATTTATTCTATTTACAGATTTTGTTTTATTGAGTTACAATACGTAGGCATTCTATTGAAGTTTTTATTTAGACTTACAGAATTTTACAAATATGACATGTACCATCCATAAAAGGAGTTCTCAAGCAAGAGGTAACACCCACCATGCCGTAATTTCAAGTTTTCTGGATTTGGAAACGTTTTATTTGTTTTTATTTACAGTTTTCTTTATCTGAATTACAAAACCTACGCATTCTATTGTAGTTTTTGCTTAGAATTAGAAAAATTTTGTCCGTAAAAATGTTCCTTGTACCAGCCATAAAAGGAGTTCTCAACCAGGAGAGACCACCCGCCTTGGGGTAATTTCAAGTTTTCTCGGCAAGGAAACCTTTTACTTTTATTTGTTTTTTATTGACAGCCACCCTGGGGTAATTTCAAGTTTTCTGGAGTTGGAGGGAAACCTTTTATTTTTATTTACAGATTTTTCTGTTACTGAGTTACAATACGTAGGCATTCTATGGAAGTTTTTATTTATATTTACAGAATTTTATCCATAAAATATTCCTTGTACGATCCATAGAAGTAGTTCTTAAACAGTAGAGGAATCCCATCATCAAGTAATTTCAAGTTTTCTGGGGAAGGAAACCTTTTTTATTTATATGTTTTTATTTACTGAATTTTCTTTTATTGAATTACAATACCTAACCATTCTGTTGATGTTATTATTTAGTGAATTATACTTCAGTTTATTTATTTAATAATCAGTTATAAACTGACGATGCCATTTAAGAATATAACTGGAGTTTTTAGGTTAATCTTTTGGATTTCTCGCAATTTACGGTGTTGTGCGAGAATACATCTATGTTTTAAATTTAACCCCTATACAAGTTACTCTGCATGTATTCGTGTTTAAAAATATAGCAACATTTTCTTTTGCTATTAAATTTTTAATTCTGCCACACCCTGTATATGCACCATTTGAGTCAGGCAATCTTGTAAATGGGGGAAATCCCATTCTGACTTACTGTGAAAAGGCTGTATTTGTAGAAAAATCTTGAGAACAACTACTCTATAGTATTTTTTACTTGGAAGAATTTGTATTGTTTTACTTTTCTGCCATTAATTACTTGAGTAGTAATGGCTGCTCGATCAATGAAAGTTTCTTTAGAAGGAAACAGCTAATATTGCCATTACCATTATGGGGGAATTTTTATTTTATTTTTTTATATGAGGAATTACTATTTATTATATGTCTTTTCATTCCAACCATATAATCGCAATGATTTTTATCCCCACAGGGTTTCGACCGTTGAAAGCTTTGGCCACTTTTTTAGCAGTCTGTCATATATTGTGGGCATGTTGAATTAGACTATTTATTCACTCCAAATGGTATAGATATTTTATATTCTTTGAATGCATCAGGAATATCTGAAAACCACCACAGATATGGTGAGTTCAGATACAACTAATTCCCTACGCAGGGTATGCGGTAACAGAACATACCACGTTTGGGAATTGAATAAAGTGTTCAGCTCAGAATTGAAACAACAACTTACCCCTAATGTAGGACATAGGATTCAATCGTCGAAACGTTTTATATGCTTCGCGACAATGCCGTGTTTGTTAAGCTAAATGGAAGTGTATCAAATAATTTCAAATATATTTTTCCACCAATTGGATCGTAGTTCACATTATGGAAATAATAATAAACTTGAATTCTTTCATATTTTCACTTATATTAAATGCTACAAAAAAAAACATAATCGTTTCTCATATTTTCGTACCATGCTATCCTCAGAATCCTTCTGTAGAAACTCATTTCGATTGCTTCGAGTATCCTCCTCATTTTTTTTTTGTGGGGGGTGGAACCGAGCACACACACAAATACAGATACATACATACATATGTGGTACACGCTTTGGTGATCATGTCTCTTTCGATTCATGACTGACTTGGCACTAAGTTGCCGTTTTATCCTGTAGTAGACTGTTTGCCTACTAAAGCTGTATAACCCAGGATCCCTGTTATTCAACTCATAAATTGGATGAGAAAAAATCGATTCATACCTTTCTGAAGGTTTTTTCCGCGTAAGTGAATGAAATATATATATATATATATATATATATATATATATATATATATATATAATTATTTATTCGAAAATTACAACATACATATGTTATAAAATCACTACAAAAATAGTCATTTTCTTTCAACATTTCTGGCGTCTTATCAAGAGATGGTGTTCAATGTAGAATAAAGGGTATAAATAATGTACTTTAAATCTGTAAGAATAAGATCTAAATATTAGAAATATGACTTAGAAATATTTAAATGATCCTTTTAGGAAATATTATTAGTATAAAAATATGAATTAAGCGGATTGATAGAAATGCCAAAATATTTTGTCAATGAAACCCAGACGACTGGCTGAATAACAGATGTATACGTTTGTTACAATGCAACCCTAGTCCAACTAAAGTTAACCACACTGTAAAAGTAACATATATTGGATACATGATCTGTCTAGGGAAATTAAAACCCAACCACCCCTAATCAAAACAAGATTGAATTTTCCTTAACCTTAACAACACATAATACTTATATTGTCTTCGCTTATAAATTAAGTAAATTTCTTAGAAAGTTATTCCTAACATCGGTTAAGAATAGAACGAAACTACGGATTGAGTTTAATTTTTATAATGAAATTTATAAATTTATTTTCAGTTTTGAAACATAGAAATTTTCTGTGTAACGATGAATTATATTTTTAAAAAAGAAAATAAATATGATATTTTGCCTTACAGTTGGTATCGACCACTGTTTTTTAAAATAAAAATAATTGCTAAAAACACCGGATTATAAATGCTACGGTTATTTCTTATTATTTATATATATATATATATATATATATATATATATATAGAGAGAGAGAGAGAGAGAGAGAGAGAGATGGCGATAAAAGGGCTGAATGGATGTGTTTATTCTTTTCTCTTTTTTTCACTGATGTTTTTATTCATAAATTGTACTTTCTGTTTATTTTCACACCGCCCGAGTGTATATATATATATATATATATATATATATATATATATATATATATATATATACAAGAAGTCAGAATACAGGTAGAAATCAATTATCCAGGACATAGCAAGAATAAAATGGTCTTTCCGATTTATTTTTGAATTTGTAGTTCTGATGAATTGAGTCATGATTACGATTCAAATGTAATAAATTATAACCATGTAATATTAGTGTTTGAGCCTTATATATATATATATATATATATATATATATATATATATATATATATATATATATATATATATATATACACACACACACTCGGACGGTGTGAAAATAAACAGATAATACAATTTATGAATAAAAACAAACCGACATCAGTGAAAAAAAGAGTAAAGAATAAACACATCCGTTCCGCCCTTTTATCGCTATCTCTCTCTCTCTCTCTCTCTATATATATATATATATATATATATATATATATATATATATATATATATATATATATCTTCGATCCTCGGTATACTAAATCCGGGATTATAGACTCTGATCGGGACATTTGAGGTTTTGTGAAGCCTAGAATGACTACTATTAATATTAGAATTATTGCTAAGAAAAACAAACATGGCAAACACGATGATTTTTATTATCGAAAATGTTATATTTACATAGGGATTCTTCTTCGTCTTTACTTGCCGTTTGCCCTCAGAATGCAGAGCTTCAAGACTCTCCACAACTTCCCGTCCCTTATAGCTCTTAATAAATTTAGTCTTTCTGTTATTTCTTCTACATCTTATTCCAGACCCATTTACTCACTCTAAGTAGGTTATGAGTTGTTTTCCTCTTTCTGTCTAGTCTTCAATCTGCCCTGTGAGTATCAGATTTTCCAAGCCCTCTTTACTCATTATGTGCACTAGAAGTTTAAACTTTGTCTTCTTGATGTTAGATATAAGTTTCGTTCTTTTTTTCTAAACTTTGTCGCTGCTCATATCTTCGGTCCATTGTATACTCAGCATCCTTCTGTAGAACCACAGTTCTCTTGCTTCGAATCTCTTCATTTTGGGGAGATTGTCCATCACTCACTAACATAGAGGAGGACACATGAAAATTAGTATTTGAAATTTTCTTTTCGGAGAGGGATCAAACACAGGACACTGGTATCAATGACAAATACGCAACTATCTCTCCCACTAAGTACTGAACAGATTTAAAAAAATTTCCGCTCGAAAAGTATGGCTAAATTAAACTATTTTAAACACTTACAAGAAAAGGTATTTTGTCTCAGCCTGAATAATTTGACATCGAGTATCATTTTTTTTTTAAACAACTAAAGAAACAATTCACACATAAATGAATATACACACATACATACATATTAGGTTGGTGCAAAAATAATTTTCTCACATAGTAACATATGTGAGAAAACGACATTATTTCTGCACCAACCTAATACATATATATATATATATATGTGTGTGTGTGTATGTAAAATAGATAGGTTAGTTAGTAAAACAAGGTTAAACGAAAGGGTACCAATATAATGAGTATGATAAACATTTATTAAATATTAATTATTAACAAAATCACGGAAAAGATGCACGGAGAAAAAGGTTTTAAGTTCAGAAATTGCGGACCGAGGAATAAACAGAGAAATGGGAATTACTCACCTATCTACATATATATATATATATATATATATATATATATATATATATATATATATATATATATGTAATCGTATTTAAATAAAACGTATTCTAACCTAAACACCCACCAAAAATCTTTAAGTATACAAATATAAAAAATGTCGTAAAAATTTTTGCCGTTAACAATGATTTTTTTTTAAAAATCCAGACGACATGCATTTAACGGATATCAGAATTCATTGAAAAATACATCCCTACCCCTACCAAAACGTAACTAGTAACTGATACAACAAAATACAGCGATAATGAACACGCAACCACCCCTTGTCTGGATAAATGGATTTCTCTGTATCCTTGGAAACGTGAATTATGAATTTTTGCATTGCCTTTAAAACCCAGTAATTTTAAAAATAAGTTACTCCAAATTTCGCTTGAGGATGAAATAGAACTAATGTCTAATTACAAAATAAATTCGAAGATTTTCGCTTCCATTTTTGAAAGATGGTTAGAACTATGTAGCGAAAAAACATATTTTAAATCAGTTAATTTACAATATATATATATATATATATATATATATATATATATATATATATATATATATATATATATATACTCAGCCTTAATATTTCTATGAACCACACACTGGTTACCTTTTCTTCCTTGACACAGTTAAAAAGCATTTATTCGGCCTTGTGAGTGATGAATTATTTTCTTCTCTAAAAACCCTTTGTGACTAATGAAACGTTGCAAGCCTCTAGCTACTTTTTATCATTTTAGAAATTTAGACGTTTAGTACCACCAGTTCAGACCTTCAGAGCTCGGGCCAGACATGCTCAGTAAACGGTTTCATCCCATCTTCATTGAACTAGTATTCCATTTGCAAGGAGGAAGTCTCCCACACACAATTTCTAGTCTATAATTTTTTTTATTGTTGAACAGGCTCTTGAGATGATTTTAGGACCACTACAATCTTAACCACTTTAAATCTAGGCCCAGCCATTATCTATCCTACATATGCCCTTCATAATTCCTCCTCCACGCTCTTAGAACATCTACAGTCAGTAAACCTCTACATTGAGTTGCTCTTGGGTCTGGAACAAAGGTGAACCGTAGTACATGAAACAAAAATCTATAATCAATAAATTCAAAATCATTTGGTAAATGTTGTTGGGAAGATTATTGGCAGTGATATCAGATATTGGCAGAAGTCGTTTGTGTTTGAAATAAAATTAAAAAGATCAATACATCGCTTTTGTTTTCTAACATGCCATGAAATTTATTTTTAAAGATTTTCGTTACTGGCATGGCACAACCGGTATATATATATATATATATATATATATATATATATATATATATATATATATATATATATTACATAAAATAGAAATCCAAATATACGTCATCAGAATAGGTATTTTAATCAACTCAAGTGTGATAACTTCTGAGTTGGAAATGCCAACATATGACTTGTTGGTTAAAATACATATTCTGATTATGAAAATTTTGATTTCAATTTTATGTAATTTATATGGTATGTTATAATATATATATTGTTGTTTTAGAGTGATTTCGCATCGGAGGCTTGTGTTTGTACTAAGTCGGTCCTAAAATAGGTTCGACGTACAAAACTTTAGGAACTTGATATTGTAGACTCGTCCTTTTCTACCTATCACCCCTAGTAACAGAACAGTCTATACCTTACGCCTATGTACGGAAAACTTCGACCAATAAAAAAACGTACTAGGCGAATCAACAAATCTCATTGGTTAACGACACAATAATCTGAATGTTTCACGTGCAAAACGAAATTGCGCGAAAACTTCTTTGAGCCGATTTTGGACTTTCAACAACATATAAAAGAAAACACCGACTGATTTAGAAATTTAAACTCGACCAATTCTGTGGACATCAAATCGCAAACCTAAAACAACTTTGCTTATCCAGAGTGAACTATATTCACTACATTATTAAGAAAAATCAACATTCGAACGATTCAGAAATATTACAGTCAAAGGAAGACCACTCTATAAGAACTCATTCCTAAAAACACTTAACATCGACATTTTTAATATTAATTAACACAATTCTAGAAAGACTGTAACTGAACATACAAATACAAAAAGAGACATACCGAAACCTCAAATATCACACACACTTTGCCATAGTAACATATATCAAAATATCCTGTATATATATTACTTTGATTGTATATAAATGTTTTGTTGGTTTCTAAATTGAATATCTCTTGTTTTTCATTGTATTTAAAATTCGTTTATTTATTAGTTTGTGGATGCAGAAAGTCACGCACCCTACACAAATTCCTTCTGATTCACTCAATTACAATTAATTAATTCTGCACATCCCCAACAATATAATAGGTATGACGCAGAGTAATCTAGTTGTGGTCGCTGATACTTTAGTATTCGACTAACTGCCGTCCGACATCGACTGACTGACTGACGATATTCAGTCACCCCATCACTGGGGCATCATGTGACACAAGGTCGGTTATTTATTGTGGGTTCTCCGAGCCCGTGGGCTCGGCCCAAATATATGCCCATTGAACCCGTATAAACGGGCTCATTGCCGGTTTACCTCCCCGAACGAGACACCGCCCCTCGGCGTAGCCTCGTTCGGGTTCCTCCGCGCCCGAAGGCAGAGAGTTCAAACGAACAGTCGGTTCAGAAGTGAACGACTTACTGACTGACTGACTGACCGACTCGTTACTCTTACTACTCCTACTTATTTTAGGTGAGAGAGTCTATTAACTATAGAATAGGTGAGTTCCATTATAACAATTGTGCTCTTTTTGTGGATCAGTTTTAATATTTTATATTATTAGGATTCACTTGGATTATATACCAACGGAGTAATAATATCAAATATATGCCATATATGGATCGGAATCTAAGAGAATCCGAGAGAATGATAAGGTAAGGAACAAATAGGGAACATTTATCAATTTAACATGTTTTCTTTTCAATAAAGATTCATCAGAGAAAGAGATATGGAGAAAGAGAAGAACTTAATTCTGATATTTTTACCTTTGGGGTTTCGTCCTCAACGATACAATACGACCTTGCAAAATCCATAACACGAATCACAGCAATAGCAGAACAACACAAAATGAATTATCCTAACATCTAATACTATTTCTACAAACTTGTAAAAAATTATATCGGAGAGACATCACGAAATCTAAAATTCCGTGTTTACAAACATAAAATTGATTTGTTTACACAACCATTCAAACCCATTGTAATGCACGGACAGAAACTAGCAATAACTTACATATTACAAATACCACCATAATTTAAAAATATATATTTACATCGATAGTACTATGAGGGACTAATAATAACAATATTACTGACTATGAACGCCCGTCAAATACATTATATTACATCAGATACCTTCATTGATTCTATTGTTAAAGAATCTCACGTATGTTTATCTAAAACAAACAATATGTACGTAAAAATGTTCCTAAATTAACATGCGAAAAAAAAAACAAACCAGTACACACAAACATGCATACACTTACGAATATACATTATCATCTGAATCCCGCATAGAGAAAGAAGATTTATTATATGCTTACATACACCATTTTGCAAATTAATTGAAACAACCGCTTTAGTTTACTTTCTTTCAATATACGGTCAGTTTTAGACCCACTGGAGTAAGATGGTGTGATAAATTTCTATTTTTTCCACAGTTTAGGTCATTTGCCGGGGTGGGCAGTAATATGAATTTATTTTCGGCGTGTATGATGAAATTTGTTTTGGCTTGAAAAATATTGCGTCATCCGTGATTGCATCAGATTTTTTATCGCGCCAAGACACTATTGCCTCGATTGTCGATTAGTTGTCATACGGCCATTGTTGCGATGGACCTTACTTCGGGGAATCGTATGAAAATTTTAATGCTGCACGAAAACAATGGCAAGCCTTACCAATGAGCTTACTATCAATTGGCTTAGAAATTATCCCGATATAAGAACAATCGAAAAAAAAAGTGTTTAAAATGGCGCTTTCAAATACGAATAGTGCTAACACAATACAAAGCGAATAACATTTGAAAGAAAAAGTGATTTTATAAGTACATATGGACATTATCATTTGAATCTTGCATAGACAAAGCAGAATTATTATACACTTACATAGAGGAATATTTACGGTTTTTCAGTTAGGCTTGAAATCTTCTGTGCCGTCTCTCCTTGAATCCAGTGCGCCAAAAATTATACTAACGTTTGTTTAACAAGTCGAATGCACGTAAAACATGATTAATCAATGAAAATAAAATAACTCTAATGTATAAAATACTAGAACTTCTTCTTCTGCCAGCGTAATTTGGAAAAGTTCGAAATTTGCTTTTGACTGCAACTACTGTAAATTGATTTGTTTTTTTGTTTTTTTCGCCTTATAATTCCTTTGCAGGTTATTTAAAGGCAGAAATTATTTTTGAATTGCAGGAATTCTGGTAGGGAAATAATAATGGTTTCGTGATACAACTCTTACTAATTAATCCATAGTTTTAGGGAAAAGAGGTGGATTCAAAACTTTTCTCAAGGATAATGGAGCGTAAGTGAATATATCGAACCTAAAGATAATTTGAACTTGTCTCTTCGATTAATAATTCCGAAAGATTATACTTTCCACCACCCGCACATCCAAGATTACTGCACCTGCTGTTTACAAACGGTCAACATTTACTGACCAGGTTCACAAAACTCACGTACAAGATTTTAAAAAAGACAGTATACTTGACATACATATCCTGTAGAGTTTTCTTTTTTTCGGCACTCCAAATAGCCTGAAACCTTGCCTTAAACTTGTGTGCTCTTAAAAATTGAAAGCTGTTCTTATCTGTAATCATTGTCTACCTGGAAGAAAAACAAAATATTCCCGCCTTGGGGAAGCTAGAAGGAAGATTTTATTGTAAAATAACAAGAAATCATTTGTTTTCTAGCTCTTTTCGTTTAGAAAGTATTTCGCAATTTGATTACCCCTATCAGCTTAAACATAATGTGCGTTGCCAATTCATTCTGATACAGAGACCTTCTCACATTAATTCTTTATGACCGAACGCGTGTCTGAATAGCAAAAATGTGTTCCAAAAGCTAAGCAAATTATTAAGAAAAGGAAAATTCCATTAAAAAAATAAAGAAAGGTGTGCTAAACTCCTACGTAATATAAGTAGAAATAATTTATGTATAAAAACATAAAAAACAGCGAAGTTAGGACTAAGCAAGACACACACCACGCACATTCACAACGGAAAGAAACAAACATTTCAAACATCCCAATGCATGAAAGAAATCGTTAATGGGTAAATAATCAAAAATATTAATTTTATATCTATTACAATCACTTTGAAATTACTTAAATAGAATAGTATTATATACATATCCCAAAAGGAATATACAAATTATATATATATATATATATATATATATATATATATATATAAATATAAAGTATTAAGGTGTGCTATATTTATAGGATAAAATGCTCAATATCAGGGATATAGCGTGCGTAAATATAAAAGTGAACATATAAGTCAACGCCTAGAGGCGACAGGCTGTTTCATGCTAGACGCATTCGTCAGGCCACCGATTCCGTCTAGCATGAAACACACTGTCGCCTCGAAGTGTCGACTTCTTTGTTCACTTTTATATATATATATATATATATATATATATATGGGTGTGTGTATATGTGTGGCTGTATGTATGTATGTATATATATATGTGTGTGTGTGTGTGTGATTTTTTTATTCCTACTTTTGATATGTATATTCCGCTGTTTACAAAATATGAGGGCTAAGCAGCACACTTCATAGAACCGTTAGCCAGGCAACCCGCAATTTTTTTTTTTTTACTTATTACATAATATATAACTACATTACAAAAATATCCATTTCGCTTCAGCCCTCTCTGGTGTCATATCAAGTGATGGTGTTGTTATTTGCAATCAACGCTATCACTTGAAAAGACACCAGAAGTGTTTGATATTTTAATAATAATTTTTTTTATAATTAAAGTAATTCTAATACATTTATTTGCTTTAAAAGATAAGTAATTAGAATTAAGAATAATATTTTTAAATTGTAGTTTAAGACGACGTACTCATATTCAAACAATCCTTTAAAAAGAAAAAAAAAACTTTATGTATACAATTACAAATTTAACGCCGAAAGAAAACTGTCGGAAAAAATTTTGTCGTTGATAAATACCAGACGATATGGGATGAACGGTTGTCATCATTCGTTGAACAGGAACACCTACCCTATCTTAACCTCTTTTCGAAAGTAAGTAATATTTTATTTGTCAAACAATACTTGTCACAGAAAATGAATACCCCACCACCTCCCCTCAAAATGACTGGATTTACCCCCATCCTTAGAAACAAATATTATGAATGTATGCGCTTATAAAACACAGTAAATTTCAAAATAGTTGATTTCAAAATTTGGCTGAAAATGAAACAGGACTAGGTAGTTTAATTTAATTATATAATTGTATTTGAAATATTTGGCTTCTGTTTTTAAAACATGATAATTCCTGTGTAGCGATGGAACATAATTTTTGATTTAGTAAATTTATAATATTTATGCTCTGTATATTTGCATTGAGCACCGTTTTTTAAAAATAAAAATAATAAATAGGAACACCGGATTATATATCTTACTGTTCTTTCTCTTTATATTTATTTATACATATATATATATATATATATATATATATATATATATATATATATATATATATATATATATATATGTATGTATGTATATATACATTATTAAATTGACAAAGTTCGACAATTATTTTAAGACATTTTTATGTTTATATATTGTTTTTATAGATACAAATATTTAAGTAAATGCTCTGTTTATAACAAACAGTATTAGACAACATTTACCGGCCTTTTTAAAATTTCTCGGACATTCAGGCTGGTAAATGGGTTTTAATACTGTCTATTATAAACTGAGCATTTACTTAAATATTTATATCTATAAAAAGAATGTTTAAACATAAAAATGTCCTAAAATGATTGTCGGGCTTTGTCCATTTCATAATGTGTGACGTCATTTGTTTACATTTGATAGGCCAAGAGAAGTTACGAATGTGCGTGAGAGTTTCATAAAAGATTGAAGTTCAAATACAGTAAATTCGAACTTGTTAAACCGAAAGCTCCTCTGTGGCTATATCGGTAAAGACACGTCAAGCTAAAAATGACGGTTCCGTATAGGATACAGGTTCGAATCCTGTCAGAGCACAAATATTTTCTGTGAAAATTTCTCGGAAAATGTTGTTTAATACTGTTTATTATAGAGCATTTACTTAAATATTTGTATTTATATTTACTTAAATATTTGTATCTATAAAACGAATGTATAAACATAAAAATGTCTATATATATATATATATATATATATATATATATATATATATATATATATATATATATATGTGTGTGTGTGTGTGTGTGTATCATTGAGAAAATGACACAGACAGAGAAGTGAATATTTAAAGAATTGAAATAAGAGAAAAATCAAAACACACCAAAACTTAGCCCAGCTGTGTGTCTTTGGGTCTGTTGTTTGAATTAACATTTCAGAGGACCATTATTAAGTTGGACAAGTAAACACATAGACGGCCATTGATTTCTGGAAGTCTAGAGCAGTTGTCGGCAATATACAACAAGCGTGGCACGCATCACCAAGTATAAAACAATAACTACGACAATGCAAAGAATATATTTAGCTATTTCCAAACTGCTCACTTGTTGACTCCCATTAATAATAAAAACTTCTAGTTAAATGGCTGTTGCTAAGGATGTAACGCTGTGTTTCGGTTTTCAAGAGAAATTTTATAAGAAAGCTAAATTCCGTTTTCGGTGTTTTTTGTAATTAAACACTGACATGTTTGATAAATGACACACTAATGAATAGAATAGACCTGGGGGCGGTAACTTACGGCACGTGTGGCGCACGTGACATTCCAAACAATTTTCAATGACAGGCAGCCGCAAATGACATTACGAAGTCTGAACCAATAACTACTACAACGCAAATAAGATATTATGCTTTTTCTCTTTTATTATATACTTAACTTGTATTAAAACACGTTTTCTGTTGGCACACTGAATGATTTTAAAACCCTAAGTCGGCACATAGTAAAAGGCTGCCAGTTGTCTCTTTCTGGTGTATAGTTAGGAAAGAACTCGCTATACAGTCGCCATTGTCCTAGCGAGACAAGCTTGCTAACCATTACACCACCTCGAGTTGTCCTTAGCGATTTTCCAAGCGTGGCCTAGATGTGGACAAAGCCCGAAAGTAGTATCGAACTCACTACTCAGTCGTAATTGTTCTAGCGAGACAAGCTTGTTAACCATTACACCGCCTCGTTATGGTCTATAAATATCCTTTTTCTTTCCATTTTATCTAAAACTTCGTGATTGCTGAAGTGTAGGAAAGTGAAAAGAAAGAAAGAATGAAAGAAAGAAAAAAAAAGAGTGACTAAGGAAAAGAAAGAAAACTATTCAGCAAATGAAGAGAATAAAAGAAAAAAAAAGGAGAGAGAAGAAAAAGGAACAAAGCAAAAAAAAACAAAAAAAAATAAAACGAACGAAAGCATAATGTTAGGTTTTCAATGCAAAGGTTGAAATGCACAGGTAAGTTTCAGTAACAGAGAGAGTTCTGAGTTTGGTACGCAGAGAGAAAGACGTGTCAATTAGTCTATATCCACCATATAAAAACCCCAGGAAAAGGAGAGAAAAAAAAATGAAAAACCTTCTTCGATCGAAGACAGCGAGTAAAATCAGAAAAAAAAAGTAATATTTTGATGAGAGGAAGTGGATATAATCCAATCAGACAAAGATAAGTTGGGCAGAAAAACT